>CM062296.1:566532889-567766640 GCA_031216915.1 Pictodentalium vernedei
ATCATAAAAATGATTCACAACCTGTTAGCCTAGTTAAACTCATGTATTAGACACACTCGGCTGTGAATCATTTTTATGATTATCAATCTGTTGGCCTAGTTAAACTCATGTATTAGACACACTCGATTGAATCTATTCAGAGCGAATACTTTTGCAGAGAGGTTTCAGTGTAAGACACACACGGTTGTTCCTTTTGATGGCTGATCACCCAAAAGCCTTCCGTTACGATGCCAGTGCCAGATATAAGGCTGGCGGATTCTATGAGCACAAAAAACTAAGTGATATCAACAAAATTCATGTGGCTTTAACCCTACCACATAGCTTAGAGACCAAGAGTTTTGAAACCAATCACTTGAACATCTTCTCAAAGTATAAACACCCAGATATAAATTCTGGAGCAGTCATCAAGCAATGGCGGAGTATGCCCATGACCTTCTGGCAAAACCAGGTGAACTTCGCTGTACATTGTGCAACGACAGGGTGCAGATTCTCAGCTACTGACCACCTGAACCAAACCACAGACTTGTTCGCTAGAGGTTTCTCGCTATTTCATTTTTACTACCAGACACGGCAGATTTTAGCCGAAATGAAAGCTGCCTTACCCCATGGCCAGGACCATACATGGTCTAGATACAATAACTCATATGACAGACGTGCTTTTGAAAGACTATCAAATGAATTTGGTGTATCGCCTGATACAGATTGCAGAGAAAAGGGGGATTATAATGACGGGTTGGGCACTTTATACCAAATCGTAGCATACTATAGCTATCCTCTGACATTACACTCGCCGAGTCGAAGATACGACCATATGGTCACATTCATCGAATGTTCAGGGCACGGGCATACTCATGCAGACTTTATCAGACAAGAGCATGCAGATTTTACTACGTCTATAGTTGACGAGGCAAACGGGTTTACAAGGGCAGGGGTCGAAAGAATCAATGAGTCCATTAGGACATGCGTCTGGGCAATAATCGGGTCCCAGGCTCAGACCAGTTCATCGATCCTCGGAACAGGTACAGCGTTTGATTTCCAAAAGCAGTTTGAGGCGAATGTTGAAGATGCCATTGCCCGCCCAGTGGACCTGCAGAGTGGAATTAAACGATATCAAGACATGTTGTCTCACGCCAAATCAAAAAAAAGATTATGTATTCGGTCGAGGCTTCTACATGGTGCCTTCTGATATGGAACTAGATGGCCTTTCACACGGTCTTGTGGGGTATAACAACAAGATCGTTATTGCCACAAACACCCAGGCCCTGGGACTAAATACAAACAAACACTGCACCAACCCCACCCGTCGTGTCTGTGGGGGAGACGGGACTGGTCCAGTCACCAGCCAGCTATTGATGCACCTACTATGGAAGTGGGAACCCGTAGCAGAGCTGCCTCTGATGCCGAGTCGATGGCATCAGGAGCTGCGGCAGAACGCCAGCATAATGACAAGAAAACTGAAGTGGGGTTACAGTTGGCTTACTCACGCTTTGGTTTCTTTGATGATAGTCACTGACGTGCCACCACAAAAAGCAGACCCCAGACAGCAAGGACCATGGCCCACAGGTTTTTGGCCAACCAGCCTACAGTTTCTGTGAGTAACTTGAGGAGCCATGAAACAATGGCGCATATAATTCCAGGTAGCGCAGCCGCTGCCTTCCCAGCTAGCTTGACCAGGATGCGCCCAAGAGCATGTAGGTGATTTTTCACCCACTCTTTGAGGCCACCCTTATCAGATGGTGGTGGAGCGGGAGTGGGGGTACTTCCACACATACTGGTCAGCACAAGTACTAGGGTCGAGATTGCCATCACAACCGCTGTGAAGATAGATGCGATCATAATCCCTTGTTCCCGGAAGAGGGTGCGAATGTGCTCAGCGCGCGTCATGTCCTCATTGAGGATCTGATTGATCGTCTCTCTGATTTGGTTGATTTGAGATTGGAGAGCCTCTCTATTCTTGTGGCTGCCTCCAGGCAGGATGCTCGTTCATCTTCCAAGTTGTGCAAGCGTTCTGCTACCCGGCACCTACTAAACTGATCATCTTGAGCTTCATCGCACTTTCTTTTTTCCAAAGCGATGTGCTCATCCAGCCCGGACAGTCTGGCCAGGTTGTTCATTAACTCACCACGGGTGGTCTGCATTTCCCTGTAGAGTCGGCGGAGCTCTCTGATGCTGTACTCCAATCCCACTTATCAAGTGGATGGTCATGTAAGGTTTTAAGTGCAGTTTCTTCCTCCTCGGTAAGACTTTCCACAACATTTTGAGTCGACTTTGATGCAGCATTAGCCACCTGTCCCAAGTCTTGCAGTTCAATGCTATCCGATCCTATCCTAGCAGCCGCTTCACCCAACTGCTTCATAGCAATGGCATTGACCTGCAGTGTTTCAAGCGCCTTTGGCTTAAGTGCCTTGCCCCCTCAACTCCATTCCACAAACCCCAGCCCATTCCGGATAATCTCACCACCGCCACGCTTTCCAGCAATTGTTGAGAGAGCATGGGGTGCTCCCGATTTACTAACAATGTCAACATTTGGATGGGCCTTCAGCCTCAGCTGCCCATTTTTGTCGAGCTCAAACTTGGAATTGTCACGTAGAAAGGGCAACATCCCTTTGTCAGAGATTCTGGTAGTAGCCACTGACAGCCTCCTCCAAGAGCTCATGCTGCAATGAAGGTATTTTAACGCCCGTCTCTTGTTCTCATTCGAAAGGGTCCCGGGTAAAGCTAGTTTCATCTTGCAACTCTGTTGCATCATCATCGTCCTGTCGTCTTGCGAACTCGTCGAGGCCAAAAAGTCTGCCATTGTTTTGAAGACTGACTCGAGACATGTTCAATACATTCACCATGTCTTCGAACCAATATGGACGCAAGCTTAACCCATACCGCAGACTATGAGAGTCTCTTGGGGTAAAGGGAGTTCAGCAGTCGGTTGTGATCATGCACAACCCTAGTACGATTGGCCCGAACCTACAGCTCAATATCCGGTTCCCAAACCTCGGGTCCCACGACCTTATCGCACCGGGTACAGTGCACCTAGCCTTTGCAGTCACCCTGAACTCAACAGACATTAACAGGTCAGTCGTTCAGAATTTTGGCCGTGCCATCATCAAAAAAATGGCAGTCAAGATCAGCAGGAATGAGGTGATGTCAGTCAATGATGCAGACGTGTACCACTGCTATCTTGACCTCTGGAAGACAGCCTCCAAGCGCAAAAATGCACACTACCAGGGCATTGATACCTCCGAGAGGAAATGCTACTAAGCTGCGGGTCAGCGCAGAAGACAAGGTTCACACTGTTCTTGTAGACAAGGCTATTGCTGATGCCTATGACAATTGTTCTGTATCCCACTGGACTCTGAACTCCTCGAGGCTCATATTCCTTTCTACCAGAGTGTTCTTGGGGATCGGATCAAGTATGCGCTGACATTCAATGATTACAGTTGAGTTGTCCTGGCCACAGGCGATGCCACTGCTAGTTACACCATAGATAATATTAGCCTGGAATATGAAATGGTCACCCAATCTGAACTTGCTTGCATGGTCTGCAGCCAGTATGCTGGTCGTCTCGCCATCATATACGACCGCGTCCTTCGCCATCACAAAATAACCAAAGACAAGAGCGACTCTCTGTGGAACAGCAACCTCAACGTTGCTGCACGGAGCATGAAAGTGATTCTTCTGCTGTTCGAGGACCCTGCTACGGCTGGTGCAGCTTTTGGTAGGAAGTTTGAGGTCTTTTATAACCCCAAGATCACCAAAGTTGAGGTTATCATCGAAGGGGTGCCCAACCAGCTGTACTCCCAGGGATTGCGTGCCTAACCAGCAATGGAACGAAGCCACTCGGCACTTTGGAGCTTGCCCCAACAGCAAACAAGAGGGATGTTACATCCCAACGCTCACCTACATTCGCGCTTGATAATGTCATTCCAATGTAACATGCCTAATATTTAGTTAATATAAATCATTAACTAGGCATCAAATGATTAATGTGGTTTATGTGATGGCTTTGGAAAGTCTATATTTCTGCATTTATTATATATCAATTCAACATAGAATCATTGGATACATCTTTTAGAAATGTTTATGATTAAGAATATGAATCGTGAGGCCAGATATTAAATCATAAATAAGAATTAGGAAAGGCTTTCATAAATCACTGAAATTTTAATTGAAGTACATTCATTGGTTAAAGAGGAGTTGCGGAAAAACATTCGTTCAAGAAAGTGACTATAAGTCCCAACAAAAATACATCACATCAACAACTAAAATAAGCCTTAATGTTACTCGTAACAAGTATGAGAAAGTATTAAATAATAAAAAAAAAAAAGTTAAAAAAATTTTTTTTTAAAGAAAGTGAATATAAGTCCCCAAAATCCCCGTCAAATTCCTCAAATATGCATGTAATAAGGGCGCAACGTTACCGCAATGTAGTTCAGTAACCCATGCGTACAATATCAATTGCCTGGAAAGACACATAGAAACAGAACTCACCTTAACACCTCACCTTAACACAAACTTTTAGAACTTAAAATTGAGTAAGTCCGACAAAAACGTGAACATTGTGACTGAAAAAAAGAAAAGAAATCAGTTAAATTTCTGCATACAGTAGGGTTAATACCTACAGTTGTTATTGAAATGAGAAAATAAACAGTAATGAGAGGTGAAGGCACCACAATCTGCACAAAAGCTGACTTTAACGCAAATTCTTACAACACCTAAACGCAAATTCTTACAACAACTTTTGGCAGAAAATTTTAGGTGAAATTTGGAAAAAGGTCATAGTATCAGGGGTAAATACTGTTCTGATAGTCCCCTACAACCTACATATGCAATATCAAAGGCCTGAGCCCACTGATCTTTGAGAACTCACCTTAACACCTCACCTTAACACAAACTTTTAGAACTTAAAATTTACTAAGTCCGAGAAAAACATGGAAATTTTGACTGAAAAAAAAGAAAATTTCCGTTAAATTTCTGCATACAGTCGGGTTAATACCTACAGTTGTTATTGAAATATGAAAATCAAGAGTAATGAGAAGTTAAAGCACCACAATCTGCACAAAAGCTGACTTTAACGCAAATTCTTACAACACCTAAACTCTAATTCTTACAACAAGTTTTGGCAGAAAATCAGCCTCAAATTCCTCAAATATGCATGTAATGAGGGTTAAATATTACTGCAATGGAGTTCAATAACCCAAGTGTAGAATATTAATCGCTTGGAAAGACACATAGAAACACAACTCACCTAAACACAAAGTTTACAAAGTTTTACAACTTAAAATTTACTAAGTCCGAGAAAAACATGAAAATTTTGAGTGAAAAAAAAGAAAATTTTCGTTAAATTTCTGCATACAGTAGGGTTAATACCTACAGTTGTTATTGAAATATGAAAATCAACAGTAATGAGAAGTTAAACCAGCACAATCTGCACAAAAGCTGACTTTAACACAAATTCTTACAACACCTAAACGCAAATTCTTACAACTTTTGGCAGAAAATTTTAGCAGAAATTTGGAAAAAACTCGTAGTTTCAGGGTTAAATACTGTTCTGATAGTCCCCTACAACCTACATATGCAATATCAAAGGCCTGAGCCCACTGATGTTTGAGAAATTCACCTTAACATTAAATCTTACAATATTGGACATGCCGGACGCCGACGCTGACACCCGAGTTTATCACAATAGCTCACCACATCTTACAGATGTAGGTGAGCTGAAAAGATCCTGAGGTGGCTCGGGTTGCAAAGGAGCTATCTCTGGCTGATGTCACACTGGGACAGTTCTTGACCAACAAGTATGAACTACGGCTTGACCTGTGGACCATGGATGATGGTGAGCTACATGGCAGTGCATGGTGTATAGAAAATGTCAGTGAAGGTATCACTATTCAGATCACAGACAGAAGAGGCGAGTGGTTCATTGAACGTATATCTGTACATTCTCATGGATGTGCAGCTTAACATTGAAGATAGCCAGTTCACAAACACACTTTATTAATGACCTTTTCCTTACGGAGCTCCACACGGATATTATTTGCGGTCAAACAGGCTGTGGCAAGACAGTTTTCGCTGTGGACCTGCTGGAGGGCCCTTACCGGGGCATGTTTCAGCACATTGTGGTGCTCTGTCCCACAATCAAATCGAAAGCTTTGACGCAAAAGAAAGACATGCTGTCTGAGCTAGCCTTCTGGGGTCATCATGCGCAGCAGAGCGTTTGGGTTTTGACTCCAAAGTATAACTCTGTCTTAAAGGATCTCCCCGAGCAGACCTGCTGGGCTTGCCTGTTCCACTGTAAAAACAGAGACAGTTTTGAGGACTGTCTACAAGAGAATGATGTGACTGGAAGCCGTGAGGAAATGTAGCAGTTCGCCAGGCATTGGCAGAGAGCAAGCAAGCCTGGCTAGTGTTAAAAACAGACCAACCAACCACTTATAAAGTGTTGTGATAACGGACCTATATTATTCTAGTGACCCAAGCAGCTATTCTAGTGACCCAAGTGTATATAAGTGTGCTGGGGTGGGCGGCATTGCACATTGTTATGTGCTATATTATATATTAGACTCAAACGGCGTATATGTACATGTATAAGACCATGTATTGTGACAATATCATTGACCAACTGCTGGAAGAGCAAGATGGCGCTGTTCGAAAGGAACAACAGGCAGACGGCAATGGATCATACTGTGCCTGTTCCTTTGGATGGGGCCAAACACGAAAGGCTAGCTGCATTAGCTTCCGGTGGGCAGGCTAAGCAGTATAAAGGGAAAAACCTCACAACTGACCAGGTCGATGACCATGGACAACGCAGAAATCGATAAACTCTATGCCCGATATGAGGCACGCTCAGCGCAGCAATGACAAAAACTATGGGGGCGGCTGCACTACAACTCTATGCATGGGCGGTCAGCATGTTTCTTCCCATACCCCCAGAGACTAAAGTTGGTTGCTGATCTTGATGCAAATCCATTTATTGGGCACATGCTAAGCAGTACCACGTGCGAGCTATAGCATCGCTATGGCATGTACTTAGCACCGCTGCTAAATACTGTCGATTTGGACTCATCTGCCCTTTAACAATTCAAGAAGATGTCATCGATGACAGAGCCAAACCTGCCGATAGTTACTGTTGTTCCTTCGGATGTTCCAACGGAACAGAAACAGGTGGAGAGAGTGACAGCGGCACCAACCACTGAGTTGTCGGTTGTTCCTGTTGTTCCTTCGGAACAGGGACGACAGAAAGACCCTAAAAAAGTGGCCACTGGATGGGCAGGAGCTGCTGCGCAGAATGCAAAACAACAAAAAGTCTTGGTCCAGTTGCAAGAAGAGAAGGTCAACTCCAGAGAATGGTCGTAAACAATGCAGTAGCAAACTCACGTTGGTCCCATTGTTCCTTCGAAACGAGAACAACATGGACAGCAGCAAGGGGTCTCGAAGTGCAATGCATCACAAATGCAGTTCATTAGATGGCTGGTCCCCATGGATTGCTGGGGCGGCTGGGTTGGCTAGCTTGGCATTATGGTTCCAGTTCCCGTTGTTCCTTCGGAATGGGAACAACAGGAACAACAATAAGTCGGTGGCCAATCTAATGACACCGTTTGTTGATCTGTCAACCGCAGCGCAGCACCTCCGAACAAGCATTTAAAGGTATCTTCAGACCCATTCTATATGTAGTATATATATATATATATATACAATGTCTTCAGCCGATGGAAAGATGCTGGTCAATGCTGCCTATCACAGCGTCATGGTCTCTGCCCTCGCAATAGGGTATGCCCACATAGATAAGATGACAATGAAGGGGCCACCCCCTAAACTGGACTTCACCAGCTATGATGTCGGGATGGTAGTCCTTGACATGGGGCTGGCGACGGCAACCAAGGACATTCTAATTAAACAGGGAATCATTCCAGCAGATATTATATGAAATAACAAGATGGCCTCGATTGCAATGCTATTTGGGGGTGCCCTTGTTAACTGGTAGAGTGCTGGAAGCCCAAATTTGGGTTTTATTCAACAGTACAAGTCCTGCAACATAAAGGCTTCATACTCAACAGCTATGCTTCATATTATCTTTGAAGTAAAATTATTTAGTCTGTAAAGGATTTTCCTTGTTGCAATGTATGGGAGAGTGCCTGTAGGCACTCTCCCATAAATCGCAATGAGGCAAAGACATGTGAACAAATTTTGATTACCAAAAATAATTCAGCACTCTACCAGTTAATGCAGTGGCCTTCTCTGGCAGCAACTACCTCTTCACCAAGTTTGGGGACAACGATGCTGGTGTGGAACGTGTGCGGCATGACAAAGCCATAGAAAAGCTTCAGGCCGCCCAGGCAGCATGGCCCTGTAAGCAAACAGAACCGCTTGATTGGATCAATGAAGAACTACGTCGCAAAGGCCATGACTTGCGCACATTCCAGGATGTCGATGCTGCAATTCGCAAGTATGCACAGGTGAGATCACCTTCATCATACTAAGGCTGGGTGTGGTCAGGCTTGTTAGCTACAAACTCATCCAGTGATTCACTATGCGTGTAAAAAAAAGTTTTTTTGGGGGGGGTGACGGAAGTTGGTGTCAAGGCCGCCTAGCTATGCTGTAAAGTAATCGTAAAAGCCGATGAGAGTTGCACAGCAACTACAGATTGGCGGGTGCGGTGGGCTCTGGACTCAGCCGTTGTTCCCATTCTGAAGGAACAACGGGAACAACAGTGGGCCCCTGTCTCTGCCGGGTGAGTTTTTGGCATATCAGCGGCAACACCTCATTTTTTGTGCCCTGTGGGCTCTCCCAGCAAGATGCCTTGCGGATATCAAGCCGGAGGTTGGTTGAATTTCTCTTCCTCTGAGAGTACACGACTGAATTCCTCCTCGGATATCTGGCCATCGGCAACAGCCTTTGAATACAGATCTGCGATGCTCAAAAGATTGGCCTCCGCAAAGGTGGCAATGGTATTGTGCTTTTTTGCCTTCTTTGTGAGCCTTTGGCTTACAAACTTCCCAAAGACACCTGCCAATTCACAGGCCCCAGCTGCACCCTCTAGTGCTATAATCACAGGAATTGCGGCTACGTTTGGCAACAGCCCGATTCCACCAACGCTGATCCATAAACCAGTCACGGACAGAAATGTTTCGAAGCCATCTGCGATATTGACCCCTCACTGGTATTTCTTGCCAAGAGAACGCCTGTGGTCTCGTAGGCCATAAAACGGGCACTTACATCACTGATCTCCTGGATGCGAAAAGTATTCGAGTCGCTAGTATTGAGTTCTGGATACAAGCCCATTCTTATTGGTATTATAGACCATGTTCTAATACCTTTAAATCGTCATCCGTCAGTATCTGTCTGGTAAGCCGCATGCGCTTGAGCTTAGCTGGGCCAAGATGTAGGGTACTGAATGTGTCAGTTGGAAACTTAGCATCTGTGACCTTGTACTCAACACCACTTAACGAGAGCAACACATCTTTGCCACGGATAATGATGACAAGTTCCTTGCCATTATGCCGCTGACCCCATTTTAGGGCAAGCCCATGTAGCACTGGTACAAAGTCGTTGGGTGGTGTACCCAGGACTATCTGTACAATTGCGGTAGTACCCTTGCCAGGAGTAAGACGATCAAACTCCCAAAAGAGCTTCATTATCGCACCCTTTGCCCCACCCAGCACATACCCGACATTGCTTTCGTGAACATAAATAGCACCTTTTGGGATATAAGAAGCCGACATGGCCACTGTTCTGGAGTTTACGGAGCTTGTGGCCGCAGCCCAGTTGGATGTGAGGTTGGATGACCCTGAAGTCAAGTTTCCACCCACCGCAAACAGGGTGCCTATACAAAGATCACTGACTGGAGTCATTCTGGATAAGTTCATAGCTCCTCCACGGGGCTGAGCCTTTCAGGTTCAAACCACGCAGCTTGGTAAATGTAGCTTGTTGCTATTGTTCCCGTTCCTAAGAGTTGAAATTCATACAAATTGTCTGTCATCCCTGGGTCTCCAAAGCCCTGCATGTCCCCGAGATCTGCCAGCTGAAGGGTCATGCAAGGCAATGCATCATGTGCTCCTGGTCCCCCGCTATTCACCATGTCTTTACACTTGTTGCAGCTGAGGTATATTTCGAATATGTAATGTTACAGGTAGGTGATGCAATTCAATAGGGCCTAATCTAAAACGTGGACTGTAACATTGCCTGCAGGCCTGGGACAAGCTTTTTGTATTGCAAAGGAGAGAAAGCTACTTTTCTGCCACTGGCACATTTTTCATTTGGTACAGGTACCGTTCTGAGTAGTGTGCTGGGTAGCCCGTTGTAAACATTGTCCGTGGTGACGACTTCTGACAGATGAACGTATAGGTCACGGTGGGATGCAAGTTCAGGTAACTCATCCCCAGCAGCTGCTTCCCTCCCCGAGGGATTTTGTTTGTTGCAAATCCCAGGGTGCATGCCAACTTTCTCAGTTTTAGAGTCTTATCTGTCTTGAGTTGCAGACGACCCGAAGGTTTGTGAAGATTCAGTATAGCCCCAACCTGACTAAACACCTCATCATTTAGCTCGCATACATTGTAACAGCCATCTGGCATCATTATCTCCTACTCAACTGAGTCATTTTTCTCATCCACGACACATATATAATTATTGCTTAGCCATGAGCTAATGTTGTACCAAAGAGGGTAGTAGGTTACTTCAGCAAGGGCATGTTACAACCGATAATGTTAAAACGCCGCATAATGTTACACCAACGCATAACGTTACAAACAAGAGGCCCCAAGGGGCCTGAGGGCGCTCACCTGACATGGTAGCCTAAATATCAACCCAGAGAATTGATTTCAACAAGTTGCATCTGCTCCTCCTAAGAAAAGCTTATACCAAATATCCAAAGATTCTGACCAGTGGATCTAAAAAAAAAAGAAGATTTTTAAAGAATATTCCTCATATTGAACTAAGTTATAATTCGGGCTCCTACAGGGAGCCCATATATGAACCCAGGGACTTGGCTTTAACAAACTTAAATCTTACCCCCCTAAGGATGCTGCACACCAAATATCAAAACATTCCGACTGCTGGATCTGAAGGAGATTTTTAGAGAAAATTCCTCATTTTGAACTAAGTTACAATTCAAGCTCCCACAGTGAGTCCAAATATGGACCTAGGGACATGGCTTGAACAAACTTGAATCTCACCCCCCCCTAAGGATGCTGCATATCAAATATCAAAACATTCCAACTGCTGGATCTGAAGAAGATTTTGAAAGAAAATTCCTCATTTTGAACTAAGTTATAATTCGGGCTTCCACAGTGAGCCCAAATATGAACCCAGGGACTTGGCTTGAACAAACTTGAATCTCACCCCCCCCCCCCCCCCCCCCCCCCCCCCCCCCCCCTAAGCATGGTGCATACCCAATATCAAAAGATTCTGCCTGCTGGATCTTGAGAAGAAGATTTTCAAAGAAATTTGCCTGAAATGCACTAAGTTCGAATTCAAGCTTCTATAGTGAGCCCAAATATGAATCTAGGGAGCCAATGTGAACAAACTTGAATCAGATCCACCCCACAATGTTGCATACCAAATATCAAAAGATTCTGCCTGCTGAATCTGGATAAGAAGATTTTTTAAGAAATTTGCCTGAAATGCACTAAGTTCGAATTCGGGTTTCAACAGTGAGCCCAAATATGAATCCAGGGGGCCGATTTGAACAAACTTGACTCAGATCCACCCCTCAATGCTGCATACCAAATATCAAAAGATTCTGCCTGCTGGATCTGAAGAAGAAGATTTTTGAAGAAATTTGCTTGAAATGCACTAAGTTCGAATTCAAGCTTCTATACTGAGCCCAAATATAAACCCAGGGGGCCGATTTGAACAAACTTGAATCAGATCCACCCCCACAATGTTGCATACCAAATATCAAAAGATTCTGCCTGCTGGATCTGGAGAAGAAGATTTTTAAGAAATTTGCCTGAAATGCACTAAGTTCGAATTCGGGCTTCTATAGTGAGCCCAAATATGAATCCAGGGAGCCGATTTGGACAAACTTGAATCAGATCCACCCCACAATGTTGCATACCAAATATCAAAAGATTCTGCCTGCTGGATCTGGAGAAGAAGATTTTTGAAGAAATTTGCCTGAAATGCACTAAGTTCGAATTCAAGCTTCTATACTGAGCCCAAATATAAACCCAGGGGGCCGATTTGAACAAACTTCCATCAAATCCACCCCACAATGTTGCATACCAAATATCAAAAGATTCTGCCTGCTGGATCTGGAGAAGAAGATTTTTTAAGAAATTTGCCTGAAATGCATTAAGTTCGAAATCGGGCTCCTATACTGTGTCCAAATATGAACCCAGGGGGCCAATTTGAACAAATTTGAATCAGATCCACCCTGCAATGTTGCATACCAAATATCAAACGATTCTGCCTGCTGGATCTGGAGAAGATTTTTTAATGTTTTTCCTATTGCCTACAGTGTTAAAAAGTGCTGACTCAGCACTTTTTCAAAGTCCTGAAAAAAATACCTTGAGATCAAACCGATAGGGATTTTTTTAACCATTCTATTCTACTGTATAAAAGTAAGCTGTATACAAAATACGAATTCTCTGTGGCGTGTAGTTTTAGAGATATGGTAGTTTTAAGGTTTTTCCTATTTTTAGCTCCCGAGGTTCCCACGGGGCAATGAAAAAATTTGTTTTTGCATCAATCAACTACTTATGACCCATTATCATCTCATATCAAATTTGGTTGAAACCGACAGCACGGTTCTGAAAACAGAAATTTTAGGCGTGGCCAAAATTTTTGCCCTCCCGTAACGAAGGCAAATAATGTCCGACAAACTTCTCTTGAACAAACTTGATTCTAAACCTCAAAAGGACTCTGTATACCACATATCAAGACTCTGCTACTGGTGGTTCATTAGAAGAAGATTTTCAAAAAATTTGGCCATTTTTCCCCCACACCTCTGTTCAATACGAGCCGAAAGCTATTTTAGATAAAAATCAAAATGCCCCTATATAACCACTACTTACATGAAATTTAATTAAAATATGGCCAGTGGTTTAGGAGAAAGAGGCTCAAACACCACCTTCATGCAGGACGACGGACGACAGACGACGGACGACGGACGAAGAGTGATAAGAAAAGCTCACCCTGACTTTCAGTCATAATGTTATAACTTTTTTCAACCCGTTATGTTACAACCAATTAACCGATAATGTTATAACTTCTGTATACTAATTCCAGTTACAGAAATTGTAGATGGACTTTACCACTTACCATTTATTGCCGCATAAAGGTATGTAATATTTATACTAAAGGTTTCTGCTCTGGTCAAAGCGAGAAGACACACCCTCCCAACTCCCAGATATTTATCATAGAATGACCTAGTCACGCATAGACACGGATTATCCTGGTAACTCAATCGTGTGACGTCATTACCATGATCATCCAGTGCCCAACATGGTGAAGGCGGGGGTGGAGGGGGAGGGGTGCTATTTTATCCAGTTGGTACGTTTACCAACATGCGTAGTCTCCGCTTCCAGAAAAGTTTTGTACCATAGTCCCCTGTCGCCTTTGGGGATGGGCAAATGTGTCTGTTTCTGCTTATTTTGGGCAGCTAAAATTCATTTGTCGCATATTTCTTAGTCATAAGAATATCTTATTGTTCATTAATTTGACATTTTAACAGCTAACAGTGAACAAAAGTCAGGTGGAGTTAAAAGAGGTCAAAACGTTGGATGGAAAGAGGTACATATGGTGGACGTGGCGGGTTGGTAGTGTCGCACGAAACAAGAATAAGATGCGAGACTGGGTAGGAAGAGGAATGGGGTTTAGGATTGAAAAGGGTGGGCAGGGATTAGGCCGAGAAAGAGAGGAGGTCATGAATTAGTACATCAGGGTGATTGTGCAGAGAAGGCTATCTGAGAATGCTATAAGGGTGTAGTGCTAGACGGTATGATAATATAGATGGTGGAGATGTTGGAAGAAGTGGAAGTGATGCATTTGGGATTACAGGCTCTGGAAAAGGCGGAATCACTAGAACAGGCAGTATAGGAAGAAGGATGAGGTTGTGGAGGAGGAGGAGTTGTGTTGATGTTGTGGCAGTGTTGGTGATGGTGTTGAGTAGTTATGTATGTTGAAAATGAGCCATTTTGTAGGACCCCGAGGCAGGACCCCGGAAGTGATATGTCACGTGACTGGGCGGCCATGTTGGGTTGTCATGATAGTGCACGTGGGTGGCCATGTTGTGATGTTATTCTCATGATAAAAGGAGTGTGTATGCACAGCGTGTGTTGTTATGGGGACACATGCTCCGTCTCACCCCTAACAACCCGACAATAGATATCGAATTAATCCAAACAACCCGACAATCTTCAGAAAACTGACCCCAACACTCCCGAAAATACTCCCAAATAAAGGCAGGATAGTATTCTTAATGAGGGTATGAGACGTATGAAGAGTACTCATTGTGCTCATTTTCATAGCTTTCATTTTGAGACGTATGATTTTGCGTGCATCGTGCTCATTTTCATAGCTTTCATTGCTTCATACGACGAAAAGGGGAATTCTGTGGGTTATTGAAGTTATAACATTATCGGTTAATTTGTTGTAACATAACGGGTCGAAAAAAGTTACAACATTATGCGTCGATTTTTATAACACAATGGGTTGAAAAAAGTTATAACATTATGCGGAGTTTATAACATTATCGGTTGTTTACTACATTTTTTGTAACATTAAGCGTTGGTGTAACATTATGCGGCGTTGTAACATTATCAGTTGTAACAGGGCACACTCCAATTGCTCTCCAGCAGGGAGTGCCCTTGGTAGGTCCATGGTTTGAACATCAGATAGTGTCATGTACATAACTGTATATTATCATTATAAGACTCCTCTAATATGGCTTTTAGAGGTTCAAAGGATGCTGGAATACCCAAAAATGGACAGCAAGCTTGCAACAAAGTTGGCTTCAATCTACTACAGCCCCAAAGGGTACTGGAAGGGACTCACGGCCATCAAAAACCTTGCTTCCACGGCCAAGGTCTCTGAAGATTTGGCTCGAGTATGGCTTAAGAAGCAGGCCATCTGACAGATATACCTTCCAGCTGTGCGAAGCACACACATACCACGACCCAAGTTCGATGTGCGGACGCCAAATGAGGTCCAACAGGCTGATCTGCTCTTTCTGCCACATGACCGGGTGGCCGCAAAACCTGCTCATAGTCGTTGATGTAGCCTCCAACTATAAAGAGGCAGAGAACCTGTCCACAAAAGAGGCCAAACAGGTCGCGGCCACCCTAGAAAAGATATACAAGCGTGGGCCACTGCCGGGTAGACATCCACCAGGACTATGGAATTGTGGAGCAGTTCAACCATACCCTGGCAAAGCGACTGTTCAAGTACCAATACACCCAGGAGATGAGGTTACCGTCAGGTGAGAGGTTAAGTGAATGGGTCGCTTGGCTGCCCGCCGTTGTTGCGACGCTGAATGATGAGGTGACGCGCTTAACTAAAAAGAGGCCATCTGACACCGTCAAGGCCAAGATTGTGACACAAAGCCCTCTTCTGAGGTTTCTGGCCGCCCTGTTGGACTCAAGGAGCAGAAGCTCCCCTCCAAAGTGGGTGTTCGCTATCTCTACCAGGCAGGCGAGCTGAAAGGGGGGAGGGGGGCACCGTCGAGAAACCGACCCTGTGTGGTTCCTCCAAGTGTACCAGCTTGGACGCTCGGACACCAAGCCTGGAGAACCTCTCCTCTACTATTTGTTGGATGGACCAACCCGTGGCTTAGTCTGGGAAGAGCGGCTTGTGGTGCCTCCAGACACCCAGCTGCCTCCCGATGGAGTAGTCCTTCGGACTAGACACTAGGTCAGCCTGAAAGAGGATGTGCCTCTAGCACTGCTGCAAACCCTCTTTTTCGGTTACACTCTAAACAGGTCAATCGCATGTTCTCCCAGCAGTGCCCTCTGCTATTGTCCAGCCGGTCGACACTGAACTGCTGTGTATCTTTGGGCAGGTAGGCCCACAGCATCTCGATGTTGCATGTGGCACAGTGGTTCTGTTGGTCCTCCTTGAGCCACAGGATGTAGCTGATCTTGAGATTGAACCCCGGGAGTCCTTTGACCTGGTCCTGGCGCTTCTGGGCACGATATTTTTGCGGAGCAGTCGTTCTGACAGCTCTATGGGCTGCCTGACCTCAGTACCCTCATCTGGTGGACAGGTCACCAGTTCGAGCCGCTGCATATACTCCACGTGGAAAACGGCGAGGTTGGACCATTGTAGGAAGTCGTCTATGATTCAAACCTTCTGTTGGTCGTGGATAGTGAGACCTTGGCTTGAGTGGACTGTGAGGACGTACCTGAGGTGCCAATCATCGGTCTTGATAGCCTGTTCAGTGGCCTCAATGGTGACTTCAGTGATGTCATTGAGGACAAGCTCTTCACGGCCTGTGCCTGGGATGGGAACCATAATGTTCTGTTTTCGGCTGTCCTTGGGGTGGTATAGCAGCGGGACCTGGGGCCCTGGAAAGTACTTCTTGTGTCTTTGGAGCAACAGCTCGTGTCTGGTCGCGAAGCTTCTGCCGGCTAGCGAGGATCAGGTCACCTGGCCTCCATTGCTCCATGAAGCACTCCCATCCAAGACAGTTGGGGACAGCCTTCCGCATCTCCTGACACTGGACCTTGTCAGCATGGAGGCAGATGTGCCTTTTCAGGGCCTTGAGCGCATCATCCTTTGCCCGAAGGTCTGCTCTGACCTCTTCGTAATAATCCACTGCTTGGCGTAACCAGACATGGGGCATCTCACCTGCGATTGGTGGTGGCTGGCCTTGATCACCACCGCAGATAACCTGGGCCTCACACTGGTCCAGCGAGTCCAAGAACATTTCTAGGATAGGCCTGGGTACAGTGCAGACCTCATCCCAGATGATGACACAGGAGATGAACTTCTTGCCCATGCAGTCTGGCGTCCAGTCGTTCTGGCCACTCCACCGGAAGAAGCTATGGTAGGTCTGAGCCTTGACTCCCCTACCTTGCATCTCTTTGGCAAGGCGGGGAGTTGGGGTAAAGATAAGTGGGTCTCGCACCCTGAAGAGCTTGATTGCTCTCGTAAGTCTTGTTATCTTGCTGCTACCATCTCCACCATTGAGGTAACTCAGCCGATGGTGGGTTAGTGGGTCATTATACCTCGGAGCAGTTGAGTTGGCCAGCTGTTTGGCCTGGCTGACATACTCAGGCTTTGGGGAGTAGACGGCATGTTCCTGTGGCATGTACAGCTGCTCGCCCCTTGTCGCACCACTGAGCTGGGGCTACTGGTGGGAGATAAGGCTCTCCAGTGAGGCAGCTTGCACACAACTAGTCTCCGCAGTTGCACGGTCTGGGAGCCATATATGCCTCGACACCATCGAGCTTTTGCAGCAGGGTCTTTTTCATGTATATGCTGTCTGTTGTCACTCGAATCGCCTCTTTTTGATCGAAGCGCTGCAAGATACCGAGGAGGTTAATATGGACATAGGCTAGCATAGAGGCCCTTAAGTGAGCGTACTGGGGTTATGAACCATCATAATATGTGAGGATGTGGCCCAGAGTTGGGGTGCGCCAACCAGGGTGCCTCTTTGACGAGTGTCTCTCACAAGATAATCTAGTTCACCCTGATCCATGACAAGGTGGCGAGTCAATCATTTACCATCGGCTTTTGCGCCCTGAGTGAACTTCCTGATAATGCTGCAGCCTTGGTCTTGGTCCTGCAGAAGCCAGACATCGGCTTACTTCTCGAACGCAATGATGGCTTTGTGGACCCTTAGATGGGTGAGGAGACCAGACTACATGAGGAAGACGAGCCGAGGCATGGGGGCACAGCCCTGCTCTGCGAAATGCTTCCCAAACCAGGCCGGGATGATTGGGTGAACCCCTTGTTTGAACTCCCACTCCTGGAACTCGGAGAAGCCTGTGCCGATGTCTTTAGGGGGCCGCCCCCCACACCCCCCCCCACCCCCCCTTCGTTGATGGCCACTCTGGTCAGCCGACCCCAGCCGGCCTTCTCGATGACATCCAAAAGGCCTGCATGGAGCGTGGCCACGGCGGTCTCTGGAACTCCATGACCTACGTGGTTCACTCCAAAAACCCTATCAACGAGGGACTCATCGCCTAGATGGGTGCAGGCTTCTTGGAGGGTTTGATGGGTCTCTTGTGTGCTGTAGGTGTGGCCATCTTGGAGCACAAACTGGTCGATGCTGAGCTGTCTATTCTGGCCATCACCCTCGTATATCTGGACCTGCCTGCTCTGGGGGAAGTGCAGGTCTTTGAATCAGGCAAGGCCGTTATGGAAGACAAGCTCTAGCTTTCCATAACTTTTGTTGCCTCGTCTTTGGTACTTGCTTTGTAAATGTCCTCACCAGCAATGTCTTTAAGAATGATCGTATGCCGGAGAATACTTTCCAGCTTTGCCACATCCTCAATTGTTGCACCGGTTACATGAACCCTCTCTTCCCACTCCTCGATTTTCTGTCGCCTGGTGTGGGTTAGGCCCTGTCCTCTGAGAGCACCCTCGATGTGCTCCACCACTCTCTGCTTGACACAGTTGAGATCACCATCACGCATTGGGGCCAAGTTGGCAGGGTTTGGGTCTCTGATAGGGTAGAGCCCGTAAACGACCACAGTGACAGGGTAAGCATTCTGGTAGAACACCTGATCGATCCCGGTCAGCACGCCTGGCTTAGTTTCTTAAGAGATTTCAACAATGCCCCACCCCTTATTCCTCTTGGCATGGACAGGGTCGAACTTATCTTTGATCACAGAGTCTCCTTCGTCATGTTCGCTCAGGAACTTGATTTTCAGGGTGAACGCGCCCTCTGGAAGGGCTGCTTGCAGTCGTGCTGCCCTCTCATCCGTCATGCGGGCATCCAGGGCCAGTCGGACCGCCCTTGCATGCATACCATCAGCAATCTCAATGTCGCCGATGTCAAGGGGTCCTCTACCTCTACCCTCCATGTAGAGAAGACCGCGGTGGTGCCATCAACTTCAAACTCATCTTTGGCATTGTTCACAAGATCGACCCATAGTTCATCATCTGGCAGCCTCACCGGATGAAGGACTTCAATATCCAAGTCGAAGTGTCGCCGTTGTTTGGCTGGGTCAAACTCCTCATCGATTACCTTCCTTTTTCTCTCACGTGCCTTTCGAGGTGGAGGGGGAGGTTGTGCAGCACCCGGAAGCAGAGGCCTCAGCAATCGCTTCTTTATTGCTTCTGGAATGGGTTCATCCAGGATATTCTGGACAACACTCTGAACTGGCTCCGGTGTTTGCATTTCAGCCAGCAGCTGGTCAATGTATTCGTCCATACTTACCATGCTGAATCACTATGCCTATTACCACCACATCTCTAAATGGAAATTTTGATGGCCGCTAGCTGGGTAAATTCCTTTGCTGTGGCCCTCTGCTCTAGGTGCAGTAATTTCATATGTTCTTTCTTATAACCACACCTCAGGCAGAGCGATAATTGCTTCGTTACCCCCAGGCCACAAACACGGCAAGGTTTTGTACACGATCCATTTCGCAGTTTGACCAGATGTACCCCTCCCCGGGGTCCCAAAAAAGTCTTCCCCCCCTCCCCCCCCCTGCTGCTCTTAGGTTGGGGGCAGGGGGCCCAAAGTGGTATGATGGCCTCCCGGGACAGCAAGAGTGTTGGTGAAATTGTTACTCACCCCCCTGCTGCTCTTTGGTAAACAAGCTATGTTTTATAGGTAAAATAGGACCCGGTCAACAATGCCGGTGAGAAAGGCCTCTAAAATGAGCAACATGGGTATAAATGATAGACTGGGCTTCACTTTATATCCATGTTGCAGTCACAATTAGCCATATTGTAGAACTATGTGACTTTAAGCACCAATAAATAGATCAATAAGCTGCCATAACTTGTCCTAACATGAATGTTTCACGAATAGATAATAAGACAGTTAGCTATAAAAGTAGGAATTTGATGAAGCAATTCTATAACTTTGGATGAATAGACTATTCCAGTTTTTAATGAATACTACAGATGGTAGTGAGAGCAAGGTGGGGAACATGAGTTTATTCAAACTTAAAAACTGCATAAAATAATTTGTACTGAAGAAATTTCTTCCCATTTTCAGGCCTTTGTATCACCTTTGAAGGAGTTCTCCTATATGTTTTCTAGTGTATCCTCAAAAGCGGCCTCATTTCATGAATATAACAGAAGTTTACAAGTAATAAAGACCATTTTATGTTTGTTGCCATCAAAATCTAGTCGAAATTTAGCGTTTTTTTTTTAAATTCACAACAATTTGCTCTTGTTTTACTGCCTCTATATTGATATCAATCTAGTTTTTTCTGTATGTTTGTATTCCATTCGCATAGTGGCCTTCCCATCCGATTATTACACAAATGTATGAGGAATAAAGACCATTTTATGATCGTCGACAACAAAAAACTGTTTGAAATTGAGTTTTCTCTTCAATTTTTTTGTACTATTTTCTCTCATTTTACTGCCTCTAAACCACTCTTAATGGAGTTTTTTCCATATTTTTGTAGTGAGTTCTCATGAGTGGTCTCAGTACTAAAATGTAACACAAGTTTATGTGAACTGAAAGCCATTTCATGGTTGTTTGTGGCAAAAAAGCAGTTGAGATTGAGTTTTTTCTTCAAATTTTGTGCTCCCGTGGAGAGCCCCAACATAGGTAACTGGACTTATAGGTTCCAAATATCATTCAAACTATTTATTCTACCTAATAGCAGAGTCTTAGATCATATTCTGTTGAAATATGTCATTCAATATGCATATAAGGGCCTAGTGTATGATGGTATTTTTTATAAGGCCCAAAAAAATAATGATTTGGTTCCGGTTACCCGACCGACCCTAATTTTGCACCCTAACCCTAACGATTTTTTTATTGAAATTGAAAAAGAAACAGAAAAAAACACACAGATGCCAACTTTTACAAAAACGACACAAAAAGTGTTGGGCAGTATTTTGGTATACTGATTTATATATATAATAAGTAACATGTTCAAAACTGTCATCAGCAAATTTAATCATAATTGGTAACTGTATACAGAAGTTGTTTTACTTGTTTATCACGATTTACAAGAAGTGAATTTTCCTCACTGGTGCGGATTACTGTTGGTTTAAATTTGGGTCTTTCCCTTTTTACCACCCTGTCTAACCTCGTAGACTATAATGGGACCTTTCTTTATTACTTTTAATTCCAATGTGTTCAAGTGGTTAGTTTCGACAATCACCATTATTACGAAAATGATAGAACATTGTTTACCTCTAATTTGTCATAAACAAGTTGAGGTGAAAAGCCACAACCACGTGTACTGCATTACACAAAGGTTGCGTAGTCAGTCACATTGAACATTCGACCAATCGCATTCGTACTATTTAAAACCAGGAAATTTTTCTTGGGATTCTCCCAGGGATTCCCTATAGTTTTACAATTATACTTCAAAGTGATTGGCTGTTTGCACACTGTGACGTCATGATAGCATCTTGCCTTCAAAACAGTGTGCACGCAAGTGTTTGATACAAGACCGACGCAAGGTACATTGTTTTCAAATAAACAAAAGCAAGTCATTTGTGCTTCCTCTGCCAAGATAAATACGATGATACTCAACCAGTCCATTACCACAATCACTTAAAATGTCAATTTATTTCATGTGCTGAGGTGCGTTAATTTTAACACTTCCCGTGATAAAATGAGACGTGCGAACGCATACTTCACTTCAGAATCTGAGAACAGCTGATAATAATAATATTATCAGGACACCTCCGAGTCAGTTTCATTTTGAAGTTGTGGAATTACACCCGAAATGTCCGCTACAATCACGAATAAAGCATCTGCTGATAAACTGCCATTTTGGGTGTAATTTTGCATTTCAGACTCAACAGAATATCAAAGCAGTATATTTCAGTCACAACTGTTGGAAGAATTTGGTCCTAAAAATTAACTCAAGCACAAACTCAAAGGAAAAAAAAATAATTAAAAAAAAAATATATCTCGACCAACCGACCCTACTTTTTTCTGCTACTCAACTGGAACCAAACCATTATTTTTTTTTGGCTTAAGTAATATGTGCAACATTTAAGCCCCACACCCAGAACCCTAGGAGCCCCCTACAAGACTGAAATATGGTTAAAAATATGTAGTAACACCCATAGCAATTTAATTTACATGATGTTGCAATAAGCAATCAACATAAATAAATTTAAAGCTGAATACTATAGATACAACCATATTGTGTGGACCATATGGTCCACAACCCCTATTTGGGGTTCAGATGAGGCCCTTAATGATCAAACCATGATGTTATTGTAACCAAATTATGCCGAAGACCCCAATAATACATAAACCACATCAAATGTTTTGAGAATTGCCATTTATATGAGAATTATAAGCCATAATATACCAAAACCCCCAAATTGGGGTTCAGGCCCCATAAATCCTAATTTGGGCACCTTTTTTCAATTTTTTGACCACACCATCAGATTCCTCATCAAAAATTACTCTAGAAACTATTTTCAATATAAAGTGAACACCATTTCCCTAACGTGTGTAATTCTGAGGCCAACTATATGTGTGTACAACAATGTTTTTCTTTTTGGCTTGCTTTATTGCAACATCGGTCACAAAAGATCACTAGCACTGAGAACTGAAAGTGGTTAACACATTTTAGCAACACTGACTCGTATAGTTTGGTGATGTTAACAGTTTTTTAATAATATGATTATTTTATTTACTTAAGGCTTGAATGCTTGTCTATATGCAACAGACAAGTTTTCTACGCTTTGAAAATTTCTGTTTCTTTCAACCTCAACACTTATTGATGCACAACTTAAAATACAGGGCCTGGGTAAATTAGGCCTATTTAACTTCCAAAGACCTAATTCTAATAAACTTCAAAAGGCCTAATTAAACAAGAGGCCCCAGGGGGCCTGAGGGCACCCACCTGACAAGGTAGACTAAATATCAACCCAGGGAATTGATTTCAACAAGTTGCTTCTGCCCCTCCTAAGAAAAGCTTATACCAAATATCCAAAGATTCTGACCAGTGGATCTGAAAAAAAAAAGATTTTTAAAGAATATTCCTCATATTGAACCAACTTATAATTCAGCCCAAATATGAACCCAGGGACTTGGCTTTAACAAACTGTTGTATGATTTTTAATATGCATGTATATACATGTAACCTTGTATAGGCCTATGGACCAATAAATACATAGAACTTATATTCATGGTCGTCTTCTTTTATTGCTTTCCCCAGTTTCTCATGTAAATGCATGCGATAGAAATTCAAGGGGTGTTGGTGCGGTGGGAGGGAGGGGGGCTGTTTCCTGATGCTACTTGAACAGAGAGGGCTAACTTCTGCATGGCCATTAAAGGCCTACACTATTAGAGCTGGGAGGTTAACCATAACCATGAGTTGGGATCGGTAGTGAAAGACTACTGAAAATTCCAACCGCACCCCAATAAACACAACTGCAAATTCGGTTTTAAATTCCAGCACATTTTAAGATACTGTATGTAGTATCGAATTACCAGAATGAGCACATAATTCTCTTTATAATAAATGCAATATCACCAGATATTACTGAATCTGCTGGTCACCGTCAAATAAATTCTGTATACGTTTGAATGGAATTAAAAAACAAAAACTGTTGTACACTATACTTGCACCATCAACATTTTCAAGACAGTAAGCCAAGATTTGAGGCTTTCAGTATCAATACACAATATGAATTCATTAATATTCATGACTTGTCAACACCAAGGCTGAAGCACTGTAAAATGTTCATCAGTTTATTAAATGCGGTTTCTTTTGATGATCTATAATTTGCCACTTGCTCTTCATTGATGGTGTGCGATATTCTTATTTCTACCACTGTTTCTACACACATAATTTTGAAAGCTTGAACATCAAAATCGGTTTCAAATTCACAGTTGAAGTCGGATGGAAATTTAAGGTTACAATGATCTAAATGAGCGACGTTTACTTGATAATCTTAAGAGAGTGGGCATAATCCTAAACACAGTTTGGGGGGAGGGGGGGGGGGGGGTGTGGAGGGGGGGGGGGGGGGTCTTTTTGCCTGACATTTTACAACATACAGGCATAGATATGTCATACTTATTTACTCAATTGATGCAATCAACAGAAGATGGCTTGTTAGTTGTTAGTCGAAGATGTAATTATAGAGCTAAATTATATCAGTTACTGTTTGAACAAAACAATAAACAGTCGACATAATCCTTTTTACAGTAGACCCTGGTGGCCAATTATCATCACCGTGTTCAATCGGGTAAAATTTGCATTTTCCACTTCTCGCGGGGTTGGGTGTTGGAGACATAATCCACTTGTCATATACTGAATTTATATCTTAACCCTCTAAGAACTGTGTTAACCATGCATCACGTCAGGTACAGTTTTGGGGGTACATGCGTACGTGGTGCAGAAACAGAAACAAGGGAAAGGGAAGCCTGCACAATAACAATCCATTCAGACATTATGTGAACATTAATTACTAACACAAATATACCACTGATCATATCTATCAACACTTAAAATACAATAGGTCATAAGAAGAACCAAACAATGGAGAGGAAAATGCAGGGTGCGTAGTGCCCATACTCCATTATCAGCTGTATTAATTAATATTCATGACCAAAGGAAATAAAACACTACAGTGACGAATTGTGGGATATTTATTTTTGAAGAAAGAATGATGGCACTTATTGTTTTCCCTCATGTCTGTGTATTGTGATTTTAAATCAAAACTAGATGTGGCCTGTCCCAACTTGGGACCAAGAATACCCCCCACGACACACTCTCTGACAGAGGGCAACAAAAATACCAAGTATCATTAATATCCTTGAAGGCTATTAAAAGTTCTAAGTCAGATACGTGGTTATCAACTTCAAATATGGGTATGTGAAGTTGAACTAAATTTGAGACCTTGACCTTGAGGACAAACATTCAAACTTTACTTGTGACACACTCTCTGATGGTGGGTGACAGTAATAACAAGTATCATTAATATCCTTGAAGGGATTCAAAGGTTCTAAGCCAGACATGACACATATTTGGATGTGGGGTATGTAAAGTTGAACTAAGTCTGTGATTTTGACCTTACAGACAGATATTCCAATCAACCATATTTGTGACACACCCTCTTGTGGTGGGAAATATTAATACCAGGTATTATTAAAATCCTTCAAGGCTATCAAAAGTTCTGAGCCGGACACGACTTGTTATATAAGGCGTCAAAAAGAAAGTATAATAGAAGCAAATGTGAAAAAATAGCACAAAGGATGAAATATAATTGTTCTAATGTTGCATGTTTGTGGACAAGAAGTTGTGTAAAGAGTTTAATGACATGTTGTTGTTGTCCACCCAACCGTATACAATTTTGCTACGAATTTCAAAATAGCAGGTGCTACCTGAGAATGTCAAACTGAATAGGTGGCCGACGATTTTCTTTGTGTTATGTTGTGCTAGACAGCCTGGGTTATTGAGAAAACATGCTAGTTTTTGTCTTCCGACATTTTAAAAAATGCCAAGGTTAACCGAAAATCAGAGGTTGCGTGCCATTGGTATGCATGAGGCTGAGATACCTCCAGATGAGCTTGCTGCTGAGTTCGGAGTCACTGTGGCCACTATTTACCGTCTCATTGGAAGGTATAGAACCACTGGATCTACTGCCGACCGACCGCATTCAGGTCGACCAAGAGTTACAACCCCTGCACAAGACCAACACATCAGGATGTCTCATTTGCGGGATCGCTTCCTTCCGGCAACGAGGACAGCAGCAATTTCTCCTGGTAGAACTAACAATAGAATCAGTGCACAAACTGTCCGCAACAGATTCGCTGAACACGGCATCCGCAGAAGGCGTCCATACCACGAACCAATCCTTACCCAACATCATCGTACCGTACCTGGTTTGGGCAGGAAGTTCCTTGCACCCTCGAACGCAGTTGATCTTCATCGATAGTAATCTGAATGGACAGTGATAGAGGGACGAAATTCTAAAAGCTATTGTTGTCCCACTGTTCAATGCTAACATTGGATTGCAGTTATTCCAGCAAGACAATGCCTGATGTCACATGACGGATATCTGTTGTGACTTTCTTGAGGAGCAGAGCATCAAACATTTTCCCTGGCCCCCACTTTCGCCAGATTTGTCGCCAATCGAGCATCTTTCAGATCAATTGGAACATCGGGTACGATTTCATGATCTTCAGACATGAGGAGATTTACGTAATGTTCTAATTAAGGCAGGAATGGAACGCAATACCACAGGGTGACATGACTGACATCCAGAGACTAATCAGGTTCATGTGACGTCGATGTCTTTCCATCCAAGAGGCAAATGGTGGACTTACACACTATTGACTGCATGTGTGAATTTTTCATTTCACCCCATGTCTGAATTGCGACGTCCTGACGTAACGCTGGCAACAGTAAGAACATGAAATTATGCAAATTCATACAGCTAGACTGAATATATGAATTTACAATAATTTGTTTGGGATTAAAGTCGATAAGACTAAATAAATTGCTCCTCAAATTTATTATACTTTCTTTTTTGACTCCATATAGTTGAATTTGGATGTGGGGATATGTGAACTTGAACTAAGTCTTATGACCCTGACCTTCTAGACGGACATTCCAACCTTATTAGCGACACACCCTCTGGTGGTGGGCAACATTAATACTAAGTAGCATTAATATCCTTAAAGGCTATCAAAAGTTTTGAGCCGGACACAACTTGTTATAGTTGGATTTGGATGTGGGAGTATGTGAGCTTAAACTAAGTCTGTGACCTTCACCTTGTAGACAGGCAATCCAACCTTATTCATGACACACCCTCTGGTGGTGGGCAACATTAATACCAAATATCATTAATATACTTCAAGGCCATCAAAAGTTCTGTGCCGGGCACGACTAGCACAGGTAGACAGACAGGCCCAAGTTTTTGCCCCCAAAATTGGATAGTCTATCCTACTGATATTAAGATGCACCCTTCATTTGGGGATCATTTTTTAGGGAAAAAGTGTGACTTATACACCAGCTGGATAAACTTGACTTTATACATGTATTGCGGTCATGAAATAGCCATAATGCAGAAAGAAGTATTCCACAATCAAAACTGTTTTTTTTTTTTACGCGAAGCTACTAAGATTTGCATACTTATAGAGTTGGGCGAATCTTTATGCAAATCAATTTGCTGATTCGAACTCGTAATTTTGTCCCTGCTCCCATATTTAAGCCACACCAACCAATTCTCCATGAAATTTGCCAAAGCAACTGCCCCTAAACATGTGAATTTGCATTTTCAGGCAGATAGCAGCTGATAAAACCTGTCAATGTGAGAACTCCTACTATACACATGTAACATCCGAGATCACTGAACTCAACTTTAGGCCTTACAATTGTTATCTGGATTAGTGCTGGATACCTATATATTGGCTGTATTCTGAAATACTGGTACCACAACTTTAAGCCTTCCTATTCTGTGAATGTGCTTTATATTATCCTGAAGTGAAATTATTTTGTCTGTATGGATTTGCCTTGCTACAATTTATGGAATGTGTCTGCAGGCACTCTCTCTTAAATTGTAACAAATTACAAGGTAAAGACCTGTGAAAAAATGTTGATGACAAAAATAATTAAGCATTCTACCAGTTAAGACATTGTTCTTACAATGGAAAAAATAGAAATATTATTCCAGTGCCCTGTTTCATATAAAGAGATGAAATAATGAAAGTGTCAGTGACACTGCAGTTCAACTTGTCCAAGAAGGGACTGAACTAAATAAAAAGCTCCAGTAATGTCAGGTCATTCAATCAAGTTTCTACAGAAAAGACATCACATCAAAGCTAACAAGAAGGACGCCAACGCCCTATAGCTCACCAACATTCCTCTTTGATAGTAACTTTGGCCAACACAAGAACTGTATCAAACAGGCTCATAACATGCGACAAAGCTTACCTAAACACAACCTCATAAAAGTAAAACACAGAAACTGACATAAACACTAAGTGAAACATGAAATTCTGAGCGAAACAGAAAACTAAACGCAAACAAAAATGTCAAGAAAAATGTTTAAAATGCAGGGTATGAGGGGTTAATCATGGAACAATGATACTGAGGAACATGTATGATGAATATAAGTGCCATGGGAAGAGAAGGAACACAGCAGCTGACCTAAACACTAAGTTAAACATGAAATTCCGAGCTAAACAGAAAACTAAACGCAACTAAAAATGTCAAGAAAAATGTTTAAAATGCAGGGTATGAGGGGTTAATCATGGAACAATGATACTGAGGAACATGTATGATGAATATAAGTGCCATGGGAAGAGAAGGAGCACAGCAGCTGACCTAAACACTTAGTTAAACATGAAATTCTGAGCTAAACAGAAAACTAAACGCAACTAAAAATGTGAAGAAAAATGTTTAAAATGCAGAGTATGAGGGGTTAATCATGGAACAATGATACTGAGGAACATGTATAATGAATATAAGTGCAATGTGAAGAGAAGGAACACAGCAGCTGACCTAAACACTAAGTTAAACATGAAATTCCGAGCTAAACAGAAAACTAAACGCAACTAAAAATGTCAAGAAAAATGTTTAAAATGCAGGGTATGAGGGGTTAATCATAGAACAATGATACTGAGGAACATGTATGATGAATATAAGTGCCATGGGAAGAGAAGGAGCACAGCAGCTGACCTAAACACTAAGTTAAACATGAAATTCCGAGCTAAACAGAAAACTAAACGCAACTAAAAATGTCAAGAAAAATGTTTAAAATGCAGGGTATGAGGGGTTAATCATGGAACAATGATACTGAGGAACATGTATGATGAATATAAGTGCCATTGGAAGAGAAGGAGCACAGCAGCTGACCTAAACACTTAGTTAAACATGAAATTCTGAGCTAAACAGAAAACTAAATGCAACTAAAAATGTCAAGAAAAATGTTTAAAATGCAGGGTATGAGGGGTTAATCATGGAACAGTGATACTGAGGAACATGTATGATGAATATAAGTGCCATGGGAAGAGAAGGAGCACAGCAGCTGACCTAAACACTTAGTTAAACATGAAATTCTGAGCTAAACAGAAAACTAAACGCAACTAAAAATGTGAAGAAAAACGTTTAAAATGCAGGGTATGAGGGGTTAATCATGGAACAATGATACTGAGGAACATGTATGATGAATATAAGTGCCATGGGAAGAGAAGGAGCACAGCAGCTGACCTAAACACTAAGTTAAACATGAAATTCCGAGTTAAACAGAAAACTAAACGCAACTAAAAATGTCAAGAAAAATGTTTAAAATGCAGGGTATGAGGGGTTAATCATGGAACAATGATACTGAGGAACATGTATGATGAATATAAGTGCCATTGGAACAGAAGGAGCACAGCAGCTGACTTAAACACTTAGTTAAACATGAAATTCTGAGCTAAACAGAAAACTAAACGCAACTAAAAATGTCAAGAAAAATGGCTAAAATGTTGGGTATGAGGGGTTAAATCATGGTAAAATGATAATAATCATCATATAGCAGCATTATAAAAGCCATGATATGGAAATAGGGCGAATAAGTGACCTAAACAGAAACTTTAACATTATTGGACACGTACGCTGAAGCCGACGCCGACCGATCGAGCCATGCCATAAGCTCACACAACTAAAGTTGGTGAGCTAACAAGAGGGGTGTGTCCATCCTCCATCACCAACACATGGCATGCAATAAATCTAGGCTTATTACAAATCTGCAAAAAATGTCTAGTCATGTACATGCATAGCAAAACAGGTCAGAAATTTTCTAAGTCCACAGTGACAAAAAAGTCTAACATTGCATTAAAAAAGTCCAAAATCTTCGGAAAATGTCTGGTCAAGGGTTAATGTCATCTTATATTAATACATTTGACACATATATGAAATATGAAAGCCACAGCATACCAGTGGTAGCCCCCACTCATGTACAGCAAAACAGGTCAGAAATTTTCTAAGTCCACAGTGACAAAAAGTCTAACATTGCATTAAAAAATCCAAAATCTACGAAAAATGTCCGGCCAAGGGTTAATGTCATCTTATATTCATGCATTTAACATATATATGACACTGACAACAAGAAGGACGTCAACGCCCTACAGCTCACCAACATTCCTCTTTGATAGTAACTTTGGCAAACACAAGAACTGTATCAAACAGGCTCATAACATGCGACAAAGCTGACCTAAACACAACTTCTTAAAAGTAAAACACAGAAACTGACATAAACACTAAGTTAAACATGAAATTCTGAGCTAAACAGAAAACTAAACGCAAGTAAAATATAAATAAAAAAGTTAAGAGAACGGTTTAAAACACATAGGGTGAGGGTTAAATAGTGTTAGAATGACAATAAGCACCAAATAGAAACAATATAAAGGCCATGGGATGAAAAGGGTGTTGGTAGCTGCCCTCAATAGAAACCTTAACACACTGAAAATGTCTAAGTGTGAGCTAAACAGAAAACTCAACGTTCAAAAGTTGAAGAGAAATTTGAATAGAAATTCAGTGGACAAGGGTGAAACCATGGTACAATGATAATGAAGAACATATATGACGAATATATGCACCATGGGAAGAGAAGGAACACAGCAGGTGACCTAAACAGTAAGTTAAACATGAAATTCTGAGCTAAACAGAAAAGTAAACGTAACTAAAAAAAAACAAGAAGGACGCCAACGCCCTATAGCTCACCCACATTCCTCTTTGATAGTAACTTTGGCAAACACAAGAACTGTATCAAACAGGCTCATAACATGCGACAAAGCTTACCTAAACACAACCTCGTAAAAGTAAAACACAGAAACTGACATAAACACTAAGTGAAACATGAAATTCTGAGCGAAACAGAAAACTAAACGCAAATAAAAATGTCAAGAAAAATGTTTAAAATGCAGGGTATGAGGGGTTAATCATGGAACAATGATACTGAGGAACATGTATGATGAATATAAGTGCCATGGGAAGAGAAGGAACACAGCAGCTGACCTAAACACTAAGTTAAACATGAAATTCTGAGCTAAACAGAAAACTAAACGCAACTAAAAATGTCAAGAAAAATGTTTAAAATGCAGGGTATGAGGGGTTAATCATGCAACAACAGGGCTTGCCTTGAGTCAGGGCTGATCAGCCCAGGCCCCGAGATCAGCCCCGAGGAGCACTTGCTGGGGGCTTTTTTTCAAGCCCCGACATTTTCCACAAAAAAGCACTAACAATAATGGACAAAATGGAAAATCAGCCCCGAAAAGGCCCTGACCTCAATATGTGGGGCACTTTTTTTAGGCCCCGACCATTTTACTCAAGGCGAGCCCTGCAACAATGATACTGAGGAACGTGTATGATGAATATAAGTGCCATGGGAAGAGAAGGAGCACAGCAGCTGACCTAAACACTAAGTTAAAAATGAAATTCCGAGCTAAACAGAAAACTAAACGCAACTAAAAATGTCAAGAAAAATGTTTAACCCTTAAGTCCTCAGATTAATTTTAAAGTATTTATGACCTTTTTCTGCTTACATAGTTATTGATGACTTGGCAGTGGTTCTACATCACTGCTGGCTGCCTATACAGGCAGCCAGCAGTGATGTAGAACCACTGCCAGGGAAAATTCAGTCTACACACAAGAGTAATAAAAATGATTACACAAGGGAGCACCTGCTTCAATGCAATATAAAAGTGGCGGTTTGGGGCTATATGGGGGCTTAAGGGTTAAAGTGCAGGGTATGAAGGGTTAATCATGGAACAATGATACTGAGGAACATGTATGATGAATATAAGTGCCATGGGAAGAGAAGGAGCACAGCAGCTGACCTAAACACTTAGTTAAACATGAAATTCTGAGCTAAACAGAAAACTAAACGCAACTAAAAATGTCAAGAAAAATGTTTAAAATGCAGGGTATGAGGGGTTAATCATGGAACAATGATACTGAGGAACATGTATGATGAATATAAGTGCCATAGGAAGAGAAGGAGCACAGCAGCTGACCTAAACACTAAGTTAAACATGAAATTCCAAGCTAAACAGAAAACTAAACGCAACTAAAAATGTCAAGAAAAATGTTTAAAATGCAGGGTATGAGGGGTTAATCATGGAACAATGATACTGAGGAACGTGTATGATGAATATAAGTGCCATGGGAAGAGAAGGGGCACAGCAGCTGACCTAAACACTTAGTTAAACATGAAATTCGGAACTAAACAGAAAACTAAACGTAACTAAAAATGTAAAGAAAAATGTCTAAAATATAGGGTATGAGGGGATAAATCATGGTAAAATGATAATAATCATCATATAGCAGCATTATAAAAGCCATGATATGGAAATAGAGCGAGTAAGTCACCTAAACAGAAGCTTTAACATTATTGGATACCTACGCTGATGCCGACCAATCGAGCCAAGCCATAAGCTCACACAACTAAAGTTGGTGAGCTAAAAATGTTAAGAAAAAAGTTTAAAATGCACTGGGTGAGAATGAAATAATGGTAGAATGATAATAAGCACCATATGGAAGCAATATAAAGGCCATGGGATGAAAAGGGTGTCGGCAGCTGACCTAAACAAAAACTTTAACACACTGAAAATTTCTAAGTGTGAGGTAAACAGGAAACTTAACATTAAAAATGGGATGAAAAATTTGATGAAATTCGCTGGACAAGGTTTAAATGATGCTAGAAGGATAATGAGGAACATGTATGATGGAATATAAGCACAATGGGAAGAGAAGGAAAACAGCAGCTGACCTAAACACAAACTTAAACATGAAATTCTGAGCTAAACAGAAAAGTAAACGTAACTAAAAATGGTAAGAGAAAGGTTTAAAACACACTGGGTGAGGGTTAAATAGTGGTAGAATAATAATAAGCATTATAAAGGCCATGGGATGAAAAGCGTGTCAGCAGTCGATGTAAATAAAAAATTTAACCCACTGAAAATGTCGAAGTGTGAGCTAAACAGAAAACTAAATTTTCAAAATTGGAAGAAAAATTTTAAGAAATTCACTGGACAAGGGTTAAACCATGGTAGAATGATAATGAAGAAGATGTATGATGAATATAAGCACCATGGGAAGAGAAGGAACACAGCAGGTGAGCTAAACACTAAGTTAAACATGAAATTCTGAGCTAAACAGAAAACTAAATGTAACTATAAATGTCAAGAAAAATGTTTAAAATGCAGAGTATGAGGGGTTAATCATGGAACAATGATACTGAGGAACATGTATGATGAATATAAGTGCCATGGGAAGAGAAGGAGCACAGTAGCTAACCTAAACACTAAGTTAAACATGAAATTCTGAGCTAAACAGAAAAGTAAACGTAACTAAATAATGTTAAGAGAAACGTTTAAAACACACTGTGTGAGGGTTAAATAGTGGTAGAATGATAATAATCATCATATAGCAGCATTTTAAAGGACATGATATGAAAATAGGGTGAGTAAATGACCTAAACAGAAACTTTAACATTATTGGACAGGTATGCTGACGCTGACGCCGACCGATCGGGCCATGCCATAAGCTCACACAACTAAAGTTGGTGAGCTAAAAAAGTATAACATTGCAAAACAGGTCAGAAATTTTCTAAGTCCACACTAACACTTTTTTGTCAGTATTTGACACATATATGAAATATGAAAGCCACAGCATACCAGTGGTAGCCCCCACTCATGTACAGCAAACAGGTCAGAAATTTTCGAAGTCCACACGGACAAAAAAGTATAACACTGCAAAACAGGTCAGACATTTTCTAAGTCCACACTGACAAAAAAGTCTAACATTGCATTTAAAAAGTCCAAAATCTCCGGCAAATGTCCGGCCAAGGGTTAATGTCATCTTATATTGATGCATTTAACATATATATGAAATAAGAAAGCCACAGCATACCGGTGGTTGCCTCCACTCATGTACAGCAAAACAGGTCAGAAATTTTCTAAGTCCGCACGGACAAAAAAGTATAATATTGCAAAACAGGTCAGACATTTTCTGAGTCCACACTGACAAAAAAGTCTAACATTGCATTTAAAAAGTCCAAAATCTTCGGCAAATGTCCGGCCAAGGGTTAATGTCAATTTATATTGATGCATTTGATATATATATGAAATATGAAAGCCACAGCATACCAGTGGTAGACCCCATTCATGTACAGCAAAACAGGTCAGAAATTTTCGAAGTCCACTCTGACACTTTTTTGTCAGTATTTGACACATATATGAAATATGAAAGCCACAGCATACCAGTGGTAGCCCCCACTCATGTACAGCAAACAGGTCAGAAATTTTCGAAGTCCACACGGACAAAAAAGTATAACATTGCAAAGCAGGTCAGACATTTTCTAAGGCCACACTGACAAAAAAGTCTAACATTGCATTTAAAAAGTCCAAAATCTCCGGCAAATGTCCAGCCAAGGGTTAATGTCATCTTATATTGATGCATTTGATACATATATGAAATATGAAAGCCACAGCATACCAGTGGTAGACCCCATTCATGTACAGCAAAACAGGTCAGAAATTTTCTAAGTCCACATTGACAAAAAAGTCTAACATTAAAAAAGTCCAAAATCTCCGTAAAATGTCCGACCAAGAGTGAATGTCATCTTATATTGATGCATTTAACATATATATGACACTGACAAAAAAGTATAACATTGCAAAACAGGTCAGAAATTTTCTACATCCACACTGACAAAAAAGTCTAACATTGCATTAAAAAAGTCCAAAATCTCTGTAAAATGTCTGGTCAAGGGTTCATCTTATATTGATGCATTTAACACGTACCGGTATATGAAATACGAAAGCCACAGCATACCAGTGGTAGCCTCCACTCATATACAGCAGAACAGGTCAGAAATTTTCTAAGTCCACACTGACAAAAAAAGTCTAACATTGCATTTAAAAAGTCCAAAATCTCCGGCAAATGTCCGGCCAAGGGTTAATGTCATCTTATATTGATGCATTTGATACATATATGAAATATGAAAGCCACAGCATACCAGTGGTAGACCCCATTCATGTACAGCAAAACAGGTCAGAAATTTTCTAAGTCTGCACGGACAAAAAAGTCTAACATTGCAAAACAGGTCAGACATTTTCTAAGTCCACACTGACAAAAAAGTCTAACATTGCATTTAAAAAGTTCAAAATCTCCGGCAAATGTCCGGCCAAGGGTTAATGTCATCTTATATTGATGCATTTGATACATATATGAAATATGAAAGCCACAGCATACCAGTAGTAGACCCCATTCATGTACAGTAAAACATGTCAGGACACACTGACAAAAAAGTCTAACACTGCATTAAAAAAGTCCAAAATCTCCGAAAAATGTCCGGCCAAGGGTGCATGTCATCTTAGATTGATGCATTTAACACATATAAGAAATATGAAAGCCACAGCATACCGGTAGTAGCCTCCACTCATGTATAGAAAAACAGGTCAGAAAGTTTCTATGTCCACACTGACAAAAAGGTCTAACACTGCATTAAAAAAGTCCACAATCTCCGTAAAATGTCCGACCAAGGGTGAATGTCATCTTATATTGATGCATTTAACATATATATGACACTGACAAAAAAGTATAACATTGCAAAACAGGCCAGAAATTTTCTTCATCCACACTGACAAAAAAGTCTAACATTGCATTAAAAAAGTCCAAAATCTCTGTAAAATGTCTGGTCAAGGGTTCATCTTATATTGATGCATTTAACACATACCGGTATATGAAATACGAAAGCCACAGCATACCAGTGGTAGCCTCCACTCATATACAGCAGAACAGGTCAGACATTTTCTAAGTCCACACCGACAAAAAAGTCTAACATTGCATTTAAAAAGTCCAAAATCTCCGGCAAATGTCCGGCCAAGAGTTAATGTCATCTTATATTGATGCATTTGATACATATATGAAATATGAAAGCCACAGCATACCGGTGGTAGACCCCATTCATGTACAGCAAAACAGGTCAGAAATTTTCTAAGTCTGCACGGACAAAAAAGTATAACATTGCAAAACAGGTCAGACATTTTCTTAGGCCACACTGACAAAAAAGTCTAACATTGCATTTAAAAAGTCCAAAATCTCTGTAAAATGTCTGGTCAAGGGTTCATCTTATATTGATGCATTTAACACGTACCGGTATATGAAATACGAAAGCCACAGCATACCAGTGGTAGCGTCCACTCATATACAGCAGAACAGGTCTGAAATTTTCTAAGTCCACACTGACAAAAAAGTCTAACGTTGCAAAAACAGTAAAAATCAATAAAATAGCACTGGTTACAGGTCTGTGGGTAATTGTAAGCCACAGAAACACAGTATGAGGTGCATAGCAACAGGGCTGAAAATCAAAGTGGACTGGTACAATAACTTTAACACAAGTGTTGACGCTGACGTGCCTCTGGTCATGACATAAGCTCACACAACTTCGTTGGTGAGCTAAAAATGAAATCTGAAAAAGATCAGGTGATGGATACGACCTGTAGGGTGCACTAATGGAATTGTTGACAACCGAAATGCCAAATCCATGATGGCTGATGGCAGTCATGTTTTTCAACAAAATTCAGAAAAATCTGATAGACCCCATGTAGACATCACACCAAAGCTACATATGAAATTTGAAAAAATTGGGTGAGAGATGAGACCTGTAGGGTGTGCTAATGGAATTGTTGACAATTTATATGCCAAATCCAAGATGGCTGCAGGTGGCCATGTTTTTCATCGAATTAAGAAAAATCTGACAGCCCCCATCTAGATATGACACCAAAGCTACATATGAAATTTGAAAAAGATCAGGTGAAAAATGTGACCGTTAGGGTGTGCCAATGGAATTGTTGACAATTTGTGACAAATCCAAGATGGTTGCTGGAGGCCATGTTTTTCAACGAAATTCAGAAAAATTTGATAGCTCCCATCTAGACATCACATCAGAGCTACATACGAAATTTGAAATAGATCGGGCGAGCGATGCAGCCTGCAGGTGTGCTAATGGAATTGTTTACAATTTATATGCCAAATCTAAGATGGCCGCTAGAGCCCATGTTTTTCAACGAAATTTAGAAATATTTGGTAGCTCCCATCTGGACATTGCCCCAAAGCCACATATGAATTTGTAACTGATCCGGGTGAGATGGACAGATGGACACACAGACAGATAGGAGGATGGACGGACTTACAGATGGACAATGGATTGCAACCCATCCTACCAGCTTATACTTGAATACTTGACGTTGTCAAGTTGAGCTAAAAAGTGAATTTATACATGACTTACTCTTTGGAAAACATCTCTTTCACTCTCATGTATCCTGTCTCAGCTACTAGATAGTTTTTAACATCTGTGTCAGTAATTGATGATAATTTTAGATACTCAGGAGTTTGGCTCTCCATGTGATGTGGAGCAGTTAATTCTTTTGCATGAATTGTGGGAAAGGAGAAAAGGGAGTGTAAATTACAACAGTGAATCATTTTTGAGTAAGAACATTTTCCTTTCATTATCTGCAAGTGAAGAAAGTGTGGATGTTGTTTAAAGATGTAGTGCTGGCTTTTAGTTCCATCTTTCAAAACATTGGAAGAATCTGAGTGTGAAAAAGGATCCTTTTCCATTTTTGTTAAGATTTTCTGGATTAAACATTAAGGAACAAGAAGTCTACTACTGGTTAGCTTTCTTTTTCGGCGAATCTGAAAAATACAAACAAAAAAGTATTGAAACTAAATTATATTTAGAATGAACCTTTACCAAAATGGGGAGACCTAATCTGCTCTGTGCTATACATAAAAATAGCCAATTGAATTTGATTATTTTAAATTTTCTTTCTTAACCATCAGCACATGCTGAAAACTAAAATTTCAAGCTGCAAATATTTCCCATACCGCAACAAGGAATTTAACCAATTCAACCTTGTTTAATGGAGAATGAGATAATTAAATTTTGTTTGGTATTTTGGGGTGATTCTGTTGGTATAATATGGTGAGTTTTTTTTAAGTAACGATAGAAACTTACTGGTAGATTAGATAACAATTCACAGAAATAATTTAGAGAATAAACCAATTTTGGGAATATTGCACTGATATTTTTTTATCAGAATCTAACAAAAATTACATGCATCAATTTTGAACAATGTCTGATCAGTGGTCAAAATTCAAAACAACATCTTCGAAGTGTCTCTGAGATAAGGTGGTAACAGAACACACAAACGTATGTACAAATATGACTGAAAAAACCTGGATGCTATGTTATTTATCTTACACTGGTACATCTCCATGCCAAACATTATTGAAATCGGAAATGTCATTTAGAAGTTTGGGGCAAAAAACTAATTAGATGCAATTTCCAACAAAAATGGTTGTCAGTTGGCAATCTTGAATTTTTATTTTTTTTTTTTTAAATTGACGTGCATCAATATTACGTAAAGTCTTATCATTGTAAAAAAATTGAAACAAAAGCATCAAAGTGTCTCAGGGATACAGGAGGTAACAGGACACACCAACATAATATACATAATAAATATGACAGAAAAAAAGGCTAAAGTTTGTCTAATTTGCATAATTTATGCAAGAGAAAAGAGCCTGTATGCCATGTTATTTATCTTACACTGCTACACCTCCATACCCCAAATTATTGAAATTTGGAATGCGGTTTGGAAATTCTAAGGAGAACAGTAATTACACACAATTTCCAACAAAAATGGCTGCCAGTCAGACATCTTGACCTTTTTGGGGGAAACAATTGACAGGCCTTAATTTTATATAATGTCCGATCATTGCTGAAAATTTAAAACAAAAGCGTCAAAGCATCTCTGAGATACAGGTGGTAACAGGACATACCAACATAATATGAACAAAGATGACTGAAAAAAAGCTTAAGTTTGTCTAATTTGCATAATTTATGAACGAGAAAAAACCCATATGATATGTTATTTATCTTATGCTTCTACACCTCCATACCGAAAATTATTGAAATCAGAAATGTTGTTTAGAAGTTCTAGGCAGAAAATTAATTACAGGCAATTTCCAACAAAAATGGCCGCCAGTCGGCCATCTTGAATTTTATTTTTAAAAAAATTGATGTGAATCAATTTTACATAATGTCAGATCAATGCTGAAGATTTGAAACAAAAGCGTCAAAGCATCTCTGAGATACAGATGCAGACAGATAGCCAGACAGGCAGACAGACAGAATGCAATCCATAAGTCACCCCAAAGTAACCCATTGGGGACTAAAAACAATATAATGACAAAAGTGGGTGATTCCAGCATATGAAGTGATTCTGTGTAACTCAAAACTCTGGTTTCAGAGTGTTAAATAACTAAAGAACAGTAAAGGAAAAAAAGTTTTCGGTGTTTTCCAGTGATTCGGACACACTGTTTTCAATCAGTGCAGAGTGCTCTAAATGACAAAAGTCGAAACTATGGCATACATGGATAAAATATATGTTTATATTTTTTCAGGTGTGTGTGGTAGGGTAGTTACTTGAAATAATTCGGTGATTCTGTGTACATCTCAAAACTCTAAGAAGTGTTAAAATAACTAAATTACAGCACTATAATAATAACTTTGGCAGGCTGTTGATTTGTTGCAGTTTTGGTAGGCTGTTGATTTGTTGCAGTTCTTAGGTGAGAAGACTTGATTAACAAATGTCTCCTTATCCCCACACCTCTCCTCTCCTCCCAACACCTGGAAATAAAATGTTTGATGACATCCTGTACCCCATTCTTCACATCTCTCTGTTAAGCATACTAACCCTCTCCTTTGTGTCATTCAACACCCATATATCCTTCATTCTCCCATTCCACTTCCACGTTATACTCCTAGTGATTCCTAATCTTTTGAAATGATATTTTGGACATTTCCATAGAAAGTGTTCTAAGTCTTCACCAATAAAATGAATCAATGACTTGCACACTAAATTAAAACATCAACACAACTGACAGATGTTTCTTTCGTCTCTGCTCCCCATTTTGCTCGACAGAATTAATACTCCATCCTTATAAAAGAGTATTTTCCATAACTTCGATATCAGTAGTTTTTACACCACCACACAGAAATATCTTGAGTATTTACAAATTTGCTTGTAAATATGAAGTTTTAGTTCGTTTGTCTTGAATTAATTGTAATTCATTCTTTTTTCTTGTTATCATTTATTTTGTTCTCTTCCATCCGAGCATGTTCTTACACATTAAACCAGACTGTTAGACATGGATCAGCATCTAAACACATTTTACATAATAAACATTTAGCTTTTAATGACGACATGTGCATTATACTCAGAGGATGTAGTGATGAACCTGGTAGCCCTGACAGGGACAATGGCAGGTAATATTACACTAGACAAAATCCAGACCGACTTATAATATGATTTTATAGCTCGATATAATGAAATTAACCACCACACTGATGATGCAGAAGATTCACCATTCCATGGTCAGGTAAATAACTGCACTTATTATCTCCCAGAACAGTTTCGTTGCTTAGCTATCAACAAGGATAAATCATTTTTACTATTTCACCTTAATTATCAGAGCCTCAACGCACACTGGGATTCCCTGTATGGTCTCCTGTACAACATGCAGAATAAAGAACAGACCTTTAACATAATTGGCTCACCGAAACTTTTAACATTTACCCAAACATGACTTATTCTTTGGATGATTATCAGCCACTGATCAAAATGAACAGACCAGACGATGACGACGGGAGGGGTGAAGTTGGGATTTTTATAAAGGAAACATTGATTTCAAAATTCGCCAAGACCTCTGCATTTTCATTCCGCACATCATAGAATCCCTATTCATTGAAATTAACATCCACAAATCTCGCAGAATTGTTGGAGTAGTATATAAACCAAACACAGCACCCAGGGCAGATATTGATAGTTTCCTTGTCAAAATAACTGAAATAACTAATAAGATAAATGGAGAAAAATTACTCGTATACATAACTGGTGACATTAATAGTGACCTCTTAAAAACCGCATCTCATATGAAAACAGAAAATTATATTAATTTAAGGTTTAGCCAGGGGTATCTTCCGGCATTTACAAAACCCACGAGACTGACCACCCACTCAGCAACACTAATAGATCATGTTTTCACAAATAATCTTCAAACACCCTCAGTGTCTGGAATAATATTAACCGATGTCTCCGACCATTTTGGTGTCTTTTATGCAGAAACCCTTTCCGAGAAATCCAGCAATAAAACCTTCGTTTGGACACAAATATTTACTGCAGAAAACAAAGCATTGTTCCATTCACTTCTATCTCAATGTGACTTCTCATCAGTCTTAGAATCAAACTGTCCAAATTCTGCCTACAACGCTTTTATTGACATTTACCTGGAAATATTCGAATTGGCGTTCCCCCTAAAATGCGCTTGTAGGAACAATGAGCTCATTAAACAGAATCCTTGGATGACAAAGGGCTTAATTATATCTTCTAAACACAATAACAAATTTTATCATAAAAATTTTAAATGGAAGTGTCAATGACACTGTAGCTCAACTTGTCTAAGACATGTACATGTATAGTATACTACCCAAAGTTTGCTAAGCACCAAATATTTGACACATTGTGAAATTTGCTTGTGACATATTTGCGATATTTTGGTTGTATATGATTGAGGAATGTATTGAGGTGGTCCCCAGTGTTTACATTAGCTCTCTTGACAGGCAGACTTTTCGTGACAGTTATGGAAAGCACGTTCACCTTGATTTTCATGATGTTTTTGTGTACTGTCTACATGTACATGGCATGTGTAGGGTATTCAATCTTCATTTCAACACAAACCCTTGTGATTTAATGATTGAATATGGCAAATGCAAATGTAAGAAGACATTTGTCTGAAGCAGAAATGTGGCAGGCCATAGGGATGGTGAAGCAAGGAGCTACACATCGTCAGGTTGGTGAAGCCCTTGGTGTGCACCATACGGTGATCACCAGAGCCTGAGCAAGATTTCAGCAGTATGGCACACCAGTAAGAGGGCATGGTGGGGGCCGAGACAGGGCAACATCTGTAGCTGAAGACTGGTTTTTGATCATTCAGGCTCGAAGGAACTGCTTTGCAACAGCAACCCAGCTTCGCAGTGACCTTCAGAATGCATCCGGGGTAAATGTTTCAACGTGGTTCCGCTTCCCAGAACCACCACCAGGCATGATATGAATGGGCCATGGACCATGTTGGATGGACTAGAGAAGATTGGCGACCTGTCCTTTTTACAGATGAGTCAAGGTACTGCCTGGACCACACAGATAGGCATTCTAGGGTATGGAGAAGACCAGGAGGGCAATTCCATGCAGCCAACATTGCTGAGCATGACAGCTATGGCGGAGGGTCAATCATGGTCTTGGGCGGCATCAGCAGGGATGGACGTACAGAGCTCTGTGTCCTTGAATGTGGTACATTGACTGCACAGCGGTATATTGATGAGATCCTGGATGTCCATGTCAGATTGTATGCAGGTGCAGTGGGTGATAGATTCATTCTGATGGATGATAATGCCTGTCCTCATGTTGCCCATGTTGTCGGGGAGTACCAACAGAGGGAGGGGATTGAGCGTATGGACTGGCCAGCAAGATCCCCCGACCTCAATCCAATCGAACATGTCTGGAATGAGTTGCAGCTTGCAATTTCAGGCTGTCCAGTCCAACGAAGAAGTGTCCAGGAGCTTGGTGCCATGCTGGTCCAAGAATGGAACAACATCCCACAAAGGACCACCTGGAACCTGATTGGGAGCTTGAGAAGGCGTTGTCAAGATGCAATTAACAATAATGGGTCTCATACTCGATACTGAACCCATACCAGTTTGCTCCATCAACTTTTTGGCAAATTTGAAAAATTTCCTCTTTTACCAATAATATCCATTTTCCATGGTTATCGTATTCAAAAGCTAAAAAATAATGTCAAACACAAATAAAATCTTAATTTTTGTACTTAAATCATTAAAGATATAATTAAATAACAAAAATATACACTTTTCATTACAATATTTCAACTAAAACATAAAACAGGTAGTTGGATATACTTGGTGCTTAGCAAACTTTGAGTAGTATTTGTGATACGGCAATGACACACATCTAGGTAATGACCTGATAACAAAGGTACATGTAAAGTATTGTAAAGGTCTGTATATAAATACTGACCGTAGCCTGTAACAAATGTACAGGGAAAGTATTGTAAAAGTGGGTAACAGTTAGATGCTAAACTAGAAAAGAAATCTCCATAAGGTTAATGTTACAAAGGGGATCCTTGTATGGTGCACCATAAGCCAAATGTTTGTAACTGTTTTGGCCTGTTTGATTCAAACCCTTCTATGGTTGATTCATACTATTTAATAAATATTTGTCCAGTCCTTCTTAAAATATAGGTATTTGAATTTTTTATCTTTTGCTCATAGGGTTCCCACGGGTGAGGAGGTTTTATTTTTCTCATTGGAAATAGAAAATCGGGATGTGCTAATAATGTTTACCCTCCCCAAACAACACCAAATATTAACACAGGAACTTGGCTTCAACACATTTGAATATACACATACTAGGGATGCTGAATACAAGAAACATTATTTTGTCCGGTGTTTTTGGAAAAGATTTTTAATTATCTCCCTTTTTGAGTCCCCGAGTGGGTCTGACTGAACCCAAAAATATTTGTTCTCATACCACAGTGATAATGAAGCCACACAATAAATTTATAGCAAACATTACTCACATAAAAAATCTTCTATACAGGTTCTGTACAAAAAATGTAATACACGCAATTCCTGTAAATATGACTGCCGACAGGCATTTTGAATTTTTTCTAAGCCCAAAAGCACTTGTTACCATCCCATGATGTCCTAGAAGTTCTGTACAAAAAACTGATTGCACCTAATTTTGGTATAAAATGGCCAGTGGCAGCCATCTTGAATTTTGGACTGCACCCAAAAACACTCGTTCTCGTCCCAAGGTGATAACAAAGTTAATGAGAAAAAAACCTGTATTATATGTAATGTATTCCATATTACTAAACATTCATTCAAAAATTTATTCAAATCAGTACCTTCATATAGAAGTTCTGTACAAAAAAGTGATTGTATCTAATTTTGGTACAAAATGGCCACCGTCAGCCATCTTGAATTTCAAACCGCACCCAAAAACACTCATTCTCGACCCAAAGTGACAACAAAGGTAGCCAAGAAGTTTCGTGAAGATCGGTTCATAAATACAGCCCCTAGCCCGAGCCGTATTGACATGTGTACTTACTGTGTAAAAGTAGAACTGAATAAATCAAAGTTCATCTAATTTGCATAATTTCTGCATGAGAAAAAAACCTGTATTATATGTGATGTATTCCATGTTACTAAACATTCATACAAAAATTTATTCAAATCAGAACTTTCATACAGAAGTTCTGTACAAAAAATTGATTGCACTAATTTCGGTACAAAATTGTTGCTGGTAGCCATCTTGAATTTCGGATCACACCCAAAAACACTTGTTCTCGTTTTACGGTGATAACAAAGGTACCCAAGAAGTTTCGTAAAGATTGGTTCATAAATATGGCCTCTAGCCCGAGCTGTATAGAAGTTCTGTACAAAAAAATGATTGTACCCCAAAGGCACCCCAAAACACACTCATTCCTGTCCCAAGGTGAAAACAAAGGTACCCAAGAAGTTTCGTGAAGATCAGTTCACAAATATGAGCTGTGTAGAAGTTGTGACAAAAAACTGATTGGACCTAATTTCGGTACAAAATGGCCACCAGCAGCCATCTTGAATTTCGGACTGCACCCAAAAACACTAGTTCTCGTCCCAAGGTGAAGATCGGTTCACAAATACAGCCCCTAGCCCGAGCCGTATTGACATGTGTACTTACTGTGTATAAGTTACACTGAATAAAACAAAGTTCACCTAATTTGCATAATTTCTGCGCGAGAAAAAAACCTGTATTATATGTGATGTATTCCATGTTACTAAACATTCATACAAACATTTATTCAAATCAGAACTTTCATGCAGAAGTTCTGTACAAAAAACTGATTGCACTAATTTCAGTACAAAATGGCTGCTGGTGACCATCTTGAATTTTGGACCATACCCAAAAACACTCGTTCTCATCCCACGGTGATAACAAAGGTACCCAAGAAGTTTTGTAAAGATTGGTTCATAAATATGGCCTCTAGCCCAAGCCGTTTTGAATTGTTGACGACAGACGGACAGACGACAGGCCATGGCATAACCTCAAATTTGACTACGTCAAAGTTGAGCTAAAAACCACGGAATCTAACCAAAAACATTATAAAACTTATTGCAAGATCTTTAATAAAAGTGAAAAAGCAATGTAAAGCAATCTATTATAAAAAATATCCTAAATAATAATAAGTACAACATTAAAAAAACCTTGCAAATACTAAATGAAGCGATCAAAAAATCTAGACAAGAAGCCAACTTACCCACTTTCTTTATGAAAGATAACAAAAAAATTGATCACCCAAATGAAACAGGGTGTGAACTAAATACATATTTTGCCAATATTGGCAAGCTTACAAGTGAAAAAATATATAAATCAAGTAAATCTTCTTATGACTACATGGGTGAACGTTCATTTGAAATTTTTTACATCAACCCAATGTGTGACATAGAAATTAGAAATATTGTAAAATCTTTAAAAACCAAAAATTGTCAAGACTGTGACAACATCAGTTCAGACATTGTCAAGCTTAGTATTAACTATGTTATTACCCCCACTAACACACATCATCAACTGCTCGTTTGCACACGGTACTGTCCCAGATAGAATGAAAATTGCCATAGTCATTCCCTTATTCAAATCCGGTGATGAGCATAACTTTACTAATTATAGACCTATCAGCCTATTACCCACTTTCTCAAAAATCTTAGAAAAACTCGTGTCTGTACGACTCTTAAGATTTTTAGACCGGTTTAATATATTGCATCCTTTCCAATATGGATTCAGAAAGAGACATAGCACTATGCACCCTGTCATGCAGCTGCTCAAAAAAGGTGGCTGATGAAAATAATAAAAAAGGTAAAAACTATACCCTCGCCCTGTTTCTTGACCTTTCTAAAGCATTTGATACTATCGATCACTCCATCCTTCTAAACAAATCAGAAAGATACGGTATAAGAGGACTATGTCAAAATTGGTTCAAAAGCTATTTATCAGAGAGAAAACAATCTGTCGCATATGATAAGGATTTGGTCCCGATAACACACAGGGTTCCCCAAGTATCCATTCTCGGTCCAAAGTTGTTTTTATTATATGTCAATGATATTTGTCATGCCACTTCTCTGAATCTGTGATCATTTGCAGATGATACTACCATGCACTCCTCGGGCCGCGACCCAAATCAATTAATTCTTTACCTAAACAGAGAGCTTGAGAATTTATTTAATTGGTGTTGCGCGAACCAGCAATCCTTAAATGCTGTAAAAACAAATACATTCTAATTAATCCCTCCAATAAAGTTAAATTACATACACCTGTACCAAGGATTTTAATAATTGGCCAGGTAATTAGTAGGGTAGACTCAGATTGTACAGAAAAATCAATTAAATTCCTAGGAATCCACATCGACGAGAATTTATCCTATAAATATCATGTATCTCAACTTTGTTCTAAAATAGCTCATGCAAATTTTGCCCTTAATAAAGTGAAAGTAAATCTGCCTGAATATTCGTTTGTTGAGAGTCCACTCCGATGGCAACACATGACCTTTTCTTGAGAGCGTGTCTTCTTCTACGTTCAGGCGACACAGAATATGACGGACTGAGAGATGAACGTGATGACTCAGAGCAAATAGGAGAATTTTCTCTGTCAATTCGAATAGAGGATTTGAATGAGTGCCGCCCTGGTTCCTAAGATAAGCCACTACTGTGGAATTGTCCGACAGAATCTGAACATGGACGTTCGCTATGTGAGCAATCCAATGTTTTAGTGCCAGCCAAATAGCATCATCTCTTTGATGTTTATGTGCTTTTCTAGGAACCAAGGGTCCCAAAGACCAACACTTCAGGTCTGCGGGAATCAGGGATGCGCCCCAACCGTCAGACTCGCGTCCATCATAACAGCAAAGACCGGATCCAGTACTTGAAGCAGAACTCCCTGAGTCAGCCATTGGATATCCGCCCAAATCTGAACCTTTTGTTTTACCAGGTCTGTTAAAACAATCTGGCTTTCGAGCGAATGCGTCTTGACACTCCAGTTCTGAATGAAGAAAATCTGGAGAGGATGCGTGCGTAAGCGACCTAGCAGACTTAGGTCCGCAGCGGCTCCGCACAGTCCCATCAGTCGCATAAACAGGCATGAGAATGGCAAGCCAAAAAATTAGCTGAAATTTGTGAAAATTCTCACATTTTTAGGTTAAATTTGTGAAAATCAGGTTTCTTAAAAAAATCTAAGAACACAGAGTGAACCTGTTGATTGAGAGATATTTGATTTCTATAAAATTGCATGAAAATGGTCTTTTAAGACCATTTTCATGCAAATTTATAGAAATAAAATTTCAGTACCTCGGGTATGAATTTGCTAAAATCAGCAAATTTGCTGAAAAATCTCATCCCTGCATAAACTCCCTCGCTGATACTGTGAGAGAGTTTAGACAAAAGCGAGCATAACAACTGACTAACTTCACTCTGGTTACCGGCAGATGAACACGATTGTTGTGAGTCTCAAAGCTCATTCCCAAGTGAATGAAGGGCTTGAAACCGAGATGTCGGAATAACAGAAGTAGATTCTGCACATCGTTCTGAAGTGCGTTTTTGTCGCTGTATCTCTGAAGAATGCTGTCCAGGTAAGCCAACGTTACTATTGTTGAATGAGCTCGGAAGTATGACATGACTTCATTATTCGAGTGAAAGCCAAAGGGGCCAGGTTCAGACCGAAGCACATCGCTCTAAACTGGTAAACCTTCCCTTGAATGGCAAAGCGCAGATACTTTCTGAACGCTGGATGAACCAAGACGTGAAAGTGTGCATCCTTTAGGTCTATGCCTGCCGCAAAATCGTTCGCTCAAATGCTCGCTTTTATCAATCAAATGGTTTCCATATAGAACTTTGGAGATATTATCAATTTGTTTATCCAGCTTAAGTCTATCACCGGCTGGAACAAGCCATCTGGCTTCGGCACAAGAAACAGGTGACAGTAAAGCCCCTGAGAATTGGGATTTTCTACAACCTCTATTGCTTCCTTTACTAAGAGAGATTGAACTTCTGCAAGAAGTTACTCCCTTTTTGAAGGATTCAAGTCTATCACCGGTTGGAACGAGCCGTCTGACTTCAGCACAAGAAAGAGGTGACTGTAAAATCCCCGAGAATTGGGATTTTCTATGACCTCCCTTGCTTCCTTTACTAAGAGAGATTGAACTTCTGCAAGAAGAGACTCCCTTTCTGAAGGATTCGCCGGAAGATTTGTCCAAAGTGGACTTCTTGTAAGTGGTGGTTTTGATCGGAATGATAGCCATTCTGACTACATTCCTTACCCACTGATCTTGCGTTATCTCCATCCAGTTTCTCACGAAGTTTGATAACCTTCTCCCAACTTGAGAGCAATAGAGGTCTAGACCATCACCTGTATGATTTGCAAGGCTTTTGGGAAGAGAAACTACGTCCTCCCTGTGAAGCACCTCGCACCGTCGACTTAGGGGCATCTGACTTGAAGTCTCTGTAAGACTTACGCCCCAGAGCCGCTATATTGATGGTTCCCTGAGTATCTGTACGAGGGTTTCTTAAAACACCATGGGGAGCCCCTTTTTGACGACTGCAAATTGGAGCGTCCTCGCCTTCCACTTCCAGCAGACGACTGCTGCTGGGATACTGACCTCAGCAACAAAGTGCTGGTAGCTTTTTCGTCGTACACGAAGGATAACTTGTCATCAAACAAGGTATGACAGGAAACCAGAGCAACTCTGAGAGAGCTTTTCACTTGATCGTCTATTAATGAGGACGATGCTAAGGCTCTATCACGTCTTATCAACTCCATATTAGCCACTGAAAGGGCGGAGTGATATGTGGAATACATAACTGCCCTAGAAAGAACTCGGAGTGATGGATTAATATCGTTGAATTCTTTTCCACTAAGATGTTGAGCCAGAGCCCTGGTGATAGGGTCTGTGTAGGACATAACGTCCAGAACCGCCCAACTTGAATCAATAGAAGATTCCAACACTTCAGAGCGAACATTGAATGATGCGGTTAGCGAGATATCAAGATCCAAAGTCCACTCATCCAGCCGCAGAGGAGCTCTCTGAACCACTTCTCCTACCGTTTTTAAGTAACGTGGTTCAGGAAATGGTATATGGAGAGAACATGTAGATAAGAAACCGCTTTTCTTTTTTGAATTCGCTAGGCTAAAGATTGCGTCGTCAATGTGGCCGAAGGCCTCCGACACATGAACCAACCGACCCAGGAAGGAAAGAACGTTGTCTTTCCTCTGCAGGGTATCTAGGGCCAATAGCAGTTTCTGCCCAGCTGACGCAGCTTGTTGACCAGATGGAACAACATTTGGAAATTAAATTTTTTTAGTAAATTTTGTTTCTTAACATACCTACCACAATTGTTTACAATTGGCTGTAACATAAGTGCAAGCCCTACTTCGGAACTAACTCAAGCTTAAGAAACTTTTCCAAACAAGTTGGAAAAGTAATAGAGTGCAAAAGCACGAAAAAGATCGAAAAAGGGTCAAGCGAGACCGGCACTCTAAATTACAGGTACTCTCTCTCTACACACCTCTTGCGTTTACCGAGCGCATGCGTAACAACCATGACGTCAATTCCATATTTCCGCTAACGGGAAGTTTGTGATTTAGCGGGGAGGCATCGATATCAAAGATATCCCCAAGGAGGGTGAGTCTCCGGTAAACAACTGTGGTAGGTATGTTAAGAAACAAAACTTACTAAAAAATTTTAATTTCTTTTCAACCTACTCACAATTATTTACAATTGGCTGAAAAAACAATAGGAGGAGGTGAATCACATAACCAATACCAACAAGAGCAGCAGTAAGAAAATCAAGGAGGACAGAGAATAATAGTGAAACCTGTAATGAAGATAGAGAGAAGGCACCTGAAAAGAACAAGGCCGAGCGAAGCACAAACCCGATAAAAACAAAATTAACGAGGGTGCACAACAGCCTGAGCAGCCACGAGAGGGCCTAAAGAATAAAGGTCCTCAGATTGCTGCTGTAGGTGGCGGAGATTAGAGGAGGAGAAGGTAGAAGCATTCCTCCAGTAAGCCGCATTCATAACATCCTGGAGCGAAACAGAATTGGGAGTCTGCTAGGACGTTGACACGCCTGGGAATGTGCCGAATGGACACCCATGCATTCACATCCCTCGCCAACAGTAGAAGTTCCCGAGATAGCCGATACATGGGAATGGAATGTGTGCCTCCTTGATTCCATATGTAGGCCACTACTGTTGAATTGTCCGAAAGAAGTAGGACAATGCGGTCCGACAGGTGAGGGATCCAAAGCCAAAAATTCAACAGAAGAGCAAGGAGCTCCTTCTGGTTGATATGAAGGCCCACCTGCTCGCTGTCCCAGTTGCCGTGAGTGGACAGACCGAGAGGATCCAACGCCGCACCCCAACCCTGATCACTGGCATCCGCAGTAAGGATGCGATCGGTCAAAGGAAGATCCAATGGAACACCCTGTGTCAGCCAGGGAACATCGGCCCAAGGGTGGAGGTGACAAAGCAGGGACCGGGGAATAGGAAGTTCCAGGTCCAGCAGATCTACATTCAGATGCCAATGATCCAACAGGAAGTGTTAGAGAGGTCGGACAAACAAGCAACCGAGCGGAATGAGATCTGTCACTGAACCGCAAAGGCCCAGCATCCGAAGGAAAGTCCTGGCCGAGACCGAGGAAGATTGAAGCAGGTTCCGAGTGAAGGCGGAAAGAATCGTCGCCCGAGCATTGGGAACCGACATCACATTGTGAAAAGTGTCGAAATCCATCCCCAAATGACGAAATTGCTGAGGAGGAAGGGGATCCGACTTCTCGCGATTGACTCTGAAACCCATACGACGCTAGTTGGCAAAGAAACTGCCGGACATCGGACTCCAGAACAGCAGCATCGTGGTGCCATTGGAGGATGTCGTCCAGGTAGGCTGACGAAGTCACAGCCGACTGAGTATGGTGAAAAGCAAGCACATGTGACATCAGTCGGGTGAAGGCCCAAGGAGCCAGGTTCAATCTGAACGGGAGAGCTCTGAATTGATAGACTCGATCCCAAAACGAGAACCGAAGGTATTTCCATGACGCCAGATGAATGGGTACATGGAAGAAGGCATCCTTCAGGTACTTGCAGCAAAGTCGCCCTGATGAACTGAACGGCGAACTGACCAGAAAGTCTCCATACTGAAACAAGGTGCTATAATGTACCAGATCGATGACATGACGAAACTGGCCGTTTTTCTTCGGCACCAAGAAAAATCTTAAGTAAAACCCTGGTGAAAGGGTGTTCCTGACCACCTCGATCACCCCTTTGGAGAGGAGATTGTCGATCTCCTGCACCAGAAGGTCCCGACGCAGAGAATCGGAAGGGACCTGAGTTGGGAGGGGCACCCGAGATAAACAGGGGTGCCGATGGAAGGACAGTCGCAGACCGGATTGGATGACGTTGAGGACCCAAGTGTCCGACATTATCTCTGATCAACGGTCGTAAAACAGCGACAACCTTCCCCCGACTGGAGGCGAATCGAGGGGAGGACCTTCATTAGCGGCCTCAACGAGGCCCCCGAGAGGAGAAACCACCTCCTCGGGAAGGAACAGAGTCCTGAGACTTTCCTCCCTGAGGCTGCCAGCGAGCCTGGCTGCGTCGGCACTTCTTCTGTGCAGAAGGAGCAGAGCCGAAGGCGTAGCCGACGTCGCCGATGTGGCAGACGCAGCAGGACGCTTGGCTAGCCTGGAACGACCACCACCCGCAGCAGCAGGTTGGTCCAGCTGTCATAGCAAAAGCTGGTCCTTCGAATGACGAAGAACCTCACCACGGACAGCTTCCACGGAACCATGGAACAACTCAGGTCCAACCAAAGAAGCAGACCTCAGAAGGAAGGGATAGAGAAGAATTCAATACCGCATTCTGGCATGCCAGCTCCAAATTAGCCGTGTCACAGGCGTGAGCATGTGTCAAGTTCATAAGAGCCTGTGACAAAACGAGAAAAGCCTCTGAGCATCATCAAACTCCCCTGGTGGAAAATATTCAGCCAGGTCAGCGAGGACATGGTCCGCGAGAGATAACATACCCAGTATCTCTCGGGACAGGCCCACCATAGACTCAACTACCGACATCGGGAGAACTGCTGACTTAGGCTCAGTCAACCCGAGGGAAGAAGAATCCTCAACCATAGTAGTCATCCCTTGGGAGACTGGTGGACAGACGGAATCGTAAACATGAAACCGCGATGGAGGCAGAAAGGCATCAGCTCGTGAAAAGAAAGGACCCTTTAGGGCCTTAAAACGCATTTTCGCATCCAAGTCCTGGAAGGACACAACAACCTGAGCCGATTGCAGAGGATGCAAAGCCCCAGAGCTAGAAGGCTCAACAGGGTTATGGTGCTCCACAGAGGACCACGGCAGGACGGTCACTGATGACTGGTCTGAAGGTTGAATGGCTGGCAATAAGCCAAAGACAAAATCCAAAGCCTGCCCCAAAACTGACGAGGGGGACCCATCGCCTTCAAGAAAATCGTCATCCTCTGTAGCAGAAGAGACGTAGCCCAAACTCGGGCTGACCAGCAGAAACCTCCTGTGAATACTATGCAGTATCCAAAGGGCCAGGCGAGGCATCTCGGCGACCGACCAATGGAGGTTGTGCCTCAGGAGGCACAGGGAAGCCAACTTGAGGGTTGCTAGAAAGCAACCTGATGAGCGCCAATATGGCCTGACACAGGTCACCCTGAGAATCTGTCGCTGCAGCATCGGAGTGTCTTCCCAATGGACTCTTCTGGTAGAAGAACCCAAATCCTCAGAAAGGACCGACGACGAACGTCGATCGGCAGACAGAATACGGAGATGGTGAGAAGACACCAGAGGATAGTCCCGACTGTGACGCCCAGGGGCAATCACTGACCTCTGTGGAACAGAAGGCCCTGCCTGCAAATCCTCTAAAGAGACCGACGGCGTACGTCGATCGGTAGCTGGACCTGGGACGTGATGAGAAGACACCGGAGGACTGTCCCAAGAATGACAGGAACCTGCCATTGGCCTCTGCGCAGCAGAAGGCCCCAACTGCCCATCCTCTGAGACCGACGGCAAGCATCGATTGACAGCCAGACTCGGAACACAGTGAGGAATCGTCGGAAGAAGGTTCCAATAGTGACAGCTAACTGGATCTGTCACTGACCTCTGCCGAACAGGAGGCCCTGGATGCCACTGTCCAAGCCCCATCCTGCCAGTCGGCACACTAGCAGGGGAAGGAGGAACAATAAACGATTCGCTCAAGGGGTGAGGAATCGCTGCCGAAGCAACTGAACGGCTCAACCGACCAGGAGCAAACCTAGCCAGATGAGACGGAGCAGACAGCAAACCCGCACAGCTTCGCCGTGAAGCCAGGGGAGGCTGAGAGCTCATAGACACACCAGCTGATACAGTCTCGGACCCCCGAGACTGTATACCATCCGCAGAAGAGATGGAAGAGCCACCATCATACAGAATAAGATCTGTAGTAACAACTTCCTCGGGAACTGTCGTCGACGTAGGAGGCAAATCGAAGAGTGTCACCGAGCTGACCTCGGAGAAGCTCTCGACGAAAACAGACGCCTCAAGAGTGACATCAGAAGAAAGTATTATATGCAACACACCTTCTGACTGTCCTTAACATTTGAAAAAGTTTAACAATTGTACTATGATTCGTTTCTGAGTTATGGCTGAGACACAAATATTGACCGATTTTTATTGTGACCTTGACCTTGAAGGTACGAACCTGGCTATGATGTGTGACACATCCTCCCATGGTCCTTTATAATTGTGTGAAGTTTGATGATTGTGGCCCTAACAGTTTTGGAGTTATTGGCTCGGACGGACGGACGGACGGACGGACGGATGGACGGACGGATGCACGCACACACACACACACACACACACCAATCACTATATGCCACCCGACTTAAGTCGGGGGGGGAGGGGGGGGCATAACAAACGATTTGCTCGAGGGGCAAGGAATCGCTGCCGAAGTGACCGAACGGCTCAACCGACCAGGAAAAAACCTAGCAAGATGAGACGGAGCAGACAGCAAACCCGCACAGCTTCGCCGCGAAGCCAGGGAAGGCTAAGAGCTCAGAGACACACTAGCAGATTCAGTCTCGGACCCCGAGACTGTACACCATCCCCAGAAGAGATGGAAGAGCCACCATCATACAGAATAGGATCTGTAGTAACAACTTCCTCAACTGTCGACGGCTTAGGAGGCAAATCGGAGAGTGTCACCGAGCTGACCTAGAAGAAGTTCTCGACGAAAACAGACGCCTCTAGAGTGACATCAGAAGACAAAGAGACCACGGTCTCCACGTCAGGTATCACAGCACTAGCACCGTCAACAGTTGCAGAGGAACTCGCCACAGAAAAAGACAGATCAGCATCCTGTGTGACACAGGGACCAGCCGTGAGGGCGACTAGGGCGATTATGTCGCCCTTCTAAGCTCAAAGTCGCCTAGAAAAATAGTCGGGGCGATTACAAGTCGCCCTCTAAAAATTGGCCAAAATGAGGAAAGGCTGAACTGAGTGATGCGAGCTTTGCATGAAAACGATTATTTTCAAAAATCGAATGTGCTCGAGTGTGATAAATGGGCATTTTAATTCGTCAAATAAACGTCCATTTAATGAAAACACACGACAATCAATTGTCCATTGTCTCTTTTGGCGTATTTTTTTATTTCTATTTTGAATTTTTGTTGCGTTTCAGTCGGAGCTTCAAATGTCGAAACGAAAATAGGTGACTTACGCGACTCAACAAAATAACTCAGTTTGAAAGTAGGTTACGTCGCTTAGGATGCCGAAAATGTATACACAACGGATGTATTTTATAACACAGTATTTTTATTTCGTTTTGCTGACGACTGTTAACTGTTGGACCGTCTATTCCCACAAAAACACGAATGGAATTGAAACACATGAAAAAAGCTTTAGTGATGACAAGAAAAGCTTTGTACGGGACACAAGAGTGCATGTGTACGAACTTGAAAAAGGGTCCTCCTAAACAACGGAATGACACGAAATGAGGCAGAATGACACCAGAATGCCATAAAAATGAAAGTGTCAATGACACTGTAGCTCAACTTGTCAAGACAAAGACATGTACATGTATAGTATGTGACACAGCAATGACAAACATCTAGGTAATGACCTGATAACAAAGGTACATATAAAGTATTGTAACGGTCTGTACATAAATACTGACCGTTGCCTGTAACAAATGTATAGGTAAAGTATTGTAAAGGTGGGTGGGTGACAGTCAGATGCTAAACTAGAAAAAAATCTTTGAGTCCCAGAGTGGGTCTGACTGAACCCCAAAATATTTGTTCTCATAGCACCCCAAAGGCACCCCAAAACACACTCATTCCTGTCCCAAGGTGAAAACAAAGGTACCCAAGAAGTTTCGTGAAGATCAGTTCACAAATATGAGCTGTGTAGAAGTTGTGACAAAAAACTGATTGGACCTAATTTCGGTACAAAATGGCCAGTGGCAGCCATCTTGAATTCTGGACTGCACCCAGAAACACTCGTTCTCGTCCCAAGGAGATAACAAAGGTACCCAAGAAGTTTTGTGAAGATCGGTTCATAAATACAGCCTCTAGCCCGAGCCGTATTGACATGTGCACTTACAGTGTATAAGTAGCACTGAATAAATCAAAGTTCATCTAATTTGCATAATTTCTGCACGAGAAAAAAACCAGTACTATATGTGATGTATTCCATGTTACTAAACATTCATACAAAAATATATTCAAATCAGAACTTTCATACAGAAGTTCTGCACAAAAGACTGATTGCACTAATTTTGGTACAAAATGGCTGCTGGTGGCCATCTTGAATTTTGGACCACACCCAAAAACACTCGTTCTCATCCCACGGTGATAACAAAGGTACCCAAGAAGTTTTGTAAACATCGGTTCATAAATACGGCCTCTAGCCTGAGCCGTATATAGAAGTTGTGTACAAAAAACTGATTAGACCTAATTTCGGTACAAAATGGCCACTGGCAGCCATCTTGAATTTTGGACCGCACCCAGAAACGCTCGTTCTTGTCCCAAGGTGATAACAAAGGTACCCAAGATGTTTCGTGAAGATCGGTTCAGAAATACAGACTCTAGCCCGAGCCGTATTGACATGTGTACTAACTGTGTGTAAGTAGCACTGAAAAAATCAAAGTTCATCTAATTTGCATAATTTCTGCACGAGAAAAAAACCCGTATTATATGTGATGTATCCCATGGTACTAAACATTCACACAAAAAATTATTCAAATCAGTGCTTTCATATGGAAGTTCTGTGCAAAAATCTGATTGCACCAAATTTTGTACAAAATGGCTGCCATCGGCCATGTAGAATTTTGGACCGGACCCAAAAACACTCGTTCTGGTCCCACGATGATAACAAAGGTACCCAAGGAATTTCGTAAAGATCGGTTCATAAATACGGCCTCTAGCCCGAGCCGTATTGGCATTTGAACTTACAGTGCTGAAAGTAACACCAAAAAACATCAAAGTTAGTCTAATTTGCATAATTTACGCACGAGAAAAAAACTCGTATTATATGTGATGTATCCCATGGTACTAAACATTCATACAAAAAATTATTCAAATCATAGCTTTCAAATGGAAGTTCTGTACAAAAAACAGATTTCTGCATCGTCGGTACAAAATGGCGGCTGGCAGCCATCTTGAATTTCAGACCAAACCCAAAAACACTCGTTCTCGTCCCACGGTCATAACAAAGGTACCCAAGAAGTTTCGTAAAGATCGGTTCATAAATACGGCCTCTAGCCCGAGCCGTATCCAATTGTTGACGGACAGACGGACAGACGGACGACGGACGACGGGCCATGGCATAAGCTCATATTTGGCTTCGCCAAAGTTGAGCTAATGATGCGGAATGACATTTCTTTTACAAAATACTCGACCCCAGAATGTATTTTGTTTCTTTACTAACAAAGTACCTCCCAAGCAACTTTCTTACATCTGGTCCTGTTCACACTTTCAGACTTAGGAAATTATTAGCTTAGTAGACTCTGGTGAAAGGCAACCACAGGAGGGTGCTAAGGGATTGGCATGAAGAAGAGGGGAAGGGGTCATGAAGGAGAGGGTAGCAGTGGGGGATTTTCAGTCAATAATTACTTTGTGATTTTTTAACCTGGCATAGATGCCTCATAGACAACTGGACCTGGATTATTGGGACATTAATGGAGGACCACAAATTGAAAATATGAAGGGGTGGCGGGGGTAGTACATGAATATTCTTAATTTTCCCCACTTGCCTATGAAGTCTCCCTACATGACTCTGCAGTCTCCCTATTTTTTTCTGGAGGGAGACATGGAGTCTCCCTAAAATGTCCTCCTAGGCTGGTCCCTGGTGTGACAGAGTCACCACGTGCACTCACAGAAATGTCTGATAAGGCATGGCTACCCTTACCCCAAGAACAAGGGGTTCTAGCTCTAGACAGAACCACCTTGTTTACAGATGCCCAGAATTTTGAGGACCAAACCCCACAAATACCACATGATTGGGCATGCGTACAATTGTTGCAACTGACACGCTTGGAATGAGAGTCGTCCCCATCTTTCACTTGCAAGCAAGAGGAACAAGAAATAGTCTTAAGCATAATATGATAAATGAAATCAAGCTTCCCACTGACGGAAAACAGAACAATGGTTGTGTTCACATGCGGGGGAAAAACAAGACTATGTGTGAAAAAGCAAGCAAAAATTATAAAAAATATCATCAAATAGAGAATAATTTAGAAGCTTGAAAAGGATACAATCCACTTGCACATAATCAGACAAGATAGCACCATACAAATAAGTTGCTCATGAAGATAGCAGCTAAATAATAGCACAAGTCACAAAATTTCCGACCAGCACAATGGCGGAAATAAAAGGAATTGACATCACGGTCGTTGCGCATGCGCTTGGTAAATGCAAGAGGTGTGCAGAGAGAGTACCTGTAATTTCGAGCGCCGGTCTCACTCGACCCTTTTTCGATCTTTTTCATGCTTTTTTTTGCACTCTATTACTTTTCCAACTTTCAAAGTTTCTTAAGCTTGAGTTAGTTCTGAAGTAGGGCTTACATTTACGTTACAGCCAATCGTAAACAATTGTGAGTAGGTTGAAAAGAAACAAGAGGCCCCAAGGGGCCTGAGGGCGCTCACCTGACATGGTAGCCTAAATATCAACCCAGAGAATTGATTTCAACAAGTTGCATTTGCTCCTCCAAAGAAAAGCTTATACCAAATATCCAAAGATTCTGACCAGTGGATCTAAAAAAAAAAAAGAAGATTTTAAAAGAATATTCCTCATATTGAACTAAGTTATAATTCGGGCTCCCACAGGGAGCCCATATATGAACCCAGGGACTGGGCTTTAACAAACTTGAATCTCGCCCCCCTAAGGATGCTGCACACCAAATATCAAAACATTCCGACTGCTGGATCTGAAGAAGAAGATTTTTAAAGAAAATTCTTCATTTTGAATTAAGTTACAATTCAAGCTCCCACAGTGAGTCCAAATATGGACCTAGGGACATGGCTTGAACAAACTTGAATCTCACCCCCCTAAGGATGCTGCATATCAAATATCAAAACATTCCAACTGCTGGATCTGAAGAATATTTTTAAAGAAAATTCCTCATTTTGAACTAAGTTATACTTCGGGCTACCACAGTGAGCCCAAATATGAACCCAGGGACTTGGCTTGAACAAACTTGAATCTCACCCCCCTAAGCATGGCGCATACCCAATATCAAAAGATTCTGCCTGCTGGATCTTGAGAAGAAAATTTTCAAAGAAATTTGCCTGTAATGCACTAAGTTCGAATTCGGGCTTCTATAGTGAGCCCAAATATGAATCTAGGGAGCCGATCTGAACAAACTTGAATCAGATCCACCCCACAATGTTGCATACCAAATATCAAAAGATTCTGCCTGCTGAATCTGGAGAAGAAGATTTTTTTTTAAATTTGCCTGAAATGCACTAAGTTCGAATTCGGGCTTCTATAGAGAGCTCAAATATGAATCCAGGGAGCCGATTTGAACAAACTTGAATCAGATCCACCCCTCAATGTTGCATACCAAATATCAAAAGATTCTGCCTGCTGGATCTTGAGAAGAAGATTTTTTAAGAAATTTGCCTGAAATGCACTAAGTTCGAATTCGAACTGCTATACTGAGCCCAAATGTAAACCCAGGGGGCTGATTTGAACAAACTTCAATCAGATCCACCCCACAATGTTGCATACCAAATATCAAAAGATTCTGCCTGCTGGATCTGGAGAAGAAGATTTTTTAAGAAATTTGCCTGAAATGCACTAAGTTCGAATTCGGGCTTCTATAGTGAGCCCAAATATGAATCCAGGGGGCCGATTTGAACAAATTTGAATCAGATCCGCCCCACAATGTTGCATCCCAAATATCAAAAGATTCTGCCTGCTGGATCTGGAGAAGAAGATTTTTTAAGAAATTTGCCTGAAATGCACTAAGTTCGAATTCGAGCTTCTATAGTGAGCCCAAATATAAACCCAGGGGGCCGATTTGAACAAACTTGAATCAGATCCACCCCACAATGTCGCATACCAAATATCAAAAGATTCTGCATGCTGGATCTGGAGAAGAAGATTTTTGAAGAAATTTGCCTGAAATGCACTAAGTTCGAATTCGGGCTTCTATAGTGAGCCCAAATATGAATCCAGGGAGCCGATTTGAACAAACTTCAATCAGAACCACCCCACAATGTTGCATACCAAATATCAAAAGATTCTGTCTGCTGGATCTGGAGAAGAAGATTTTTTAAGAAATTTGCCTGAAATGCACTAAGTTCGAAATCGGGCTCCTATACTGAGCCCAAATATGAACCCAGGGGGCAGATTTGAACAAACTTGAATCAGATCCACCCTACAATGTTGCATACCAAATATCAAAAGATTCTGCCTGCTGGATCTGGAGAAGAAGATTTTTTAATGTTTTTCCCATTGCCTACAGTGTTAAAAAGTGCTGACTCAGCACTTTTTCAAAGTCCCGAAACTGTACCCTATGATAAAACCGATGGCAATTTTTTTTTACCAATCCTTTCTGTTGGACCTAAGGAAGCTGCACACCAAATAAAAACTCTCAGTGCCGTGCAGTTTTGGAGATATGGGCGTTTTAAATTTTTTCTATTTTTAGCTCCTGCGGTTCCCACGGGGCTGCGGGAAATTTTTTTTTTTGCATAAATAAGTACTCATGACCCAATAAGCCCTCACATAAAATTTGGTTCAAATCAGCCTCTCGGTTTGGAAAATAGAAATTTTGGGCGGAGCAAAAAATTTTGCCCCTCCCATAACGACGCCAAGTATAGCCCCACAAACTTCTCTTGAACAAATCTGAGTCTACACCTCAAAAGGAAGCTGCACACCAAATATCAAGTCTCTGCTACTGCTGGTTCATGAGAAGAAGATTTTGGTGCCCCTTGGGGCTTGGGGGCGTGGCACCACCCAGGAGGAGGGGCAACTTCATTTGAACAAATCTGAATTGGCATTAGGTAATAAACATTTAGCCAACATTTGAATAAAATTGGGCTAGTGGTTTAGGAGGAGAAGTCGATAATGTAAAGTTAACGCCGGACGGACGACGACGGACGACGGACAGAAAGTGATTAGTAAAGCTCCCCTTGAGCTTCGCTCAGGTGAGCTAAAAACTGATGAATAAAATTCATAGCTTCCATGTGTTGTTCCAAAAGGGATGGAGAATCCTCCTCCGGCTCCCTTTCACCATCCGACTGGTCCAACTGTGAATTACAGTCAACTTAGATCTGAATGAACAGATGACCGGACTGACCCAGCAACGTCCCGACAGCTCACTACCTGAGTCTGTTGACGGCCGAACCTGTGTTTGCTGGGAAGCTGCGATATGTTGCGCAATCTGCAAAAGCTGGTCTGTAACTGAGGCTTGCGGAGCAGCGGTCTTCTATTTTTTCGTTGCATGCTGCTCACGGGACGGAGATCTGTCCCCAGATCTCTTCAACGAACGTCCCACATAATCAAGCCTCAAACCACTAGCTATCGGATAGACCGACTTCAGTGGCGAAGACTGGGAGTGTCTTCGCGAAACAGCTTGAACATCCGAAGTCGTACAGCTAGTGAGCGGTCAAATATGCTTTATCAGAGACGAGGAAGAAGCTGTAACTGCCGCCGACCCAGGCTGCAGTATAGAAGGAGCGTCCCGAACTGCCAGCAAGGCCATTAGCTCCGACTCAGTGAAGTTTCTCGCAATGGAAACAGTTGACCCCTACTGTTGATGGGACGGAGAAGGCTCTCCACTCACAATCTGGCCCCAGATCTCGATGAGCATCCCGTTGAGAAACTTGCAGGCTTCTTCCCCTTTGCAGTCGTTGCTGAGGGAGCTTTCATTTTTGAGGTGCTTGCTCGACCCAAATCTACACTCTCCTCGACCGCTACAGACTTACCCGGTGTCACGGCTCCCACTAACGGGGTAACCGCTTCACCGGTCGAGCTAGCTGCTTGTACAGGAATAAGAGGCCTTATCCCTTGTTTGGTATTCATGAGCACCTTTGCAGCTAGCTTTGTTTGCTCATCAGAGCGCGACAACGGCAGCACATTATGGATGGGTGTCAATATACCATCACCATATTCTTGTTCCTCTGAAAAAGAAGAAACTGAAAAGCCAGAATTAGCCTGCGGTGACAGTTCCGGCATCGGAACTTCATCGCGCACCACATAGTGCGACACCCACTACCAACATTTGGAATCCCAAACTACTCAAGTATCAGTAGGGGTGCAGTGACTACAAGCAAGACAACAAGCATGTAAATCCAAGGCAGACTTCCTAGACTTACACTTTGGGCAGAAAGTTTTCATTATTAATATTTGAAGCCAAAATCAAAGTACACTGCACTCTATAAACATAACAGATAATTTATACATAATAAAGATACAATAAGTAGGCAATCAAAATTATTTCGAAAGAAATCGAAAATATTTTTTCCGAAATTTTTTTTAAAAATGCCTAAGTTCCCCAAAGGAACCTCATGAGCCCAAGAGCATCCCGATAGAGCCTAAGTGTGGACAAACACTAAATTATTAAAGCTACACTACCGGAATACTTAATGAAATGTATCCTACTATAAATACAGTAACTGTGCTATACTAAATACTGAAATAATACATATTTAAAGCGTTGTTAAACTGAGAACGTCATGAGGAAAACCCGGAAACTAAACAACAGGCACAAAATACCAATCAACCACTACCTGATTCAAAGCAAGATATTCATAGGAAGAAAAAACAATCTGATAGAAGATGCAAGACTGCAAACATCCTAACACCCCTAGGATGAGGATGTAACCATGGGGATAAGCGGAATAAACATTCCGTAGAACACATTAAACTCCCAAGAAATTTAATAAAAAATTTCGATAAAAAAGCCAAAATAGCTAGGGAGTTTAACAGGAGGGTTCACGGAAGGGAAGGCAAGGAACATTTAACAAACAGGAGGTTTTATCATTAGCAAGAATGATGACGTTCAGGCGTATATCCCGAAATTGGGAAACATGAATAATTTTACATAATTATTTTAAAGTTACAGCCCTGAATGTCCAAAACCACCATTGTTCACTTCCAGCATCCTGTTACAGCCTTGAATCCACCATAACCATCACTGATTTGTGTCTGGCATCTTTAAAAAAGTGATTTATAGCACAGATGTCAGTTCAGATGCTTACTGCCATGGGCCAAACAAAAGATGTCAATCTCGGAACCTTCCTGGATATTATTGAGTTTGCACCAGCTAAGTCTGGGCCATTGGTTTTAGTGCAAAAATAATTATATCCTGTTCATGAAAAAAGGCAAGATACTGATATTCAATCCTTCATTATAGATCAAAGTACACAGATTTATTTATTTATTTACTGGGGTGTAACAACACTTTCGATAGCCAGGGTCACCTAGTGTTGGACAGTTTCATGGGTGGAGGAAACTGGAGTACCCAGAGAGAACCTCCGAGCAATGGCAAGTAACTGTCAGGCTCCCCAACGTACTAACTCCACACAAGCAGGGTTAGCATTGGTTGAAGACAAGTGCACCATCGATATGCAGTATGCCTTAGTACACAACGCGACTGTTAGTGTGTGCTTCTGTCATATGCTGTACATTCTACAAACACTTTTTTTTCACTCAACAGGGTATTTTTTGTTTGGGTTCACATCACTGTTTGCAAAGCAAGATCTCCCAGGTGCGATCCAATCATCGAAATTTGGTTCGCATAGTGTGATTCAATATTTTATGCGCTCATCCAACATTACAATGCAAAAATGGTAAAACTACAGATGAACAGTGTAACAATACACCAATTTATTATGAATGTCCGTTGGTCATGCAAAATGATAAATTTAACCACCATTTTACAAGTTTTTTCAAATCAGTTGACAAAACTCCACTGGTGTTTTCTACGATGTTGGTGCCTATAAATTAGCTCCCCTTGATGTGCACCAGTCATTCTTCATAATCATCTTCCACATCTTTTTTTCGTTCGGGTGGATCGATTTGAAAATTGCTAAGTGGAAGTCAAATCATGAACTGCAAGAGCATGCCTTAATCACCAACGTATTTAATTTTGATTGCCAACCCACAGGACCAGGGTACTCTAACTTTTTATGTATTTGGTAAGGTTTGTTGTCGTGATCATCAGAGGACTACTTACCTATTTTTGTAGTAATTACCAGTGCCTGTGACTAAAATTGTCTTTATTCTAAAACTGAAAGTAGAAGGGTGTGCTTAGAGGGGCAACTTGGTAACTCTCATTTATAAAGTTATGGATAGGCATATGGTAGATTATGAGATCAGACACGGGTAACCAGGCAGTGCAGTATGTGATGGAAGTTGGGAAATGGGGGTGGGGGGGGGGGGGGGCTGACTAAAAGTTGAAATTGGGAAAAAGTTGTCTTTTCCCAGGGCAGGAAAAGGGACCCATGCCACAGCGAGTACCAACCGTGTGGATTCCTGAAAGCTTTAAATAATATCAGACCGATACATTTAAAGATTTGCAGTTGTATGTCCCATACCCACCCCCCAGTGACCCACCCCTTCAGGACAGTCAAACTGACGATCAAAGACTGAACTGCCTGAAGTTCAAGTTGAACTCTTATTCGATTTGATTTGTTTGATTTTTGTTCAAATTAGTTAGATTTCTGTTCTTGTTTATGAAACAAGATGCCCCAGGGGACCTGAGGGGGCTCACCTGACATGGCAGCCTAAATATCAACACAGGGAATTGATTTGCACAAGTTGTATCTGCCCCTCCTAAGAAAAGCTTATACCAAATATCAAAAGATTCTGACAGCGAATCTGAAAAACAATTTTTTAACCCTTTACCCAACGCAGACGGTATCAAAATTTATTATTTTAAATAGCAGTTTTTTAAATTTTCCAAAAAATTTCAACAAAACCATATCATGTGACCCCTCGTTGGAACGAGCCCGATGAGCTCGTTCCAACGAGGGGTCACATGATATGGTTTTGTTGAAATTGTTTGAAAAATAATATTTTTTCAACTGCTGAATTTACATATTACACAGGCGGATGCGGGCGATTCGTTAGGTAAAGGGTTAAAGAATATTCCTCACATTGAACTAAGTTATAATTTGGGCTCCTACAAGGAGCTCAAATATGAACCCAGGGACTTGACTTGAACAAACTTGAATCTCACCTCCCTAATGATGCTGTATACCAAATAACAAAAGATTCTGTCTACTGGATTTGAAGAAAAATATTTTTAAAGAATATTCCTCATATTGAACTAAGTTATAATTCTGGCTCCTACAAGGAGCTCAAATATGAACCCAGGGACTTGGCTTGAACAAATTTGAATCTCACCTCCCTGATGATGCTGTATACCAAATATCAAAAGATTCTAACTACTGGATTTGAAGAAAAATATTTTTAAAGAATATTCCTCATATTGAACTAAGTTATAATTTGGGCTCGCACAGGGAGCCCAAATATGAACCCAGGGACTTAGCTTGAACAAACTTTCTTATTTCTTATTTCTTATGCCCCCATTAGTTTTTTTCCACAAAGTTATTTGGATCTAGAATAAAAGAACGTATCATTACAATGTGGTCGGAGTTGTGCCTGCTTAGATTTCGCCACAAATTATTTGTAAACTGAATAATTTGCGTTACCGGGTCACACCACCAGGACCTACTAAGCGGGACTTAAGTGAACCATCAGGATCTAGACAAGTACTCCCACCCCCCCCCCCCCCCCACCCCCAGGAAAAAAAAGCAAAATTTAAGATAATATTACATTAAATAACAAAGAGAACAACTTGCAAGTTAGGGATTCGACAGTAAGTTTGGAGCATTTGTGAGTCGTCTTATTATTATGCCACTACTCTATGTTGTTGTTTGTTCTGATGGACTGTCCATAAACACACCACACCTCCACTGGCCACACTGTGCTATCTATCCACATATTCAAAAAATCTCGCCAATTCATCTGCCTCTGGGTCTACTTTTAGGTTGTAACTCTTCAAATGCAGGTCCAATGTCATCGATCCACGGATAACATGGACAGAGAAAACACTTTTCTCAAAAGTTTATATACATTGTCTCTGGCGTGAACAATCCGCAAACCAGTCTCCTGAACCTTTTTCCACAATGCCTGCCCAAAAACTCACACCCCTGTATGGTGCCCTGAAAAAAATGCCACACTTTTTTGACTTACTAGGAAAAAATGGCACACCAAAAATGCTGTTTTTTTGAGAGGGGGTGGGGGTGGGGGGGGTGGGGGGGGGGGGGGGGGCAGAAAAAATTGCATAGGAAATGAAAGTGTCAATGACACTGTAGCTTAACTTGTATGTTGTGTTTGCTGAAAAGGATAATGTTCAATGTTTATGAAAGGATTATGAAATAAGACAAGAATTGTGATAATTGGGAATATGTTCATTTCTGTTCCCTGTATGCTATGTTTTTGATAAAAATAATATGAGGTGCACACTGTACTAAAGAGCTGAGGGGTGGGTTAATATGACCTCACTGTTAATGTATGTGGCCCTCACAGTTAACATATATCAACGAAAGTTACCAAGTTACTGTGAAATTATTCCAAAACGAGTCATCCTATCAAAAATATGGCCTGTCGACTCTGCTAAAGGCTTTCGGGCTTCGGGCCCCTGTAGCCGTCAGTTTCCCAATTGCATCTAAAGGGGACGTTCTCATCTAGACATTACATGAAGTCAACCTATCAAGTTACAATGAAATCCCTTCATAAATATGACCTGTAGACTGTGCTAAAGGTTTTTGGGCTTTGGGCTCTGGCAGCCATCATGGTTGAATGATCGCAACCAAAAGGGGACATTCTCATCTGGGCATCATCTGGAGTGATCCTACGAAGTTACAATGAAATCCCTTCATAAATATGACCTGTAGACTGTTCTCAAGGTTTTTGGGCGTCGGGCCCCTGAAGCCGTTACAGTTGACCAATCACGACCAAAAGGAGTTGTCATCATCTAGGCATTATATGGAGTCAAACTTACGGGTTACAATGAAATCCTTCCATAAATATGACCAATAGACTATGCTAAAGGTTTTGGGCTCAGGCAGCCATCAAGGCTGAATGATCGCGACCAAAAGGGGACGTTCTCATCTAGACATTATTTGGAGTCATCCTACCACGGTACAATGAAATCCCTTCATAAATATCACCTGAAGACTGTGCTAAAGGTTTTCGGGCTTCAGGCCCCTGTAGCCATCACAGTTGCCTAATGGTGTCCAAAAGGGGCTGTTCTCATCTAGACATTATATGAAGTCAAGCTACTAAGTTACAATGCAATCCCTTCATAAATATGACCTGAAGACTGTGCTAAAGGTTTTCGGGCTTTAGGCTCGGGCAGCCATCATGGTTGAATGATCGCAACCAAAAGGAGACATTCTCATCTGGACATCATCTGGAGTGATCCTACAAAGTTACAATGAAATCCCTTCATAAATATGACCTGTAGACTGTGCTCAAGATTTTTTTGGGGCTTTGGGCACCTGAAGCCATCACAGTTGACCAACCACGACCAAAAGGGGATGTCGTCATCAAGGGGTTATATGGAGTCAACCTAATAAGTTACAATGAAATCCTTCCATAAATACGACCTATAGACTATGCTAAAGGTCTTTGGGCTCGGGCAGCCATAAAGGCTGAATGATCGCGACCAAAAGGGGATGTTCTCATCTAGACATTATTTGGAGTCATCCTACCAAGCTACAATGAAATCCCTTCATAATTATGACCTGTAGACTGTTCTAAAGGTTTTCGGGCCCCTGTAGCCGTCACTGTTGCCCAATCATGTCCAAAAGAAGACATTCTCATCTAGACATTATATTGAGTCAACCTACCAAGTTACAATGAAATCCCTTCATAAATATGACCTGTAGTCTGTGCTAAAGGTTTTCAGGCTTCGGGCTCGGGCAGCCAACATGGTTGAATGATCGCAACCAAAGGGGACAATCTCATCTGGGCATCATCTGGAGTGATCATAAGAAGTTACAATGAAATCCCTTCATAAATATGACATGTAGACTGTGCTCAGGGTTTTGGGGCTTTGGGCACCTGTAGCCATCACAGTTGATCAATCATGACCAAAAGGGGATGTCATCATCTAGGCATTATATGGAGTCAACCTAACAGGTTACAATGAAATCCTTCTATAAATATGACCTTTTGCCTATGCTAAAGGTTTTTGGGTTCGGGCACCCGTCAAGGCTGAATGATCACAACCAAAATGGGTCGTTCTCATCTAGACATTATTTGGAGTTATCCTACCAAGTTACAATGAAATCCCTTCATAAATATGACCTGTAGACTGTGCTAAAGGTTTTCGGGCTTTGGGCCCCTTTAGCCGTCACAGTTGCCCAATTATGACCAAAAGGGGACGCTCTCATCTAGACATTATATGAAGTCAACCTACAAAGTTACAATGAAATCCCTTCATAAATATGACGTGTAGACTGTGCTAAAGGTTTTCGGGCTTTGGGCACTGGCAGCCATCATGGTTGAATGATCGCAACCAAAAGGGGACAGTCTCATCTGGGCATCATCTGGAGTGATCCTACGAAGTTACAATGAAATCCCTTCATAAATATCACCTGTAGACTGTGCTCAAGGTTTTCGGGCTGCGGACACTTGTAGCCATCACAGTTGACCAATCAGACCAAAAGGGGATGTCAACATCTAGGCATTATATACAGTCAACCTAACAGGTTACAATGAAATCCTTCCATAAATATGACCTTTTGCCTATGCTAAAGGTTTTTGGGCTCGGGCACCCATCAAGGCTGAATGATCGCGATCAAAATGGGACGTTCTCATCTAGACATTATTTGGAGTCATCCTACCAAGTTACAATGAAATCCCTTCATAAATATGACCTCTAGACTGTGCTAAAGGTTCTCAGGCTTCGAGCCCCTGTAGCCGTCACAGTTGCCCAATCACGTCCAAAAGGGGACTTTCTCATCTAGACATTATATGAAGTCAACCCACCAAGTTATAATGAAATTCCTCAATAAATATGACTTGTAGACTGTGTTAAAGGTTTTCGGGTTTTGGGCTCGGGCAGTCGTCACGGTTGGCAGATCACACCTAAATGGGGAAATTCTCATCTAGACATCATAAGGAGTCATCCTACCAAGTTACAATGAAATCCCTCCATATTAAACGTGACCTGCAGACTGTGCTAAAAGTTTTTGGGTTTCGGGCTTGGGCAGCCATCACGGTTGATAGATCATGCCCAAAAGGGGACGTTCTCATCTAGGCATTATACAGCGGCATCCTACCAAGTTACAAAGAAATCCCTTCATAAATACGACCTGTAGACTGTGCTAATGGTTTTCGGGTTTTGGGCTCGGGCAGCCATACCGGTTGCCTGATCGCGACCAAAAGGGGACGTTCTCATCTAGACATGACCCAAACCTGCATATGAAATTTCGTGACGATCAGACAAGAACTGTGAGGTGTAGCCCATGCTAAAGGAAAATGTGAACAGACTCACAGACTCACAGACTAACAGACTCACAGACTAACAGACTTCCGCACGCGTGATGGCAATAGCTTATCTTGACTATGTCAAGTTAAGCTAAAAATGGCACACTTCTCCAGTACCTATGAAAAAATGGCACTGGAAAAAATGGCACAATGTAAAACTTTTTTTTGCGGCATGCTGGATGGTCTTGCTTTGCTGCCCCTGTGTGATGTTACTGGTGGTAAGGACCATTTAAAGGAAATAACACTAGAAGGCTTAGGGCCACTAGTGCCATATTTTGATAAGAACTATGTGACTGGACTTATAGGCGGCTTCAAAACAATGGAGATGGTGGTATAATCAGAATGAGAAGGGTGCCCGCACGATTCCCACCAGATACTTGGAATGTACATTCTTCAACAATGAATGGTGACGCTGTCGCTAGTAGTATGTATAAGGCTGGGCCTGGCATACTTGTTTTTGGAGCCCACATTGCCCACATTTATGGAAATATGGGGGGTCAGGTGCAGTTTCTGGGAGCCACTCCACCCCTCTAGGCGGGTCCCACACGATAGGCATTCTGGACCACTAGACAGGCACACCCATCGGGCAGCAAGGAGAATAAACACAAGTGGTTAAGTATTGGTATTTCTCGAATGTGACACTTTCTATTGAGCGTGACGGAAGTGGACTTACTGAACCAGAAAACAGGTTAAATTGAGGCGGCTCCCACTCATTCAGGAAAACCAAATCTATATTAAAGTTTGTTGATGTCACATGATTTCTTGTCGGCTTGTTTACATACAGACTCAAAATTATGTTGCTGGCAGCGTGACCCATTTCTTGACAGCACACAGTGCGACTGATAATAATAAAAATGATTCACAACCTATTGGCCTAGTTAAACTCAAATATGTATTAGATACACTCGGTTGAATTAGTATAACAATCTATTCAGAGTAAATACTTTCGCCGAGAGGTTTCAGTGTCAGACATTAATTTTGTACACACTGTTGCTCCTCTTGATGGCTGGTCGCCCAGAAGCCTTTCAATACAATGCCGGTGCCAGATGCAAGGCCGGCCGATTCTATAACCACAAAAAACCCCAGAAAACTAGGCGATATCAGTGAAATTCATGTGATTGTATCCCCTTCACATAGCTTAGAGTCCAAGAGTTTTGAAACCAATCACTCAGACATCTTCTCAAAGTATAAACACCCAGATATAAATTCTGGGACAATCATCAATCGATGGCGGAGCATGCCCATGGCCTTCTGGCAAAACCAGGTGAACTTCGCTGTATGATGTGCGACGACAGGGTGCGGGGTCTCAGCTACTGACTATCTGCACCAAACCACCGACTTGTTCGCTAGAGGTTTCTGGCTATTTCATTTCTACTACCAGACACGGCGGATTTTAGCTGCAATGAAAGTTGCCTTACTCCAGGACCATGCATGGTCTAGATACAATAACTCATAAATGAATTCAGTGTGTTGCCTGATACAGATTGGAGAGAAAAGGAGGATTATAATGATCGGTTGGGCACTTTATACCAAGTCATACCATACTACAGCTACCCTCTCATATTACACCCGTCGAGTCGAAGATATGACCATACAGTCACATTCACCGAACGTTATGGGCACGATCATCATACCCATGCAGGCTTTATCAGACAAGAGCATGCAGATTTTACTATGTTTATAGTTGACGAGGCAAACAGGTTTACAAGCAGGGGCCGAAAAAATAAATGAGTCCATTAGGACATACGGCTGAGCATTAATCGGGTCCCAGGCTCAGACCCATTCATCGATTCTCGGAACGGGTACTACATTCGATGTCCAAAAGCAGTTTGAGGCGAATGTGGAAGATGCCATTGACCGCCCAGTGGACCTGGAGAGTGGAATTAAATGCTACCAAAGCGTGTTGTCTCACGCCAAGTCAAAAACAGACTATGTATTCGGATGAGGCCTCTACATGGCGGCGTCTGATATGGAACTAGGTGGCCTCTCACTCGGTCTCTTGGAGTATAACAACGACATTGTTATTGCCACAACCGCCCAGACCCTAGGTCTAAATAAAAACATAAACACCTTTCCAACCCCACACGTCGTGTCTATAGGGGAGACGGGACTGGTCAAGCCACTAGGACTTCCTATGCCAGCGGGAAGCATGCGCGGCTCTGCTACGACTGTGGCAGCACGCCAGCATGACGATGAGAAAACTGCCGGGTGCGGCTCTGCTACGACTGTGGCAGCACGCCAGCATGATGACGAGAAAACTGCCGTTATTGTGGGCGGGGTTACAGTTGGCTTACTCACGCTTTGGTTTCTTCGATGATAGCCACTGATGAGCCGTCACAAGAAGCAGACCCCTGACAGCAAGGACCATGGCCCACAGGTTTTTGTCCAGCCAGCCTGCAGTTTTTGCGAGTAGGTTGAGCAGTCACGAAACAATGAAGCCTATAATTCCAGGTAGCGCAGCCGCCGCCTTCCCAGCTAGCTTGGCCAGGATGCCTCCAAGGGACTGTATGTGCTTTTTCCCTCACTTTTTGAGGCCACCCTTATCAGATGGTGATGGAGCGGGGGTACTTCCACCCCGCCGGTCAGCGCAAGTACTAAGGTCAAGATTGCCATCTCAATCACTGTGAGGATAGATGCGATCGTAATCCCTTGTTCCCGGATGAGGGTACGAATTAGAGAGATGATCAATCGGATCCTTAATGATGATACGGCGTTCACTGAGTGACGTGTCATCATTAAGGATCCGATTGATCATCTCTCTGATTCGGTTGATTTGAGATCGGAGAGCCTCTCTATTCGTTGCGGCCATCTCCAGGTGGGAAGCTCATTCATCTTCGAGGTTGCACAGACGTTTTGCAATCCGGCGCCTGATAGACTCATCTACACCTTCAGTGTCCAGTTTGCACTTCTCAGTAGCGATGTGCTCATCCAGCTCGGACAGTTTTGCCGGGTTGTTGGTTAACTCACCTCGGATGGTCTGCATTGCCATCGAGTCCACGGAGCTCTCTGATGCTGTACTCCAATCCTGTGGTATCAAGTGGAGGGTCATTCAAGGTTTTAAGCGTGATTTCTTCCTCGGTAAGACTTTCCACCATGTTTTTAGTAGAATTTAACGCAGCATTAGCCACCTGTCCCAAGTCTTGCATTTCTTTAGTATCCGATCCGATCCTAGCAGTTGCTTCACCCAACTCATTGTCATTAACCCGCAGTGCTTGAAGTGCCTTTTTCCCTTGAGTCCGGTCGACAAACTCCAGCTCATTCCGGACGACTTCACCACCGCCACGCGTTCCAGAAATCGTTGAGAGAGCAAGGGGTGTTCCCAATTTACTGACGATGTCGACATTTGGATGGGCCTTCAGCCTCAGCCACCCATTTTTGTTGAGCTCAAACTTGGAATAGTCACATAGAAGGGGCACTATTCCTTTCTCAGACAACTGCTGGTCGTAGCCATTGACAACCTTCTCCAAGAGCGCATGCTGCAATGAAGGTATTTTAACGCCCGTCTCTTGTGCTGAAGGAACAACAGCTCTGCTGTCAGGGGCCCAGGTAAAGCTAGTTTCATCTTGCAACTCTGTTGCATCATCATCGCAGCCACCCTGCTCGCGGGATGGCCAAAGACATCAAAGTCTGCCATTGTATTGAAGGCTGATCCGAGACATGTTCAATACATTCAACATGTCTTCAAACCAATATGGACGCAAGCTTAACCCATACTGCAGACTACAAGAGCCTCTTGGGGCAAAGGAAGTTAGGCAATCGGTTGCGATCACACACAATTCCAGTACAATTGGCCCGAACCAACAGCTCAATGTCCGATTCCCCAATCTCGGGGGTCATGACTTTTTCGTACCAGTACAGTGCGTCTAGCCTTTAAAGTCACCCTAGACTCAACAGATGATAACAGGTCAGTCGTTCAGAATCTTGGCCATGCCATCGTTAAAAAAATGACAATCAAGATCATCAGTGGGAACAAGGTGATGTCGATCGACGATGCAGACGTGTACCACTGCTACCTCGACCTCTGGAAGACAGGCCTCCGAGCACAAAAATGTGCACTACCAGCACATTGATACCTCCGCAAAAAGAAATGCTACTAAGGTGTGGGTCGGCGCAGCAGTCAAGGATGGCACTGTTGTTGCAGACAAGGCTATCGCTGATGCCTATGGCAACCGTTTCTGCATCCCGCTAGACTTCGAGGCTCATATGCCTTTCTACCAGAGTGGGGATCGGCTCGAGTACGAGCTGACATTCAATGATTACAGTCGAATGGTCCAGGCCACAGACGATGCCAATGCCAATTACACCATTGATAATATCAGCCTGGAATATGAAGTGGTCACCCAGTCATCAGTATGCTGGTCGTCTCGCCATCCTCTACGACCGCGTCCTTCGCCATCGCAAAATGACCAAAGACAAGAGCGACTCTCTGTGGAACAGCAACCTCAACGTTGCCGCATGGAGCATGAAAGGGATCCTGCTGCTGTTCGAGGAGTCGACGAGGACCCTACAACGGCTGGTGCAGCTTTTGGTAGGAAGCCCGAGGTCTTTTATAACCCCAAGATCACCAAAGTTGAGGTTATCATCAAAGAAGTGCCCAACCAGCTGTACTCCCAGGGATTGCGTCCCTACCAGAAATGGAACGAAGCCACTCGGCACTTTGAAGCTTGCCCCAGCAGCAAAAGAGATCCTGAGGTGGCTCTGGTCGCAAAGGAGCTATCTCTGGCTGATGTCACACTGGGAGAGTTCTTGACCAACAAGTATGCACTATGGCTTGGACTGCGGACCACGGATGATTGCAGCCTACCAGGCAGTGGCCGGCATATAGAAAACGCCACTGATGGTATCACTATCCAAATCACAAATACGGAAGAGGCGAGTGGTGCATTGAACATATATCAGTACGTTCTCATGGATGCACAGGTTAACACTGAAGATGGCCGGTTCACCAACACACTTTATTAATGACCTTTTCCTACCGGAGCCACGCGCAGCCATTATTTGCGGTCAAACAGGCTGTGGCAAAACAGCTGGAGGTCCTTACCGAGGTGTGTATCAACACTTTGTGGTCCTCTGTCCCACAATCAAATACAAGACATACCACGACTGTCGATGGATTTGGGATGATCCTCATGTATACATAGTAAATCCTGGTGAACCCCTCCACTCATATCTACGGGCCTTCTATCAACTGTTCCCGGGGGGGGGGGGGGGGGGAACCCTGTACATCATCGACGATTGCTCGGCTACGAAAGCTTTGACAAGAAAGACATGCTGTCTGAGCTAGCCTTCTCGGGTCATCATGCGCAGCAGAGCGTTTGAGTTGACTCAGAAGTATAACTCTGTCTTAAAGGATCTGTGTGAGCAGACCTGCTGGGCTTGCCTGTTCCACTGTAAGGACAGAGACAGCTTCGAGGAATGATGTGATTGGAAGCTGTGACGAACGTGTAGCAGTTCGCCAGGCATTGGCAGAGAGCAAGCATGCCCGGCTAATGTTAAAAACAGACCAACCAACCACTTATAAAGTGTTATATTAAACTCAAACGGCGTGCATGTACATATACACAATCATGGATTGCGACGATATCAGTGACCAACTGCTGGAAAAGCAAGGTGCCACGCCACAGGGAGGCAATACAGAAGGCAAGACGGCAGTGGATCCTGCTGTTCCGTCGGAACAGGCTGATGGAGCCAAACATGAAAGGCTAGTTGTGTTACCTTCTGGTGGGCAGGCTAAGCTGTATTTTGGGAAAAAACTCACACTTGACAAGGTCGGCGCCATGACCAATAAGGAAATTGATAAATTCTATGCCCGATATGAGGCATGGCTCGGCACAGTGATGACGAAAACTCTGGGGACTGCCGTACTACAACTCTACACATGGGTGGCCAGCTTGTTTCTTCCCATACCCCCGGAGAACCAACCAAAAATGGTTGCTGATCTTGAGGCAGATCCATTTCTTGGGCATGCACTAAGCAGTACCACATGCGAACTAGATCATCGCTATGGCATGTACTTAGCACCGCTAACCACAATGCTAACCACCGCTAAACACTGTAAATTTGGACACACCTGCCCTTCAAGACAATGTCAGACAACATATCTTAACAAATCAAGCTATGGAGAGAGTGACAGCTTCACCAACCACTGAGTTGTCTATTGTTCTGAAGGAAAAACAGAAACAGAAAGACCCTGATAAAGTGGCCGCCGGACGGGCAGGATCTGCCGCCCGGAATGCAAAACGACAAAAATTTTGGTCCAGTAGCAAGAAGAGAAGGCCAATCGCCAGAGAATGGTCGTAAACAACGTAGTAGCAACCCAAGTGGCTGATGTTCCCGTTTGAACAAAGGAACAAAATGGACAGCAGCAAGGGGTCTCGAATGCAATGCATCACGAACGCAGTTCATTAGATGACTAGTCCCCATGAATTGCTGGGGCGGCTGGGTTGGCTAGCTTGGCATTATGGTTTTTGCAGAGCAAAAAGTCGGCAGCCAATCTAATGACACCGCCTAATGCTGCTACTGTTTATCCAGTCAAAAACGCTGCCTGCACCTCCGAACAAGCATTTAAAGGTATCTTCAAACCCATTCTATATGGAGTAACATCATGTCTTCAGTCGATGGAAAGATTCTGGTCAATGCTGCCTATCACAGTGCCGTGGTCTCTGACCTCACAATAGGGTATGCCCGCTTAGGTAAGATGGCAATGAAGGGTACCACCCTGAAACTTTACTTCACCGGCTAGGACGTCAGAATGGTAGGCCTTGACATGGGGCTGGCGATGGCGACCAGCACATGCTACTTAAACAAGGAATCATTCCACCAGATATTATCAAATAACAAGATGGCCTCGATCACAATGCTAGTTGGGGGCGCCCTTGTTAATGCAGCAGCCTTCTCTGGCAGCAACTACCTCTTCTCCATGTTTCGGGATAATGATGATGGTGTGGAACGTGTGCGACGTGACAAAGCCATAGAAAGGCTTCAGGCCGCATGGTCCCATAAGCGAACAGAACGCCTCGATTGGATCAACAAAGAAGAACGTTACCAAGGCCATGCCTTGGGCACATTCTAGGATGCCGATGCTGCGATTCGCAAGTATGCACAGGTAACTGAGAACAATTCTGGGAACAGTCTTGGCCCAGAACTGCAACTAGAAGACTTTTACACACCATCAGCCAAGCAAAAGGACCGTGAGATCACCTTCATCATACTAGGGCTGGGTGTGGTCAGGCTTTTTAGCTACAAACTCGCCCAATGATTCGCTACGTGATGGGTTTTACAATTAAAAAACAGGGTTTTTGGGGGGGGGGGGGGGAGGGGAGGGTTGAAAATGCTGACAGACGTTGGTATCAAGGCCACCTAGCTATAATGTAAAGTAATCCTAAAAGCCCATGAGATGCTTACAGATTGGCAGGTGTGGTTGGCTCTGGTCTCAGCCGGCCAATGAGCCCCTGTCTCTGCCGGGCAAGTTCTTGGCGTATCAGCAGCAACATCTCGTTTTTTGTGCCCTGCAGGCTATCCTGGCGAGATGCCTTGTGGATATCAAGCCGGAGTTGGTTGAATTTTTCTTCCTCTGTGAGCATGTGACTGAATTCCTCCTCAGATATCTGGTTATCGCCAACAGTTTCGAGTACAGATCTGCGATGCTCAAAAGCTTGGCCTCCGCTAAGGTGACAATGGTGTTGTGCTTTTTTGCCTTCTTTGTGAGCCTTCGGCTTACAAACTTTCCCAACACACCTGCTAAACCACAGGTCCCCGCTGCAGCTTCTTGATCTATAACCACAGGAATTGCGGCTGTGTTTGGCAACATCCCAATTCCACCAACGCTGATCCCTACACCGGTCACGGACAGAAATGTTTCAATGCCATCCGCGATATTGACCTTCGCTGGTATTTCTTGCCGAGAGAATGCCTGCGGTCTCGTTCAGCCATGAGACGGCCTCTTACATCACCGATCTCTTGGATGCGGAAAGTATTTGTGTCACTAATATTGAGTTCTGGATACAAGCCCATTCTTATTACTCATGTTCCATAGCCTTTAAATCATCATCCATCAGGCTCTGTCTGGTAAACCGCGGGCACTTGAGCATAGCTGGGCCAAGATGTAGGATATTGAATGTGTCGGTTGGAAACTTAGCATCTGTGACCTTGTACTCGACACCACTAGCTTAATGAGAGCAACACATATTTGCCATGGATGATGATGACAAGTTCTTTGCCATTATGCCGCCGACCCCATTTAGGGCAAGCCCATGTAGTACTGGTACGAAGTCTTTCGGTGGTGGACCCATGACTATCTGTACAATTGTGGTAGTACCCTTGCTGGCTGTAAGATGCTGAAACTCCCAAAAGAGCTTCATCACCACGCCTTGTTTTTTGTCAGCCACACCCAGTGCATAACCAACTGTGCTTTCCTGAACATATATAGCACCTTTCGAGATATAAGAAGCCAACACACAACCACTGTTCTGGAGTGTTATATAGCCCCCATATTATATCGAGATTGATATATCCTTAGTTGATAATTTTACAAGATTGATATATTTTTGGGGGCATTTTCTGATTGGTCTGACTCATCTGCACTGAGTGATCTTTGTTTACATCATTGTTACACTGATCTATTGTACATATAGCTGTTGATTGTTTAAGTAGGTCAAGGACCATGTTTAATTGAACTATGACAGAATCACCTAGAAACTGTTAGAACTTTGTAGAATATTCATCTTCTGGAACATTCTATCTGTTTACTATATAAAGGTTTATCAACAGAATTCAAAACTCTTTTTTTTTTGAAAGCCATTTCAGAAAGACTCACTTCAGTTGTTTCCATTGGAGATTATTATTGTTTCAGAACAGTGCATTTATTATAGAAGCAGTGCTTCTTTGTGAATTTGGAAGATTGATTCCAAAAGAGAATTTTGAAGAGAATCTTTGCATCTTGGAAAAGAGAATTTATACTTTCTGTGAAACAGAATATTATTTTGTGAAAAGCCAGGATTCTACTGGATTATTTGGAAATTACCTGTGGCGCCAATACTTCTTGGATTTTTACTCCATTTGAATTTTGCAGAGCGATTTTATTATATTTTATTGGAGACTGCTGAAATTTCTAAGTTAAAATTTTATTACAATCTACGGGATACTGTTTCTGAAGAGACATTCTTGGATTTAATACTACATGTACCAGCTGGTAACTTTCTTCACAAGATTCTTCACCACTGGATTACTGGATTCTGTCAAACTGTACTTTGGACTAATTCAATAATTGATAAGTACCGCTGTTTTTATTTTCTGTAAACCAATAAGAGTAAAAGATCTTTGTATCGTTTTTTTAATATTAATTTTTTTTAATTAAATTTCAGAATAGTTAAATTCATAGTTATTGTTGCCGATTCTCAGATTTCTTTCTGTTTCCAATATCAATAATATTTCCACACCGTAACAGAAACTGGGGGGTTGTTGCCGAGATTGAATGTAAGATAACGAGAAAGCTTTATTTGCATTTATTATTTTGGCTCATAGTCGAAACAGTTAAATTTTCTTAGAAAATTTCATTTTTCATATAATCTGAGAACCAGCAGACCTTTTCATCATGGTATTTATTGTGACAGAATTTATTTCTGAATTTGAAAACTCTCCTAGTTTGGCCTGTTTAGAATCTCTTAAGGAGGATTCATTTCAACTTGCTCAGTATCTAAAATTACCTGCCACCCCTGGTCTGAACAAACATAAACTTAAACAGCTCATTGTTAATCATTATATGGAAGAAGGTCTTTTGCCTCAGTCTGAAACTCTCCCCTCTGAACCACAACATAGTGATGCCCTTGAACTCAAGAAATTAGAATTGGAATTAAAACAAGAGGCCCCAGGGGGGCCTGAGGGCGCTCACCTGACATGGTAGCCTAAATATCAAACCAGAGAATTGATTTCAACAAGTTGCATCTGCTCCTCCTAAGAAAAGCTTATACCAAATATCCAAAGATTCTGACCAGTGGATCTAAAAAAAAAAGATTTTTAAAGAATATTCCTCATATTTAACTAAGTTATAATTCGGGCTCCCACAGGGAGCCCATATATGAACCCAGGGACTTGGCTTTAACAAACTTGAATCTCCCCCCCCCCCCTCCCCCCCAAGGATGCTGCACACCAAATATCAAAACATTCCGACAGCTGGATCTGAAGAAGATTTTTAAAGAAAATTCCTCATTTTGAACTAAGTTACAATTCGAGCTCCCACAATGAGACCAAACATGGACCTAGGGACATGGCTTGAACAAACTTGAATCTTACCCCCCAAGGATGCTGCATAAAAAATATCAAAAGCATTCTTCATCTGCTGGATCTGAAGAAGATTTTTAAAGAAAATTCCTCATTTTGAACTAAGTTGTCATTCGGGCTCCCATAGTGAGACCAAATATGAACCAAGGGATTTGGCTTGAACAAACTTGAATCTCAGCCCCCTAAGGTTGCAGCATGCCAAATATCAAAAGATTCTGACTGCTGAATCTGAAGAAGAAGATTTTTAAAGAAAAATTCCTCATATTGACTAAGTTATAATTCAAGCTCCAAATATGAACCCAGGGACAAGTTTGGCTTTAACAAACTGAATCTCCCTCCCTCCCAAGGATGCTACACACCACATATCAAAACATTCCGACTTCTGGATCTGAAGAAGAAGATTTTTTAAGAAAATTCCTCATTTCAAACTAATATTTATTTATTTATTTAATGGTGTTTAAGGTCACATATTTCTGCACTGTGGCTAATCATGACCATGACAGTTTTACGGGTGGAGGAAGCCGGAGTACCCGGAGAGAACCACCGAGCAACGGCGAGCAACTGTCAGCTCCCCAACATACCAACTCCACACAAGCAGGGTTAGCATTGGTTGAAGACAGGTGCACCATCAGTACGCCTTAGTACACAACGTCACCATGCCCCCACGTGGGCAATGGGGGTGAAGTGTCTTGTCCAAGGACACGACGCGGTTGCCGCAGGTGGGATTCGAACCGAGGACCTCTCGGCTTGCAGCCTGCACCTCTACCAACTGAGCCACCGCGCCCCCATTTCAAACTAAGTTACAATTCAAGCTCCCACAGTGAGCACAAATATGGACCTAGGGACATGGCTTGAACAAACTTGAATCTCACCCTCCTAAGGATGCTGCATACCAAATATCAAAACATTCCGACTGCTGGATCTGAAGAAGAAGATTTTTAAAGAAAATTCCTCATTTTGAACTAAGTTATCATTCGGGCTCCCACAGTGAGCCCAAATATGGACCTAGGGACATGGCTTGAACAAATTGAATCTCACCCCCCTAAGGATGCTGCATACCAAATATCAAAACATTCCGACTGCTGGATCTGAAGAAGATTTTTAAAGAAAATTCCTCATTTTGAACTAAGTTATAATTCGGGCGCCCACAGTGAGCCCAAATATGAACCCAGGGACTTGGCTTGAACAAAATTGAATCTCACCCCCCTAAGCATGGTGCGTACCCAATATCAAAAGATTCTGCCTGCTGGATCTTGAGAAGAAGATTTTCAAAGAAATTTGCCTGAAATGCACTAAGTTCAAATTTGGGCTCCTATACTGGTGAGCCCAAATATAAACCCAGGGGGCCGATTTGAACAAACTTGAATCAGAACCACCCCACAATGTTGCATACCAAATATCAAAAGATTCTGCCTGCTGGATCTGGAGAAGAAGATTTTTTAAGAAATTTGCCTGAAATGCACTAAGTTCGAATTCGGGCTTCTATACTAATAATAGTGAGCCCAAATATGAATCCTGGGGGCCGATTTGAACAAACTTGAATCAGATCCACCCCACAATGTTGCATACCAAATATCAAAAGATTCTGCCTGCTAGATCTGGAGAAGAAGATTTTTAAAGAAATTTGCCTGAAATGCACTAAGTTCCAATTCGAGCTTCTATAGTGAGCCCAAATATGAATCCAGAGGGCCGAGTTGAACAAACTTGAATCAGATCCACCCCACAATGTTACATACCAAATATCAAAAGATTCTGCCTGCTGGATCTGGAGAAGAAGATTTTTTAAGAAATTTGCCTGAAATGCACTAAGTTCGAAAGCAGGCTCCTATACTGAGCCCAAATATGAACCCAGGGAGCCAATTTGAACAAACTTGAATCAGATCCACCCTACAATGTTGCATACCAAATATCAAAAGATTCTGCCTGCTGGATCTGGAGAAGAAGATTTTTTAATGTTTTTCCCATTGCCTACAGTGTTAAAAAGTGCTGACTCAGCACTTTTTCAAAGTCTCGAAACTGTACCCTATGATAAAACCGATGGCAATTTTTTTTACCAATCCTTTCTGTCGGTCCTAAGGAAGCTTCTCACCATATAAAAATTCTCAGTGCCATGCAGTTTTGGAGATATGGGCGTTTTAATTTTTTTCTATTTTTAGCTCCTGCGGTTCCCACAGGGCTGCAGGAAAAAATCTTTTGGCATAAATCAAGTACTTATAACCCAATAAAACCTCATATTAAATTTGGTTCAAATCGGCCTCTGGGTTCAGAAAATATAAATTTTGGGCGGGGCAAAAATTCTTGCCCCTCTCAGAACAAAAGTAAATATTGCCCGTCAAACTTCTCTTGAACAAATTTGAGTCTACACCTCAAATGGAAGCTGCATACCAAATATCAAGTCTCTGCTATGGCTGGTTCATGAGAAGAAAATTTTTTTTAAATTTTGTGCATTTTGGCCCCACCCCACTCCACAATATGAGCAGAAATCCAATTTGAAGAAAAACCCAAATGCCCCTATATAACCACTACTTACATGAAATTTAATTAAAATGTGGCCAGTGGTTTAGGAGAAAGAGGCTCAAACACCACCTTCACGCAGGACGACAGACGACGGATGGACGACAGACGAAGAGTGATAAGAAAAGCTCACCCTGACTTTCAGTCAGGTGAGCTAAAAATTAGAAATGCAACTAAAAATGAGGGAAATTGAAATTCAGGCCCAAAAAGAAAAAGACGTTAGAGAAAATTAAATTAAATTAAAAGAAATTCAAGCTCAAAAAGAAAGAGGACAAATTCAGGCTCAAAAAAGAAAGAGAACAAATTCAGGCTCAAAAAGAAAGAGAACAAATTCAGGCTCAAAAAGAAAGGGAACAAATTCAGGCTCAAAATGAGAAAAGGGAATTAAAATTGAGGGAAACTGAAATTCAGGCCCAAAAGGAAATAAAAATAAAAGAATTAGAATCCCAGCATTTAGGCTCAAATGTAATTTCCCCAAGTAGATTTGATGCAACTAAACATGTTAGGCTAGTACCCCCCTTTCAAGAAAAAGAAGTTCAAAAATATTTTTCACATTTTGAAAAAGTGGCAACAAGTTTAGAATGGCCACAGGACGTCTGGAATTTGCTACTGCAAAGTATTTTGAAAGGGAAGGCCCAAGAAATCTATTCCGCTCTATCTTCTGAGCAAAGCAGTAGTTATGACACTGTTAAAGAGGCTATACTTAAGGCATATGAACTTGTTCCAGAGGCCTATAGGTAGAAATTTAGAAATTATTACAAAAGCGAAAATCAAACTCATGTGGAATTTGCCAGAGAGAAGTAAAATTTATTTGACAGGTGGTGCCATTCAAAAGAAATAGGGAAAGATTTCACAAAATTAAAGGAAATGATGCTGATTGAAGAGTTCAAAGGAAAGATACATTCAGATATAAAGGCCCACCTTGATGAACAAAAAGTTGACACTTTGAACAGAGCAGCAGTACTAGCAGATGACTATGCTTTAACTCATAAAATGAGTCGTAACTCTACAAAGTTTTGGCCCCACAAGAATTCTTTCCAAAGTGGACCTAGACCAACTTCAGATAAAACTCATCCTTTCAATCATCCTTCCAATCCTCCAAAGTTTTCACCACTCAAATTTAATAGGAAGCCTAATGAGAATAAGTTATCTAATGCCAGCCCTACACCATTACGACTCAACAGTTCAACTAAAACTTGTAATTATTGTGAGAAACCATGGCATTTACTATCTGATTGCTGGCTGTTAAAACGGAAAAATGAGTCCTCAACTTCACAGAATGCACTAGCATGTGCTCCATGCCCTGAAAATTATGTTATAAAACAAGACGCTTTAGAAAATTATAAGCCATTTATTTCTGAAGGCTTTGTTTCCCTTGAGGGGGATAAGAACTGTTCCTTACCAATAAAAATACTGAGAGACACAGGGGCTACTCAGTCTTTAATGTTACAAGGCATTTTGCAATTTTCTGAAGAAAGTGCTACAGGGGCACAAGTTCTAGTATCGGGTATTGAGTCAAACTCTTTAAATGTCCCTCTTCATAAAATAAATTTGAGAAGTAGTTTAGTAAATGGAACTGTGACAGTAGGAATCAGACCAACTCTACCTGTAAAAGGTATTTCTTTATTATTGGGAAATGACTTAGCTGGTGACAAAGTTACTGCAGAACCTAAAGTGGTGGATAAGCCGAGCACAGATGAAAGTATTATTAATCTGAAGTAATGTTTTTCTTTTGCCTTTCCAGCATGTGCTGTGACTCGGTCCATGGCAAAGAAAGCTGAGGTTGATAGCAACTTCAATTGTGTTGATTTGAATAGCAAAGCTGAGGATAAGAACAGTCACAGAATTACAGATTCTGAAGACACTGATTTGTCTCAAACATTTTTGAGTCAGTGTGATGACTCCTCCAGAAAGTATAAAGAGGCCCACTACACCTGAGAGTGATAGGGGGACCTCCTCAAATGTCATTTCCCGGACTTCTTTAATTCAGGAGCAGGAAGGAACAGGAAAGTGATCCTGACCTTGCCAAGCCACGTGAAAGGGCTCGAACAGAGGCAGAAGCCCAAAACTCCCCAGTCTTTTATATTAAAAAATCTGATGTACTCATGAGGAAATGGCAACCACCAGAAGTACCCTCCAATAGTGATTGGGAGGTTATTTATCAAATAGTTGTCCCCACTAAATACCGGAATGAAATAATAAGCCTGGCTCATGAAAATCCAATGGCTGGACATTTGGGAGGAAAAGAAAACCTACTCTCGTATACAACAGTGTTTTCACTGACCCAAGCTTCGACAGGATGTTGTCGAATTTTGTAAAACCTACCACACCTGTCAAATTGTAGGAAAACCCAACCAGAAGATTCCTCCTGCTCCCCTTCAACCAATCTCTGCTTTTGAGGAGCCATTTAGTAGAATTATTATTGATTGTGTTGGCCCATTGCTAGAACAAGATCTGGAAATGAATATCTTCTTACCATCATGTGTGCTTCTACACGATTTCCTGAGGCTATACCTCTAAGAAATATTAAAACCAAACCTGCAGTTAAGGCCTTGATAAAATTTTTCACGACTTTCGGTCTACCCAGGTCAGTGCAATCAGACCAGGGCTCAAATTTTATGTCAAACATTTTTCAGCAGGTGATGTATGAGCTCAAAATTAAGCAGTACACATCAAGTGCCTGCCATCCCGAAAGTCAAGGTGCTCCTGAATGCTTTCATCAAACACTGAAGACCATGATAAAGGCCTACGGGGAGGATAATGAGAAGGATTGGGATGAAGGAGTACATCTCCTCTTATTTGCAGTCCGCGAGACTGTACAGGAATCTCTGGGGTTCAGCCCTTTTGAATTAGTGTTTGGACACTCAGTGAGGGGTCCACTCACTGCTTTGAAGGAGAAATGGCTCGAGGAAGAGCCACCTGTAATTTCTCTTCTGGACTATGTGTCCACTTTTAAGGAAAAATTGCTCCAGGCCAGAGAAATGACAAATAATCATTTACAGAAAGCCCAGAGTCATATGAAGACCTGGTATGATAAAACGGGGAAATTTCGGACCTTTAAACCTGGGAACAAGGTGCTAGTATTATTCCCTTTAAAGGGCAATGCTTTACAAGCAAGATATTCAGGCCCTTGTATTGTTAAGCACAAGATCAGTGATACTGATTATGTTGCTGAGACTCCCGATAGACTCAAAAATACTCAGCTGTGCCATATAAATATGTTGAAAACATATTATGAGAGAGAACCAAGCTCTCTACCAGTCTCAACAGTCACCCACATGGATGAGGTGGAAACTCCTGGAGGATATTCATGAAGGCGGTGAAAATGTACCTCTGAAGTTACAGAACTCAGATGTCCTGAGAGATCTACAAAATAAGATGGATTATTTACTGCCTGACCAAAGAAAAGATTTAGTTGATTTAATTTTCAAGTATCAACACTTATTTCCTGATGTGCTTAGTAGGACATGTGTTATTTTTCATGATGTTGATGTAGGAGAGGCAAATCCCATCAAACAGCATCCATATAGATTGAACCCTTTCAAAGCTGAGATCATGTGAAAGGAAATACAGTATATGCTGGACAATGATATCATTGAACCTAGCCATAGCAACTGGAGTTCGCCCTGTATACTCGTCCCAAAACCTGATGGGAGTTACCGATTTTGTACGGATTACCAAAAAGTGAACAGCCTCTCCAAAACAGACAATTATCCAATTCCAAGTATTGATGACTGCATTGACAAACTTGGCCATGCCAAATCTGTGACAAAATTTGACTTGTAAAAGGGTTACTGGCAAGTCCCTTTAACAGAAAAAAGCAAAGAAATATCTGCTTTTGTTAGCCCATTTGGGTTGTATCAATATAAAGTAACCCCTTTTGGCATGAAAAATTCTCCGGTAACATTCCAGCGCATGGTTAACCACTTAATTGTAAACCTAGATCCCAGTGAAGCTTATATTGATGATGTTATTATACACACAGATACAAATTGGGCTGATCATCTAAAGCATATTCAAGAATTTTTTGACAAAGTGACCCAAGCCAACCTAACTATTAACTTGGTAAAATCAGAATTTGGCAAAGCAACTGAAATTATTTGGGTCATGTTGTGGGTCAGGGGCAGGTGAGGCCGATTGCGGCAAAAGTTGATGCCATTGTAAATTTTCCAGTACCAAGCTCTAAAAAAGAGCTCATGAGATTCTAAGGCATGGCTGGATATTATAGAAAATTTTGTTTAAATTTCTCAGATGTTGTCTCCCCTTTGACCAGTTTATTGAGCAAAAGGGTTAAGTTTGTTTGGACTGAGGAGTGCCAGAAATCCTTTGACAGAATAAAAACTTTATTAAATAATTCCCTATCCTGGCCAGTCCCAATTATGAAAAGCCCTTCAAATTATTTATAGATGCAAGTGACAATGGAGCAGGTGGGTGTATTGCTCAGGAAGATTCCCAAGGTATTGATCACTCTGTATGTTATTTCTCCAGAAAATTTCTCAAACATCAAAAGAATTTCTCTACAGTAGAAAAAGAAACTTTGGCTCTAATATTGGCATTAACCCATTTTGATGTGAATCTTGGAACCACCCAATGCCCAATTACAGTTTACACCGATCATAACCCCTTAACTTTTATCAATAAAATGAAAAACAAGAATCAAAGATTATTGCGGTGGAGTTTAGCACTTCAAGAAAATAATTTAGAGATTAGGCATATTTCGGGAAGAGATAATGTTGTAGCAGATGCTCTTTCCAGAATATCCTAATTTAAAATGATCTGATCGGTCCCCATTCACTTTAAGTGTATATATATATATGTTTATGAAATTTTTGTGAAGATTATCGTGTGTGTTTTGTAAACCAGTCAGAGCCTGCTAAAGTTATATAAAAAGTTTTCAGAACCTTCAAACTTTTTCTTTTAAGGCAAGGTGTGTTATATAGCCCCCATATTATATCGAGATTGATATATCCTTAGTCGATAATTTTACAAGATTGATATATTCTGGGGGGGGGGGGCATTTTCTGACTGGTCTGACTCATTTGCACTGAGTGACCTTTGTTTACATCTTTGTTACACTGATCTATTGTACATATAGCTGTTGACTGTTTAAGTAGGTCAAGGACCTTGTTTACTTGAACTATGACAGAATCACCTAGAAACTGTTAGAACTTTGTAGAATTTTCATCTTCTGGAACATTCTATTTGTTTACTATATAAAGGTTTATCAACAGAATTCAAAAACTCATTTTTTTTAGAAAGCCATTTCAGAAAGACTCAGTTGTTTCCATTGGAGATTATTATTGTTTCAGAACAGTGCATTTATTATAGAAGCAGTGCTTCTTTGTGAATTTGGAAGATTGATTCCACAAGAGAATTTTGAAGAGAATCTATGCGTCTTGGAAAAAGAGAATTTATACTTTCTATGAAACAGAATATTATTTTGTGAAAAGCCAGGATTCTACTGGATTATTTGGAAATTACCTGTGGCGCCATACTTCTTTGATTTTTACTCCATTTGAATTTTGCGGAGCATTTTATTATATTTTATTGGAGACTGCTGAAATTTCTAAGTGAAAATTTTATTACAATCTATGGGATACTGTTTCTGAAGAGACATTCTTGGATTTAATACTACCAGCTGGTAACTTTCTTCACAAGATTCTTCACCACTGGATTACTGAATTCTGTCAAACTGTACTTTGGACTAATTCAACAATTGATAAGTACCACTGTTTTTATTTTCTGTAAACCAATTAGTGTAAAAGATCTTTGTATCGTTTTTTTTATATTAATTTTTTTTAATTAAATTTCAGAATAGTTAAATTCATAGTTATTGTTGCTGATTCTCAGATTTCTTTCTGTTACCAATATCAATAATATTTCCACACCATAACAAGGAGTTTACGGAGCCTGTGGCCGCAGCCCAGTTGGATGTGAGGTTGGATGACCCTGAAGTCAAATTCCCACCCACCGTGAACAGGGTGCCTATATAGAGACCACTGACTGGAGTCATTCTGGATACGTTTGTAGCTCTTTCACAGGGCTGAGCCTTCCAGGTTCAAACCATGCAGCTCTGTAAATGTAGCCTGTTGCAATTCCAAATGAAAAGGGTGCAGCTCTTTTCTCTTGTATAGTCCCTCGGAGAGCTGAAATACATACAATTTGCCAGTCATCCGTGATTCTCCAAAGCCCTGTGTGTCCCCGAGATCAGCCAGCTGAAGGGTCGTGCAAGGCAAAGCATCATGTGCTCCTGGTCCCCCCACTATTCACCATCTCTTTGTTCAGGCTCACACTTGTTGCTGTGCAACAGGTATATTTCGATTATGTAATGTTACTGACAGGTGCAACAATTCAATAGGCTCACCCCCGCTATCTAAAATGTGAACTGTAGCATTGCCCCTAGGGCCTGGGACAAGCCTTCTGTATTGCAAATGAGAGAAAGCTACTGTTCTGCCACTGGCACATTTTTCATTTCCTACTGGTACTGTTCCGTGTAGTGTGCTGGGTAGCCCATTGTAAACATTGTCCAAGGTGCTGACTTCTGACAGATGAACGAAGAGCTCACGGTGGGCCGCAAGTCTAGGTAACTCATCCACCATCAGCTTGCTTTTCTGTGGGATTCTGTTTGTTGCAAATCCCAAGGTGCGTGCCAAGTTTCCCAGTTTCATAGACTTATCTGTCTTGAGTCACAGATGACCCGAAGAATTGTGAACATCCAGTACAGCCCCAACCTGACTAAACACCTCGTCATTTAAAAAGTTGGCTTCAATCTACTACAGCCCCAAGGGGTACTGGAAGGGACTCACAGCCATCAAAAACCTTGCTTCCACGGCCAAGGTCTCTGAAGATTTGGCACTGGCATGGCTTAAGAAGCAGGCCATCTGGTTGATATACCTTCCAGCTGTGAGAAGCACACACATACCACAACCCAAGTTTGATGTGCGGACGCCAAATGAAGTCCACCAGGCCGACCTGCTCTTTCTACTACACAACTGGGTGGCCCGCAACACCAACAAGTATGCCCTCACACTCGTTGATGTAGAGGCAGAGCCACTGGCCACAAAAGAGGCCAAAGAGGTCGCGGCCACCCTAGAAAAGATATACAAGCATGGACCACTGCGGTGACTCAAGCCCCTTCAGGTCGATCCTGGGTGCGAGTTCATGAGCGCAGTGAATCAGCTGCAGGCTAAGCATGGTGTGGTCATGTAGATGTCCATAGGGAACAAGGGATTGTAGAACGATTCAACCGAACCCTGGCAGAGCGACTGTTTGGGCACCAATATGCCCAGGAGATGAGGTTACCGTCAGTTGAGAGGTCAAGTGAATGGGTCGCTCGGCTGCCCGCCGTTGTTGCAGCGCTGAATGGTGAGGTGACTCGCTTAACTAAAATGAGGCCATCTGATGCCGTCAAGGCCAAGGCTGTGGTCCAAAAGCCCTCGCCTGCAGTTGCCAACTGCCCTGTGGGTCTCAAGGAGAAAAAGCTCCCCTCCAATGTCAGAGTTCGCTACCTCTACCAGCCAGGTGAGCTAGACGGGGGTCGCTTTCGCGCAACTGACCCTGTGTGGTCCCTTCAAGTGTACCGGCTTGGGCGATCTGTCATAAAGCCTGATGAGCCTGTGCTCTACTACCTACAGGATCGGCTGGTCCGGGGTTTTGTTTGGGAAGAGCTGCTTGTGGTGCCTTCTGATACTCAGCTTCTGCCCATCACATCACGATGACCATACTCCATGGTGTCCACACCATTTCCAGCAATCGAAATGGTGAGGACACCATGGAGTATGGTCATCATGATGTGATGGGCAGAAGCTGAGTATCCGAAGGAATCGAAGGGGGATAGCGATACCTTGTTCAGGTGCTCCTGTAGATTCGTGCCCCCTCCCCCCCCCCCCCCACCCCGAACACAGCAGGTCCATGCCATGGTGAAAAGTCTTCTTTATGAAGAGGGCCTCTTTATACTGCTCATGGCGGATGTGTTTCTTTATAACACACTTTTTCATGCCTGTAGCCTTCGTGATGTTTTTTTCCCTTCGGATTCAAGGATGGAGTACATCTTGGGTCGTAGGCCTGCATACTTGGCGGTGGGACATCCAGCACACTAATCTTTACCAAGACCTTCTTATTTATGGTGCAGTGTAGCGGGCGGTCTTGCGGGAAGTTGTTAGTGTCATACAGGTGGGCATGGTCTGCCATGTCTTTGTACACATCCTTGGTGTTGATCTCTAGCAGAAGGGAGTCTGTGTCTGTGTAGAGGAGCTGGCAGCGAGAACCATACTGCGCCTTGAGTTGGTTGTAGGAGAAGTCGTGCATTAGATGCTTAGAGGTGTTTAGGATGCTCATACCAACGTATACAGATGGCTCTTGTGGACCTGGATGGCTAAAAGGTCATCATCAAAGATGTTTGCCCGTGCGAAGGCTGGGCTGGCTATCAAGCAACTCAACTTGTCTTCTTCGTTTGTGTGCATAAGCTTCACATCGACCCGCTTGCGGAGTTTATCCATAGTCTTCCCGAACACGGAGTTGTTCATGAGCTTGTAGAGGTCCATCTCAAAGTTGTTGGTGGCCTTCTTGCAAAGCTCTGTGTTCATCCGGATGTAGGGCTTCATCCATGGGCATTGGTCGAAGCAGAGGGTCCAATGGATGTTCTTACCACATTCCTAGAGACAGGTAGAGCTGTAGGTTCTGGTAGTGAAGCACATAGCATTCCTTGTTGCAGAGGTTGGGGACCAGCTTTTCAACCTCTCTCGGTGCCACCCCAACACTTAAAAGGTTCTGCTGATACTCAGACATCCACTCTTTTTGGATGACCATGCGCTCCGTCGCAAGCGTGTAGGCATTGTGCACCTCGTGCAGCTCTTCAGGTTACTCCAGGTCCACTTCAAGTATGTAACCTTGTGGGCTGTCAGCCAGGTGGTCTGATACTGAGAGCTCTGCCGGATTGTGTACCCACCTGAAACCATCCACTGGCAGCAAACCCGTACAAATTGTTCACATCCAGGTATATTAGATGAGTGTTTGGCTTGGCGGGGTCGTAATCCTCAACCATAGGGTTATTGGCCTTTGCATAAGGCTTCGAGATCATAGAGATTCCACTCCTTAACCCTTTCTCAATGAAGAGGTGTTGGTTATAATCCGTCAGTAGCTCCAGCTCCATGCCTGTTGTCTTGAGCAGCGCATCCCAGGAGAGGCCGGGACTTGTGTAATAATGTACTGGGTCCAGACCATAGTGTCTCATACACATCTTCCGAAAGGCTTCAAAAACATCACCCAGAAGGAGAACATCTGTGCAGTTGTAGAGGTCATGATAATCCCCTAGAGTGTGGCATCCAAAAGTAGCCCATATGTCGTGCGTGGGAATAGTCATCCTCACTTATTGATTCATCATTCAGCCTGGTGTAGAATGCTTCCCTTAGAGGGAGTCAGGGCTCCGCGAACCTCTCCCAGGAGTCCATGTATTCATAGGGATATATCCCCATTCGCATCAGAAACTCTCGTGTTTTTCTGATGAGCTCATACTGAGCTGTTATTTTGAAGGCCTCTGGGCACTGTCAATGAATTTGAGCTGCCCAAGGGAGAAGGATATGTACTTCTCTGTGTTGTTAGGGCTGCATGAGACCTTGCTCTCCACTTTGAAAATGGCCTGCATCAGAAGATGAGAGTCATATCCTCGCAGATTGTGGAAGACGACCGGTATTATTGTGGTTTTTGGACTTAACCGCAGCTTGAGGTTACACTAGTTGTGAGCGGCGCCTCGGTACCTCCCAGTTATGTGACAATTATCACTGAGCATTCTGCCAGAGGTTTTCACACACATGGCAGGTGGTGGCTGTATTATAGGCCAATCTGGAGTCATCACCATTTTCTTTGGATTGGCCAGCACAGATTTGGTCTTCCACTCCTCTTCCTGGACTGCCCTGAGGAAGTGCTCCACTGCATTTGACCCCCAATTTTCCACAGTGGCTGTGTCTGACCATCACATCGCACGGCCACATAGCAGTAGCTGCAGGGCACATGCTGCTCTGTTTTCCGAGTGTTGCTCTTTGTGGGGTCAAGCTCGAAGCCCTCGACCTTGGTTGTAAGAGCTTCAGCGGAAATGATGAAGGGGGCTGGGATCTGTTTGTGGTGGTTCTGGAAGACAAGCCTGTTCTTCCCCTCTTCCGGCATCTCCACCCTCACTGCTGTCTGTGAAGGTCTTCCCTGGTGTAGCCATGGAGGCACCGCTTGCAGAAATATTTGGCTTTGTTGGTTTTGTTTTCTTGGAACAGCAAGCGGTTTAGGTCCTTAACCCAGGTGTAGTGGAACTTACCTACCTTCTCAATGAGTAGAAGGTGATTACTGATCATGAGTCCGGGATGTGTTTTGGGCTGATTACCGAGTCTGTGCACTATGACCCCCTTATCCCAGCCAAAGACATTTATGGCCAAGTTATTCCGTTTTTCGACTTTTGGAACCTGGGAGAGAGGTGTTGGTGTTTCAGTTCCTGTGAAATCTAACCCATCATTTTCTAGATACTTAGGTCTTTGGGCATTCTTTCTAGCTGGAAACAAAGCAGAGCGCAAGGCCCAGTACAGACAATTGTCGTCCCTATTCTTTACATTCACAATAGCTTTCTTATTACTCAAAGCCACGGGTAGTGGAATATATGAGCCTCCTCTTAGTGGCTGGTACCGGTCAATGTCCAACCACATCGTTTCTACCTTGTTTACCACCCATCCTGAACCTCACTGTGTCCATTTTTCAGGCGTTTCCTGGATGTGTGGGAATGCTATGTCTAATGCCTCATTAATCTCATGGGTCTTTAAAACAGCTTCTTGTTTGTGGCAAAGTACAGGGTCTGTGAACTCCTCACTACCATAAGGATTATCTTTGCAAAGCTGGATCTTAAGAGCAAGCTGGAACTTGACACCATTGAGAGCCTGGATTATTTTGTTTGTTACAGGAATTGCGTCGAATTCTTCTTTGATGGCCCTCCTTCTCTTTTCGTATGCCGTCCGTGGGACAAGAATAGGCTGGGTTTTTTTAGGAATTGGGGGCTTAAGTAAGCGCCTCTTGATGGCTTCTGACTTGGCCCATCCTGGATGTTGTGAACAACACTCTGAACTGGCTCTGGTGTTTGCATTTCAGCCAACAGCTGGTCAATGCTTTCGTCCATAGTCTGCCATGTATATCATATGTAAATCATATTTGTCTTATATGAAATCTGTTATGTATATCATATATGAATTGTATTTACCTAATAGGGGATGTTTAGTAGGATACTTTGCCTAAGTGACGAAACTCCTTTTTAAAAGCGCTTTTCTTTTTGACGTCGCCTTTTGAGTCGAGCGTAATCACTACCACAGTTCTAGCAAAGGGCGAGGGTCGTTTTAACCCATTTTCCACATTTTCAGCAGACGTATGTACCCCACCATTACTTTTCCGGGCATTATGTAGGAAACAGTACTCATCGACGCAGTTTCTGCCGCACATAGTTAATTTAGCAAGTAAGATCCAGGGACATGTATTTTCACCCTTCATGATATAAAATAATATTACATTTATCTCTAAATGATACATTTTCGATATCAAAATATTTCACTGTACACAGCATTAGCCGTGGTAGCCACCTAGAGGGGTGGGGCGGCTCCCAGAAACTGCACTAGACCCCCCATATTTCCATAAATGTGTGCTCCAAAAAAAGTATGCCAGGCCCAGCCTTAAATATACTACTACCCTCGTACTAATAACATGTGTGTGGAGTGGAATAATGTTTTTTCCAACTTATTGGGCACAAACACCCTTCAGTTTGGAAAACAATAGAGTGGTTTAAACTTGAACAGACAACTGTGTCATGAGTAATTTTAAATGCCTCTCGGGGTACTTTACCCAAGAAAAGGCAGAAAAGGGTCTATAGAGACTTGAACAAAATAATGCAATCTCTTTGTATTGAGTGACAACAGGGTCGCCTGAGTGTCAGTGAATTTTTACGTGGTGCTGGATACAATATCAGGTGGAAGCCAGCATAAAGTTTGCAAATTATGCAGGCTGAGTTGTTAAATGCGTGTACATTATCAGGAGGAAACCTGCATAAAGCTATTAAATATAGCTCTGGAGTAGGTGTAGTTTAACCCTAAACAAGTCATTGGATAACTGCAAGATAATTTATATTACTATTTTTTGTTGGTAATTCCAACTCCTGACATCATTTCTTGGAAACTACCAAAAACTTGTAAATATGTAAATTTCTGATCAGCAAATATGTATTAGTGCTTTGTTTTAAAACCCACAAAAACATGTGCTTTGATGATGGATTACATTTGTGCTAGTTTGTGCTATTGTTTCACTTCTTTCTTTCAGAAATAAAAAAAAGTTCTTAATTTTGTATTTTTATATTTAAATGGCATGTACCGTTTTTTCCTACCAATTGTGCTATTTTTTTCCTACAAATTGTTCCATTTTTACTAGGTGATTATGGAAGTCTGCCATTTTTTCCTTTTTTAAAAATATTAAAAAGTAAATAACATATAGAAACAAAACCAACAAATTTCAGCCCATGGACCAACATCAATCAATTAAGTACACCAAGCAGGATAAGCTCGAAAAGTAACAAAGCAATTAATCTACTTCATTTCCTTCTTCGATAATTGTAATTGACTCAGAATGACTGTAATAAAAACACAAGTCGAAAAGTGATAACTGTTGAACATTGTTTTGTACACCTGATTAGAGAGTAGTTAAATACCTTTTTTATAACCCCTTATTTCTTAAGCTGCTGACATTACCCTCAAAAAACTAGATTACAGTACCAGTCAAAATAAGTTGTGGGGTGATCACAAGAAAATGTTAATGTCATAATTAAGTTCCTTCCAATCAACTTCAGTATAAGAATAATCAACTTCAATACCACCGTAAGTACATTTGTAATAAAAAATAATGGGGCATAACAATTTTTTTTTAATAAATGAGGTTTTTTCAATAAGGGCCGTTCTGTGCAAAAATGTGGGCTGTACTGTCTCAAAAACTGGGCCGTTCCATCTCAAATTCTGGGCCATTCTGACAAAAATCAACCTGGACCATTTCGTCCATGAGCCGTTTCGTCCAGCATTCAGGCACACAGACGTGTATTAACAGCCCACCAGAGATGATTCACATCCCTTCACCTTAATAACAACTTTAATAAGTTGTCAGACTGTTAATCATTTTCTGTTAATACACTACAATGCCCTCTAACATCATGTTCTTGTAATATTGTTATCACTTTTCAGATATAAGAAGCACATTTGGCCATGAGTTGTTCTCCCGAAATATTACTTTTATTACCAGATCTGGTAAGAATACAGTAGCAGACTTCCAGGAACCATTGGTGCCTGCTGTCAACTTTGAGTTGAGTGCATATATTTTTCTTGTTCTAATACTTCTATATATCATAACCTTCATTTTGATGTATAATTTGTGTATATTTAATTTGAGTTTATGGAATATCAGAGGTGGAATTTCAAAGTAAACAAATTTCTCTTACTTGCATAGTACCTTAAGGTGCTATATGAGTACTAGAATTTTGTTTATTTTGAAATTCCCACCTGTGATATTCCTTAAATTCAAATTAAATATACACAAATTATACATGAAAATGAAGGTTGAGATGTACAGAACACAAAGCACATATGTATTCAACTCATAGAGTTAACAACAGGCACCACTGGTTCCTGGAAGTCTGCTACTATATTCGTACCAGAACTGACAACAACAAAATATTTCAAGAGAACAACTTGTGTCCAAATGTGCTTCATATATCCAAGAACAAAGCTAGGGCTTCAAAATTCTTCAAAACACAACAACAGAGCAGCATGGGGGTAAATTCCCAAACCTTCGCTTTTGTTTACATTCAAATTTTTTTTCAATTATCGGTCAACATCACCGGGCGGAGAAAGCATCGATATACAACGCTGTCTAAAATCAAATAATGGGAAAGATTGCCTTAATACAGCATACTATTATTATATAGAGATAACACAATTGCCATATTCTATGCAAGGTATCATGACAACTGATGACATTTCTTAGAATTACGATTTTGTTTTTCGATGGAAATTAGTGGTATCGAGTGGTTTGCGCATGTCCGTCGAACATGGAAACCATCTTCAATAAAAAATGCAGACAGTATAGTCCTTTTCCAAAATACAGTCCTATCGCTGCATTCGAAAATGTTTTGAATGCCTAGCTTTGTTCTTGGATATATGAAGCACATTTGGACACAAGTTGTTCTTTTGAAATATTTTTTTTTATCAGTTCTGGTACGAATATAGTAGCAGGCTTCCATGAACCAGTGGTGCCTCCTGTCAACTCTATGAGTTGAATACATATGTGCTTCGTGTTCTATACATCTCAACCTCCATTTTGATGTATATTTTGTGTATATTTAATTTGAATTTAAGGTGCTGTATAAGTAATGAAATTTTGTTTATTTTGAAATTCCCACCTCTGATATTCCTTAAATTCATATTAAATAAACGCAAATTATACACCAAAATGAAGGTTGTGCGATAGAGAACACAAAAAATATATGAAATCAACTCATAGAGTTGACAACAGGCACCACTGGTTCCTGGAAGTCTGCTACCGTATTCGTACCAGAACCAGTGGTGCCTGCTGAGTTGATTTCAAATAATTTTCGTGTTCTATACCTCCCAAACTTCATTTTGATGTATAATTTGTGTATATTGATTTTGATTTTAAGGAATATCAGAGGTAGGAATTTCAAACTAGATGGTGTCACTTGTGTGCAAAGCACACTATAGTGTATCCCCGCATTTGCATCCTTGACTTTGTATGAATGCTTGATACAAAGATGAAATGTATTATATGACACACTAAAATCATATTGAGTGGCACAGGTGACACAGCTTCGTGCGCACCTACAGACTCCACTGCAACATTTGGGCATGGTTTTAGCGTTTCGAATTACATACATGTACCCTGGGAGCCTTTCGCCGGAAACGGTCTAAGAAAACATGAAAGTGGCAACGGTGGCACCCCAAAAATCCGAAACCTTCGTGCACATCTACAGACCCTACTGCAACTTTTGAGCATAGTTTTAGCATTTCAAATTACATACTCTGGGAGCTTTTCGCCGGAAATGATCTAAGAAAACACCAAAGAAAAACGGTGGCACTGCCACGTGGCATCTGAAAAATCTGAAACCTTTGTACGCATCTACAGACCTTACTGCAACATTTAAGCATGCGTTTAGCATTTCAAATTACATATCCTAGGAGCCTTTCGCCGGAAACGGTCTAAGAAAATACAAAAGTGGCAACGGTGACACAGCCACTTAGCACCCAAAAAATCCAAAACCTTCCTACGCATTTACAGACTCTACTGCAACATCTCAGCATGGTTTTAGCGTTTTGAATTACATACTCTAGGAGCCTTTCGCCGGAAACGGTCTAAGAAAACACGAAAGTGGCAATGGTGGCACAGCCACGTGGCACCTGAAAAATCTGAAATCTTTGTGCACATCTACAGACCCTACTGCAACATTTGAGAATGGTTTTACCATTTCGAAATACATACTGTAGGAGCCTTTCGCCGGAAATGGTCTAAGAGAACATGAAAGAGGCAACGGTAGCACAGCCACGTGGCACCCCAGAAATCCAAAACCTTCATGTGCATCTACAGACCCTACTGCAACATTTGAGCATGGTTTTAGGATTTCGAATTACATACCCTAGGAGCCTTTTGCCAGAAACGGTCTAAGAAAACATGAAAGTGGCAACAGCACAGCCACTAGGCAGCTGAAAAATCTGAAACCTTCGTGCACATCTACAGACCCCACTGAAACATTTGAGCATGGTTTTAGCATTTCGAATTACATACCCTAGGAGCCTTTCGTCGGAAACGGTCTAAGAAAACACAAAAGTGGCAACGGTGGCACAGTCACGTGGCACCTGAAAAATCCAAAACCTTCGTGCGCATCTACAACCCCACTGCAACATTTGAGCATGGTTTTAGCGTTTTGAATTACATACCATAGGAGCCTTTCGCCGGAAACGGTCTAAGAAAACACAAAAGTGGCAACGGTGGCACAGCCACGTGGCACCTGAAAAATCGGAAACCTTCGTGCACATCTACAGACCCTACTGCAACATTTGAGCATGGTTTTAGCATTTCGAATTACATACCCTTGCAGCCTTTCGCCGGAAATGGTCTAAGAAAACACGAAAGTGGCAATGGTGTCGCAGCCACGTGGCAGCTAAAAAATCCGAAACCTTCGTGCACATCTACAGACCCCACTGAAACATTTGAGCATGGTTTTAGCATTTCGAATTACATACCCTAGGAGCCTTTCGTCGGAAACGGTCTAAGAAAACACAAAAGTGGCAACGGTGGCACAGCCACGTGGCACCTGAAAAATCCGAAACCTTCGTGCGCATCTACAGACCCCACTGAAACATTTGAGCATGGTTTTAGCGTTTCGAATTACATACCCTAGGAGCCTTTCGTCGGAAACGGTCTAAGAAAACACAAAAGTGGCAACGGTGGCACAGCCACGTGGCACCTGAAAAATCCAAAACCTTCGTGCGCATCTACAACCCCACTGCAACATTTGAGCATGGTTTTAGCGTTTCGAATTACATACCATAGGAGCCTTTCGCCGGAAACGGTCTAAGAAAACACAAAAGTGGCAACGGTGGCACAGCCACGTGGCACCTGAAAAATCGGAAACCTTCGTGCACATCTACAGACCCTACTGCAACATTTGAGCATGGTTTTAGCATTTCGAATTACATACCCTTGCAGCCTTTCGCCGGAAATGCTCTAAGAAAACACGAAAGTGGCAATGGTGTCGCAGCCACGTGGCAGCTAAAAAATCCGAAACCTTCGTGCACATCTACAGACCCCACTGAAACATTTGAGCATGGTTTTAGCATTTCGAATTACATACCCTAGGAGCCTTTCGTCGGAAACGGTCTAAGAAAACACAAAAGTGGCAACGGTGGCACAGCCACGTGGCACCTGAAAAATCCGAAACCTTCGTGCGCATCTACAACCCCACTGCAACATTTGAGCATGGTTTTAGCGTTTCGAATTACATACCATAGGAGCCTTTCGCCGGAAACGGTCTAAGAAAACACAAAAGTGGCAACGGTGGCACAGCCACGTGGCACCTGAAAAATCGGAAACCTTCGTGCACATCTACAGACCCTACTGCAACATTTGAGCATGGTTTTAGCATTTCGAATTACATACCCTTGCAGCCTTTCGCCGGAAATGCTCTAAGAAAACACGAAAGTGGCAATGGTGTCGCAGCCACGTGGCAGCTAAAAAGTTAAAAAATTTATAGTAATTTATATATTTTTTATACTTACCAATGACCCAGACATAGCTGGTGCTAACTCTTAAAATATAGGGCCAAACACAAATTTTGCCCCCCAATCCCCAAAATTTGCATCTAAAACTAAAGAAAACATGTCCTGAAAGGCCCTCCACACTTCGCCCCTACTGCGCATGCGCAGTGTCAAGGACGTTCCGAAATTGGCGCCATTTATCATTCTAATAACCAGTGCCTGGTAAGCGCTATGTACTCAGCGGGGAGGCAAGAGTTCCCAACTCCTGGGAGGGCCATCCCCGTCTGGGTCATTGGTAAGTATAAAAAATATATAAATTACTATAAATTTTTTAACATTTTTATACTGTACCAATGACCCAGACATAGCTGAATAGTAAAAAGGCTGGAGGGCCAAGGACATAGAGCAAAATGGAATACGCTCAATAAAATAAAATAGAGTCATCCCCTGTAGGGAAAAGAAGTAATAGGCCTTACATGTATCTTTCTTATTTATGATAAATTAGAAAGATACAACACCTTCCAAAAATTGAGCTTCATACATCCATGTACTCTATTAATATCCAATAATCCTTATACTAATAATTTTTAAAGTAAGCCAATAATAAAGTAAGTCTAGAGAATAGAGACTCTTATACTCCTAAAAGTGTGTGAGAATTGCATAATCATGTCCGTTGACATATGCAATATTCAAAAGCTATACTTTAAAAACTAAGACTTGAATGAATTTTAAAAACCTAAACTTCTCACTAAACAACCATCCCAATAACAGCTCAGAATTACTAACTCCGGAGGAGGTATCCCCTTGTTTTCATAGTAAAAAACAGGTGACCCAAGGGAACACCCTCCCCCCCCCCCTTTTCTTGCCCTGGGTCAAATAGCCCAGAGCGAAGAGGGCAGCCGAACGGAGACACTGCCGAAACAGACAGCCTACCTAGCTATAGTAGCAACTGTTAAGTGAATGACATTCTGAGCAGTAGAGAATAGACCTAACAATAGAGGCCTCCAGAAATGGATTCGATATTTCTGAGATAAAATTCATGAATGGATGGCTGAGCGCAATGAGCAGCCTTCAAAAATCTATAATAGCAACACTATAAATGTAAGCCCAAGAAGTAGAAGAACTCTTACTTCATGAGCCGAAATCTTAAGCACAACTGCTAAGCCAATGATATACCATAAGCAGTACGCTAGTTAATAGAATCCATTAACAATAAAATGGAGCGTAACGTCCTTCTACTAGACATCAAAGACAGAAGAAGCTTACGCCCTTGTAATAAACAGATATCTGTTTATAAATACATAAACTGTACCCGGAAAGAGTAAAGGCCTATGCCCATACGAAGACGGAAGGACCTTAAAATAATAGGTTCCGGATAATAGGAGCCTAACTCTTATGCAACAATCCAACCTAAATAGTAACGGAAGTATTGATTCCGAAACTATGAAAGTGAAAATCATCCATCGATAGTGCATGAAACTCACTGACTCTACAGTAAAAGAGAAACCAACAGAATTACTGTCTAAAAGGTCAGAATTTGAAAACTACTGTTTCCAGAGGCTCAAATGATTCCTTAGCTAAATAAGAACCGAAGTTAAAATCCGTATAGGAATTTAATCTAAAGATTCTAAGTCTATTTATCAAAAAGTTACTAACTGACTTAGATAAAGAGACAAAAGACTCAAATGTAAACTATCGTAGAGTGCATAGGTATGAGGTAACATAAACCTATAACCTAAATAACAACAGGCTGCAGTAGATCTTGTGAAACAAGTATACTAAAAAATAGCAATGAGTAGTATGGAGGGATCAACCATATGAACATAATGATCCCTACACCACGACGGAAGAGCCTCCACTTTAGTCGCATAGAATAGCGAAGAAGAGGATCTCCTATAGTAAGAAATCGTGTCCAAAGCTCGTCCAGTACAGTGCTTACAATGCAATACGGACCACACAACGGAATACATGAAGGTTGCGACCTTGCTGGTTGTGATAAAAATGACACGATTTACCCAGTGAAAAAAGATCCTCACATAGAGGAAGATTTCACGTTAAGATCCACAGTAGACAAGAGAGTAAATTACTCATGATCTCTGTGAAGATAGAGATGCTATCAACAGAAATGTATTGTGGTTGTTTATCTTAGCAAGACCTGCTAAAACAACAGCGCCGGAGGATACGCGTATCCTATCATTCCGTCCTATAGATCAATAGAGCGTTAACAGTATTAGCTCAGAGATCTGGACAAGCCAACACATACGTCTGCAATTGATTAGCAAGCTGTGTCATAAATAAAACATCATTGGGCGCTCCCATAGATAGCAAATCTGATTAAATACTTGTTTGTTGAGCGTCCATTCTGACAGCAACAAGCGACCCGTAAGAGAACGGGAGTGCGATAAAACAATCAGACGACCCAGAATATGACGGACCAAAACTGAACTTGGTGTAGTATAACCAACAGACGGATTCTTTCCATTAAATTGAATAACGGAAACGAAAGAGTGCCTCCCTGGTTCCGGAGATACGCCACTACTGTCGAATTAAAGGACAGGAATTTGGGCATGCGTTTCTGAATAATGTTCATGCAATGACATAAAGCAAGCCTAAAAAACATTATTCCGCGGAAGTTAAACTGATAGTTAAAAGACTGCGGAACCCAAAGACCCTGGCACTTCGAATCCGTAGGGATCAGTATATATCCCAATCTGTTTGACTGGCAACCGTCATAACAGCCACACTCGGGTCCGGCAACTGCGGCGGCACTCTCTGAGTCAACCACTGAATGTTTGCCCCAGTCTGAATCTCTTGTAACACTAGATAGACAAGAGAATGTATAAATCAAGCAATTCATGGATTGCCGGAAAGTTGCCGTCGAAGAGAAGCTCCTCCGAGAACGAAGCGACTCTGAGAGAGTTCTTAACCTACTATCCACGCGTGGATGTAGCTAGGGCTGCATCACGTCTAACCAACTCCAATCAGCCACTGAAGGGCGGAGTTATACGTGAACAACTACTGCCCTCAAAAGAAATTACATTGAGAATAATATCCCGTAAATCTTTTCTTGAAGACGTAATGATAACGCCTCAGTAAGGCGGATACGTATAATAAAGCGTCTAAGTTAAGTCTACTATACATAATGTCGTTCCCAACATTGAAATTGGAAAAGACATAAACGGCGAAAAGAATATATGCAGTCTTTAATCACACCGTCTAGACGCATATGAACTCTCGGTATGCCCTGCTCTGCCAAAATAAACTATATGTAAAAAAGATAAAATGGCAGAAATGAGCCACGCGGACAAGAAACTAAACTATCATGCTTAGTAGCAGGCTTGTATATATATATAAATATATAGCGTCGAAAAATAAAACACATGTTGTAATGACAATATTGGACTGCGTCGTTAAGTCAGGGACAAAGTCCCTGTACCGATCGAAAAATCCGAGTCCAATGACGCTATAAGTCTCTTATCCAAGATCGCAGCAATGAAGTCCGAAAAATAATCACTGGAAGAAATGCCAGAAGATATGAAAGGCATCTTCCGATACTACTAAAGGGAAAACTCGAAATCTTTCGAATCCCTTTCGCCATCCTGTCGGACCCTATAAAGCGTTCGGTCGTCCATAGCTTGATGCAACCGCGGACCGCACCGACCCAGCGCCGTCGGATAATTCCTGATTCGACCGAGAAACCGTCAATTGCTGGGATGCTGCGAAACAACTGTGCTAACTCGGATAGCACGTCCGTCACTGAGGCCTGAGGAGCAGCGGTCTTACGATGCATTGCCGCAGGAAGCTCCGAGATCGTTACCCCGTGCATACTTCCAATATGCGAGCGAACGGAGTGTATAGGCCTCGTGTCCCTTGGCTACCGGATGGCGCGACCTATTCGCTGTGGAATCACTGAATGCCGAAACTGATCGGATACTCGAGGTCACGTAGCCAATGTGCGGTCGTGTGCCCTGCTGTGAGGATGAGGAAGCATTAAAGACAGTCTCTCGGACTGTCAATATAACGGAGCGTCCCGAGCAACGGACATATGCTCCGAATGTAAAATATCTGAACCACAACATGCGGTCCCCTATGTTGTTGGCTTCCTCCGATCTGTCCTCAAGCTGCCGTCACTGGGTGAGTACTAAAGTAATTAAAGTGCTCGCATCACCCAAATCTCCTTCCTAGACCGCAACGGACGAACCCGGCAGCCGAACCATTCGATGAATGTACGCTACACCGGGTGAGCTAGCGAATGTCACTCCGTAAGCGATAGACATATTCCATGAGCACTTATTGCCGCTAACTCTTCATTAACTATGACGACAGAGGCACACTTTTGAAAGACATCTCCATAACTCTTCGAACAAGAAACCAGAAATGCTTGGATAGCAAGCATAAAATAATAATATATATAGCGTCGTTCAATAATTCGAAAGTTTGTGTGACATTATTGGACTATGTCGGAACTGAGGGACGATGTCCCTGAACCGAACCAAAAATTTCTAAGTCCACCGACGCTATCAGTTTCTTATCCGGCATCGCAGCATATGTTGTTCCGAAAGGGAAAGCTTGAAATCCACCGAATCCCTTTCGGTATCCCATCGGACCGGATGAAACTTTCGGACGTCCGTACCCGCTTCCGCGGAGCGTCCCGACCCAGCATCGTCGGATAAAATATATGCGACAGATTCAGTTGATGCTGGGATGCTGCGATAAACTGTGCTATTAAGGAAAGCACGTCCGTTCCCGAGGCCTGTGCAGTAGCGGACTTACGATGCATTGCCGCTGGAAGCTCCGTGTACGTTGACTCCCGCACACTTCCTATGCGAACGTCCGGAGTCTGCAGGCCTCGAGTCCCCGGCTACCGACCCAGCGCTGTCGGATAATTCTCGATCCGACACCGTTTCTGTCGGCTGCTGGGATGCTGCGATAAGCTGTGCTATGTGCACAAGAATGTCCGGCGTCAAGACCTGCGGAGGCGCAGTCTATCGCTGCTTCGCCGAGGGCAGCTCCGCATCAGATGGCTCCCGCATACTTTTCCTATGCGAACGTCCGGAGTCCATCGGTCTCGAATCCCTGGCTGCCGGATGGTGTGACCTGGTCGCCGAAGAATCCTTGATCGGCGAAGCTGGTAATATATCGGCGGTCACGCAGCGAAGGTGCGGTCGTGTGCGCTGACGAGAAGAGGAAGCCTTAGCAGTCTCAGCGGACTGCCTATACAACGGAGCGTCCCGAGCGACGGACGTATGCTCCGCTAACTACACATTTGTACCACAACATCTGGGGCCAGATGTTGTTGAACGAGAGAGGGGCCTCTCTCGCTTGCCGTCCGGATGGACCGGAACGAGCTATGAACCGGACTAAAAGGCTTCCTCCGTTCTCCCTCCGATCCGCCGTCACTGGGTGTGCATTAAGTTAATTTTATAGTGCTCGCATCACCCCAAAATTCCTTCTAGACCGCAACGGACGAACCCGGCTGCCGAACCATTCGGTGAATGGACGCTACACCGGGCGAGCTAGCGGACGTCAAAGGCCGTCGAACCTACTAGGGTCCTCTTAGGCAATTGGCGTATTACATGAGCACTTTTCCGCTAGCCCTTCATTAATTGTGACGACGGAGGCACACTGTTGGAAGACATCACAGATACATCACCCTAATCTTGATCGTCTGAAATAGAAATTGATAAAGTAGAGTGACCCTGCGGCGAAAGGACCGGAGTGTCCAAATCCCCAACAACATACCGTGACATACGCTTCCCATATTGTCATCGAAATCATACGATACAGAACAGGAGTTAATGCGAGTACACTGACCACATATAGAATGATAATAAGGTCAGAGGAAGACTTCCTCTTAAAGCAATTGATCAATATCCTTTCAATGTGAAAAGAAAACAAGTCCTGGTACTCGCACTAACCCCTGGCAATCAAAATACATAATAATAATATGATCCATTAATATAGAAAAAATAATTGAAATCAAAATATTTTGAAAAAATATTTTTTCAGAACAGCCCAAGTTTCTGAAAAGTAACGTTGAGCCCCAATGGATCCCAAGCCTAAGTGTGGACAAAAATTTTAAAAATATTTTAAACAATTTATTCAACACTTACGAACAATAATAATGTATCTAGTTATGATTAAAATAACATAAAGATATTATTATTTAGAAATCCCCCCCTCACACAGAGGGCTGTTGTAAATGTAAACAATGAGTGTAAAAACACTAAAATAAGACTCCAGGCACCCAGGCCCGAAATCAGTTACCAAAAATACACCATCTGATGCAAAACAGAGACTTCCAGGGAAGAAACTGCAGAACATCAGATGGTAGATGCAGAACACAACGCCTAACCACCCGTAGGTGAAGACGTAAACATGGGGAAAGAACAGAATTCATTCTGTTATACAGCTAAAACTCCCAAGAAATTTTAGTAATAATAATTACAGAAACTATGCCAAAAGCATGGGAGAATAGCAAGGGGGAACTTAAAGGACAGGGAGAGAGGAAAAACACTTGAAAAAACAGTGTAACTAAATAATCAGAATGACAACAAAATGGCTGCTGCCTTGAAAATAGGTAACTTAACATAATTTCATTAAAAAATTTTAAGTTACAGCCCTGATAATATTCTGTCACACATTCTTTTCCTCTCCTCCTTTTCTATCCTCCTTAGAATCACCATTTCACTAATATTTATGTGTCTGGCATCATTTAAACTGAGATTTAAAAGCACAAAGATCAGTCACATGTTAACTGATGAAGGGCCAAACTTAGAATGATAAATGGCGCCAATTTCGGAACGTCCTTGACACTGCGCATGCGCAGTAGGGGCGAAGTGTGGAGGGCCTTTCAGGACATGTTTTCTTTAGTTTTAGATGCAAATTTTGGGGATTGGGGGGCAAAATTTGTGTTTGGCCCTATATTTTAAGAGTTAGCACCAGCTATGTCTGGGTCATTGGTACAGTATAAAAATATCCGAAACCTTCGTGCACATCTACAGACCCCACTGAAACATTTGAGCATGGTTTTAGCATTTCGAATTACATACCCTAGGAGCCTTTCGTCGGAAACGGTCTAAGAAAACACAAAAGTGGCAACGGTGGCACAGCCACGTGGCACCTGAAAAATCCAAAACCTTCGTGCGCATCTACAACCCCACTGCAACATTTGAGCATGGTTTTAGCGTTTCGAATTACATACCATAGGAGCCTTTCGCCGGAAACGGTCTAAGAAAACACAAAAGTGGCAACGGTGGCACAGCCACGTGGCACCTGAAAAATCCGAAACCTTCGTGCACATCTACAGACCCTACTGCAACATTTGAGCATGGTTTTAGCATTTCGAATTACATACCCTTGCAGCCTTTCGCCGGAAATGCTCTAAGAAAACACGAAAGTGGCAATGGTGTCGCAGCCACGTGGCAGCTAAAAAATCTGAAACCTCCGTGCGCATCTACAGACCCCACTGCAACATTTGAGCATGGTTTTAGCATTCCGAATTGCATACCCTAGGAGCCTTTCGCCGGAAACGGTCTAAGAAAACACAAAAGTGGCAACGGTAGCACAGCCACGTGGCACCTGAAAAATCCGAAACCTTCGTGCACATCTACAGACCCTACTGCAACATTTGAGCATGGTTTTAGCGTTTCAAATTACATACCCTAGGAGCCTTTTGCCGGAAACGGTCTAAGAAAACACAAAAGTGGCAACGGTGGCATAGCCATGTGGCACCAAAAAAATCTGGAACCTTCGTGCACATCTAGAGACCCTACTGCAACATTTGAGCATGGTTTTAGCATTTCGAATTACATACCCTAGGAGCCTTTCGCCGGAAACGGTCTAAGAAAACACGAAAGTGGCAATGATGGCGCAGCCACGTGGCAGCTGAAAAGTTAAAAAATTTATAGTAATTTATATATTTTTTATACTTACCAATGACCCAGACTTAGCTGGTGCTAACTCCAACAAAACCAGGGCCAAACACAAATTTTGCCCCCCAATCCCCAAAATTTGCATCCAAAACAAAAAGAAATCATGTCCTAAAGGACCTCCATACTACGCCTCTACTGCGCATGCGCAGTGACGCAGTCGTCCCGAAATTGGCGCCAATTATCATTCTTACTGGCAGTGCCTGGTCAGCGCTATGTACTCAGCGGGGAGGCAAGAGTTCCCAACTCCAGGGAGGGCCATCGCAGTCTGGGTCATTGGTAAGTATAAAAAATATATAAATTACTATAAATTTTTTAACATTTTTATACTGTACCAATGACCCAGACTTAGCTGAATAGTAAACAGGCTGGAGGGCCTAGGACATAGAGGAAAATCCAATAAGCTCAACTATATAGTAAAGAGGTAACCCCTTAAGGAGAAAAGGAGTATTAGGCTTTACATGTATCTTTCTTATTTAATATTAAATTAGAAAGATACACTACCCTAAATAATTGAGCACAATAACATTCAAGTTCTCTATTAACATCCAGTATAACCCTTATACTAATTATTTTTAAAGCAAGCCAATAAATAAAGTAGTCCAGAGAATTGAGACTCTTTATAATCATTTAAAAGTGTCCGAGTATTGTATATTAAAGCCCGTTTGACACTTGACATATACAAATGCTTCACACCGAGCTACACTTTAAAAATAAGACATGAATGAATTTAAACATTAATATTACACTTTAAAACCATCCCGGAAGCGACTCAGAAATACTGACTTGGAGGAGGCATTTCCTTGCTTTTCACTATAAAGCAGGTGACCTAAGGGAACACCCACCCCCCCCCCCCTTCCCCTTGCCCTGGGTCAAATAGCCCAGAGCGAAGAGGGCAGCCGGACGGAGTCACTGCCGGAACAGAAAGCCTGCATAACTATAGTTGCAACTGTTTAGTGGACGACATTCTGAGCAACAGATAACGGACCTAAACAATGCAGGTCTCCAGAAATGGACTCAATATTTCTGAGATAAAAATTCGTAAATGTGGATGGCTGAGACCAATAAGCAGCCTTCATTAAATCTGTAATAGCAACACTATTAGCATAAGCCCAGGAAGTAGAAAGAGCTCTTACTTCATGAGCAGAAATCTTAAGCACAGACTGCTGAGAAGAAGATAAATCTTCATAAGCAGTACGGATAGTTAACTGAATCCATCTAGCAATAGAATGGACTGAAATGTCCTTTCTATTAGGCATCAAAGACAGAAAGAAACGTTTCCGTCCCTTTCTGATAAACTGAGATCTCTGTTTATAGATACGTAGTGCTCTAACAGGACAGAGTAAAGGCCTACGCCCGTCTGAAGATGGAAGAGCCTTAATAACAATAGGTTCCGGATATTTATTAGGAGCCTGATTCTTAGCTAAAAAACCCACATTAGTAGTGAAGGTGATAGTGTTCCCAACACTACGATAATGAGAATCATCCACCGATAGTGCATGAAGCTCACTGACTCTTCTGGCAGAAGAGAAAGCTAAGAGAAAAGCTGTCTTATAAGATAAGAATTTGAAATCTACTGTCCCAAGAGGTTCAAATGGCTTTTCCTTCAATTTAAGGAGAACCCAAGCTAAATTCCACTTAGGAATTAATCTAAGAGTTCTGGGTCTATTTATCGAAAAGTTTCTAACCAACTTCGATAAAGAGACATTAGATCCAATTTGTAAACTATCATGATGTGCATAGGTATCAGATAACATAGATCTATAACCCTTTATAGTAACAGGCTGCAGTTTGATTTCGTCAAACAAGTATACTAGAAAGTTTGCAATGTCTGGTATAGAGGGATCAAATATATCTACAGAATGATCCCTACACCAACGACGAAAAACCTTCCACTTAGCCGCATAGTTTAGCGAAGAGGAGGTCCTCCTACAGTTAGAAATCGCGTCCACTGCTCGTCCTGTAAAGTGCTTGCCATGCAAGAAGGACCGCACAACGGAAAAACGTGAAGGTTGAGACCTTGCGGGTTGTGATGGAGTTGGCGCGATTTCCCCTGCGAAAGAAGATCCTCTCGTGGAGGAAGCTTCCGCGGTAGGTCCCACAACAGACACCTGAGTAGATTTATCCACGGTCTCTGTGGTGACAGAGATGCTACCAACAGAATCTTGCATTGAGATTGTTTTATCTTTAGCAATACTTGTTGAATTAACGGCGCTGGAGGATACGCATATCCTATCATTCCGTCCCAAGGGATCGACAGAGCGTCTACTGCAAATGCTCTTGGATCCGGACACGGAGACACATACGTCTGCAACTGATTGTTGAGATGTGTCGCAAATAAGTCTATCATTGGCCGTTCCCATTGGTAGCAAATCTGATTGAATACTTGTTTGTTGAGAGTCCACTCCGACGGCAACAAGCGACCCTTTCGTGAAAGGGAGTCTGCTAGCACATTCAGACGACCCGGTATGTGACGGACCGAAAGAAGAACGTGATGTTCTAACGCAAACAGAAGGATTCTTTCCGTTAGATTGAACAACGGAACTGAATGAGTGCCTCCCTGATTCCGTATATACGCCACTACTGTCGTATTGTCGGATAGGATTTGGACATGAGCATCGTGAATAATGTCCATCCAGTGACGTAACGCAAGCCAAATTGACATCATTTCCTTGATGTTTATGTGCTTGCACAGGAATTGCGGATCCCAAAGACCCTGGCATCTCGAATCCGTTGGGATTAATGATGCACCCCAACCTGTTTGACTGGCATCCGTCATAACGGTAAAACTCGGATCCGGCAACTGCAGCGGAACTCCTTGAGTTAACCACTGAATGTTTGCCCAAGTCTGAATCTCTTGTTTCACTTGATCTGACAAGAGAACGTCTACATCGAGCGAATGAATTTTCACACTCCAATTCTGAGTCAGGAAAATTTGAAGAGGACGTGTGCGTAGCCGCCCCATCGGAATGAGATCTGCGGCGGCTCCGCACAGACCTATCAGTCTCATAAATTCTCTCGCCGTGACTTTGTCTGCGTGCAGACAATAGCGAGCGTAACAACTGACTAATTTCGCTCTGGTTAACGGCAGACGAACGAGATTGTTGTGCGTCTCGAAGCTCATTCCCAGATGAGTGAATGACTTGGACGGCACCAGATCCGACTTCTCCTCGTTTACTATAAAACCGAGACGTCGGAGCAATAGAAGAAGATTCTGAACATCGTTCTGAAGCGTTAACTCGTTGCCGTACCTCTGAAGAATGTCGTCCAGGTAGGCCGACGTTACCGCAGACGAATGAGCTCGGAAGTAGATCATTACCGAGTTCATTACCCGAGTGAAAGCCCAGGGTGCTAGATTCAATCCGAAGCACATCGCCCGGAATTGATACACCACTCCTAGGACTGCGAAGTGTAGATACTTTCGGAATGTCGGATGTACCATGACGTGAAAGTACGCATCTTTGAGATCTATGCTCGTTGCATAATCGTTCACCCGAATACTCGCTCTGACCGATCGAATCGTCTCCATATAAAACTTCGGAGCGACAATCAGCTTGTTTATCCAGCTCAAATCTATGACTGGACGGAACGAGCCGTCTGGTTTCGGAACCAGAAACAGATGGCTGTAGAATCTCAGAGATTCCTGGTTTTCTACGACCTCTACCGCGTTCTTCATTAAAAGAGACTGTACCTCTGATAACAGAGCGTGTCTTTTCTGTGGATTTGACGGAAGATGAGTCCACTTTGGACTTCGAGTTAATGGAGGCTTTCGTTTGAAGGATATCTTTAGACCTTCCGAAGTCACTCCTCTCACCCAAGGGTCGTCCGTAATCGACGCCCACTCTTGTGAAAAACTCGACAACCTTCCGCCAACCGGAACGCGATAGAGGTTGAAGCCATCACCTCCTGGACCTGCGAGGCCTGCGGTAGGAGAAACCACGTCTTCCACGACCCGCACCTCGCCTCGTCGACCTCCGGGCGTCCGACCGATTGTCCCGGCCTGAAGGACGTCCCGAACGAGAGTCGCTATCCTGACGGTCTCTCGAATAAGACCAAGAGGACGCACCGGAACCTCTATAGGAACCTCTCTTGGGCGCATTAGACCCAGAAGTGCCTGTCTTATTCGTGTCTGCTGTATCCGACTTTTTAGGAGCCGATCTGAACAACAGAGAATCATTAGCTTTCTTTTTAATTTTATCATAAATAGCGGAAAGCTTGCCATCAAAGAGAAGTTCTCCTGAGACCGAAGCGACTCTAAGAGAGTTCTTCACCTTAGAATCCACTAGTGTGGATGTAGCTAGGGCTGCGTCACGTCTAACCAACTCCAGATTTGCCACTGAAAGGGCGGAGTTACACGTGGAATAAGCTACTGCCCTTGAAAGAAGTCTTAAAGAGGATTGTATATCCTGAAACTCTTCCCCTTGAAGGCGCAGTGATAACGCCTTAGTAAGGTGATCTGCGTAAGATAAGGCATCTAAATTGGCTCTGTTAGACGCAATAGCTGTTTCCAACACCGCGGTTGGAATAGAAGCTGACGACGGTAATGATAGCTCTAAGTCTTCCGCCTCGTCGTCCATACGCAGAGGAACTCTCGGTATACCCTGTCCTGCCGTATCGAATTTATTCCTTGCATTAATGAAAGGCAGGTTAAGAGTATTAGCGGACAAGAAACCTGCTTTCCCCGTCCTGGAAGCAAGTTTAAATATAGCGTCGTTCAATAATTCAAATGTTCTTGCAACATTATTGGACTGCGACGGAAACTCGGGAGCGATGTCCCTGAACCGCTCAAAAAATTCAGAGTCCAATGACGCTATAATTCTCTTGTCCGGAAGCGCAGCAGTCTGGCCCGACGGAACAACTTGAGGGAGAAAGTGCCGGATGAAGTCCACGGCAGCTTTATGTTGTTCCGAAAGGGATAGCTGCAAGTCATCCATATCCCTTTCACCATCCGGTCGGACCTCCCGATGTTCCCGGTCGTCCGCCCCCGATGCTTCGGCGGAGCGTACCGACCCAGCGCCGTCGGATAATTCTCGATCCGACACCGTTTCTGTCGGCTGCTGGGATGCTGCGATAAGCTGTGCTATCTGCACAAGAATGTCCGACGTCGAGACCTGCGGAGGCGCAGTCTTTCGCTGCTTCGCCGAGGGCAGCTCCGCATCAGATGGCTCCCGCATACTTTTCCTATGCGAACGTCCGGAGTCCATCGGTCTCGAATCCCTGGCTGCCGGATGGTGTGACCTGGTCGCCGAAGAATCCTTCATCGGCGAAGCTGGTAAAATATCGGCGGTCATGCAGCCAAGGTGCGGTCGTGTGCGCTGACGAGAAGAGGAAGCCTTAACAGTCTCTGCGGACTGCTTATACAACGGAGCGTCCCGAGCGACGGACGTATGCTCCGCTAAAGACACATTTTGTACCACAACATCTGGTCCCAGATGTTGTTGTACGAGAGAGGGACCTCTCTCGCTCGCGGCCCGGCTGGACCTGGACGAGCTAGGAACCGGACTAAAAGGCTTCCTCCGTTCTCGCTTACTATCCGCCGTCACTGGGTGTGCATCTATTATGTTTATAGTGCTCGTATCACCCAAAATTTCCTCTTGGACCGCATCGGACGAACCCGGCTGCCGAACCATTCGGTGAATGGACGCTACACCGGGCGAGCCAGCGGACGACATTTGTCTAATCTCCATGAGCACTTTTGCCGCTAGCTCTGAATTCATTTGTGACGACGGACGCACACTTGAAGAAGATAACATGGAAACATCACCCTGTTCTGGTTCCTCTGAAATAGAAACTGAGAGAGTAGAGTGACCTTGTGGAGAAAGAGCCGGCATCACTCTTTCTCCAGAAACAACATATCGTGACACACGTTTCCAATGTTTCTCATCCCAATGTTCACATATAGGACAGGGATTAATGCGAGAACACTGACTACAATTAATACAATGATCATGAAAGTCAGAGGAAGATTTCTTCCTATTACAATTTGAACAATGTCCCTTCATTGTGAAAGAACAACAATAAGTCCTAGTTACTCGCAAAAACCCCTGACACAAAGATACATAATAACATGATCCATTAATAAATGAAAAAACAATTGCAAAACAAAATAATTTTGAAAAAATATTTTTTCAGAGAAGCCCAAGTTGCTGAAAAGTAACGTTGAGCCCCGATGGATCCGATGGCAAAGTGTGGTCAAAAATTTTAAATTTATATAAAATAATTAATGAGACACTTTCGGATAATATAAATGTATCTTATCATGAGATAAACTACCACAAAGGCAAACAGCCCCCCTCAAAAAAGGCTGTTGCCAATGAAAACAAACAGTGTAAACACACTAGAAAACATGACTCCAGGCACTGAAAAAACTGGCCCGGAATCAGTCATCAATTACACTCTATCTGATGCAAAACAGAGACTCCCAGGGGAGAATCTGTAGAACATCAGATGGAAGATGCAGAACACAAACGTTATACACCCATGGGTGAAAACGTAACTATGGGGAAAATAACAGAAAACATTCTGTAACCAAGCAACTCTCCCAGGAAATTTTAGAAATGAAATTTCTCAAAAATATGCCAAAAGCATGGGAGAATTGCCAGGGGGGACTTTAGAAGGCTAGGGGAGAGGAAACACTGAATAAGCAGTGCAACAATTAGCAAGAATGACAACAAGAGGCCCATGCCTCGAAAATAGGCAACTTAACATAATTTCATCAAAAAATTTTAAGTACAGCCCTGATTATTTTTTGCCACTTCTTTTTCCTCTCCTCCTTCTATCCTCCTTAGAATCACATTTTCTCCAAAAATTACGTGTCTGGCATCCTTTAAACTGAGATTTACAAGCACAAAGATCAGTGAGATGTTGACTGATGAAGGGCCAAACAGAGAATGATAATTGGCGCCAATTTCGGGACGACTGCGTCACTGCGCATGCGCAGTAGAGGCGTAGTATGGAGGTCCTTTAGGACATGATTTCTTTTTGTTTTGGATGCAAATTTTGGGGATTGGGGGGCAAAATTTGTGTTTGGCCCTGGTTTTGTTGGAGTTAGCACCAGCTAAGTCTGGGTCATTGGTACAGTATAAAAATATCCGAAGCCTTCGCGCGCATCTACAGACCCCACTGCAACATTTGAGCATGGTTTTAGCGTTTCGAATTACATACCCTAGGAGCCTTTCGCCTGGAAACGGTCTAAGAAAACACAAAAGTGGCAATGGTGGCACAGCCACGTGGCACCTGAAAAATTGGAAACCTTCGTGCGCATCTACAGACCCCACTGCAACATTTGAGCATGGTTTTAGTGTTTCGAATTACATACCCTAGGAGCCTTTCGACGGAAACAGTCTAAAAAAACACGAAAGTGGCAATGGTGGCGCAGAACATGGCAGCTGAAAAATCCGAAACCTTCGTGCGCATCTACAGACCCCACTGCAACATTTGAGCATGGTTTTAGCATTTCAAATTACATACCCTAGGAGCCTTTCGTCGGAAACGGTCTAAGAAAACACAAAAGTGGCAACGGTGGCAAGCCACGTGGCACCTGAAAAATCCGAAACCTTTGTGCGCATCTACAGACCCCACTGCAACATTTGAGCATGGTTTTAGCGTTTCGAATTACATACCCTAGGAGCCTTTCGCCGGAAACGGTCTAAGAAAACACAAAAGTGGCAACGGTGGCACAGCCAAGTGCCACCTGAAAAATCCAAAACCTTCGTGCGCATCTACAGACCCTACTGCAACATTTGAGCATGGTTTTAGCATTTCAAATTACATACCCTAGGAGCCTTTTGCCGCAAACGGGCTAAGAAAACACAAAAGTGGCAATGGTGGCACAGCCACGTGGCACCTGAAAAATCCCGCTCAGGATCACAGATCCAATGTCGAGTTGTGACCTTGACCTTTGACCTGGCGAGTCCAAGGTCAATAGGGTTCTTCCTCGCACCAAGGCCAACACACCTATGAAGTTTCATGACTCTAGGTTGAACCACTATCAAGTTCTCATCCGGAAACCAATTGTTGCGATATACTATGTTCAAGGTCACTGTGACCTTGACCTTTGACCTGGTGAGTCCAACATCAATAGGGTTCTTCCTCGCACCAAGGCCAACACGCCTGTAAAGTTTCATGGCTCTAGGTTGAACCACTATCAAGTTATCATCCGGAAACCAATTGTTGCGATATACTATGTTCAAGGTCACTGTGACCTTGACCTTTGACCTGGTGAGTCCAAGATCAATAGGGTTCTTCCTCGCACCAAGGCCAACATACCTATGAAGTTTCATGACTCTAGGTTGAACCACTATCAAGTTATCATCCGGAAACCAATTGTTGCGATAGACTATGTTCAAGGTCACTGTGACCTTGACCTTTGACCTGGTGAGTCCAAGATCAATAGGGTTCTTCCTCGCACCAAGGCCAACACACCTATAAAGTTTCATGACTCTAGGTTGAACCACTATCAAGTTATCATCCGGAAACCAATTGTTGCGATATACTATGTTCAAGGTCACTGTGACCTTGACCTTTGACCTGGTGAGTCCAAGATCAATAGGGTTCTTCCTCACACCAAGGCCAACACACCTATGAAGTTTCATGACTCTAGGTTGAACCACTATCAAGTTATCATCCGGAAACCAATTGTTGCGATATACTATGTTAAAGGTCACTGTGACCTTGACCTTTGACGTAGCGAGTCCAAAATCAATAGGGTTCTTCCCCTCACCAAGGCCAATCTATCTATGAAGTTTCATGAATGTGAGTTGAACCATTATCAAGTTATCATCCGGAAACCAATTGTTTAAGATTTACTATGTTCAAGGTCACTGTGACCTTGACCTTCGACGTAGCATGTCCAAAATCAATAGGGTTCTTCCTCCCACCAAGACCAACCTACGTATGAAGTTTAATGAATGTGAGTTGAACCACTATCAAGTTATCATCCGGAAACCAATTGTTTACGCCCGCCCGCCCGCCCGCCCGCCCGCCCGCCATTCACCAAACTATAAGTCGAGTTTGACTTCGTCACAACTCGACTAAAAATCCGAAACCTTCGTGCACATCTACAGACCCCACTGAAACATTTGAGCATGGTTTTAGTGTTTCAAATTACATTCCTTAGGAGCCTTTCGCCGGAAACGGTCTAAGAAAACACAAAAGTGGCAACGGTGGCACAGCCACATGGCACCCGAAAAATCGGAAACCTTCGTGCGCATCTACAGACCCCACTGCAACATTTGAGCATGGTTTTAGCGTTTCGAATTACATACCCTAGGAGCCTTTCACCGAAAACTGTCTAAGAAAACACAAAAGTGGCAATGGTGGCACAGCCACGTGGCACCTGGAAAATCCGAAACCTTCGTGCGCATCTACAGACCCCACTGCAATATGTGAGCATGGTTTTAGCATTTCGAATTACATACCCTAGGAGCCTTTCGCCGGAAACGGTCTAAGAAAACACAAAAGTGGCTACGGTGGCACAGCCACGTGGCACCCGAAAAATCCGAAACCTTTGTGCGCATCTATAGTCCCTACTGCAAGATATGAGCATGGTTTTAGCATTTCGAATTACATTCCCTACGAGGCTTTCGCCGGAAACGATCTAAGAAAACACAAAAGTGGCTACGGTGGCACAGCCACGTGGCACCCGAAAAATCCGAAACCTTCCTGCGCATCTATAGCCCCTACTGCAACTTCTGAGCATGGATTTAGCGTTTCGAATTACATATCCTACGAGCCTTTTGCCGGAAACTGTCTAAGAAAACACAAAAGTGGCTATGGTGGCACAGCCACGTGGCACCCGAAAACTCTGAAACCTTCGTGCGCATCTATAGACCCTACTGCAACATCTGAGCATGGATTTAGCATTTCGAATTACATATCCTACGAGCCTTTTGCCGGAAACGGTCTAAGAAAACACAAAAGTGGCTACGGTGGCACAGCCACGTGGCACCCGAAAAATCCGAAACCTTCCTACATATTTACAGATCATTTAGCAACACCCTAGTGTAATTTTAGAACTCCGAATTACATAGGTTGGGACTATTCAGCAAAAAAGTGAAAAAATAACGCATTTTTTAAGTGGCTCCACAGAAGCCACCTGGTGGCACAAAAATTTAAAAGTTGTATTTTTGGGTTGCACAGACCCTATCGAACAACTGCAGAAAGTTACAGCATTTCGAATTACAAAACCGGACGTACGGAAGTACGGATGTATGGACGGAGATCATGACAATATCCCCGCATTTTTTAAAATACGGGGATAATAAACAAAATTTCATTACTTATATAGCACCTTAAGGAATATCAGATTCAGAGGTGGGAATTTCAAAATAAACAAAATTCTATTAGTACAATTATAAATATAGCACCTTAATAAAAAGAATGTTGGCTTACTCGGACCTTGGCTCTTTCGGACCTTGGCTTATTCGGACTCTGGCTATTTTCGAACATCTGGCTCATTCGGACCTTGGCTTTTTCGGACCTCCGGCTTATTCACCCCCTCAATTACATATTGATAATTAAGACAAGAATTGTAGGAAATTTCAACTATTTTATTACATTTTAACCCAAATAATCATACATACAATAAAATCCAGGTTTTACAATATTTAGCTACGAAAAGATAACAACCAAAATATAAAATATTTTTCGGACCTCCGTCTTTTTTGCCCCCTCAATTGATCAATATGACAATACCATGAATATATAAAATCCTCGCTTATATACTGTGAACATATACAGTGAATCGTCTTTCCTACTTGTAACTTGGCATTTCGTCCCCTGAGTTCCAATGTGTTCTATGTGCCTACTGGTACATAGAACTCATTGGAACTCTGGGGACGATTTGTCAAATAGTTTATTACACCGACTATAATCGTAAAGATGTTTTGACAAAATTCAGTTATGAAAAGATAACAACAAAAACATAAAATAATTTTCGGACCTCTGACTTTTTTACCCCCTCAATTAAATATTAATCATTATGACGATAATTTTGGAAATTTCAACTATTTTTATTACATTACATATTATTAACTGTTATTATAACTGTTATTATAAATTTTATATTACATCAGAGCATATAGCTTCGCGGCCTCCTTGAGTAGTCTGCTAGTTGAAATGTCCCTGTCTGAATACTGATGCTACAGTTCCATTAATCTTCCTGTGACCTCTCTTGTTTTCTTCTGCTGTTTGTTTTCCTTCTGAGATCATTTTTACATGTGTAGGTGTCTGGCTAGCTTCTTGATATAGAAGGGTGATTGACAAATAAAAAGGAAGGTTCCCTTTTCTGGGGCGTTGGTTGAGTCGGTTATGCCATCCTTCACAGTCATTGTTTGTACGGATGCCGCGGCCAAATACTGACCATGCTGCTACTGGCCAAGTAGTGCTTTGTATCCATATAGTATCAACATACTCACAAAATTCTTGCAGGTCTTTTGCATTCTTGGACGTCGAAGTTGAATCCTCAACCATTCCAGTGCTTTCTTCGTAATTCTATCAAAAGCCGTGGATATATCATCAGGTGGAAGAAATTGTAAGGCAAATACTTGTCATAGTAGCTTGTATACACGTTCCACGATCTTTCTTGCTGTATGCTGGCTAAAAAATAAAACAAAAAGTCTTTTTTTATGTAAAGTTAAAATAATTTTTCATGAAAATTTCACTTATTTGTAATTACTCAAAATAACAATAATAGTTAAAAAATTTATAGTAATTTATATATTTTTTATACTTACCAATGACCCAGACATAGCTGGTGCTAACTCTTAAAATATAGGGCCAAACACAAATTTTGCCCCCCAATCCCCAAAATTTGCATCTAAAACTAAACAAAACATGTCCTGAAAGGCCCTCCACACTTCGCCCCTACTGCGCATGCGCAGTGTCAAGGACGTTCCGAAATTGGCGCCATTAATCATTCTAATAACCAGTGCCTGGTAAGCGCTATGTACTCAGCGGGGAGGCAAGAGTTCCCAACTCCTGGGAGGGCCATCCCCGTCTGGGTCATTGGTAAGTATAAAAAATATATAAATTACTATAAATTTTTTAACATTTTTATACTGTACCAATGACCCAGACATAGCTGAATAGTAAAAAGGCTGGAGGGCCAAGGACATAGAGCAAAATGGAATACGCTCAATAAAATAAAATAGAGTCATCCCCTGTAGGGAAAAAGAAGTAATAGGCCTTACATGTATCTTTCTTATTTATGATAAATTAGAAAGATACAACACCTTCCAAAATTGAGCTTCATACATCCATGTACTCTATTAATATCCAATATAATCCTTATACTAATAATTTTTAAAGTAAGCCAATAAATAAAGTAAGTCTAGAGAATAGAGACTCTTATACTCCTAAAAGTGTATGAGGATTGCATAATCATGTCCGTTGACATATGCAATATTCAAAAGCTATACTTTAAAAACTAAGACTTGAATGAATTTTAAAAACCTAAACTTCTCACTAAACAACCATCCCAATAACAGCTCAGAATTACTAACTCCGGAGGAGGTATCCCCTTGTTTCATAGTAAAACAGGTGACCCAAGGGAACACCCTCCCCCCCCCCCCCCTTTTTCTTGCCCTGGGTCAAATAGCACAGAGCGAAGAGGGCAGCCGAACGGAGACACTGCCGAAACAGACAGCCTACCTAGCTATAGTAGCAACTGTTAAGTGAATGACATTCTGAGCAGTAGATAATAGACCTAACAATAGAGGCCTCCAGAAATGGACTCGATATTTCTGAGATAAAATTCATGAATGTGGATGGCTGAGCGCAATGAGCGGCCTTCAAAAATCTATAATAGCGACACTATTAATGTAAGCCCAAGAAGTAGAAGAACTCTTACTTCATGAGCCGAAATCTTAAGCACAACTGCTAAGTCAATGATATACCATAAGCAGTACCGATAGTTAATAGAATCCATTAACAATAAAATGGAGCGTAACGTCCTTCTACTAGACATCAAAGACAGAAGAAGCTTACGCACGCCCATAGTAATAAACAGATATCTGTTTATAAATACATAAACTGTACCCGGAAAGAGTAAAGGCCTATGCCCATACGAAGACGGAAGGACCTTAAAATAATAGGTTCCGGATAATAGGAGCCTAACTCTTATGCAACAATCCAACCTAAATAGTAACGGAAGTATTGATTCCGAAACTATGAAAGTGAAAATCATCCATCGATCGTGCATGAAACTCACTGACTGTACAGTAAAAGAGAAACCAACAGAATTACTGTCTAAAGGTCAGAATTTGAAAACTACTGTTTCCAGAGGCTCAAATGATTACTTAGCTAAATAAGAACCGAAGTTAAAATCCGTATAGGAATTTAATCTAAAGATTCTAAGTCTATTTATCAAAAAGTTACTAACTGACTTAGATAAAGAGACAAAAGATTCAATTGTAAACTATCGTAGAGTGCATAGGTATGAGGTAACATAAACCTATAACCTAAATAATAACAGGCTGCAGTAGATCTTGTGAAACAAGTATACTAAAAAATAGCAATGAGTAGTATGGAGGGATCAACAATATGAACATAATGATCCCTACACCACGACGGAAGAGCCTCCACCTTAGCCGCATAGAATAGCGAAGAAGAGGATCTCCTATAGTAAGAAATCGCATCCAAAGCTCGTCCAGTACAGTGCTTACAATGCAATACGGACCACACAACGGAATACATGAAGGTTGCGACCTTGCTGGTTGTGATAAAGATGACACGATTTACCCAGTGAAAAAGATCCTCACATAGAGGAAGATTTCACGTTAAGACCCACAGTAGACAAGAGAGTAAATTACTCATGATCTCTGTGAAGATAGAGATGCTATCAACAGAAATGTATTGTGGTTGTTTTTCTTAGCAATACCTGCTAAAACAACAGCGCCGGAGGATACGCGTATCCTATCATTCCGTCCTATAGATCAATAGAGCGTTAACAATATTAGCTCAGAGATCTGGACAAGCCAACACATACGTCTGCAATTGATTAGCAAGCTGTGTCATAAATAAATCATCATTGGGCGCTCCCATAGATAGCAAATCTGATTGAATACTTGTTTGTTGAGAGTCCATTCTGACAGCAACAAGCGACCCGTAAGAGAACGGGAGTCCGATAAAACAATCAGACGACCCGGAATATGACGGACCAAAACTGAACTTGGTGTACTATAACCAACAGACGGATTCTTTCCATTAAATTGAATAACGGAAACGAAAGAGTGCCTCCCTGGTTCCGGAGATACGCCACTACTGTCGAATTAAAGGACAGGAATTTGGGCATGCGTTTCTGAATAATGTTCATGCAATGACATAAAGCAAGCCTAAAAAACATTATTCCGCGGAAGAAAACTGATTGCTAAAAGACTGCGGAACCCAAAGACCCTGGCACTTCGAATCCGTAGGGATCAGTATTATATCCCAATCTGTTTGACTGGCAACCGTCATAACAGCCACACTCGGGTCCGGCAACTGCGGCGGCACTCTCTGAGTCAACCACCGAATGTTTGCCCCAGTCTGAATCTCTTGTAACACTAGATAGACAAGAGAGCGTGTAAATCGAGCAATTCATGGATTGCCGAAAAGTTGCCGTCGAAGAGAAGCTCCTCCGAGAACGAAGCGACTCTGAGAGAGTTCTTAACCTTACTATCCACGCGTGTGGATGTAGCTAGGGCTGCGTCACGTCTAACTAACTCCAATCAGCCACTGAAGGGCGGAGTTATACGTGAACAAACTACTGCCCTCAAAAGAAATTACATTGAGAATAATATCCCGTAAATCTTTTCTTGAAGACGTAATGATAACGCCTCAGTAAGGCGGATTACGTATAATAAAGCGTCTAAGTTAAGTCTACTATACATAATGTCGTTCCCAACATTGAAATTGGAAAAGACATAAACGGCGAAAAAGAATATATGCAGTCTTTAATCACACCGTCTAGACGCATATGAACTCTCGGTATGCCCTGCTCTGCCAAAATAAACTATTTGTATAAATGATAAAATGGCAGAAATGAGCAACGCGGACAAGAAACTAAACTATCATGCTTAGTAGCAGGCTTGTATATATATATATATATAGCGTCGAAAAATAAAACACATGTTGTAATGACAATATTGGACTGCGTCGGTAAGTCAGGGACAATGTCCCTGAACCGATCGAAAATTCCGAGTCCAATGACGCTATAAGTCTCTTATCCACGATCGCAGCAATGAAGTCCGAAATAATAATCACTGGAAGATAATGCCAGAAGATATGAAAGGCATCTTCCGATACTACTAAAGGGAAAACTCGAAATCTTTCGAATCCCTTTCGCCATCCTGTCGGACCCTATAAAGCGTTCGGTCATCCGTACCTGATGCAACCGCGGACCGCACCGACCCAGCGCCGTCGGATAATTCCTGAATCGACCGAGAAACTGTCAATTGCTGGGATGCTGCGAAACAACTGTGCTAACTCGGATAGCACGTCCCTCACTGAGGCCTGAGGAGAAGCGGTCTTACGATGCATTGCCGCTGGAAGCTCCGTGATCGTTACCCCGTGCATACTACTAATATGCGAGCGAACGGAGTGTATAGGCCTCATGTCCCTTGGCTACCGGATGGCGCGACCTATTCGCCGTGGAATCACTGAATGCCGAAACTGATCGGATACTCGAGGTCACGTAGCCAATGTGCGGTCGTGTGCCCTGCTGTGAGGATGAGGAAGCATTAAAGACAGTCTCTCGGACTGTCAATATAACGGAGCGTCCCGACCAACGGACATATGCTCCGAATGTAAAATATCTGAACCACAACATGCGGTCCCCTATGTTCTTGGGCGAGAGAGGGACCTCTCTCGCTCACAGCGCGGACGGACCTGGACAAGCCAGGAACCGGACTAACAGGCTTCCTCCGATCTGTCCTCAATCTGCCGTCACTGGGTGAGTACTAAAGTAATTAAAGTGCTCGCATCACCCAAATCTCCTTCCTAGACCGCAACGGACGAACCCGGCAGCCGAACCATTCGATGAATGTACGCTACACCGGGTGAGCTAGCGAATGTCACTCCGTAGGCGATAGACATATTCCATGAGCACTTATTGCCGCTAACTCTTCATTAACTATGACGACAGAGGCACACTTTTGAAAGACATCTCCATAACTCTTCGAACAAGAAACCAGAAATGCTTGGTTAGCAAGCATAAAACAATAATATATATAGCGTCGTTCAATAATTCGAAAGTTAGTGTGACATTATTGGACTATGTCGGAACTGAGGGACGATGTCCCTGAACCGAACCAAAAATTTCTAAGTCCACCGACGCTATCAGTTTCTTATCCGGCATCGCAGCATTCTGGTCCGACGAAAGAAGCTGTAGAAGACCAAGTCAGATGACATACACAACAGCATATGTTGTTCCGAAAGGGAAAACTCGAAATCCTCCGAATCCCTTTCGGTATCCCGTCGGACCGGATGAAACTTTCGAACGTCCGTACCCGCTTCCGCGGAGCGTCCCGACCCAGCATCGTCGGATAAAATATATGCGACAGATTCAGTTGATGCTGGGATGCTGCGATAAACTGTGCTATTAAGGAAAGCATGTCCGTTCCCGAGGCCTGTGCAGTAGCGGTCTTACGATGCATTGCCGCCGGAAGCTCCGTGTACGTTGACTCCCGCACACTTCCTATGCGAACGTCCGGAGTCTGCAGGCCTCGTGTCCCTGGCTACCGGATGGTGTGACTTGGTCGCCGAAGAATCCTTGATCGGCGAAGCTGGTAATATATCGGCGGTCACGCAGCCAAGGTGCGGTCGTGTGCGCTGACGAGAAGAGGAAGCCTTAGCAGTCTCAGCGGACTGCCTATACAACGGAGCGTCCCGAGCGACGGACGTATGCTCCGCTTACGACACATTTTGTACCACAACATCTGGGGCCAGATGTTGTTGAACGAGAGAGGGGCCTCTCTCGCTTGCCGTCCGGATGGCCCGGAACGAGCTATGAACCGACTAAAAGGCTTCCTGCGTTCTCCCTCCGATCCACCGTCACTGGGTGTGCATTAGGTTAATTTATAGTGCTCGCATCACCCCAAAATTCCTTCTAGACCGCAACGGACGAACCCGGCTGCCGAACCATTCGGTGAATGGACGCTACACCGGGCGAGCTAGCGGACGTCAAAGGCCGTCGAACCTACTAGGGTCCTCTTAGGCAATTGGCGTATTTACATGAGCACTTTTCCGCTAGCCCTTCATTAATTGTGACGACGGAGGCACACTGTTGGAAGACATCACAGATACATCACCCTAATCTTGATCGTCTGAAATAGAAATTGATAAAGTAGAGTGACCCTGCGGGGAAAGGACCGGAGTGTCCAAATCCCCAACAACATACCGTGACATATGCTTCCCATATTGTCATCGAAATCATACGATACAGAACAGGAGTTAATGCGAGTACACTGACCACATATAGATTGATAAAAAAGTCAGAGGAAGACTTCCTCTTAAAACAATTGATTAATATCCTTTCAATGTGAAAAGAAAACAAGTCCTGGTACTCGCACTAACCCCTGGCAATCAAAATACATAATAATAATATGATCCATTAATATAGAAAAAATAATTGAAATCAAAATATTTTGAAAAAATATTTTTTCAGAACAGCCCAAGTTTCTGAAAAGTAACGTTGAGCCCCAATGGATCCCAAGCCTAAGTGTGGACAAAAATTTTAAAAATATTTTAAACAATTTATTCAACACTTACGAACAATAATAATGTATCTAGTTATGATTAAAATAACATCAAGATATTATTTTTTAGAAATCCCCCCCTCACACAGAGGGCTGTTGTAAATGTAAACAATGAGTGTAAAAACACTAAAATAAGACTCCAGGCACCCAGGCCCGAAATCAGTTACCAAAAATACACTATCTGATGCAAAACAGAGACTTCCAGGGAAGAAACTGCAGAACATCAGATGGTAGATGCAGAACACAACGCCTAACCACCCGTAGGTGAAGACGTAAACATGGGGAAAGAACAGAATTCATTCTGTTATTCAGCTAAAACTCCCAAGAAAATTTAGTAATAACAATTACAAAAACTATGCCAAAAGCATGGGAGAATAGCAAGGGGGAACTTAAAGGACAGGGAGAGAGGAAAACACTTAAAAAAACAGTGTAACTAAATAATCAGAATGACAACAAAATGGCTGCTGCCTTGAAAATAGGTAACTTAACATAATTTCATTAAAAAATTTTAAGTTACAGCCCTGATAATATTCTGTCACACATTCTTTTCCTCTCCTCCTTCTCTATCCTCCTTAGAATCACCATTTCACTAATATTTATGTGTCTGGCATCATTTAAACTGAGATTTATAAGCACAAAGATCAGTCAGATGTTAACTGATGAAGGGCCAAACTTAGAATGATTAATGGCGCCAATTTCGGAACGTCCTTGACACTGCGCATGCGCAGTAGGGGCGAAGTGTGGAGGGCCTTTCAGGACATGTTTTCTTTAGTTTTAGATGCAAATTTTGGGGATTGGGGGGCAAAATTTGTGTTTGGCCCTATATTTTAAGAGTTAGCACCAGCTATGTCTGGGTCATTGGTACAGTATAAAAATATAATTTTTCATGTAAATTTCTCTTATTTTTAATTACTCAAAATAATAATAATAATAATTTTTTTTGTAAAGTTCACTTATTTGTAATTCCTTGAAATGCTAATAATAATAATATTTTTATGTAAAGTTATTATTACTTATTTGTAATTACCTGCAATCCTTTCTGCTGAACATTTCTCCACATTGCCTGACCGAAGTGAAATGCGCACCCATGTATCACGGGGTCATCAAATACAGATCGCAGCGCTGCCAGATTCCTGATTCAAAGTCGACTACAAAGGACTCTACTATTATTTCAGATGGAAGGTGCTTCAAAACTGCCAGTAAGACCTGAAAGTTAGAGACAATTAAAGGGTATTAAAATCGCAATTGACATTTTCTGCGAAATAAGCTCATATATAGGGTTCTTGCACTTCTTTTAATCCATTTTAGTATTTTTTCCATGATTTTTCATGACAAAAAGTAATGAAACTCCACCATTCTCAATGACAAACAATAAAAAGATAGTTCTTTGAACAAAATTGGAAATTTTTAAAATAATACAAAACTAAATACTCACTTTTTTTTAATCTTTCTTCTGCTGCCATCTTCACATAATTACAAAACAAAGAGGGAGTTGCTTCATGTCATCACCTGATCTTACAAAACCATGGATCGAAAAGCAGCTGAACAAATGGTCTCTTGATGATTTTAAAGGTGCCGTCTGAAGTATCATGTCTTGGCATTTGCTAGCAGCTGCAATTGTTGGTCAGTGGCAAATATCAAATGTCTCTGGTCGACAACTCTAATATCATCTCTCAGGAATGCATAGTCAGCTTGTGTGGAAATGTAATCTGTGTCTAACTGAAATTATATGAGAAGAGAAGGGTAAGTTTACAGCCAGAAGAAAATGGGGTATATAAATACATATGTGTGTGTGTGTGTGTGTGTGTCTGAAAGGCAAGATTAAATGACAAGATAACATTTTGTAAAACGTGAATTTTATGAGAAGAGTAGGGTAAGGGTATATATAAGGGCAAGATAAAATGACAAAATATTTACCTGAAATGACAGATCTTGAGGATCTTTTGGACATGCTGCAGAGCGAGCCCGGCGACATATTATTCTCCCTATGGTGGCATCTACTGGACAAGATGCTTCTGGCAGTTGATCATCAAGATATCAGTAACCTATTTCACTGTCTCAAAGTGGTTGTAGTGTGCTTGTTCTTTAATGTCGGCAAAGATTTTTACAGCCACATCAGAACCAGGTTTTGCAGAGTGAATGTGTGCTGAATTGTTGCATTGGTAATTTCCATTAGATTCCTTGACAACAGCTAGGTAGATATGCTTTCCTCTAACACTGCATCTTCATACAATTGTACCATTTTTCTGTGTCTGCTTGTGAACGAATGTGTACTCATCACTGCTCACCAATTTTCATTTTCCTCTCTTGGACCCATTTTCGACCACTTGAAATGTAATTTGTATGTCGATGTTATGCAGGTCGCCATGAACAATTGTCTCATCTTCAACAGATCTAAAAAGAAAAGACACAAAAAAGTTTTAAAAAAACTAAGGTAATTTGCATTTTCTAATTATTTTCCAATGTTAATCCACCGGGTAGTAGTCGATAAACAATAAAGTCAACTGTTTTAACAAGTGATTAGTTTAAAATTCTGAACAAATTGAACATCACCTCGATGTTTTGACAACTGCAGACAGTGTTGTCAAGTCATATTATTTGCAGGTATCACATGCTTTGACTGTTATCATTTTCCAATAAAATTTAGAGTGAAAATAACACATAAACGAAAGACACATAAATTTATAACTAAGGTAATTTGTATTTTCACAGGTATCTCATGCTTTGACTGTTATCATTTTGCAATAAAATTTAGAGTAAAAATAAAACATAAACGATAGGCAGCTCCCAACATGTAGTTAAAAAACAATACTTACTCTTCATTTTCTTCCATCTCCATAGATCTTTCTTGTCTTGTGATGTCAAAATCTGAGTTTTCCGACGTGTTGAATCCCAAGCTGAACTGTCCCATCTCAGGTTCACTATCCCTGCTCATTACCTCCTCTTGAAGAATGGCTGCTGCCATGGAGACTCAGGTACTTTCGAATGGTCCACCAGTATGCTCTGACATTTGGCTTGAAGCACTGAAGGCTGAAATCTCTTGTTGAGTTGACTTACATAATTTACAGGTATATTGTATACTTGTACATTGTTTGTTTGCTTGTCTGTTCTCTTGCCTTGAAATACCTGGAATTATATATAATATATATATACAGTACAAATTTGACCTATTAATTAAATACAGGTTATAGAGTAAACTCCTGTTAATTGAAGCTCTGTCAAACAAGATATAATAGAATAAATGCTAACTTTATCTCTAGAGTACAGGAAAGTGGCATCTCTGTTAATTGAATACTCCCATTAATTGAATAATTTGGAATAATAGGCAATGCACCACATATTATTTTGAAATAGATAATTAAAAAAAGTTAAAGTTATAGTGTAGGAAAACGTTCATACCTGTATCACAAATTCTGTGGGTCCATCTCATACAAGTTTGTGTGTCGCACTCAATTGCTTCTTGTCGAGGACATGCAACATTTCAACATGAAACGCAAATATGGTTGTCAGACATTGTGAGTGAATTAATGAGAGAAATGGTGCCGAAAGTGAAAGAATTCCGGAATGTTAAAAAATTTATAGTAATTTATATATTTTTTATACTTACCAATGACCCAGACTTAGCTGGTGCTAACTCTTAAATTCTAGGGCCAAACACAAATTTTGCCCCCCCCCCCCCCCCCAATCCCCAAAATTTGCATCAAAATCCAAAAAATATATGTCCCATGTGGTCCTCTATACTTTTATCCACTGAGCATGCTCAGCATCAAGGAAGTGTGAAATTGGAGCCAAATCCTCATTCTTACCACCAGTGCCTGGTAAGCGTTATGTCATCAGCGGGGAGGTATGAGTTCCCAACTTATGGGAGGGCCATCCCCTGTCTGGGTCATTGGTAAGTATAAAAAATATATAAATTACTATAAATTTTTTAACATTTTTATACTGTAGCAATGACTCAGACTTAGCTGAATAGAAAAAAGGCTGGAGGGCCTAGGACATAAAGGTAAATCCAATAGGCTCAATTACATGTAAACAGAATTATCCCCTCAAGGAGAAGAGGAGAACAGGTTTTACATGTATCTTTCTTGTTTGTATCAAAAAAGAAAGACACAATACCATTCTGTAATTGAGCACAATAACATCAATAATCTCTATTAACATCCAGTATAACCCATTATACTAATCTTTTTAAAGAAAAGCCAATAAATAAAGATAGTCCAGAGAATGAGACTCTTTATACTCATTTAAAAGTGTCCGAGGATTGTATATTAGCGCTCGTATGACACGTGACATATACAAATGCTTCACACCGAGCTACACTTTAAAAATATTACATAAATGAGATAGACATTAGCTTTACACTTTAAAACCATCCCGGCACCGATACGGACTCCAGACGAGGTATTCCCTTGCTTTTCACTATAAAGCAGGTGACATAAGGGAACACCATCCCCCCCCCCCCCTTCCCCTTGCTCTGGGTCAAATACCCCAGAACGAAGAGGGCAGCAGGACAGAGTCACTACCGGAACAGAAAGCCTGCATAACTATAGTTGCAACTGTTTAGTGGACGGCATTCTGAGCAACAGATAACGGACCTAAACAACGTAGGTCGCCAGAAATGGACTCAATATTTCTAAGATAAAAATTTGTGAACGTGGAAGGCTGAGACCAATATGCAGCCTTCATCAGATCGGTAATAACAATACTATTAGCATAAGCCCAAGATGTAGACAGTGCTGTTATTTCATGCGCAGAAATCTTAAGCACAGACTGCTGAGTTGAAGATAATTTTTCATAAGCAGTACGGATAGTTAATTGAATCCACCTTGCAATAGAATGGACTGTAATGTCCTTTCTATTAGGCAGCAGAGACCGAAAGAAACGCTTACGTCCCTTTCTGATAAACTCAGATCTACGTTAGTAAATGCACATGGCTCTAACTGGGCAGAGCAAAGGCCTATGACCGTCTGAAGATGGAAGAGCCTTTATAACAATAGGTTCAGGATATTTATTCCGAGCCTGATTCTTAGCCAAAAATCCAACATTAATAGTTAAAGTAATAGTATTACCAACACTACGATAGTGAGAATCATCAACCGTTAGTGCATGAAGCTCACTAACTCTTCTGGCAGAAGAGAAGGTTAAGAGAAAAGCTGTCTTATAAGATAAGAATTTGAAGTCCACTGTATCAAGTGGCTCAAATGGCACTTCTTTTAGCTTCAGAAGAACCCAAGCTAAATTCCACTTAGGAATTAACCTAAGGGTTCTAGGTCTATTTATAGAAAAGTTTTCACTAACTTAGATAAAGAGACATTAGATCCAATCTGTAACCTATCATGATGAGCATAGGTATCCGATAGCATAGACCTATAACCCTTAATGGTTATTGGCTGCAGTTTGATCTCGTCAAACAAGTAGTCCAGAAAATTAGCAATATCTGGAATGGAAGGATCATAAATATCAATAGAATGATCCCTACACCACCTATAGAAATCCTTCCACTTAGCAGCATAATTTAGTGAAGAGGAGGTCCTCCTACAGTTAGAAATTGCGTCCACTGCTCGTCCTGTAAAATGCTTGCCGTGCAAGAAGGACCGCACAACGGAAATATGTGAAGGTTGAGACCTTGCGGGTTGTGATGCAGTGTGCGCGATTTCCCCTGTGAAAGAAGGTCCTCCCGTGGAGGAAGCTTCCGCGGAATGTCCCAGAACAGACACCTGAGTAGATTTATCCATGGTCTCTGGGGTGACAGAGATGCTACCAACAGAATCTTGCAGTGAGATTGCTTGATTTTTAGCAATATCTGCTGAATAAACGGAGCTGGAGGATACGCATATCCTATCATTTCGTCCCAAGAGATTGAGACAGCGTCTACTGCAAACGCTTGAGGATCTGGGCATGGTGACACATACGTCTGCAACTGATTGTTGAGATGCGTTGCAAATAAGTCTATCATTGGGCGATCCCATTGGTAGCAAATCTGACTGAATACTCGTTTGTTGAGAATCCATTCTGACGGCAACATGCGACCTTTCTGAGAAAGGAAGTCTACTAGAACGTTCCGACGACCGGGTATATGACGGACCGATAGAAGAACTTGATGCTCTAGGACAAACAGAAGGATTCTTTCCGTTAAATTGAATAACAGAATGGAATGAGTGCCTCCCTAGTTCCGAATGTACGCTACTACTGTCGAATTGTCGGACAGAATTTGGACATGCAAATTCTGAAGAATGTTCATTCATTGACGTAGCGCGAGCCATATTTACATCATCTCTTGATGTTTATGTGCTTGTTTAAGAACTGCGGATCCCAAAGACCCTGGCACTTCGAATCCATTGGGCTCAGAGTTGCGTCCCAACCTGTTTGACTCGCATCAGTCATTATCATAAAACTCGGATCCGGCAGTTGCAGTGGTACTCCTTGAGTTAACCACTGAATATCTGCCCCAGTCTGAATCTCTTGTTTCACTTGATTCGACAAGACGATGTTCGATTCGAGCGAATGAGTCTTCACACTCCAATTCTGAGATAAAATATATGTGGAGTGGACGAGTGCGTAGCCGCTACATCGGAATAAGATCCGCAGCGGGTCCGCACGTACCTGTCAGTCTCATGAATTCTCTCGCTGTTACTACATCTGAGTGAAAACAAAAGTGAACATAACAAGTAACTAATATCGCTCTGGTTAACAGCAGATGAACGAGATTGTTGTGTGTCTCTAAGCTCATTCCCACGTGGATGAATGATTTGGATGGCACTAGATCTGACTTCTTTTCGTTTACTTTGAAACCGATACATCAGAGCAATTGAAGCAGACTCTGAACATCGTTCTGAAGCGTTAACTTGCTGCCGTAACCCTGAAGAATGTCGTCCAAGTAAGCCGACGTTAGCACAGACGAATGAGCTCGGAAATAAGTCATTACCGAGATCATTATTCGAGTGAAGGCCCAGAGCGCTAGGTTCAGACCAGAGATCATTGGTCTGAACTGAAAACAACTCCTGGAACAGCGAAGCAAAGGTACTTTCTAAACGCCGGTTGTACCATGACGTAAAAGTACACATCCTTGAGATCTATGCTCACAGCATAATCGTTCACTCGAGTGCTCGCTCTGACCGATCGGATGGTCTCCATATAAAATTTTGGAGCCACGATCAGCTTGTTTATCCAGCTCAGATCTATAACTGGACGAAACGAGCCGTCTGATCTTGGAACCAGGAACAGGTGACTGCAGAAAACGGGAGATTCCTGGTTTTCTACGACGTCTATAGCGTTCCTGTCCAGAAGAGATAGAATTTCTGACAGAAGCGAATCTCTCTTCTGAATGTTTAACGGAAGCCGAGACCAGCGTGTACTTCGAGTTAATGGAGGTTTTTCCTTGAAGGACAGTTTAGACCTTCGGAAATAACCCCTTGCACCCATGGGTCGTCCGTAATAGACAACCAATTGGTTAAGAATCTTGACAGCCTTCCGCCTGCTGGAACACAATAGAGGTTTAGACCATCACCTCCTGGCCCTGCAAGGATTGCGGAAGGAGAAACCACGTCCTCCACAACCCGCACCTCGCCCAGTCGACCTAGGGGCATCTGACCGGATATCTCGGCCCGCATTACGACCCCTATGTGAGTCACTACTCTGATGGTCCCCGGAGTAAGACATAGAGGCTTTCTTAGATCCTCTATAGGAACTTCCTTTGGACGTATTCGCTCCCGAAATACCTGCCTTACTCCCTGCTGAGTCCGACTTTTTCAAAGCGGAATTAAAAGCTGAGAATCCGAAGCTTTCTTAGTAATCTGATTATAGATTGTAGAAAGCTTAACATTGAAGAGAAGCTCTCCTGAGACCAAAGCGACTGGAAGAGAGTTTTTTCACCTTACTATCCACTCTTGTGGATGCAGCCTGGGCAGCATCACGTCTGACTAACTCCATATTGCCACTGAAAGAGTGTAGTTATAAGTAGAATATGCTATAGCCCTCGAAAGAACTCTTAAGGAAGTTAGAACATCCAGGAATTCTTTCCCTTCGAGACGTAGTGATAACGCTCTGGTAAGGTGATCTGCGTGAGATAATGCGTCTAAATTAATTCTATAGACAAGATTGTCGTCTCCAGTATACTGGAGTTAATAGACATGGATGCCGGCAATGACAATTCCAGGTCTTCAGCCTAGTCGTCCAAATGCAGAGAAACTCTGGCACGCCTTGTCCTGCCGTTTCAAATCTATGTCTAGCATTGATGAAAGGCAGCTGTATAGCGCTAGGCGATAAGAAACCGGATTTGCCAGTCTTAGAGGCTAGCCTGAATATAGCGTCATTCAAAAGTTCAAATGTCCGTGACATTTCTGGACTGGGTGGGAAACTCAAAGACAGTGTCCCTAATCCGGCCGAAAATGTCTGTGGCCACTGACGCTTTCAGTTTCTTATCAGTTAACGCAGCATTTTGGTCCAGAGAAACAACTTCTAAAAGGTGATGCCGGATGAAATCTACGGCCACCTTAAGTTGTTCGGAAAGGGAAAATTTCAGCTGTGCTGATTCCCTTTTACCATCCGCCTGGACCACATAAGAATCTCGGTCGTCCCTTACTAACTCTGCAGAGGAGCGAACCGACCCAGCTTGCTCAGACAGTTTCTTTACTGAAAAAGTTTCTGATAGCTGCTGGGATGCTGCGATGAATTGAGCTATCTGTGATAGCAAGTCCATCACGGAGGCCGGTGGAGCTGCGGTCTTATTACGTAATTTAGCCGCTGGAAGCTCCTGGGACGTTAATTCCTGCATACCTGTGATATGCGAACGTCCCAACTGGAAAGGCTTCGTGTCCTTGGCTAGCGGATGGCGGCCGTGTGTGTTGACGTGAGGATGAGGAAGCCAAAAGACAAGCCGTATCGGACTGTCTATACGATGGAGTGTCCCGAGCAGGAGGAGTGGACGTATGCTCCGACTAACAAACGTTACATACAACAACATCTCGGCCCAGATGTTGTTGTAAGAGAGAAGGGGCCTCTCTCGCTCGCGGTCCGGATAGACCTGGACGAGCTAGCTACCGGACTGACTGGCTTCCTCCGTTCCATCCTCCGATCCGTTGTCGCCGGGTGCGCGTGATTCGAGATTATAGTGCTCGCAACACCCCTTCTCCTCTCCTGGACCGCAACGGACGAACCCGGTGTCAGAAACATTTCGTGAATGATTGCTTCCCCGGGGGAGCTAGCGGGCGACAAGTGACCGTCGATCCTACGTGGGACCTATTAGGTACTTGCCGCATACCTTGAGCACTTTGCAACTAGCTCATTATTGCGACAACGGAAGCACACTTTTGAAGACATCACGGAAACATCACCCTGTTCTTGTTCCTCTAAAAAAGAGACTGAAAAAACTAGAGGGACCCTGTGGAGAGAGGACCGGCATGGACCTCTCACCACTAACAATATACCATGACACACGTCTCCAACGTTTGTCATCTGAATTGGCACACACTGAGCAAGAATTAGTGCAAATACACAGACTACAACAAATACAATGACCATAAGAATCCTCTGAAGACTTCCTCGATTTACAACTGAACAATATTCTTTCATTTTGAAAAAATATTAAACAGTCATCGTACTCGCACCGACCCTTGAAAACAAAGGTACATAATAATAATAATCCATTACAAACATTTCGAAAATTAATTCAAAAGAAAAAACTTTTTTCAAAAAATTTTCAAAATCAGCCCAAGTTCCCAATGGGAATGATGAGCCCAAATGGATCCCAAAAAAGCCTAAGTGTGGAGAAAAATTTTAAATCATGTCTAAAAATTAATGTTACACTTACGGACAATATTATGTATCTGGCTATGAGCAGAACTAAATAGATGACAAGGAATCACTGAGTGAAGTAACCGTTGTCAATGTAAACAAAAGTGAATAAAACTGGAAACAAGACTCCAGGCACTGAAAATATGGCCCAAAATCAGTAACCAATTTTAACACTATCCAATGTAAAACAGAGGCTTCCTAAGAAGAAAATGCAGTGCATCGGATGGTAGATGCATGACTGAAACGCCTAACCACCCTAGGGTGAGGACGTAACCAAGGGGAAAAACAGAATTATCATTCTGTTACCGAGCCAAAACTCCCAAGTAATTTCATTGTAAAATAATTACAAAAATAGTTCCAAAAACATAGGAGAAATAGCAAGGGGGGTATTAAGGAAAGGGAGAGAGGAAACACTGAACAAACAATGGAATTTTCATAGCAAGAATGAAAATATCAGGCTCATGCCCCGAAATTAGGGAACATGAAATAATTTTTCATAAAAATTATAAGTTACAGCCCTGAATACACATCCTTCCACTGTTTCTTCCTCTCATCCTTTTATTTCATCATTAGATCCACCATTTTTCTCATGATTATGTGCCTGGCATCATTTAAACTGAGATTTAAAGCACAGATATCAGTGTGATGTTACTGATTTTAGAGCCAAACAAAGAATGAGGATTTGGCTCCAATTTCACAGTTCCTTGACACTGAGCATGCTCAGTGGATAAAAGTATGGAGGACCACATGGGACATATATTTTTTGGATTTTGATGCAAATTTTGGGGATTGGGGGGGGGGGGGGTAAAATTTGTGTTTGGCCCTAGAATTTAAGAGTTAGCACCAGCTAAGTCTGGGTCATTGGTACAGTATAAAAATATATAGTGTATGAATTGACAGTTGTGTTGAGTGTTAACAGCATCACTGTAACAACATCTCTCTCTGAAGTTGATAACGATAATCACCAAAGTAATTATTCTAAAGGATAGGTGATCTACTCACTAGTGTTGAGAATCGGTATGAAAAACCATAATAATAATAATAATGTTTAAGCCTAAAATCCACAGTGCTCTTTGGCTTTACATGCTACACTGTAATGACATAGTGTATGGGTTTCATCTCTATGTGGTCAAACAAAATGCTTGGCCAACCGATGATTGATTATTAATTGATTAATAATGGCTACCATAATGTGCATCGCAAAACTTGATCCATGTGCTTTTATTATTCTAAATTATTTTAAAATATTGCCGGTATTATTTATTCAGATTATTCTGCTATTAGTTTCAAGTATTGTCATTGTGTAAGGTAGAGTAAGTGTTCAAGCTGCTTAAAAATTAATAAATTTAATTCTCTCTCTCTCTCCCCCTCACCACCTATTCCCATGCCTCTCTAATTTAGTTTCTTTACTTCAATTCAAAATAAAATAAAAAGGAATTATTAAATACATTAGACTCATTGTATTGCTCAAAAATCTCCCAGAATCTCAGCTCAACTCACAATCCCCTGGGGACAAAAAAGCTCCAGGTCGAAATGGTCAGGCCGGAAAGTGCCGGACTGTTATATTTCTATGTGAACTGAGAGTGAAGTTTGATATATTAAACCCATGTGCAGTGGTGTACCACATATACAGGTGATATGTTACAGAAATACAAACCAGTTTTTCATGAAGTAAGCGACACTGTGTCTTCTGGAAATGAAATCTCTGCGATGATTTTCGTACCACTTCGCAGCTTCCAAAGTTTCTTAGTTTTACTCGAGTATGCAAAAAGCTACTTGATTAATCAAAATAAAAGTCCAAATGAGCAATGCTCGACGAACTTGATTAATAAGAACGTCACTATTACTCACCAGTGAGCAATGATTAGTTTGTTTTTACAGTATAATTCAAAACATCTTTATTATATTCGGTGTAATAAACTATTTGACAAATGCCAAGTTACAAGTAGGAAAGACGATTCACTGCATACATTAAGAGTATATAAGCGAGGATTTTATATATTCATGGTATTGTCATATTGATCAATTGAGGGGGCAAAAACAAGCCAGAGGTCCGAAAATTATTTTATATTTTGACTGTTTGGGATGCAATAAAATAGTTGAAATTTCCTAAAATCCTTGTCATAAATATCAATATGAACTGAATTTGGGAGGGGGGGGGGGGGGGGGGGGGGGGGGGGGAGGGGGGGTCGAATAAGTAAAGCCTGTATTTTATTGAAAGTATGAATGTCAGACACCCCTCCCCCATCACTCCCCCCCCAAATTGGTAATCCCCTCCAGTAGCCATTTCCTCCCCCCCCCACCCAAAGTAGTCGTTTCCCCCCCTCAAGTTGGTGATCATTCAAAAGTGAAAAAAATACAATTTATTTCTTTAAAACATGCTCAACATATAAAATAAACTTCATAAAATGTAGCACACTCACAATATAAATACTCAGTAGGGGTGGGGTGCGAAAAATTATCAGATTCATAGAACTACATAGATAGCACATTGCACACAGATACCATATAGCTGATAGAATCTGCGAAAGCGAAAAAGAAAAAGATGTTTATGGCCTTTTTGGATGTTAAAAAGGCATATGATAGAGTATGGAGGGAGGGTATGTGGCGCAAGCTGGAAGCTCTGGGCTTGGGGGGCGAGTTTGTTGGGATTATGAAAGTATTATATAAAGATGTTCAGAGTGAACTTAGCCTGGGAAACATTACAACAAAACGTGTGCCTATGGAGATAGGCCTAAAACAGGGTGTATCCTTTCGCCAATTCTTTTTGCATTGTACATCAAAAAGGTTTAGGAGATGAACTCCTGCATAGCAACGAGGGGGTTGCATTTGGTGACTTGAAGATCCCAGGGCTATTTTTTGCAGACGATATGGTGCTAGTGTCAGAAAGCGAAGAGGGGCTAGCGAAGATTCTGGGAATTGTTGGGAAATATGGGAGCAAATGGAGACTCGAACTTAATGAAAGCAAGAGCAAAGTTATACCCGTGGGCCGCAAAGTGGACCCCACTGGAAGGTGGAGAGTGGGGGAGTTCTGCATTCCGGAAGGTAGCAGTAGACTTCTTAGTGTAGGAGAGACTAGTGACTATGAGTACCTGGGGGTAATAATACTTTATTTTTATGACATGAGCATTGTATACAAAATAAACATTTCTGAGTACAAAGTTTTAATAACAGAATTCTTTCTGCATATATCGTAGGGAGACGACATAGCCAGATTGGCTGTCTACCTGTCATCCCCCACAGAAAAACAAAACAAAACATATGTTCTTGCTTCAACACTGCGAATGGACTAAGGACCAGGGACACTGCTGCCCAGCGTCTGAAAGCACTGCGGGTGATGTCGCTCACCCATAGACTTACCCATAGACTTGGTGGTTCATCACGGTGGATTTATTTGAAGACGAGATAACCAGGTATTATCCAATAGTCTAATAGTCCGATAAGCTACTGATCAAACTGACTAATCAACCAACTACTGAAACAGCCAACCAATCTTTGAATTTATTAATTTAGTTACCCATTTGGTTTTAATTTTTTATTCAATTATTTATTGTGTGTTTAAGTCCCCTTCGGCATTTATTGCCATGTCCTACGATTAATACGTATGAAGTCTTAGATCTGCGCTTATACCTATATTATCCGAGCGCTAATAAAATAACACCCGGGCAAAACCAGCATAGTCGGAAGAGTGCGACTCCTCACTCCTGTTGAACTGAATTGTCCAACATTCTTCTCGAGTTTGCCTCGTTGATAAAGGTGATAGTTAACTGGTAGAGTGCTGGAAGCCCATATTTGGGCTTTACTCTGAAGTGTCAGTACCAGCACTTAAAGGCTTCATATTTTGTGGATGTTGTTCATACCACCTTTGAAGTGAACTTATTTAGTCTGTTATGATTTGCCTTGTTACAATTTATGGGAGAGTGCCTATTGGCACTCTCCCATAAATTGTAACTTGGCAAATGTATGTGAACAAATTTTGATGACCAAAAATAATTCAGCACTCTACCAGTTAATGTGAAAAGGTGCGAACTATTTCATAGAATTACGTGCTTTGTGCTACTTCAATTTTGTTCATACACAGCAGTCTGGACAATACGGATTATTACATTGAGTACTGTCAGCATACTGAGACAAAAGTTTTATTGTTAGATTCTTTTTAAACTTGATTCTATTATTTAGATTTTGCAGATCCATGTCTAAATTGTTCCATATTTTAGGGAATGCAAATATCGGTAACTTATCTAAGCATTTTTTACGAGTTCTGTATACGCGCATTTGTCCCACTTGCCTCGTGTTCATACGAGATATATTTTCTAAAATACTAAAATAGTCATTAAATGACATTGGGAGATTGCCATGTTTCCAATCAAATATAAAAAGGCAAGTTTGTAATTTGAACAGGTCAGTAACTTTTAGAATCCTATCCTTTAGAAATAGTGGGTCAGTGTGCGAGTTATATTTTTTGTTATTTATAATTCGTATGGAACGTTTCTGCAATTTCAACAATTTATTAACTGCCCTCGAACTGCCCCATATATGAATACCATATACCAGATGGCAGTGAACTATAGAATAATATAACGTTTTCAATGCCTGGTGTGGTAGTATTTTTTTTACCTTGTTCAAAGCATAATTTGCCCATCTTAACTTCGAACAAATTGTGGAAATGTGCGCTTGGTATGTTAGGTTTTCCTCAATACTTATACCTAAAAATTTCAAAGATTTCTCATCTTGATTTGACCCTACTCGTACAATTGTTTGGTCATTAATGAAGATATCTGGATACTTGCACCTTCTCTTACTAGGAGTGGGATCCAAAAGAATATATTTGGTTTTACGTGCATTTAGAACTAGCAGATTTGCTGAGCACCATTCATATAAGTTTTTCAATTCATTATTAAGTCTAGTGCCCAGGAGATCAACATTAGAGTCTAAACCATAGACTGTTGTATCATCTGCAAATGATAACAGATTTAGTGATGTTGAAGAACAAATATCATTAATATATAGAAGAAATTGTGTAGGTCCGAGTATAGAACCCTGAGGAACACCACACTTTATTTCCATTAGATCGGATTTTTGATCACCGTATTTAACATACTGAACCCTGTCCGACAGATAACTTTTGAACCAGTTGTTGCTGATGCGGTGTATATTAGAGTGATATTTTCTAAATCCATATTGGTGTTGGTATAACATGCCAAATTTATCAAGATAACTTGTGATTCTATTTGACATGAGTTTTTCTAATACTTTAGAAAAGACTGGTAGAACACTGATGGGCCTATAATTATTAAGTTTCTGGTCATCACCACTTTTGAAAATTGGAATTACCTTAGCAATTTTCATTCTATTTGGGACACTCCCATGGACAAACGAGTTGTTAATGATATGCGACAGCGGTACGGCCGTTATGTTAATTATTTTTTTAAGAAGGCTAGTCGTCATACCATCGCAATCATCACTATTTTTGGACTTCATTGAACTTCTGACATTTATTACCTCTTGTGGTGAAGTTGGAGTTATAAAAAAATTATGTGGAGAATTATTTTTCATGTATTCAAGAAAATGTTTTTGAGGTTTCTTTATTTGTTCACTCGTGCACTCTCCAATATGGACGAAAAAGCTATTGAACTCTTGGGCTATTTCAGCAGGCTCCCTTATTTCTTTACCATCTTTGCTTACAAAAGAGTAACAGGGGTAAATATAAACATCACAGGAAGAGGCATCTACCGAAACCACACAAATAAATTGATTCTGAAGGGGAAGCGAATCCTTAACCAAATGAAACTTATAGGGAGAAACAGTTTCAATAAGGTTTTCGTGGGGAAAACTATTTGGGAAATGGTGGGTCTGCCAAGTATAACATACGGTACGGAAGTTGTACCCCTAAACCACACAGCTGTTAAGAGCTTAGAAATTCTGCAGAACGATGCAGGCCGATGGATAACAGGTTCGAGTAATGCCGCAGCGCTAGAAGCAATCGGGGGTGAGCTTGGGTGGATGAGGATCAAGGACAGGATAGACCTATTGAAACTCGGTTATCTTAATTATTTGATAAATCTCCCCGATAGCCGATGGTGTAAAGTAATGTTCCTGAGAACTTTCAGCTCAAATATCAAGATGGGGTGGATGGTCCAAGTGAGGGAGCTAGTAGAAAACTACTCATTGGAGATTTCGGACCTTGACGTTGGGGCAAACCAGGGCGAAAAGATAGTCAGAGAAAGGGTCATGGAGGATTGTAACCGTAATTGGCGAGAGGGGGTCAAATCAAAGAGATCTTTGGGTGGCCTGCGTGATAAAGAGAAGCATGGTTTTGAAGAGTACCTTGATGGCACCTTTGGGGGGTCACTGTTGTTCAAGCTGAGGTCGCGGTCCCTGGAGCTGAGGGGAAAAATTGGGAAAAACAGTGAAAAGGAGTGCCAGATGTGTAACTTGGGCGTGGTGGAGACCCTGGAACACTTTCTTATAGAATGCCCAAAATACCAGTCTAAAAGAACGAGATTCACGGGGAGTATAATGGGGAAGTGGGATGGTAGAATGAAGGACATGTGGTTAGGGGGCGACTCAAAGGAGAGGGTTAATATACTAATCGAAGAGATTGGGAAGAATGAGGCAAGGGATGTCATCAAGCAGTTCGTCTCCAAGCGTTGGGAGGAGAGAAGAAGTGCGGGAATAGGGAGGCAGTTGGTAGAACATGGGTAACAAAGGCCTTCTCATACGAGAACCGCGACATATCAGCGACCGGCCGAAGTGTTATTATTATTATTGTGTATACAGACTGTTACATTCCCTAACCCTTTTCCAGATTGCTTTCCATGCAATAAATTAATTAAATAATGTTTAATCATTTAATGACTTCTAGAATTTACATCGCCGATCGCCAAAATGTCCGATTGCCAAAACATCCAATGGCTGGACAGAGTGTCAGACAGTTTTAGACAAAACGTCCAATGATCATTGGACAAAATATACGAAAACAAGATTCAGATACTGACTTACCTTTATTGTATAAATTCCAACATAGCCTGAATATTTGGAAATGGTACATAAGAGGTGGCATACAGCATATACATTCTAAGAGAGTGTTTTATTAAATAATATTATAGGTACAACTTGTTGCAGTTAATTTAATGTAAACTTGACTATAACAACATAGTCGAATAGTCATTAAATTGACCTCAACAAGTTGCTGGTACACGCATTCTTTTGGGACTTTATTCATACTTTTGGGACTTTATTTGTATTGTCGATAGACATATTCTGAGGAAGTGTTTTATAAACAAATATTATAGGTACAACTTGCTGCAGTCAATTTAATGTAAACTCGACGATAACAACAAGATCGAGTTGTCATTAAATAGACCTCTACAAGTTGCCAGTATACACATTCTTTAGGGACTTTATTTGTATTGTCAGTAGACATATTCTAAGGGACTGTTTATCAATATAATACAGGTACAACTTGTTGTCTGTCCATCGTTTTTTTATTCTGAGTTCTGAATAACATCTTACTGTTATTTTCTGTGTATTTGCTTATCACATCTATTTTGTTTAGTTTTTTTTTTTTTTGTTTTAAGTTTGGATTTTTGTCAATAAAATTACGTCAAGACAGCAAACATTTTGTTGTTTTTTAATATTGCTCAACCCATCTTCCCTGGGAGAAAACACTCAGAGCAGCACGAAAATTCTTACATAAATCCCCAAAAATCGGACATTTCGTCCAGCGATCTGACATTATGTCCAAAAAACTCTGATATTATGTCCAAAAAATCGGACATTTCGTCCAATGAAATCGGACATTTCGTCCAGAAAATCGGACATTTTGTCCAGACCCCACTTTCACAGCAATAAGTCTACTAATGATGCACATTCTCTCATTCCCACTAGGGGCTTTTCATTACCTTTTTTCATTCCTTCTTGAAAACACAGGTCAGCAATGTTTGGTTGCAGCATGTAAATTCTAGAAGGGTCAAATGATTCAACATTATTTAATTCAATTATTGCACAGAAAGCAATCTGGAAATGGGTTTGGGAATGTAACAGTCTGTATACAGCTATATGGTATCTGTGTGCTATGTGCTATCTATGTAGTTCTATGAATCTGGTAATTTTTCGCACCCCACCCCTACTGAGTATTATTCATATTGTGAGTGTGCTATACATTTTATGAAGTTTATTTTATATGTTGAGCATGTTTTAAAGAGAATAAAAGACTTGAAATTGTCTTTTTTTCACGTTTGAATGATCACCAACTTGAGGGGGGAAATGACTACTTTGGGGGGAAATGACTACTTTGGGGGGGGGGGGGGATGTCTGGGGGGAAATGACCAATTTGGAGTGGAGGAGTGATGGGGGGAAATTGTTAGGGGGGAAGTGTCTTGCACCCGTATGTATGACTGTTTGAGATAAAATATAAAAAAATAGTTGAAATTTCCTAAAATTCTTGTCATAATTATCAATATGTAATTGGGGGGCGAATAAGCCAGAGGTCCGAAAAAGCCAAGGTCCGAATGAGCCGGAGTTCTGAAAAATCCAGAGTCTGAATAAGCCAAGGTCCGAATAAGCCGGATACCAATAAAAAAAAACATCAAGGAAATATTTATTTATTTATTGGTGTTTAAGGTCACATATTTTTTAAGGGCCTATATAAGTAGTGAAATTTTGTTTATTTTGAAAATTCTCACCTATCATATTCCTTAAATTCAAATTAAATATACACAAATTATACTTCAAAATGAAGGTTGGGATGTGTAGAACACGAAACACATATGTAATAAACTCAAAGAGTCGACTATAGGCACCACTGGTTCCTGGAAGTCTGCTACCGTATTCGCACCAGAACTGATAATAAAATGATATTTCATCAGAACAACTTGTGGCCAAATGTGCTTCATATATCCAAGAACAAAGCTAGGCATTCAAAAAACTTTCGAATACAGTGATAGGACTGCATTTGGGAAAAGGACAATACTGTCTGCATTTTTTATTGAAGATGATTTCCATGCTCGACAGACATGCACAAATCACTCGATACCACGAATTTCCATCGAAAAATAAAATCGTAATTCTCAGAAATTTCATCAGGTATCATGACACCTTGCGTTGAGTATGGCAACTGTGCAATCTCTATCTAATAACAGTACACTGTATGAAGGCGATCTTTTTCATTGTTTGATTTTACACGGCGTAGTTTTAACATGCTTTTTCCGTCCGATGACGTCGACCGGAAATCGAAAGTATATTCATACGTAAACAAAAGCAAAAGCTTTGGAATTTACCCCCATGCAGCTACGTCGCTGCGTTTTGAAGAATTTTGATCCCCTAGCTTTGTTCTTGGATATGTAAAGCACATTTGGCCACAAGTTGTTTTCTGGAAATATTATTAAATTATCAGTTCTGGTGCGAATATGGTAGCAGACTTCCAGGAACCAGTGGTGCCTACAGTCGACTCTATGAGTTGATTACACATGTGCTTCGTGTTCTATACATCTCAATCTTGATTTTGATGTATATTTTGTGTATATTTAATTTGAATTGAAGGAATATCAGGGGTGTGAATTTTCAAAATAAACAAAATTTCATTACTTATATAGGCCCTTAACAATGGCTAATCATGACCACAACATGAGTATCAACTCAAGACCAGGGGTGAGTGTTAATAAGCCATGTAAGCATGTTGCCCATTTTACTTTTGGAAAGCGTTTGCTCCTCCCAAGCATTGGTGACTGGGTCCTATTTTACCAGTAAAACAGACTTGATTACAGCAGTGAACAGGCACTGCTTCATTTCCCGCGGGGGCATCAAAGACAAAGAAATAGAAAGGTTTCAAAGTATACATTTAGAAAAAAAAGTCTTCTAGACTATGGGGAGATTCGTTTATCAGATATCTGTATGTGGTAAATCGTCGGATCGGTTCTTTGGGGTACTGGTCAAAACGTCACACGACCAAAACGTCACATTTCGAAATGGTCAAAACGTCACATTTTTTGGTCAAAACTTCACATACTTTTGGTCAAAACGTCACATATTTTTGGTCAAAACGTCACACACTTTTTGGTCAAAACGTCACATACTTTTGGTCAATACGTCACACACTTAGACAGCAAGATAAGTATTCCTTGTTCTGTACCCAATCAACAAATCGAATGAATGAAAGGCGCTAACAGACAATGAGCAACAGATGAGTTCGGCCTCGAATGAATAAATGAAGTTTCAGTTTCAGTTCAACCGCTTTCGGCCAGGGCTTGTCTTGAGTCGGGGCTGATCAGCCCAGGCCCCGAGATCAGCCCCGAGGAGCACTTGCTGGGGGCTTTTTTTCAAGCCTCGACATTTTCCACAAAAAAAGCACTAACAATAATGGACCAAATGGAAAATCAGCCCCGAAAAGGCCCCGACCTCAATATGTGGGGGACTTTTTTTAGGCCCCGACCATTTTACTCAAGGCAAGCCCTGCTTTCGGCCCTACTGACCTTGTCCCTTTTTTCTTCTTTTTCCTTGGTGGTGCTCCCGATTGTGAATTTGATTTTGTTTCCTTTGCCGAAAGATTTCTCTGAATTCGAGACCCTTTGCGATCCGAATAACTTTATTTGCTTATGGAAGGTGAAAATAAAACTAGAGTTCTAGCATATCCAGAGAAGCTCTTAGAGGCCTTGAAAGTCAGGGAGCGGGACTTCCACAGACACATGAAAAAAGTACTCACCCGGAACAATAAAACCAAGAAAAAGGGCAAAAGGAGCAGACGCCATTAACCCAACCTGGCCACTTTCCTCCTTTAATACGCTCATACACGTCGCTAAACCTCAAATAAACAGTGGAAGAGGGTCGAAAGGGGCTTGCCTCAAACCGTCCACGAGCACCTTCGGCGTGCGAAACCATTCATCTTCTCGTAGTGTCGTAAAGTGTATACTGTGGGGAAAATTAGCTCACTCAAAGCGCTTGTTAACTTTATACATTTATTCACATTTAGCGGCAGAGCCTCCAAGAAATATTTGAGAATTAACTATTCGAAATCCACGAGACTAGGCATTGACAAATTGATCACAAATTTACACTGAACAGCGAGGTAATTTTGTGCATGGTCAGTTTTTTCATTACCTCGTGGATTTCTAACAGTTCTGATTCAATTCTTTGAACTCTCTTGGCTCCGTCCACTTAGCAGTTTTTGAGACCACCCACCGAAGAAAATGTTTCTCGTGTTCAATACATACCAAAAAATATTCATGCATTCATCGGTAGCCATTGTTGATACATTTTACTGAAAAAAAATAATGTATATTTTTGATCGATTTTACTCCAATTTATTCCATTCTCACCAGACATATCACTAGTAACCTTGCCGAAAATTTCGACATCTCATCACGTATACACTCCACACGAAACAATTATCCCAAAATCGACTTATGTGTAATTTCATAATGTCAGACGTCCACTCACTAATCAGTGTTGATTGGACTGTATTGGGTAAAGATTCGCCAATTAACATATTAATTTCTGTTAATTAAATCTTTTTTTTTTTTTGTATCGGATACATTTTGTTTGGGAATTTTGTATATCAAATAAAATCTTTAAAGGTTCGGTAAATCCCGTTATTTTGTGTGATAAATTTGACCCCAAAAATGAGAATTTCGCCGATCACCTGCAACAATGTGGCTCTTCCATCAGTTGGATCTGCATTGCATGAAATATTCTGAAGTCATTGGAGACCGGCGAACAAACTCAGTATTCAGTCTGTTTTTCAACAGACACGGAAAGTTACTTGCCGTGGAGAGTTATGATTACCAAAACACCTTATACAGTAGAGAAAACAGTGGCAGGCAAAAGTGTTATTAGTCTATAATTTCCACCCACAAAAAATAAACCCACTATTTTTAAGAAAGAACATACCAACCGCCGGGGAGCTTTCTGGCATTAGTGTCCACCCAATGGGATAGCAAACGGCACTTGCCGCAAGATAAATTCTTCAATGACTAGATTTTCATATTTTGGGTCAAACACGTCGCTTATGACCCCTCATTCGACTGAGCCCAATGAGCTTGTTACAGTGAGGATCATAAGCTGTGTTTTTTTTAAAAAGAATTTAAAATATATAAAGTTTGAATGGAGAATTTTGTATTTACGGTTTTGGCAGTTACGTCGGGTAAATAGTTAACAGAAAGCTTGCTAGCAGCTTTCCAGCTTTTTCCAGCATATTGGACGATTCATTTTTTAATGAATAATACATTCTCATTTTAGTTCATCTAAACTATTTCGGTAAAAAGCTCATGCTACAATAAAAATTAAATCACCGGGTTTTAACTTTGAAGTGATAGATTCATGAAGATTGCCACCAAAATTAGGTATTTGTGCCACCCCACAATGCAGTTTATTTGGCGAAAATCGGTTGATAAATGCGATTTTGAGCAACTCAGCACTTTTGGGCTCCTAGGGTGCCCAATTTTGAGAGGGTGAGGTACCTACTTTTGGTGGCAATCTTCATGAATCTATTTGTGCCACCCCACAATGCAGTTTATTTGGCGAAAATCGGTTGATAAATGCAATTTTGAGCAACTCAGCACTTTTGGGCTCCTAGGGTGCCCAATTTTGGGAGAGTGAGGTACCTAATTTTGGTGGCAATCTTCATGAATCTATTTGTGCCACCCCACAATGCAATTTATTTGGCGAAAATCGGTTGATAAATGCGATTTTGAGCAACTCAGCACTTTTGGGCTCCTAGGGTGCCCAATTTTGAGAGGGTGAGGTACCTAATTTTGGTGGCAATCTTCATGAATCTATTTGTGCCACCCCACCATGCAGTTTATGTGGCGAAAATCGGTTGGTGGCGAATGTCGAATAAGGAACCGGGAATAAGTAACGGTTGTCACGTTCCCATCTATAATCCCGTGTCGGAAAAGCTATTGCCGCATCGAAACACCAGGATGTATCACCATTCACCAAGACAGTCACATTGTTGTTTCAAAAACACCGTACACCCAGAACACATTTTATTCTCTGAAATACTTGTTCTATTCCATAATTTCATTTACGAGAATGAATGAAGACAAGATCATTTTGACGGAGACAATCCGACCTTCAGTTATACGGGGGAGGGTGTAGGGGGGGGATCCAAATCATATATCAGCGAAAACAACGGGGTATTAACAAGTGCGGTTTTGTATGAAACGTACACATAATGATGACAATTTTCTCTGCCTATAAACTCTGAGAGGCATGAATTGCTGTGGTCAATTCAGTTCTGTGTACTTCACAACATCCAAATGGTCCCGACCAACACATTTCTAATTTCAAGCCCACCCCCGCCATAAGTAAGTTGGCCACTTATAAATAATAAATATAAAATGTGTGACGTTTTGACCAAATCAAATGTATGTGACGTTTTGACCAAAAGGTGTGTGACGTTTTGACCAAAAACATGTGACGTTTTGACCAAAATATGTGACGTTTTGACCATTTTGAAATGTGACGTTTTGGTCGTGTGACGTTTTGACCTGTTCCCGGTTCTTTGTGGTTCTATGGGCTTTTTTGTGTAAATCGACGCTCCGAAATTAGGAAAATGCAGGTGTCGAAAATGGGTGAGATTTATGGGTTTACCGACTTGAGTGGTATATTTAAAAATGATTTAATAATATGAATAACTAGTTCAGCGATCCGAACGTAGTGGCTACCCCTCTGCTCTGCGTTCAGATTCTTACCAATACCATTCAACTTCAAGCCTGGCTATAGAAAAAGTTCCCATCAAGTTTTTATGGGAAGGGTCCTACTAATTACCGACCAAAACCGTCCAAAACCGACCAAAAGTGCTAATTACCGACCAAAATACCGACCAAAACCCAAATGAGTACCGACCAAAAAAATTAAATGCGTATCGACCAAAAAAATCTCAAAGGTTTTTAAGCAGTTATTTGTGGTGGCGGACACAGGTGCTCGGCACAAGCTGAGAACTGTAAAAAATGGTTGTCACTAAAAAGTGTACTCCGACCCCGACCCCGACTCCGAAATTACCGACTCCAAAACTATTTCTTTTTCTAACTCTGTTATTAATGGATCAATTACACTGAAATTCAACATAAATGTACAGAATTATGTGTAGTATACATAAAATCGTATAAATGTTACAAAAAAATTAAGATTTTCATTAAATTGACATTTATTGAGTTTTGACTCACTAAAAAGTGTACTCGGCGATTTCAACGAAATTTCATTCTCTCATTCATATAATACATTCTTCCAGCTAATTTGTTGCAGTATTAAGAATATATTCGTATTTTACGATGTCTTATGCAAGATTTATAATTAATTTGGAAATTAATCGTGCTTAAAATGGAAATTTACTCGAAGATGAGAATCGCCGACTCCGGCTTCATTTGCGGTTGTATGTAAAATTCAAACTTGCAATTGGCGGATCAATAGTCAGAGGTTTTCCCGGATTGTGGTAAGTGACCAAAATCAGGTCTTATTTACTACGACTCTTATCCTGTAGAGTTTAGACTGGGCACAGAATATGTGTGCTGAAAACCATTCACATTTCATCATTCGCGTGATTACTTATCACAGTACTCACAAACAAACAAAACAATATCAATGGTTGAAGTGGATAATACATGGACACTGTATTAATAAACAAAAAACTTATGTTTATTGAATAAAATTATCAAAGACGAACAGAATATTGAGCATTAAAATGTTGTTGCTAAAGGCTTGCACACACAAGACATAAATTTCACAGAGAAAAAGAAGGGTCCAACAAACTACCTATGAAAAAATCACTTTCAACGCCTTCTCGTGCATGTTAACTGCGTCAGTTACCACAATCCGGGAAAACCTCTGACTATTGATCCGCCAATTTCAAGTTTGAATTTTACATACAACCTCAAATGAAGCCGGAGTCGGCGATTCTCATCTTCGAGTAAATTTCCATTTTAAACACGATTAATTTCCAAATTAATTATAAATCTTGCATAAGACATCGTAAAATACGAATATATTCCTAATACTGCAACAAATTAGCTGGAAGAACGTATTATATGAATGAGAGAATGAAATTTCGTTGAAATCGCCGAGTACACTTTTTAGTGAGTCAAAACTCAATAAAAGTCAATTTAATGAAAATCATAATTTTTTTGTAACATTTATATAATTTTATGTATACAACACATAATTCTGTACATTTATGTTGAATTTCAGTGTAATTGATCCATTAATAACAGAGTTATTTAAAGAAATAGTTTTGGAGTCGGTAATTTCGGAGTCGGGGTCGGGGTCGGAGTACACTTTTTAGTGACAACCGTAAAAAATTATATCTATAATAGTAAGGATTTTTTGGATCGTTTGTTCTCACCTCCCTCAGAAGATATAAAATTCGAGCTGGAATTTTATATCTATTAATGAGGTGGAGAGAATCGATCCCAAAAATCCTTTTTAAATGTCAGTTTTTAGAATTCACAGTTTGGCCGAAAACCTGTAGGTGCAGAGAAGTCCAGTCATTACGGAGTCGGCCACGGAGAAGTCTGCCAAAACAATTTATGAGAAGTCGGAGAACAGGAGAACTTGGCCCCAAGACGCAGTCGACCCCACCCCGTAGCGATTTAGGTGAAGTCGGTCCACGAGAGACAGGGATGCCGGAGCGAATTTCGGATTGGAGTGGGGGGGGGGGGGGGGGCATGACGGACCGACCCCTAGTTTTTTAACACGCAGTATAGTAAATAGCCTAACAGAGGCAGGGAAGGATTGTATAGGAAGGGAGAGGGTCCCAACGAGAGAGCTCGGATACAGGGTTAACGAGGGACTGAAAAAGGCTATAAAAGAAAGGAAGGTAAAATGCGCTGCTTACAGAAGAAGTAGGAAGCTTAAAGGGGTGGATAACAATGACACGAGACTAATGAAAGGAGAATATGAACTGGCACGGAAAAAGGTGAATGAGATAAAGAATAATAATAGGAAGGACCGCAATTGCAGTCTTGCCAGAACAATAAAGAAAACGGGGAGTTCGAGCTCAAACGTATTTTGGAACTGGGTAAATAAACGGGGGAAAAGTAGTGTGCAGAGTATCAAAGTGGATGGGGAAAGTACAGAAGATAAAGGCCGTATAGCTTCAGAGTTAGTCAAGCACTGGGAAAAGATAAACGATAGGCGATGGGGCAGTGGGTCCCCACCAAAAAGAAATACACTGGTGGAGGAGAACCTATCCAATCGTGTATGTAGCGAAATAACGGCAGAAGAAGTGCGGAACGTGGTCTCGAAATTAAAAAATGGTAAAGCGGGAGGGACTGATGAAATTCCGAACGAATTCCTCAAAAATGGAGGGGAGGCACTTATTGAAGTCCTGACAAACCTTTTCAACCTGGCTCTGCGAAAGCAAAAGGTCCCCAGAGAGTGGAGGGAAAGTAAGGTGTCGTTCATACACAAAAAGGGGGATAAGGAAGTTCTAGATAACTATAGGGGGATATCAGTTAGTAGTAACATCGGAAAAGTATTCTGTAAGGTCATATACGGTAGACTTGAGGAAGTTATTGAAGAGAAAGGTTTTTTAGGAGAAATTCAAAATGGTTTCAGGAAAGGTCGAAGAGTCACTGATCACCTATTTACACTCACCCAACTGATAGAATCAACAAAGGCTGAAAAGAAAAAGATGTTTCTGGCATTTCTAGATGTGAAAAAAGCGTACGACCGAGTGTGGAGGGAAGGTATGTGGCGAAAGCTCGAGGGCATCGGACTGGGAGGTGACTTTGTGAGAATCATGAAAGCACTGTATACAGATGTGCAAAGCCAACTCAGTCTAGGGAGTATCACTACAAAACGAGTCCCTATGGATATAGGCCTCAAGCAGGGGTGTATCTTTTCACCGATTTTGTTTGCATTGTATGTTAAAGATTTAGGGGACGAACTAATTCAGAGTGCGGAGGGGGTAAATGTTGGAGACATAAAGGTACCAGGCTTATTCTTTGCGGACGACATGGTGTTAATGTCTAGAACTGAACAGGGGCTAGAGAAATTGCTGGAAATTGTTGGTAGATATGGGAACACTTGGCGGCTCGAACTAAATGAAAATAAAAGCAAGGTAATACCCGTTGGACGCAAGGTAGATATGACGAAGAGATGGAGAGTGGGGTAGTTCTCAATCCCCGAAGGGGCAAGCAAACAAATCACTGTAGGAGAAACGGGAGAGTATGAGTATCTAGGGGTAAGCATAAATATAACGGGAAGAGGGATGTACAGAAATTACTCAGCCAAACTGATTCTGAAGGGGAAAAGAATTCTGAACCAACTAAAACTGTTAGGGAAAAATAGTTTCAACAAGGTCTTTGTGGGGAAAACACTGTGGGAGAGGGTGGGTTTACCAAGTATAACGTATGGCACGGACGTGATTCCATTAAACCAAACCGTTATTAAGAAGTTGGAAAGTACCTCAGAATAATGCCGGCAGATGGATAACAGGGTCGAGTAATGCTGCAGCTTTGGAAGCAGTAAGGGGGGAGCTTGGGTGGATGAAAATCAAGGACAGGGTAGATTTGGGAAAACTGTGTTACTTTAACTACTTGAGAAACCTGCCTGACAACCGGTGGTGCAAATTGATGCTCGATACCATTTGGAATTCTAATATAGATACGGGGTGGTCAAAACATGTGAGGGAACTAATGGACAATTACTCTATAGAGGTCACAAACATAGAAGTAGGAATGAAAGAAGGCAAAAGGTTTGTCAAAGAGAGAGTCATGGAAGATTGCAATCGAAATTGGCGAGCAGGGGTTAGCGTGAAAAGATCACTGCAGGGGTTACAATATAAAGAAAAGCCAGCTTTTGAGAAGTACCTAGATGGCACCTTTGGAGGGTCACTGCTGTTCAAACTGAGATCAAGATCACTGGAGCTTCGGGGAAAAATTGGGAGAGATGGAGAAAAGGGAGGCCAAATGTGCCACTCTGGAGTAGTGGAGACCCTGGAACATTTTCTCTTGGAATGCCCACAGTATATACCTCATAGAATAAAATTTACTGGAAGAATAATGCAGAAGTGGGGTGAAGAAACAAAGGATAGATGGCTGAAGGGGGACACGAGGGAGAGGGTAGGAATGCTTATTGAAGAAATTGAAAAAGAGGAAGTGAGGGACACTATTAAGCAGTTTATATCTGAATGCTGGGAGGAGAGGAGGGGAAGAGGGGGTGGGGTGCAGGGGGAATGATGGACTTCTCTTATGAGGACCGCGACAAATCAGCGGCTGGCCAAAGAGTTATTATTATACAAACCACGAATACTATTCTCGATTGAGTCTCAATCGAGAATAGTATTCGTGGTTTGTATACTGAGTGTTAATAAACTCAATTTTTGATTCTTGTAATACTTTCCAGTAAATTATTGCCAACAAATATCAGAAAAAAATCTAAAATTCCACCTACCATTGCCAACACACTTAGAATGCGACCACTTTCTACAAAAACCGCAGTATATAGAGTCACCTTTGCACTCACTACCACAAACCCCACAGGGCCATTTATTTTCAAGTCCCCTCCTTGACATTGTCGCTCTTTCAGACTAGCGTGCGGTTATGTCAGCTTTTTGATTTGAATGAAAGGTTTTAGCGCGCCGAAGGCGCGCAGGGACGATGTGGGATTTACAAATCCCTTGCGACCCGGTTAACCTTATTTTTTTTTCCTTTGATCACACAGGCCTAGCTTTCCTATTGCCCAAAATGGAGTCTGAGGGGGTTATGCACGCGGTTAGAATACCCGGCAGTTTACGTTTGAGTGTTAGGTGGTCAATACTCAATCCCTCAACGCCTTTAAAACTATTAGATAGCGAGCTCTATTCGGTTCCAGTTCGGCGATGGTAGAGGTTTGAGTCCCACCATCGTGGCGAGCCAGAATGTAATGTTGTGCGATGGCAAGTTTAAGGGAAGAAGAGAAAAGAAAACCAAACAGCAACGCCGGTTTGGTAGCGGCCCCGGTATATGACCATAGCGGTTACAAAAAAGAAGTGGAGAAAGCTCCAACAGTTTAGTTTGAAAAACCGGGAGTCATCCATCAAGCCTTCTGGGAGATAGGATGCCGTATGTGATTTTGAGGTATCTGGTTATCCTTCGGGAATTCCAAATGACCCCCCCCCCCCCCCAAAAAAAAAAAAAACTCTCACTGACACACACCCTCAAGCCCTTAAAAGGGCTGTTAAATCTTTATTCAAATGTTTATCAAATGTACACTCGTTCCCAGCCAGACAAGCTTGTTTCAATCCTTGCCTAGCATTTGGTGGTTTCTTGTATATGTTGCAGAAAGGTAGGTTGCAACAATTCCTCCTGCGCTTTGTCTACCATTTCCATGCGTCTTCTTGATAAGAGTGTTGCAAGAAAATTTGAGAATGTTCAGTTAGAAAAGTTATAGGTAGAGAGAAAGATAGGTATCCGCTATTGTATATTGTGCCTGCTGTGTGATTGTTGCTATGGATGGGGTAAGGGGTGTGTTTCTTCGGAGCCCACTCCCCACACGCAGAGTTGCGAGGCAATCCTCACAGACTCAATCCTAAAGATCTCAATGAGTAGCGAGGCAATCCTCACTGACTCCACGCAGTTTAATTCTATGGAGTAATTTTAATTTACTGTGGATTATTTTGTTTTTCTGTTTAGGGTTCGGTGTTCGTTCGGCTTCGCCCTTGATCCACTATCCTGGAGTATGTGGAGGGTTTTGTTGTATAGATCTTATTAAACGCGTTTAAATCGCGCTTCAACAGAGTTGCGAGGCAGTCCTCACAGACTGTATCCTAAAGTTCCGAATGAGTAGCGAGGCAATCCTCACTGACTCCACCCGATTTAGTTATATTGTATAATTTTTATTTTATTTTATTTTATTATTATTTTTTTTTTTTTTATTTTCTGGAAACTTATTTTATTTTTCTGTTAAGGGATCGGTGTTCGTTCAGCTCAACCATTAATTCACTATCTTGGAGTCTGTTGAGGGTTTTGTTTTGTAGGTCTTTTAATCGCGTATCAATAGTTTCTATTTTTGCTAGCTCGTGAAGTTCCTTTATCGGTGTCCATTTCGGTTTGCATAGTGCCACTCGCAGGGCATAATTTTGAACCCTCTGTAGCTTTTGAATGTTGGTTTTGCTTAGGTCGCTTGTTATTATGGCACCGTATTCTAGTACCGGACGTATAAATGTTTTGTAGAGCTTGAGAAGCACATCTTTGTTTGCTCCCCAATTTCTACCTCTGATCATCTTCAGAAAATTGATACGTTTAGTAGCTCTAACCGTAATGGAGTTCACGTGACTGTTTAGACTGAGATTGCTATCTAGGATAAATCCCAAAAATTTGGCCTCTTTGTTTGCTTCTAGTTTTGATCGTATAACTGGAGATCGATACTCGGGACTGGTTTCTTCCTTTGCTTTTTGAAGAACGTAACTTTTTGAGTTTTGGCGGCATTGAGTTTGATGCGCCACAGGGCACACCAGCTCTCAAGATCGCGAATGGTATCCTGTAGACGATTTTTAATTATGTTTCTGGACTTGCTGGCTGTCCAAATGCCTTTGTCGTCTGAGAACTGCGATAGTTCAACAAAGTTTTTCCCTACTTTTTCTATATCATTCACATATATTATGAAAAGAAACGGACTTAGAACCGACCCTTGTGGTGTTCCCGCTTCGAGTATTACTTCCTCTGACACCTCGCGATTAACCCTCACCTTGATTTTTCGGTCAGTTATAAATGATGATATGATCCTTAGAATTTTAGTGGGTAATCCCATTTTCGCTCGTTTATATCTCACGCCATTGTGCCATACCGAGTCGAACGCTTTTTCTACATCCAAGAAAAGCGCGGTTCCGATTTCGTTTTGACTAAATGCTGTTTTCATATAATCGACCAGTCTATATACGTGTTCGATTCCCTCTTTCTGACTCCTATACGCTCTTTGCCATTTGTTGAAAAAGTTGATTGATTCGAGATAGCTGCGAAGTCTCGTAGTGAGAATCCGCTCAAATACTTTCCCAACACAGCTAAGCAAGCTAATTGGGCGGTAGTTAGAAGGGTTGGTAAGGTCTTTGTCGGGTTTAGGTATCATGACTCCTGTGGCCACTTTCCAGCATTTTGGGAAGTACCCACAGGAGAGACAGCAGTTTAAGAGTTTGGTAAGTCTGCAGTAGAAGATGTTGGGGCACTGTTTCATTATTTTGTAAGAGACTTCGTCTTCTCCTGGGGACGAAGATGACCTGCATTTTCTGATTATACCCATGACCTCTTCTTCGCTTATTGGTTCGGTTAATTCATGGTCGTCCCCGTCTTCATGCCTTTGGTCGAAGTTCGGTTCATTGAAGATTGAGTTGTTATCTTGGACAATTTATTTACTCGTACCTTAAAATCGTTGTCATATCTGTTCCCTTCTTGTGGACGATGTGCCTTCTTTAGAAGTTCGGCAAAAGCACTGGCCTTTGCCTTGTCGTCTATGGCCATAGATCCGTCGCTAGTCTTTAGCGCATTATTATTGGCAATTTTGCTCTTTTGGCCAGTAAGAGTTTTAAATGTATCCCAGAACCTCTTAGGTTCTCTCAGCCCATTTAGGTTTTCGGTTGCTTTTTCCCATCTCACGCGATTGTCGTTAGCTATGGCCTTTTTTACTTCCCCATGAAGGCGATTATACGCGGTTTTAAGTTCTGCTCTTTTCATTTGATCATTCTCTGATTGGTAAGCCCGGAAGGCTTTTCTTTTTTGTTTGATTATTTGAAGAGTTGTTTGGATTATTCTGTTTATCCGCGTCTTTACTGTTTGCTTGGGACAGATTTCATCTAGTGTACTGTTGATAACCTCATTAAGGTGGGTGCAGGCTTTTTCTAGTTCATGAACATTTGAGGGGTCATTTGCCTTTATTTTTACTTCGATAATGTTTCTGAAGAGGTGTCAGTCAATTTTTGATAGGTTCCTCCTATTCACGGGAGGATACCTTGCGGGACCAGTATTACATTTCAGAGTGGCGTGAACCGGCAGGTGATCACTGCCTAGATCGTCATCTCCTACAAATATGTCTTGCATTTGGCTGGTTAGTGATTTGCTGGTGATAATCAAGTCTAGGATATCTGATTGATGGAGTGGGTTGTTGCTTATGTATGTTACGTCTTGATCGTTATTTACCACGAATAGATCGAGTTCTTCAATGATGTGGAAAAGGGCGTCACCATTAGGCTCAGTCTTATGACAACCGAATACCTGGTGTTTGGAATTGAAATCACCCAAGAATATGCAGTGCTTGTACTTGTTGGTAAAAAATTCAAATACTTTACTGTCTACTGTTGCTTGCGGCTTGTTATAATATGATATGATGGCCACGTGTTTGTGGTCAAGTTCAATTTCAGCTGCAATCACTTCAGCATTGAGGTGGTCGCATGGTATTGATTTGTATTTAATCTCCTGCCTTATTAGCAGAGCGACACCGCCGCCTTTTTGGGCGGGGGGATCTCTTCTAATAATATCAAAACCACATAACGAGAATTGTTTGTTTGGTTTAAGCCAGGTTTCGCTAATTCCAATTACGTCCATATTTTTTAAATAATGTGACATTTGCAAATTTTTCTGATTAACGCTTCGAGCGTTCCACTGGACTATTTTTAGTGTATCCATGAATGGTTTAGGAATAACTGTACTAATTTTATTTAAGTTTAATTACTAATTTTAATATTGTTACATAATTATATTCTGTTGACGGCCGCTTCTAATAGCGTGTGAGATATTTGAGTATTATATAACTTAGAGGCTGTTTTACTAATCTCTTTGCAAACGTCCGAAAGACTGGTGTCCATGTGTTTCTTCATTATGCTGAAAAAAGAGCCAGCCATTAGAGTACACGTGGAATAAGTGGCTACAACCCCGGCAGTTGCTGGGGTGTTGACCACCGCAATTCGGGCATTTCAGAGTTTTAGCACTACATGCCTTCGCGATGTGTTTGTCACCGCATTTCATACATCGTTGCTCCCCGTTGCATTTGTGTGACAAGTGCCCAAATTTCTGACACTTGTGACACTGAACGGGTTGCGGAAGAACACGATATTCCTCGGTTTCGTATTTTTTGCCATTAATAATTACCCCTTTGCTTATCAGATTTAATTTCGTTGCTCTATTAGGGCATTTTACTTTTATTTTCCAAGTATGGTTACCCGTGGCTTTGGAGATTAGTCTCTCCCACGAGCATCCTGGAAGGGCTTTATCAATCGAGTTTTTTTCCGTTTTGGGGTGGACGCGTGTGATTACGACACAGGGGTTTGGTTGCGGGTGGCCCTGTGTCTTGTTGGTTTTATTGGTCACCTTAGGGGGCGTTTTGGCTTTTACTTTATCGGCGTGCGTCGCTCTATCGGTTGGGCTAGCTGTCGCATTCACTATTTCCGGTGATGTAGACTCTGTTGCGTTAACAGAGTCCCCATTTCTTGGTGTGACCACCGAGTCCTTTTCAGTAGCGGTGCTCTGTGAATTTTTCTTGATGATTTTTGTCTTCTTGACATGCCGATCAATAGTCATACAGAAACCATTTTCCTCTTCAACGTCCACGGTTTCATCATTTTCACGGAACTCATTGGAGAGTTTCCTTTTCGATCGATTTTGGTTTGGTGATTTTTTCTGTCGCTGCGATTTGGGGACTTTAGCTGAATTTTTATCCAATTGAATTTCAACCGCCACGGCCGGGGAAACTGCGACTGTGTTGGTAGCTTCCTCTACTATGGAACGCAGCCAGTTATCCTGGCTGGGGGTAATTAGACCTGAATCTATTTCAGATATCCCCGGCAGTGAGCCGTCGGACGCAGGTCTTCTCATTTCTGTAGCAGCGTCAATACATGGTAAATCAGGAACTGGAGGAGCATGATCCTCCTTACTTGGTTTGGCTTTCAGAATTGCCTTTTCCAATTCCCTTCTCAATTCAGCCTTTCCTTTATCTGCCTGCCGCTTCTGGGCTTGAAGCTCTGACCGCAAACCCTCTATGGTGTCATTTAATCTGGCTATTTCTTTCTGGAAACCAGACATCATCGACATCAACGATGTCATATCAGTAGTATTAGTGGAATTTCCACTGTTGCCCAGACTACCAGAATCAAAGGCAGAACTGTTTAACTGAGCTTGACTTTGTTTATCCATTATTTTTATTTGTAAATAATTCTAAATTTTATTTTTTAAGTTATTAAAGATTTTAATTTAATTGTATTGACTTAAATTGTATTGACTTAAATATTCGTTTTTAGTTTTAACAGAGAAAAGCAGACAGAAAATAGATAGAGTTAAAGATAAACACTTACAAAATTACACTAGAGTGCACAGAAGTGGTACAGAGAACAATAGTCTTTGTTAATATCCAAGCTGTGAGATGTGTTCAGTCAGGAGCTTTCACAAACACGTCCGATCAGTATGACTGTCAATCGCTGAATCAGCTCCAATAAATATTCCCGTATTTATACTCCCAAAAAAAAACCTTGAATTGGCGGCACATCTTAAGATTACAGAAAACAAATACTGAAGTTCTTGTTGTTTTATTGTGTGGAAAAGTCAAAAGATCTTTTGCAGCATTTAATGTTGTTTTACAGAAAACAGTTTGTCGCGCCGACTGGCTAAAAGTAAAGTCATCACAGTAAAAACATTGTGAGGCTTGCCATTGTAGAAACAACAGTCATATCAAGAAAGAAGCAAGCAACAGTACACGCCATACATACTGAATGAAACCACTCTCGCCGACAAAATACAGTGATATTGCGGCACATTATTATTTTTTTGGTCGGTACTCATTTAAGTTTTTTGGTCGGTACTCATTGAGTTTTGGTCGGTAATTTGCACTTTTGGTCGGTTTTGGAGCCGAGTGCCGAGCACCACAAATAACTGCTTAAAAACCTTTGAGATTCTAAAAAATCGTATTTTTTTGGTCGGTACTCATTTAATTTTTTGGGTCGGTACTCATTGGGTTTTGGTCGGTATTTTGGTCGGTAATTAGCACTTTTGGTCGGTTTTGGTCGGTTTTGGACGGTTTTAGACTGTTTTGGGCGGTTTTGGACGGTTTTGGTCGGTAATTAGTATGATCGCACGTATTTCCTTACATTTCGGCAGAGTTTATTGATCCAAACTATGTTTTATCCTTTAAGTATCCTTTAAGTATCGTCATATGAATGTCCGTGAGGCGTCAACGGAAATTTCGAAATCGGCCATGTTTTTGTATAAATATAAAACAGCAAAAACAATAACCCGGTAATGGCGCCGAAACTAATAGACCTTTGGTTCCGCTCCACATTTTCCAGGCATTTCCAAATATGACATACCATACACTCTCTTCAAATGCAAATATTCTGTAGCTAAGTTATCTAACTCATAACATGTATTACACTTCCCAAATCCACAAAAAAACATATAACACTATCTGACAAAGTAGAAATAAACAATCTGAATGTGGGTGGAATAATTTATTGTCAAAGGCCAGACTTCAACCTGAAAAATTGCATGAAAAAATGCCGAAACCAGTCATTTTCAGCCACCTAGCAGCCTCAAAAGCAGAATTTTCCCACCAACCTCACCTACCCACCCCTGGAACAGAGCATCCCCTGTTTCTAAAATGCCAAAAAAATTTTATATGTTTCCGTCTCCTTTTTCAGTTACCTGTCTGGTAACAAACCCGTGTAAAAATTACATTTTAAAAAATAGCCAATTTTTCGAAGCCACTGTTTCCCATAATGCATCTGGTAATTTACCCCTATGTATAACGGCAGAAGAAGTGCGGAACGTGGTCTCGAAATTAAAAAATGGTAAAGCGGGAGGGACTGATGAAATTCCGAACGAATTCCTCAAAAATGGAGGGGAGGCACTTATTGAAGCCCTGACAAACCTTTTCAGCCTGGCTCTGCGAAAGCAAGAGGTCCCCAGAGAGTGGAGGGAAAGTAAGGTGTCGTTCATACACAAAAAGGGGGATAAGGAAGTTCTAGATAACTATAGGGGGATATCAGTTAGTAGTAACATCGGAAAAGTATTCTGTAAGGTCATATACTGTAGACTAGAGGAAGTTATTGAAGAGAAAAGTTTTTTAGGAGAAATTCAAAATGGTTTCAGTAAAGGACGAAGAGTCACTGATCACCTATTTACACTCACCCAACTGATAGAATCAACAAAGGCTGAAAAGAAAAAGATGTTTCTGGCATTTAGTTTAAACAATATTTATTTGTTCAACATTTCTAGAGATACAAAGTACAACATTGTTGATGGTGGATCCGACAGAAAGCTAAAGAGCTTATAAAAGGTCGTTTCCACGTTTGACATTTACAATATAATGATATAATCGGATTAATGACACTCGTACAGTTTCATTTATATTGTTTAAACCATGGAAATTAACATGAGAGGTACTGTAGGAAAAAAGAGAATATTGGAATGAAGAAAGAAAGCAAGAAGCCAACCTGGGTGCAAACTGATCCGGTAACTCATCTAGTATTACAGAGAATACAAGTAGACTGTAGTCACAGCACACGTACAAGTTGGATATGAACTGTGCATAGGGAAGACGTCTAAGTTCTTACACATATACATACATATATACACAGATACATATCGTCGCCCGAGCGCTAGAACGTTCTATGTCCCCTGTGTGACCTAGAACACTCCAGCACTCAGTCGACGATACATATACGCACGCACGCATACATATACATACATACAGACACGCATACTAGCACGCACGCATGCACACACACACACATACATACTTAACATACATACGCACGCACATAAACGCACACACAAACATATATATTTACATACATATGCATACATTCATGCACTCTCACGTGCGCGTGCATGCACGTATCTACATACACTTACTAGAAGCGCTTTGAAGCTATAATATAATCCTGGACAAGGTCAACGACTGAACGATTTTCTTCGTTACTAAAAAATTCGGAGCCATAGAGTAAGACTGAAACATTTGGAGTAAAGGATAGTTGACCAATGGTACGGTTACGGATATTAAAGTAAAGAGGGCACATTAACAGAAAGTGCTCAGTCGACTCGATCTCTCCACATTGGCAATAGGGTGAGAGTGATATATGATTGGCATATAGATGTGAATTGAGATTGCTACATCCCAAGCGCAACCGGCAATGATATATCTGTGCTGAACGACATTTTGCATTACTGAAAAACGACGGCGGCCGCCGATTATTATGATTTAAATAACTCTTAAAATTACTATAAGAACTATTCTCTCTAACAGGTAGTGGTATTCTATTCCATAATTTAGTTACTGCCGGGATGAAAGAGGATTGGTATAAATTGGTTCGACAAAAAGGAATCCTGAGGTTACCACTTGAACGAAGATTATGAGCCGTATTGCTCGCCGATACTGGGGGTGGAACCTTACTAGCAATGTATCGGGGCGTTATGCAATGGTACATCTTGAAAAACTGCATTAATTTGTGTTTTCCACGCCTGTCCTGGAGGGTATCCCAGCAGGTTTCGGAGTATAATAGGGCTTTGCTGGCACTGACAGTTCCCCCGGTAACAACCCTAGCTGCAGCAACTTGAATTTTCTCTATATTAACAATGTCTCTTTCATTGCAGTTATCCCAAACCGTATCGGCATATTCCAGTAGGGGTCTTACGAATGCAAAGTAAATTTTTTCCAGAACGCATCTATCAAGTATGAATTTGTACTTTCGCATTAAGTCTATACGTGTCCAGGCTTTAGCACAGATATAATCAATGTGATCAGTCCAGGTACAAGTAGTATTCAATATAACACCTAAATGCTTGTGACTATCAACTTCGGCAATTTGCATATTAGAAAACAACAAGGGTGGATGAGAACGGGTATTAGTTTTCCGAGATATGAGAAGACTTTCAGTTTTTTGTGGGTTGAATTCGACCAGCCATAATCTAGCCCAATTTTCTATTGTCGCCAGATCGCGATTGATTACATTAGCTGTTTGGGCAGGATTTTCAACAATAAGATAAAGAGATGTGTCGTCTGCAAAGAGACGCAGGCTGCTGATCAAATTTTCCGTAATATCATTAATATAGATGAGGAATAAAAGAGGACCAAGAATCGAACCTTGTGGAACTCCAGAACAGACAGCTCTCCAAGAGGAGCACTCGTTTGCTATGACAACCCGCTGGGATCTATCAGAGAGATATGATCTGAGAAAATCCAGTAATTCCCCCCTAATTCCGACCTTCTCCAATTTGTAAAGCAATCCGGCGTGCCAAACTTTATCAAACGCTTTACTAACATCACAGAAGACCACTCTGACCTCCTTGCCATCATCCAGAGCACGACAGAATTCGTCGTATATATCTGATAGTTGGAGAACTGTAGAGTCCCGAGGTGTAAAACCAGATTGAAATGGACTAAGGGTATTATTATCACTCAGGAATTTCCATAGACGCTTAAAGATGCATTTCTCAAATACCTTGCCTACACAGCTAATCAAAGATATAGGACGCTAATTCGTGACTAAGTTAGAGGGAGGTTTTTTCAGAATTGGAGATACATTAGCTTTTTTCCATGCAGTTGGAAAATAACAGTTATTCAATAGGATATTAAACAGGATCGATAGTGGTTCACACAAGGACGTTTTACACTCTTTTAGTAGACGAGGGCTGACCAAATCCGGACCAGAGGCTTTGGACGCATTTATTGCTGTCAGTGCTTCATAAACATCGCGGCAGTGGAGCGTTATATTATCAAGTATTTCATCGCATGGTAGAACAGATGCTGGCAACGAGGCTTTAGAATCATCTACGCAAGAAATAGTACAGAAATAACTGTTGAGCACCTCAGCTTTCTCAATGTTCGACAAATACGTTCTGTTTTGGTGAGTTATAGTTGGGATCCCTAATGAAGTATTATTTCCTATGGAAGATTTAAGGGTCTTCCACCATTGTGCTGATGAAGTCTCTGAGCTTTTCAGCACGCTTTGAACTTCAGATAAATGGGTCATTTTGGCCTTTCGTATCGCTGAAACGACCTCATTCCTCTTACGTCTGTATTTATACCATGCTTGAGGAAGACCACTCCATTTGGCTGCACGATACAATCGTTTTCTTTGTCTGATAAGTAGTCTTATGTTATTATGAAACCATTCAGGTTGGTTAGTTCTCGAGGTTATGTATTTATTTGGGATATGCTTTGATGCCAAATGGAGTATTTTATTGGTAAAATCAGATACAATAGTGTCCAGATCGGGGTTATCAAATATTTCGTCCCATTGTTCGTTAATGATTGCATTATTTAGATCGATGTAGTTTCCTAATGCATAAGCCCAGACACGTCTCTTGAAAGCAACATGAGCTGATTTTGCGAAGTCAATTTCGATAACAATTGGTTTGTGATAGCGGATCATGTCTGGGAAGAAGGGATCTAAAACTTCACACGACACCACGTTCACTGACTGAGACACGGCAAAGAGATCGAGCAGCGTCGCTGAAGTTTCGGTAATGCATGTCGGATCATTGACAAACTGGGCCAAGTTGAAACATCTGGAAATTTCTAAAAATTTGCTTCCTAGAGGCATAAGTTGATTATCATTAAAATCACCAGTAACAATAAGATCTTCAATTTGGGTATCTTTGGCTTTTTCAATGGAGGCGGAAATAATATTCCACGTTTCGGGTGGACTATTAGGTGGGCGGTAAAACACACCCAGCAAAAGTGGCTTACCATGTTTTGTGACAACTTCAGTCCAAAGACACTCAATATTTACTAACTCAAGATCAGGTCTATGTCGGAAGGCAATGCCGTCCTTGAAATATAAATCCACACCACCCCCCCCCCCCCCCCCCTCGTCGGCCGGTCCTTACGTAGTGGCTCCTGAAAGCTAGGCAGAAGTACATTAGATATCGGAGTGTTATCAGTTAGCCACGTCTCGGTGAGAGCCAGAATATCAAAGACCAGCGATTCACATTTTATAATGTCTAATTTCGTTTGTACATCTAAGCTTTGTACATTCAAATGGCACATTTTTAATATATTTACTCTCTTATTTGAGTCTGTAAGATTTGGGCCTGGGTTCAATTCAATATCGCCCGATAATATAATTAATACTAGCAAGAACACTGTTTGTGCGAGAATGGGAGCCGAGAGTGTTAAATAAAAAACTCTGTCAATCACCGAAACACCTGTACCCAAATTATAATTAAAATGTGGTTCCAATGACCACGCATTTTTGTCCCCAAGCGTAACTGGACAATCGAACAAGCTGAAAAATAATGCAAGCATAACAGTGAGGGCGTTAAGTAGACTGCTTCCCTTCCAGCGCATATACATGTAGCATAATATACAGCATATTTGATGTTTTTGGAGCTTATTTTTAATGCCGTGACAATAGACAACACTATTAAAAAAACCAATCCGAGCTCTGTAGACATTTATGTTACACATTTATGTAATACCAGCATCAAACAGTCGGGAAAGTACTCGGATGATTTTGTTGTTTACAATTGTGTGGTACCGTTTCAAGCTTACATACTGGTTGGCAAGAGTAGTAAGTTCTGAATAAGACAGAAAGAAGTAGTAATAATTTGTAATAGGATGCTGCAATACAAAAAAGAACATATTTACATGTAAATATTGTAAACCAGTATCAAACCAGTATCAAACATATATGACACTGGATGAAGTGAATGAGTTACGATAGGCTGCAATGGAAGCTATTAATGTGGGCAGGTTATACATCACTGGCCTAGACTACCATTCATATCTATGTACATAAACCATCAGGCATCCGACTGCGAAATACAAGAGTATGTCAGATCTTCATTAATCTAATTGGGACAATTAAAGGAGTGGATTAACTCTGTTGGTCTTCGGGAACACCCTAGTGGACAGACAAACCAATAAGATACCAGTCCATTTGTGAAATACAAATTATGACAAGCAAGTATTCAACATCACAGGTAGACGACACACTGTATTAACCTAGTTAGAACGATACAAACAATTGAATGCCATTCTCGTGCTTCAAATACACCCCAGTGAGCAGAAAAATCTATAACAGATGTCATATTGGTCCATATAATTGTCATCACTAATTCAAAAAGGTAATAACAGGGCCAATCTTTTGAGACTAATTTGTATTGCAAGGATTCATCGTGCGATTTACAAGAAAGTTAACATGCTCGGTATGGTTGGCCCACTAGAAATAGACTTGGAAACTTTATATTAAGATTTGTTTTTATCTAAAGGAAAATTAACCCTCCACCAAAGACGAAGTAAGTAGTATACATACTAAGTGTGGATTAGTCCACTAATCACAATCCACATGTGAACGCCGTTATTTCCAACTTTAACTCATCTGAAAATTTCTGGCATTTCTAGATGTGAAAAAAGCGTACGACCGAGTGTGGAGGGAAGGTATGTGGCGAAAGCTCGAGGGCATCGGACTGGGGGGTGACTTTGTGGGAATCATGAAAGCACTGTATACAGATGTGCAAAGCCAACTCAGTATAGGGAGTATCACTACAAAACGAGTCCCTATGGATATAGGCCTCAAGCAGGGGTGTATCTTTTCACCGATTTTGTTTGCATTGTATGTTAAAGATTTAGGGGACGAACTAATTCAGAGTGCGGAGGGGGTAAATGTGGGAGACATAAAGATACCAGGCTTATTCTTTGCGGACGACATGGTGTTAATGTCTAGAACTGAACAGGGGCTAGAGAAACTGCTGGAAACTGTTGGTAGATATGGGAACACTTGGCGGCTCGAACTAAATGAAAACAAAAGCAAGGTAATACCCGTTGGACGCAAGGTAGATATGACGAAGAGATGGAGAGTGGGGGAGTTCTCAATCCCCGAAGGGGAAAGCAAACAAATCACTGTAGGAGAAACGGGAGAGTATGAGTATCTAGGGGTAAGCATAAATATAAAGGGAAGAGGGGTGTACAGAAATTGCTCAGCCAAACTGATTCTGAAGGGGAAAAGAATTCTGAACCAACTAAAACTTTTAGGGAAAAATAGTTTCAACAAGGTCTTTGTGGGGAAAACACTGTGGGAGAGGGTGGGTTTATCAAGTGTAACGTATGGCACGGACGTGATTCCATTAAACCAAACCGTTATTAAGAAGTTGGAAAGTACTCAGAATGATGCCGGCAGATGGATAACAGGGTCGAGTAATGCTGCAGCTTTGGAAGCAGTAAGGGGGGAGCTTGGGTGGATGAAAATCAAGGACAGGGTAGATTTGGGAAAACTGTGTTACTTTAACTACTTGAGAAACCTGCCTGACAACCGGTGGTGCAAATTGATGCTCGATACCATTTGGAATTCTAATATAGAAACGGGGTGGTCAAAATATGTGAGGGAACTAATGGACAATTACTCTATAGAAGTCATAAACATAGAAGTAGGAATGAAAGAAGGCAAAAGGTTTGTCAAAGAGAGAGTCATGGAAGATTGCAATCGAAACTGGCGAGCAGGGGTTAGCGTGAAAAGATCACTGCAGGGGTTACAATATAAAGAAAAGCCAGCTTTTGAGAAGTACCTAGATGGCACCTTTGGAGGGTCACTGCTGTTCAAACTGAGATCAAGATCACTGGAGCTTCGGGGAAAAATTGGGAGAGATGGGGAAAAGGGATGCCAAATGTGCCACTCTGGAGTAGTGGAGACCCTGGAACATTTTCTCTTGGAATGCCCACAGTATATACCTCATAGAATAAAATTTACTGGAAGAATAATGCAGAAGTGGGGTGAAGAAACAAAGGATAGATGGCTGAAGGGGGACACGAGGGAGAGGGTAGGAATGCTTATTGAAGAAATTGAAAAAGAGGAAGTGAGGGACACTATTAAGCAGTTTATATCTGAATGATAGATGGCTGAAGGGGGACACGAGGGAGAGGGTAGGAATGCTTATTGAAGAAATTGAAAAAGAGGAAGTGAGGGACACTATTAAGCAGTTTATATCTGAATGCTGGGAGGAGAGGATGGGAAGAGGGGGTGGGGTGCAGGGGGAATGATGGCCTTCTCTTATGAGGACCGCGACAAATCAGCGGCTGGCCAAAGAGTTATTATTATTATCAGACTCCAACTTTGGGACCAAAACCTCAAATTCTCTTGTCCAACAAAAAACCTAATGTAATAATATATCTGATACTAAAAATATATCTCTATTTTACATGGCCTTAGTTTCAACATATGCCCTGTGTTTAGAATTTCTGTGCATTAGTGCGAAACTGTGGAGCGGAACCTTTTCATTGATGCGGAATCGGAAAATCGATCGCAATTGCGCAGAGTGGGGGGGGGGGGGGGGGGGGGGGGTGATAATCTGCTCTGTGCGAATGCGACCGAGTTTGATGACCTCTGCGCGAATGAGATCGAGATTCCGATTTCGCATCGATGAAAAGGTCTATTCGTTTCGGCGCAATTACCGGGTTATTGTTTTTACTGTTTTATATTTATACAAAAACATGGCCGATTTCGAAATTTCCGTTGACGCCTCACGAGTATTCATATGAAAGGATAAAACAAAGTTTGGATCAATAAACTCTGTCCAAATGTATGGAAATACGGGGACACACTAAAATGTGTACCCCGGCTCCGGAAAAGGTGTGCCTGGGAAATATAAAGTTGCATTTCTTTCTTATTCGTATGTATAATGTGATCATTTTGGGTGTGTAGCATCCTTTAGGGATACTTTAACGGTTTATGGAGAAATATTTAGAATTATTTAATTTTTGTGAGTTTCATCGAGGTTTCCCCTTCAGAAACGCACTAAAAAATGTACCCCGGCCGGGTCGTTAATTAATTAGCTCGCACTTTAATCCGATGACAATGGATGTGTTGTACAAATTGAGTGTATAAAAACTTGATTGAATTGCCCTACCAGTTCGCAAAGTGGATTATAATTCTCATTCATCTTATTCAGTTATTAGGACATTATTAGGAGTTCAAAGATTTATAAGAATGCCATTCAAACTGATGTGTCATGACATCCATATTTGCGTGGTTTTATTATAAATTATTGAACATTCGTGGTGGGCCATAATAATAATAATAACTCTTTGGCCAGCCGCTGATTTGTCGCGGTCCTCATAAGAGAAGGCCATCATTCCCCCTGCACCCCACCCCATCTTCCCCTCCTCTCCTCCCAGCATTCAGATATAAACTGCTTAATAGTGTCCCTCACTTCCTCTTTTTCAATTTCTTCAATAAGCATTCCTACCCTCTCCCTCGTGTCCCCCTTCAGCCATCTATCCTTTGTTTCTTCACCCCACTTCTGCATTATTCTTCCAGTAAATTTTATTCTATGAGGTATATACTGTGGGCATTCCAAGAGAAAATGTTCCAGGGTCTCCACTACTCCAGAGTGGCACATTTGGCATCCCTTTTCTCCATCTCTCCCAATTTTCCCCCGAAGCTCCAGTGATCTTGATCTCAGTTTGAACAGCAGTGACCCTCCAAAGGTGCCATCTAGGTACTTCTCAAAAGCTGGCTTTTCTTTATATTGTAACCCCTGCAGTGATCTTTTCACGCTAACCCCTGCTCGCCAGTTTCGATTGCAATCTTCCATGACTCTCTCTTTGACAAACCTTTTGCCTTCTTTCATTCCTACTTCTATGTTTGTGACCTCTATAGAGTAATTGTCCATTAGTTCCCTCACATGTTTTGACCACCCCGTATCTATATTAGAATTCCAAATGGTATCGAGCATCAGTTTGCACCACCGGTTGTCAGGCAGGTTTCTCAAGTAGTTAAAGTAACACAGTTTTCCCAAATCTACCCTGTCCTTGATTTTCATCCACCCAAGCTCCCCCCTTACTGCTTCCAAAGCTGCAGCATTACTCGACCCTGTTATCCATCTGCCGGCATCATTCTGAGTACTTTCCAACTTCTTAATAACGGTTTGGTTTAATGGAATCACGTCCGTGCCATACGTTATACTTGGTAAACCCACCCTCTCCCACAGTGTTTTCCCCACAAAGACCTTGTTGAAACTATTTTTCCCTAAAAGTTTTAGTTGGTTCAGAATTCTTTTCCCCTTCAGAATCAGTTTGGCTGAGTAATTTCTGTACACCCCTCTTCCCGTTATATTTATGCTTACCCTTAGATACTCATACTCTCCCGTTTCTCCTACAGTGATTTGTTTGCTTTCCCCTTCGGGGATTGAGAACTCCCCCACTCTCCATCTCTTCGTCATATCTACCTTGCGTCCAACGGGTATTACCTTGCTTTTATTTTCATTTAGTTCGAGCCGCCAAGTGTTCCCATATCTACCAACAATTTCCAGCAATTTCTCTAGCCCCTGTTCAGTTCTAGACATTAACACCATGTCGTCCGCAAAGAATAAGCCTGGTACCTTTATGTCTCCAACATTTACCCCCTCCGCACTCTGAATTAGTTCGTCCCCTAAATCTTTAACATACAATGCAAACAAAATCGGTGAAAAGATACACCCCTGCTTGAGGCCTATATCCATAGGGACTCGTTTTGTAGTGATACTCCCTAGACTGAGTTAGCTTTGCACATCTGTATACAGTGCTTTCATGATTCCCACAAAGTCACCCCCAGTCCGATGCCCTCGAGCTTTCGCCACATACCTTCCCTCCACACTCGGTTGTACGCTTTTTTCACATCTAGAAATGCCAGAAACATCTTTTTCTTTTCAGCCTTTGTTGATTCTATCAGTTGGGTGAGTGTAAATAGGTGATCAGTGACTCTTCGACCTTTCCTGAAACCATTTTGAATTTCTCCTAAAAAACCTTTCTCTTCAATAACTTCCTCAAGTCTACCGTATATGACCTTACAGAATACTTTTCCGATGTTACTACTAACTGATATCCCCCTATAGTTATCTAGAACTTCCTTATCCCCCTTTTTGTGTATGAACGACACCTTACTTTCCCTCCACTCTCTGGGGACCTTTTGCTTTCGCAGAGCCAGGTTGAAAAGGTTTGTCAGGACTTCAATAAGTGCCTCCCTTCCATTTTTGAGGAATTCGTTCGGAATTTCATCAGTCCCTCCCGCTTTACCATTTTTTAATTTCGAGACCACGTTCCGCACTTCTTCTGCCGTTATTTCGCTACATACACGATTGGATAGGTTCTCCTCCACCAGTGTATTTTTTTTTGGTGGGGACCCACTGCCCCATCGCCTATCGTTTATCTTTTCCCAGTGCTTGACTAACTCTGAAGCGATACGGCCTTTATCTTCTGTACTTTCCCCATCCACTTTGATACTCTGCACACTACTTTTCCCCCGTTTATTTACCCAGTTCCAAAATACGTTTGAGCTCGAACCCCCCGTTTTCTTTATTGTTCTGGCAAGACTGCAATTGCGGTCCTTCCTATTATTATTCTTTATCTCATTCACCTTTTTCCGTGCCAGTTCATATTCTCCTTTCATTAGTCTCGTGTCATTGTTATCCACCCCTTTAAGCTTCCTACTTCTTCTGTAAGCAGCGCATTTTACCTTCCTTTCTTTTATAGCCTTTTTCAGTCCCTCGTTAACCCTGTATCCGAGCTCTCTCGTTGGGACCCTCACCCTTCCTATACAATCCTTCCCTGCCTCTGTTAGGCTATTTACTATGCCATCTGAAATACTCTGGACATTTGCATCCCTAGGTATACATTCAAGACTTGGTTTTAGTTTTTCCCGAAACTGCTTCCAGTCGGCTCCTTGTTTTCGTCCCCAAACTTCCTTGAAGGTATTTCTGTCTCTATTCGTCTTTTTGCCCATAATCTTAACTGTTATCAGGTTGTGATCACTACCCAAGTCATTTTTTCCCTCGTCATCTATTTCTACATCTACAACCTCCCTCCATACGCTAATGTCAGTGAGTATATAATCAATTATTGTTTTCTTATCGTTCCTCTCCCAGGTCCATTTACCCTTACATTTCGCATCCCTGTTCAGGATCTTTAAACCAAGCTCTTTTGATAGGTCCAACATCTTCCTCCCATTCGTGTTAATTTTCCTATCACCTCCTTGTATGCCCTCCTCCTTATCCCCGATGTGCCCATTGAAGTCCCCCATTAGGACAATACTGAACCCTCTGCTTTCAAGCTCTGTGATATTCGATCTAAGAGTTGTATATATTGAATCATTCCACTCGGGCTTACTTCCCTCCACTGCTAAGTATACAACACCAACGGCAACACTCCTGCTTCCTAACTTGATTTTTGCCCAGACTATTTCGTTGGATACTGGAATCTGAGTCCTTGCTTCTGTGAGATCTGTAATCAATGAGGGCTGTAATTCCTCTTTAGCGTAGATGCCAACACCCCCACCCCGTTTCTGACCCTCAGTTCGCCCAGCTCCTATCCACACGCAACCCTTCATCTGATCAACCCGCTCATCCCGTCGTATCCACGTCTCACTTAGACCCATTATATCGAAGTCTCCTTCGTCCATCATTGTTGATATTTCGCTTACTTTCTTGTGCAGACCCTGGATGTTGCAGTACCCAAACTTAATGAATCTTTGTTTTTTTGTTCTCACTGGCACATTATTATACCCCTGGTATGTCCCTGTGTTGTGCATGTTTGTTGTTCTTCCTATGTTCCCAGCATTTGTGCCCCTCTGGGTTATCGGCTGTGGTCCCCTACCCCCCTTTTCTCCAAAAAAGGCCCAGCCACCTGTAAAATTTTTTGGCCCAACAGGTCTGTACCCATCCTACTTAAATGCAATGCGTCTCGCCCATACAACTCTCCTTGTCCCCAGAATGAATCCCAGTGGTCAATGAAATGTATTCCCAAGTCTTTGCAGTGCTCTTCCAGCTCCTCGTTTAGTGCCATAATCCGCGAGTTCCTCTCATTCCCACCACCCATAACGGGGAGCACCCCTGAAACGATGATCCGAGCATTCCTGGTAAGTAGCTTACTAATTAGGTCCTTGTATGTGTCCACCAAACGAACTGATTTCCTCTCCCTGATGTTATTGGACCCCACATGTAATACCACTACCGGATCAGGCCCCGACCCAGCTACAATACCGTCCACTCTATTCCTCAGGTCCTCCACTTTAGCCCCCGGAAAGCACAGAACTGTTCTATTTTTACTGTCCGGACCACAGACAACCTTGTCGATCCCCCGAACTATGCTACTTCCCGCAACCACCAACTTACTTTTGGCCCTCGCCCTATTTATCTCCTCTAGTCTCCTATTGTTTACAGCGTCCTCTTCCTCTCCAACAGCCCCACTCGGAATCACTATCGGTATCGGTATCTTTGACCTAGGATTACTCCTATCCTTGTCCCTCCGTCTCTTTCCAGGCCCTGAACTACCCGGACTACTCCCCTGGTCTTCTACCGGATCCCTCCTCCTTTTTCCTGGCCTAGACCCCAAGCTACTATCTGTTGCAACTACCTCCATCCCCTCCTCTGACTCTTCCGAATCGAGCACATCAAATCTGTTTCTGGTGCTGCACTCCCCACTGCCTTTGGACTTTACACCCCTATCTACCTGCTTCTCTGGCCCCCCTTTCCTACCACTTTTGATAGTCCACGCCAAACGCTTTACAGCATTGCTCCGGCTTGGGCCCCCCTCATCTGTCCTACGTACTTTTCTAGCAGCCCCCACCTCATCACCTACCTCATTCACATCAAAGGTTCTACCCCCATGTTTCCTCTTGGAACCACCGACAACCATCCATCCTTCTCGGAAAGCTACTTTCACAGGCGTAACTCCAGACAGCCCCGCCCTACCAAGTTTTCCCTTCAGCTCAGCAATCTCCCCCTCAAACTTAACAATTGTCTCAAGTAGGCGGAGGATTTCCTGACAGTTTGCACATACCTCTCCATATCCCATCGAACGACAGTCCCCATACATCATAGAAAACTGTTTACAAACTTCAAGCCCAATATCGCCATCGGTGGCCCCACCAACCCGGCTCTGACCGACACCCCCAGTGACCTCTGTCTGCACACAAATACTTACCCCGTTGGCACCGTTGACCTGGACCGCGATATTACACGTATTTACCTCCATACTTACCTCCGTCTGAACAGACTTGCTCGCCATCATCAAAACAAAATTACGCGATCGGACAGGGAAAACTGTTAACACGCGACAAAAGGCAACACGACGAACCGTTCGACAACTTAGCGCTCACAGTTTTATTTAAGACCTCCTAACTTTGTCCCAGTTACTATACTAAACTACCTCCCCACAAAGTTGAATAAAATAACCTGAAAATGAAATATATATGATTAGTAAACAATAAAAATACTTAATTTCGATTCGTAGCCAAGGAAACTTCTGTATACTTGCGGATCGATCCAAGAATGGATATATAAGGAAAATACACAAACAGAATGACATTCAAACTTCAAAAATTATTAAGTACGTAGTGTATAAAGTTACCCTGGTTTCTGTGGTGGGCATTGTGTCCATGAATTTGATGAATGGAACGTTTCTGCGCGCCGAAGGAGCACAGGGACGATGTGGGATCCGAAAATGGCTTCGGAATCGTGCGGACAAAATGTGTGGAAAAAAAAAAAAACCCCAAAAAAAAAAAAAAAAAAAAAAAAAAAATAATAATAATCCGTAGAAAAACAATAGTCTTTCCCTGAGGGAAAAGCCTAAAAAACTAGACTTTATGATTCTGGAGAATCATGGCTTTTCCCAATTAGATTCCATGATTTTTCTTGACCCCCACAGTGTCTGATGAATTGTTTTTAACTGTCTCACTAAAGTTCCTTCATTGATGTTATGAGAAAGGTGAGTATAGTAGTCTCAAATGACTCGGTTTGGGTTTGATAAAAAAATGTTTACGTAAAACCCATCATTAATGGTGGAATGGGTTAATATCAATATCAATGTTTCCCTATCAGTTTTGCGTCCTGTAAAAGAAGTTATGTTTCTCTGTGGCATTTCCATTTGATGTTGTTGGTGTCCAAAAACAGACTATTTCCTCAATTTTTTTTTACATTTAGCAGCCCATGAAGGGTTAACAAATGCCTACCAGAATAATTGATCCATGCAACTGGTCATATGACACCAAGACCTATCAACGGCCATTTTCTCTTGAAAACCCCACAAAATGTTTGTAGAAATCCAGGGAAAACGATTTTTTAAGCTTTTGATGGTATCCCTGTTAACCTCCCCAACAGGGGTTAACTCTTGGCTTTTTGAATACCTTTATTACTTACAAAAATGGTCCTCTGTGAATTCCACTTCAAACAAAGGAGATTATGTTTATCTCTCATGTATACATTAGGTGCTGTGCGTGTCTGAAAACAGTCCCATGTTAACAAAATTACGATGCTTGGCAGCTTGTAGATGGTTAAAAAACGCTCACCAGAGTATTTTGTCCATGCAACTTGTAATGTCACATAAAGACCTACGAATAGTAATTTGTCTTGAAACCCTACAAGTTACCATTAGGGAAATTCACAGAAAATGGGAATTTAAAGCTTTCAAGGGATATCTCTCTTTAGCCTGCCCAAAATTGGTTAAGACGTCGACTTTTGAATACCCTTACTACTTACAAAAATGTTTCCGTATAAATTGTACGCACGATAAAAGAAGGCACTTTTCTTTGTGGTGTACCCTTTGGGTGCTGTTGGTGTGCAAAAACAGCCCATTTTATCACAATTTTTACGTTTAGCAGCTCGGGGAGGGTTAACTAATGCTGACCGGAATATTTTATCCATGCAACTTGTAATGTCACACCAAGACCTGAGAGTGACCAATTTTTCTTGAAAATCTACAAGACTCGTTTAGAGAAATCCACGGAAAACATGAAGTTTTGAGCTTTTTGGGGGTATTGCTGTTTAACCAGCCCAAAACGGGTTAACACTTGGTTTTCTGAACACCCTTATTACTTACAAAAATGATCCTCGGTGAATTCCACTTCCAATAAAGGAAGTTATGTTTACCTCTCGGGTATCATTTGGGTGGAGTGGGGGTCTGAAACAGGCCCATTTCATCAAAATTTCGATGTTTGGCAGCCTGTGGAGGGTTACCATATGCATCGCCTAATATGTCGTGTGTATCAAAGGTTGTGTCATAGGCAGGTCTAGTAATTATGAATATTTAAAAAAAAACCTAAAGACGTGTTTTGAGAAAGTGCCGATAAACCCCAATTTGGCAGTTTTTTGCCAATTCTGGCGAAATAAGGGTTAAATCGAAAATTCCGCTTCAGCACATTTTTAGATTTTTTGCCACTCTATGCCTGTGCCAAATTGTGTGAAAATCGGTTCGAAAATGGCTTCTGAATCGTACGGACAAAAATGTGTGGAAAAAAAAAAAAAAAAAAAAAACCTAAAAAATAAAAAAAAAAAAAAATAATAATCCGTAGAAAAACAATAGACTTTTCCAGAGGGAAAAGCCTAACAAAAAAAAAGCCAAAAAAAAAAAAAAAATAATAAAAATAGACTTTATAATTCTGGAGAATCATGGTTTTTCCCGATGAGATTCCATGATTTTTCATGACCCCACAGTGTCTGATGAATTGTTTTTAACTGTCTCACTGAAGGTCCTTCATTAATGTTATGAGAAGGGTGAAGATAGTAGTCTCAAATGACACAGTTTGATAAAAAATTGTTTAGGTAAAAACCATCATTAACGGTGGAGTGGGTTAATGTCAATATCGTCGTCTGACAAGTCAATGACCGACAAAAGGAGTTATGTTTGTTTGACACATACTCACTGAGTGCTGTGTGAATTTAAAAATGGTCCATTTTATCTCAAATGTATCCAAAATATTGATGTCTGGCAGCTTGTAGAGGGTTAACAAGTGCCAACAGGAATATTTATTCATGCAACTTGTAATGTCACACCAAGAACTGTGAATGGCCATTTTTTCTATAAAATCTACAAGATGTTTTCAGAGAAATCCAGCGAGAACATGAATTTTAAGCTTTTGATGGGTATCATTGTTTTTCCAGCCCAAAACGGGTTAAGTGTTGTTTTTGGAATCCTCTTATTACTTCCAAAAATAATTCTCAGTGAATCCTACTTCCACTTATTTTGATCTCTCCTCCCAACTTCGGGTGCTGTGGGTACGCAAACACAGCCTATTTTATCAACATTTTGATGTTTGAGAACCTGCTTAGGTTTAACAAATGCTTACAGGAATATTTTGTACATGCACCTTGTAATGTCACACTAAGATATGAGAATGGCCATTTTTTCCTGAAAATCTACAGGATGTTTTTAAAGAAATCCTCAGATAACATGAATTTTTAACCTTTTGAGGGGTATCTCTCTTCAACCAGCTCTAAAGGGTTAATGCTTGGTTTTGTGAATATCTTCATTCCTTACAAAAATGATCGACGGTGAATTCCACTTCCAATGAAGGAGGTTATGTTTATCTCGCAGGTACACATTTGGTGTTATGGTTGCCCAAGAACAGCCCATTTTCTCCAAATGCCAATGCTTGGCAGCCTCTGGGCGGTTAACAAATGCTTACCGAAACATTTTGTTCATGCAACTTGTAATGTCACTCGAAGACCTGCGAATGGTCAATTGCTCTTGAAATTTTTTTTTGTTGAGAAATCGAGAAATCCACATAAAACTGGAATTATAAGCTTTTAAGAGGTATATCTCCTTAACCAATCAAAAATGGGTTAAGACCTCGATCTTTGAATACATTTACTACTTACAAAAATATTTCCCTGTCAGTTTTGCGTCCGGTAAAAGAAGTTACGTTCCTCTGTTGTATTCCCATTTGATGTTGTTGTTGTTCAAAAACAGACTATTCTTTTTCAAAATTTTGACATTTAGCAGCCCACGGAGGGTTAACAAATGCTTAGAGGAATAATTTATCCAATCAACTGGTAATGTGACACCATGACCTATCAATGGCCATTTTCTCTTGAAAACCCTACCAGATGTTTGTAAAGAAATCCAGGGAAAACATAAATTTTTAAGCCTTTGATGGGTATCACTATTAACAACCACAAAATGGGTTAACGCCTGGTTTTTTGAATACCCTTATTACTCACAAAAATGGTCTTCGGTGAATTCCACTTCCAACAAAGGAGATTATGTTTGTTTCTCAGGTACACGTTGGGTGATGTGCGTGCCTGAAAACAGCCCATTTCAACAAAATTACGATGCTTGGACAGCCTCTAGAGGGTTAATAAACGCTCACCGGAATATTTTGTCCATGCAGCTTGTAATATCACACAAAGACCTGCGAGTAGTCAATTTTTCTGGAAAACCTACAGGATGTTTTTAGAGAAATCCACAGAAAATGGGAATTTTAAGATTTTAAGGGGTCTCTCTCTTTAGCCTGTCCAAATCGGGTTAAGACTTCGACTTTTCAATACCCTTACTACTTACAAAAATGTTTGCGTATAGATTGTGCGCTCGATAAAAGAAGGCACGTTTCTTTGTGGCGTACCCATTAGGTGCTGTTGGCGTCCAAAAACAGCCCATTTTATCACAATTTTGACATTTAGCAGTCCGTGGAGGGTTAACAAATGCTCACCGCAGTATTTTGTCCATGCAACTTCTATTGTCACACCAAGACCTGGGAGGGACAATTTTTTCTTGAAAATCTACAAGACTCGTTTAGAGAAATCCACGGAAAACACAAATTTTTCAGCTTTATGGGGGTATTGCTGTTTAACCAGCCCAAAGCGGGTTAACGCTTGGTTTTCTGAACACCCTTATTACTGACAAAAATGATCCTCGGTGAATTCCACTCCCAATAAAGGAAGTTATGTTTATCTCTCGTGTATTGTTTGGGTGTGGTGGGGGCCTGAAACCGGCCTATTTCATCAAAATTTCGATGTTTGGCAGCCTGTGGAGGGTTACCATATGCATCGCCTGATATGTCGTGTGTATCAAAGGGCGTGTCACAGACAGATCTAGCAATTACGAATGTATAAAAAAAAATCTACAAGACGTGTTTCGAGAAAGTGCCGATAAACCCCAATTTTGGCAGTTTTTTGCCAATTCTGACGAAATAAGGGTTAAATCGAAAATTCCGCTTTGGTACATTTTTAGATTTTATGCCTCTCTATGCGTGTGCAAAATTTCTTTAAAATCGGTTCGAAAATGGCTTTTGAATCGTGCGGACAAAATGTGTGGGAAAAAAAAACAAAAAAAACCCAAAAAACTAGACTTTATGATTCTGGAGAATCATGGCTTTTCCCGATGAGATTCCTTGATTTTTTCATGCCCCCACAGTGTCTGATGAATTGTTTTTAACTGTCTCACTGAAGTTCTCACATTGATGTAATGAGAAAGGTGGTTATAGTAGTCTCAAATGACTCGGTTTATAAAAAAATTGTTTAGGTAAAAACCATCATTAATGGTAGAGTGGGTTAATATCAATATCGTCGTCCCACAAGTTAATGACCGACAAAAGGAGTTATGTTTGTTTGACACATACCCTTTGAGTGCTCTGTCTATTTGAAAATGGTCCATTTTATCTCAAATGTATCCAAAATATTGATGTCTGGTAGATTGTAGAGGGTTAACATGTGCTAACGGGCATATTTATTCATGCAACTTGCAATTTCAAACCAAAAAGTGCGAATGGCCATTTTTACTTAAAATCTATAAGATGTTTTCAGAGAAATCCATGCGCATGCGCATGCGCTCTTTTCGAATTCGACGTGACGAAATGCGAAATTCGTATCGCTCTTCATGGAAAGTGATGCCGCAACTATCCATGAACAACGAGTGAAAATTTCATGGAAATCTGCCTAGAATTGGTTGGGATATAGCGTTTTGAAGAGAGGAGGTAACTGTTTGAATTTGGTCCTTCCTTTTCAAGCCAGTTCGAAAAAAGACGTCGTGAATGGGCGCAGACTCCTTTAGAGCCCCCCCCCCCCCCCTCTCTCTCTGTAAATGGAAGTTGCTTCTTTAAGACCGCCACCCAGGGATCCCAACACAACCTTTAAACCTAAGAGAATCGTCAGAAGTTTAAAGTGAAAAGAAAATTGCGGTGATTGGGTTTCTGGCAGGCAGGAAAAGATTGACGAAGATTTGCATATTGGACATTAAAATAGCACTTCTGACATACACGAACCGTGTCCAGACCGCTGGAGGCAGCGACTTGACATTTTCAGAACTTGTTCTACGAACCCTGGCCGACATTTTGGGATCTGTTTGGAGTGTCTGAGTCGCCTGGAAAACATCACGCATCGCTTGGAATGAGAGATTACTATTCGTCCCGACTCTGACAGTTCAGAATGGACATGGGCAGTGTTGTAGACGACTGTGGAGCTGCGATTGAGCATAAAGTCCCAGGTTTCGGTGCCTCATTGCCTAAGCGGCTCCATTGTATGATTGCTTGTCTCAATATCGTCCTTACTACTTGTAGTTTTTACCGTTGCCGTACGTTAATGTAGCCTCTTGCCATTTTCGAGACTTTCAACCCAGAACGCCGCCAAACTGAGGAAGTGCGGGGGGGGGGGGGGGGCTGTAGCGGCGGGGGGGGGGGGGGGGGGGGTATCCTGACACTATCTTTAAACCTTAGATAACCGGAAGAAGTTGCAGTGAAAAGGAATCGGCGGTGAGTAGGTGTTTTGGCGGGAAACGATTAACGAAAATTTGCCAATTTGACATTAAAATTGCACTTCTCACAAACACGAACCGTGTCCAGACCGCCGAAGGCAGCGACTTCTAATTTTCAGAACTTGTTCTACGCACCCTGGCCGACATTTTGCCATCTGTTGCAAGTGTCGAGGCCGCGTGGAGAACACCACGCATCGCGTGGAAAGTGAGAGTACTATTCGTCCCGACTCGATCAGTTTGGAATGGAATTGGGCACCATTGTAGACTACTGTAGAGCAGCGATTGAGCATAAAATCGGAGTTTTTGTGCCAAATTACCTAACCGGCTCCAAGGTATGATCTTTCGTCTGTACATCGCCCAGATCGTCTGAAGTTTATACCGTTACCATACGTTGAAGTAGCCTTTTGTCATTTTCGCCACTTTCGACCCAGATTTGAGGGTACCTTCCTTCAGCGAAATCTAGCCATGCTCACAACCACGCCCTCTCCCCGTCGGCCCGGGTGCTTCTAAAGATAGAAAGGTCAATGGGGAGGGGCCCGTTAGCAAACAAACGGGGGCAGGTGTAGTTGGTGAAAAACAGCAGGGGGGGGCACGTGTCCTAGGTAAAAGAAACAATAGGGGGCAGGTGTCCTAGGTAAAAAAAACAGCAGGAAGGGGGGGGGGGGGAGGGGGGCAGATGTCCCCGCTAATTAATTTTAATAACAGGCGGGTGTTCATGGGGCAGGCCCACTGCTCGGTGTTCCAAATTTTCTATGGTACTTGGCCTTGACGGAAACAACACTTCAACAAGAAACAACGGGAAACCTATTTGCAGTAAAGCTGCAAATATAAACATGATTTTAGGACCATTCCATGGACAGTTTAAAGCCTACTGCTATATCAGCGTTTATTACTCTCGTCCTTTCACCCGAGTCGAGTTCTGACGTCATGCAAATTTGACGGACATGCTTTCAATTTTGTTATTGACAACAACATATTTATAATTCCGTGATTACTGATCGGAGTTTTGAAAACGACACATGCAATTGCGAAACAGTTTTCTGAAAAACACGATTCTGCAAAAGGTTTTAGTGAAATTTGATTATTTTTTTTTATTTTCAATTTCGATGGCTCTTGTCGAAAAGGTGCTAATCACTGATCGTCCCAAACGAGATCAAAGATACGCTGTAGTTTAATAACAGACAGAGAATCTTCTAAGAATATATATGCGCAATCCTAAAATGCAATAAGTCAAGTCTTTTTTCAGGTTTTACGAGAGAAATATGTCCAATTGCATCATTGAATCATGTTTAGGTATATGTGGGCGAGACAATTTCTATACGGACAAAATACAAACTAAATAAAATATTTGCCATTATTTTCCGCAGACGTATTTTTGTCTTTGCTTCTTGGGGAAATCCATGCTGATAATACAACGAAGGAGTGTTATCTAATGAGTTCAGAACCGTCAGGTGGTCGGGTCCGACACCGCACCTCGAACAGGATGTAGTGGGGGTGTCGATTTTACAAGTAATGTGGGCAGCGTACACGGCATGGGCTGTCTGTCTTTAATTCTATAAACAGGGTTAAGGCTTGTTTTTTAATACCCTTATTTATTTATTTATTTATTTATTTATTTATTTATTTATTTATTTATTTTGTTTATTGGTGTTTAAGGTCACATACTTGTGCACAATGGCTAATCATGACCGTGACAGTTTTATAGGTGGAGGAAGCCGTAGTACCCGGAGAGAACCACCAAGCATCGACGAGCAACTGTCAGCTCCTCAACATTCTAACTCTGTTCAAGCTCCGCTCAAGCAGGGTTACAGAGGTGGAAGACATATGTACCATCGACGTGCAGTATGCCTTAGTACACGGCGTCATCGTGCCCCCATGTCGGCAACCGGGCTAAAGTGCCTTGCACAAGGACACAACGTGAGTCGTCCCGGACAGGGATCGAACTTGGGACCTCTAGCATAGAAGTGCAACAGTCTACCACTGAGCCAACACGCTCCCTTGAATACCTTTAACACTATCATACATTATCCCTCATGAATTCTGAGTCTGATAAAAGAGATTATGTTTACCTATTACATACCCATTTGCTGCCCGAAAATAGCCGATTTTATCAAAATTTTGACGTTTAGCAGTCTGTAGCGGGATTAACAAATGACTAGCGGAATATTCTATCTATGCAATTTGTAAGACCTGCCAATGTCCAATTGTTCTTGAAAATCGCCAACAAGCAGTTAGCGAAATCCACAGAAAATGTAAATTTTAAGCTTTTAAGGGGTATCTCTCCTTATCCAGTCTAAAATGGGTTAAGTTTCATTCTTTTAAATACCCTTACTACTTACAAAACTGATCCTCTGTGAATTCTACGCGCAGTAAAAGAAGTTATGTTTCTCTGTTACATATCCATTGGGTGCTCTTGGTGTCTGAAAACAGTCCATTTTATAAACATTTTGATGTTTAGCAGCTCGTGGAGAGTTAACGAATGCTCAACGGAATATTTTGTCCATGTAACTTGTAATGTCACATGAAGACCCGTGAATGGCCATTTTTTCTTGAAATCTACAAGATGTTTTTAAAGAAATCCAGGGAAAGCATGAAATTTTAAGCCTTTGATGGGTACCGCTGTTTAACCAGCCCAAAACAGGTTAAGGCCTGATTTTTTTAATACCCTTATTACTAACAAAAATGATCACCGTTCAATTCCACTTCCAATAAAAGAAGTTATGTTTATTTACCAGCTACAGGTTGGGCGCTGTGAGGGGCTGAAAACACCCTATTTTATCCGAGTGTTGATTTTTGAGAGCCCGTGGAGGGTTAACAAACGCTTATCAGAATAGTTTGTCCTTGTAGTTTGTAATGTCTCACGAAGACCTGCGAATGACTAGTTTTCTCTTGAAAATCTACACGATATTTTTTGAGAAATCCATGTAAAACATGATTATTTAAGCATTTGAGGGGAATCACTCTTAAACCAGTCCAAAACGGGTTAACACTTTGATTTCTGAATAACCTTATTACTTACAAAAATGGTCCTCGGTGAATTCCACTTCCAACAAAGGAGATTATGTTTATCTCTCAGGTACACAGTGGGTGCTGTGGGTGCCCGAAAACGGCACATTTTCTGAAACTTACGATGCTTGGCAGTCTGTAGAGGGTTAATAAAAGCTCACTGGAATATTTTGTCCATGCAGCTTGCAATGTCATACCAAGACCTGCGAATAGGCAATTTTTCTTGAAAACCTACGGGATGTTTTGAGAGAAATCCACAGAAAATGGAAATTTTAAGATTTTAAGGGGTCTCTCTCTTTAGCCTACCCAAAATGGGTTCAGACTTACTACTTACAAAAATGTTTGCATATAGATTGTGCGCTCGATAAAGGAAGTCACTTTTCTTTGTGGCGTACCCATTGGGTGCTGTTGGCGTCCAAAAACAGCCCTTTTTATCACAATTTTGACTTTTAGCAGCCCGTGGAGGTTTAACAAATGCTCACCGCAGTATTTTGTCCATGCAGTTTCTATTGTCACCTTAAGGCCTGGGAGTGACAATTTTTTCTTGAAAATCTACAAGACTCGTTTAGAGAAATCCATGAAAAACATGAATTTTTTAGCTTTATGGGGGTATTGCTGTTTAACCAGCCCAAAACGGGTTAACGCTTGGTTTTATGAACACCCTTATTACTTACAAAAATGATCCTCGGTGAATTCCACTTCCAATAAAGGAAGTTATGTTTACCTCTCGGGTATCGTTTGGGTGCTGTGGGGGTCTGAAAGCAGCCCATTTCATCAAAATTTTGATGTTTGGCAGCCTGTGGAGGGTTACCATATGCATCGCCTAATATGTCGTGTGTATCAAAGGTCGTGTCATGGGCAGGTCTAGCAATGATGAATGTTTAAGAAAAATCTACAAGACGTGTTTCGAGAAAGTGCCGATAAACACCAATTTTGGCAGTTTTTTGCCAATTCTGGCGAAATAAGGGTTAAATCGAAAATTCCGCTTCGGTACATTTTTATATTTTTTGCCCCTCTATGCGTGTGCCAAATTGTGTGAAAATCGGTTCGAAAATGGCTTCTGAATCGTACGGACAAAAATGAGTGGAAAAAAAAAAAACCCAAAAACTAGACTTTATGATTCTGGAGGATCATGGCTTTTCCCGATGAGATTCCATGATTTGTCATGACCCCACAGTGTATGATGAATTGCTTTTGTCTCACTGAAGTTCCTTCATTAATGTCATGAAAAGGTGAGTCTAGATGTATCAAATGACTCAGTTTGATAAAAAAATTGTTTAGGTAAAAACCATCATTAACGGTGGAGAAGGTTAACATCAATATCGTCGTCCAACAAGTTAATGACCGACAAAAGGAGTTATGTTTGTTTGACACATACCCACTGAGTGGTGTATCTATTTCAAAATGGTCCGTTTTATCTCAAATGTATCCAAAATATTGATGTCTGGCAGCTTGTTAAGGGTTAACAAGTGCTAACGGGAATATTTATTCATGCAACTTGTAATTTCACACCAAAAACTGTGAATGACCATTTTTACTTAAAAATCTACGAGATGTTTTCAGAGAAATCCAGGGAGAAATCAATTTTAAGCTGTTGATGGGTATAATTGTGTATCCAGCCCAACACGGGTTGAGGGTTGTTTTTTTAATACGCTTATTACTTATAAAAATAATTCTCAGTGAATTCTACTTCCAATTATGTTGATTTCTCCTCTTAACTTTGGGTGCTGCGGGTATGCAAACACAGCCCACCTTTTCAACATTTTGATCTTTGAGAACCAGCATAGGGTTAACAAATGCTTACTGGAATATTTTGTACATGCAACATGTAATTCACACTAAGATCTGAGAATGGCCAATTTTTCTTGAACATCTACGGGATGTTTTTAGAGAAATCCTCGGATAACATGAATTTTTAACCTTTTGAGGGGTATCACCTTGTAACCAGCTCTAAACGGGTTAATGCTTGGTTTTATGAAAACCTTCATTACTTACAAAAATGATCCTCGGTGAATTCCACTTCCAATGAAGGTGGTTATGTTCATCTCGCAGGTACACATTGGGTGTAATGGGTGGCCAAGTACAGTCCATTTTCTCAAAATTTGCTGCCTCTGGAGGGTTAACAAACGCTTACCGGAATCTTTTGTTCATGCAACTTGTAATGTCACTCCAGGACCTGCAAATGGTCAATTTCTCTTGAATACTTACTAGATTTTTTTGAGAAATCCCCAGAAAATGGGAATTTTAAGCTTTTAAGGGGTACATCTCCTTAACCGGGCAAAAATGGGTTAAGTCCTCAATTTCTGAATACCCTTACTGCTTACTAAAAATTTTCCCTATCAGTTTTGCGTCCGGTAAAAGAAGTTATGTTTCTCTGCAGTATTCCCATTTGATGTTGTTGGTGTCCAAAAACATACTATGTTTTTCGAAATTTCGACATTCAGCAGTGCATGGAGGGTTAATAAATGCTTATCTGAATATTTTATCCATGCAACTGGTAATGTGACTCTAAGACCTATCAACGGCCATTTTCTCTTGAAACTCTACGAGACGTTTGTAAAGAAATTCATGGAAAACATGATTTTTTAAGCTTTTGATGGGTATTGCTATTAACCATCCCAAAAGGGGTTAATGCTTGGTTTTTTGAATACCCTTATTACTAACAAATTTGGTCCTCTGTGAATTCCACTTCCAACAAAGTAGATTATGTTTATCTCTCTGGTATGCATTGGGTGCTGTGTGCGTCTGAAAACAGCCTATTTCAACAAAATTACGATGCTTAGCAGCCTGTAGAGGGTTAATAAATGCTCACCGGAATATTTTGTCTATGCAACTTGTAATGTCACACAAAGACCTGCGAATAGTCCATTTTTCCTGAAAACCTACAAGTTGCTTTTAGAGAAATCCACAGAAAATGGGAATTTTAAGCTTTTAAGGGGTATCTCTCTTTAACCAGTCCAAAATGAGTTAAGACTTCGACTTTTGAATACCCTTACCACTATCAAAAATGTTTCCCCATCAATTTTGCGTCTGATAAAAGAAGGAACCTTTCTCGGTGGTACACCAAGTGGGTGCTGTTGGCGTCCAAAAACAGCCCATTTTATCACAATTTTGACTTTTAGCAGCCCGTGGAGGGTTAACAAATGCTCACCTCAGTATTTGGTCCAGGCAACTTCTATTGTCACACCAAGGCCTGGGAGTGACAAATTTTTCTTGAAAATCTACAAGACTCGTTTAGAGAAATCCATGGAAAATACGAATTTTTGAGCTTTATGGGGGTATTGCTGTTTAACCAGCCCAAAATGGGTTAACGCTTGGTTTTTTGAACACCCTTATTACTGACAAAAATGATCCTCGGTGAATTCCACTTCCAATAAAGGAAGTTATGTTTATCTCTGGTGTATTGTTTGGGTGCAGTGGGGGCCTGAAACCGGCCTATTTCATCAAAATTTCGATGTTTGGCAGCCTGTGGAGGGTTACCATATGCATCGCCTGATATGTCGTGTGTATCAAAGGGTGTGTCACGGACAGATCTAGCAATGACGAATGTATAAAAAAATCTACAAGACATGATTCGAGAAAGTGCCGATAAACCCCAATTTTGGCAGTTTTTTGCCAATTCTGACGAAACAAGGGTTAAATCGAAAATTCCGCTTCGGTACATTTTTAGATTTTGTACCCCTCTATGAATGTGCAAAATTTCGTGAAAATCGGTTCGAAAATGGCTTCTGAATCATCCGGACAAAATGTGTGGAAAAAAAAACAAAAAAAAAAAAAAAGTAGACTTTATGATTCTGGAGAATCATGGCTTTTCCCGATGAGATTCCATGATTTGTCATGATCCCATAGTGTATGCTGAATTGCTTTTGACTGTCTCACTGAAGTTCCTTCATTGATGTCATGGAAAAGGTGAGTATAGAAGTCTCAAATGACTCAGTTTGATAAAAAAAAATTGTTTAGGTAAAAACCATCATTAACGGTGGAGAGGGTTAATATCAGTATCGTCGTCCAACAAGTTAATGACCGACAAAAGGAGTTATGTTTGTTTGACACATACCCACTGAGTGCTGTATCTATTTGAAAATGGTCCGTTTTATCTCAAATGTATCCAAAATATTGATGTCTGGCAGCTTGTTAAGGGTTAACAAGTGCCAGGAGGAATATTTATTCATGCAGCTTGTAATTTCACACCAAAAACTGTGAATGGCCATTTTTACTTAAAAATCTACGAGATGTTTTCAGAGAAATCCAGGGAGAACATGAATTTTAAGCTGTTGATGGGTATAATTGTTTATCCAGTCCAAAACGGGTTAAGGGTTGTTTTTTTTTAATATGCTTATTACTTATAACAATAATTCTCAGTGAATTCTACTTCCACTTATGTTGATTTCTCCTCTTAAATTTGGGTGCTGCGGGTATGCAAACACAGCCCACTTTTTCAACATTTTGATGTTTGAGAACCAGCATAGGGTTATCAAATGCTTACAGGAATATTTCGTACATGGAACTTGTAATTCACATAAGATCTGAGAATGGCCAATTTTTCTTGAAAATCTATGTGATGTTTTTAGAGAAATCCTCGGATAACATGAATTTTTAACCTTTTGAGGGGTATCTCCCCGAAACCAGCTCTAAACGGGTTAATGCTCGGTTTTATGAATACCTTCAATAAATGATCCTCGGTGAATCCCACTTCCAATGAAGGTGGTTATGTTCATCTCGCAGGGACACATTGGGTGTAATGGGTGGCCAAGTACAGCCCATTTTCTCAAAATTTGCTGCCTCTGGAGGGTTAACAAATGCTTACCGGAATCTTTTGTTCATGCAACTTGTAATGTCACTCCAAGACCTGCAAATGGTCAATTTCTCTTGAATACTTACCAGATTGTTTTGAGAAATCCACAGAAAATGGGAATTTTAAGCTTTTAAGGGGTACATCTCCTTAACCGGGTGAAAATGGGTTAAGACCTCAATTTTTGAATACCCTTACTAGTTACTAAAAATTTTCCCTATCAGTTTTGCGTCCGGTAAAAGAAGTTATGTTTCTCTGCAGTATTCCCATTTGATGTTTTTGGTGTCCAAAAACATACTATGTTTTTTGAAATTTTGACATTCAGCAGTGCATGGAGGGTTAATAAATGCTTATCTGAATATTTTATCCATGCAACTGGTAATGTGACTCTAAGACCTATCAACGGCCATTTTCTCTTGAAACCCTACGAGACGTTTGTAAAGAAATTCATGGAAAACATGATTTTTTAAGCTTTTGATGGGTATTGCTATTAACCATCCCAAAAGGGGTTAATGCTTGGTTTTTTGAATACCCTTATTACTAACAAATTTGGTCCTCTGTGAATTCCACTTCCAACAAAGTAGATTATGTTTATCTCTCTGGTATGCATTGGGTGCTGTGCGCGTCTGAAAACAGCCTATTTCAACAAAATTACGATGCTTAGCAGCCTGTAGAGGGTTAATAAATGCTCACCGGAATATTTTGTCTATGCAACTTGTAATGTCACACAAAGACCTGCGAATAGTCAAATTTTCCTGAAAACCTACAAGTTGCTTTTAGAGAAATCCACAGAAAATGGGAATTTTAAGCTTTTAAGGGGTATCTCTCTATAACCAGTCCAAAATGAGTTAAGACTTCGACTTTTGAATACCCTTACCACTATCAAAAATGTTTCTCCATCAATTTTGCGTCCGATAAAAGAAGGAACCTTTCTCGGTGGTACACCAAGTGGGTGCTGTTGGCGTCCAAAAACAGCCCATTTTATCACAATTTTGACTTTTAGCAGCCCGTGGAGGGTTAACAAATGCTCACCGCAGTATTTGGTCCATGCAACTTCTATTGTCACACCAAGGCCTGGGAGTGACAAATTTTTCTTGAAAATCTACAAGACTCGTTTAGAGAAATCCATGGAAAATACGAATTTTTGAGCTTTATGGGGGTATTGCTGTTTAACCAGCCCAAAATGGGTTAACGCTTGGTTTTTTGAACACCCCTATTACTGACAAAAATGATCCTCGGTGAATTCCACTTGCAATAAAGGAAGTTATGTTTATCTCTCGTGTATTGTTTGGGTGCAGTGAGGACCTGAAACTGGCCTATTTCATCAAAATTTCGATGTTTGGCAGCCTGTGGAGGGTTACCATATGCATCGCCAGATATGTCGTGTGTATCAAAGAGCGTGTCACAGACAGATCTAGCAATGACGAATGTATAAAAAAATCTACAAGACGTGTTTCGAGAAAGAGCCGATAAACCTCAATTTTGGCAGTTTTTTGCCAATTCTGATGAAATAAGGGTTAAATCGAAAATTCCGCTTCGGTACTTATTTAGATTTTGTGCCCCTCTATGAGTGTGCAAAATTTCGTGAAAATCGGTTCGAAAATGGCTTCTGAATCGTACGGACAAAATGTGTGGAAAAAAAAACAAAAAAAAAAAAAAACTAGACTTTATGATTCTGGAGAATCATGGCTTTTCCCGATGAGATTCCAGGATTTGTCGTGACCCCACGGTGTATGATGAATTGCTTTTGACTGTCTCACTGAAGATCCTTCATTGATGTCATGAAAAAGGAGAGTATAGAAGTCTCAAATGACTCAGTTTGATAAAAAAAAATTGTTTAGGTAAAAACCATCATTAATGGTGGAGAGGGTTAATATCAATATCATCGTCCAATAAGTTATTGACCGACAAAAGGAGTTACGCTTCTTTGACACCTACCCACTGAGTGCTGTATCTATTTGAAAATGGTCCGTTTTATCTCAAATGTATCCAAAATGTTGATGTCTGGCAGCTTTTTAAGGGTTAACAAGTGCTAACAGGAATATTTATTCATGCAACTTGTAATTTCACACCAAAATCTGTGAATGGCCATTTTTACTTAAAAATCTACGAGATGTTTTCAGAGAAATCCAGGGAGAACATGAATTTTAAGCTGTTGATGGGTATAATTGTTTATCCAGCCCAAAACGGGTTAAGGGTTGCTTCTTTTAATACGTTTATTACTTATAAAAATAATTCTCAGTGAATTCTACTCCCACTTATGTTGATTTCTCCTCTTAACTTTGGGTGCTGCGAGTATGCAAACACAGCCCACTTTTTCAACATTTTGATGTTTGAGAAACAGCATAGGGTTAACAAATGCTTACTGGAATATTTTGTACATGCAACTTGTAATTCACACTAAGATCTGAGAATGGCCATTTTTTCTTGAAAATCTATGTGATGTCTTTAGAGAAATCCTCAGATAACATGAATTTTTAACCTTTTGAGGGGTATATCACCCTGTAACCAGCTCTAAACGGGTTAATGCTTGGTTTTATGAATACCTTCATTACTTACAAAAATGATCCTCGGTGAATTCCACTTCCAATGAAGGTGGTTATGTTCATCTCACAGGTACACATTGGGTGTAATGGGTGGCCAAGTGCAGCCCATTTTCTCAAAATTTGCTGCGTCTGGAGGGTTAACAAACGCTTACCGGAATCTTTTGTTCATGCAACTTGTAATGTCACTCCAAGACCTGCAAATGGTCAATTTCACTTGAATACTTTCTAGATTTTTTAGAGAAATCCACAGAAAATGGGAATTTTAAGCTTTTAAGGGGTACATCTCCTTAACCGGGCGAAAATGGGTTAAGACCTCAATTTTTGAATACCCTTACTACTTACTAAAATTTTTCCCTATCAGTTTTGCGTCCGGTAAAAGAAGTTATGTTTCTCTGCAGTATTCCCATTTGATGTTGTTGGTGTCCAAAAACAGACTATGTTTTTTGAAATTTTGACATTTAGCAGCTCATGGAGGGTTAATAAATGCTTATCTGAATATTTTATCCATGCAACTGGTAATGTGACTCTAAGACCTATCAACAGCCATTTTCTCTTGAAACCCTACGAGACATTTGTAAAGAAATTCATGGAAAACATGATTTTTTAAGCTTTTGATGGGTATTGCTATTAACCATCCCAAAAGGGGTTAATGCTTGGTTTTTTGAATACCCTTATTACTAACAAATTTGGTCCTCAGTGAATTCCACTTCCAACAAAGTAGATTATGTTTATCTCTCGGGTATGTATTGGGTGCTGTGCGCGTCTGAAAACAGCCTATTTCAACAAAATTACGATGCTTAGCAGCCTGTAGAGGGTTAATAAATGCTCACCGGCATAGTTTGTCCATGCAACTTGTAATGTCACACAAAGACCTGCGAATAGTCAATTTGTCCTGAAAACCTACAAGTTGCTTTTAGAGAAATCCACAGAAAATGGGAATTTTAAGTTTTTAAGGGGTATCTCTCTTTAACCAGTCCAAAATGGGTTAAGACTTCGACTTTTGAATACCCTTACCACTATCAAAAATGTTTCCCCATCAATTTTGCGTCCGATAAAAGAAGGAACCTTTCTCGGTGGTACACCAAGTGGGTGCTGTTGGCGTCCAAATACAGCACATTTTATCATAATTTTGACTTTCAGCAGCCTGTGGAGGGTTAACAAATGCTCACCGCAGTATTTGGTCCATGCATCTTCTATTGTCACACTAAATCCTGGGAGTGACAAATTTTTCTTGAAAATCTACAAGACACGTTTGGAGAAATCCACGAAAAATACGAATTTTTTAGCTTTATGGGGTATTGCTGTTTAACCAGCCCAAAATGGGTTAACGCTTGGTTTCTTGAACACCCTTATTACTGACAAAAATGATCCTCGGTGAATTCCACTCACAATAAAGGAAGTTATGTTTATCTCTCATGTATTGTTTGCGTGCAGTGGGGGCCTGAATCCTGCCTATTTCATCAAAATTTCGATGTTTGGCAGCCTGTGGAGGGTTACCATATGCATCACCTGATATGCCGTGTGTATCAAAGGGCGTGTCACAGACAGGGCTAGCAATGACGAATGTATAAAAAAAAATCTACAAGACGCGTTTCGAGAAAGTGCCGATAATCCCCAATTTTGGCAGTTTTTTGCCAATTCTGACGAAATAAGGGTTAAATCGAAAATTCCGCTTTTGTACATTTTTAGATTTAGTGCCCCTCTATGTGTGTGCAAAATTTCGTGAAAATCGATTCGAAAATGGCTTCTGAATCGTACGGACAAAATATGTGGAAAAAAAAACAAAAAAAAAAAACAAAACAAACTAGATTTTTCGATTTCAAGAAATCGAGAGATTCACCTATTCCGCTTGTCTTTTTAGGCAGCGACGAAATAAGATTGCATATAGAGCTGGTAGTTTTTTAGGCTATATTAAGTGCATAGCCGATAGAAAACTCCCTACAGTGTCTAACAATTCTTTCGGCAATACTCTTTCACATTGGCGTGAATGCTGTATGGTTAATCTCCAAGTTAAGGCCAAATAGCAAACCTGTTGAACACATCGTACCCGTCCAACCCCCTCCTTCTAGATTGTTCGATGTCAAGAAATCGAGAGATTCACCTATTCCGCTTGTCTTTTTAGGCAGCGACGAAATAAGATTGGATACAGAGCTGGTAGTTTTTTAGGCTATATTAAGTGCATAGCCGATAGAGAACTCCCTACAGTGTCTAACAATTCTTTCGGCAATACTCTTTCACATTGGTGTGAATGCTGTATGGTTAATGTCCAAGTTAGGGGGAAATAGCAAACCTGTTGAACAGATCGTGTATATTTAATAATAACAACATGTGCGTATGTGGCATCGTAGATTGTGACGAATGTTTTCGTAGCAGCGATTCCAAACTTTCAGCGCTTGTTGTTTGTTCATGAAGTTCGCACAAAACTCAGTCATATTATTAGAAAGTCCCGAAACCAAGCATGGGCCCGTCGTGGGACTCCGCCCCCCCCCCCCCCCACTGCACATACACTCTCCTGACAATCAAAAATGCAAAATTGATGTCGCTCAGTGAAACCATGCCGTAACTATTTAGGAAAAATGAGTGAAAATTTCATGGAAATCGGCCTAGAATTGGCTGAGATATAGCGTTATGATGAGTGGCGGTGACAGGTTTAATTTGGTACTGTTCTAACTGTTGCAACCTGACGCTGGGTGTATGTCTGGGGTTGTGGCACTGCTCCCTCTCTGAGGTAGTTCCACTTGAATCGTTTTGATTCACAGTCACTGGTGAAGAGATGCTGGTGACAGAAAGATGCTTTGTGTACACCGGCGCCAAATGGACCCCGCTGAGCTGGTAACAGTTAGAAAATTGCCAAAAATGAAAAGTGGACAGAAATCGCGCATGGGTTAATGGTGAAAATGCGGTAATTTGGCTAATTTGACATTAAAATTGACCAGACAGCAGTGTCGCTCATATGCCCACTGCGTCCAGGCCAGTGAAGGCAGATACACGAAATCTTCAGATGTTGTTCTACTATCCTTGCTTGATAGACTAGTATCTTTTGTCGAGTGGCGTGACCGCGTGGGAACAACGTGGATCGCGTGGAAACTATGGGGGCGATTCGTCCCTACTCTATTCCCAATGCAATGCCGTTTCCATTCACTATTTACCCACCACAAGTCGGTCGAGTTTGGCATCATTTTCTGTCGATTTGATGAATTGTTCAGCTTTAAATATTCGCACATTCACATTCGACAGAAAGTGTGGAGTTAAACTGCTTATTTTAGGCCGTCCCGACAGAAACTGACAACTTGACACGGTGGCGAAAAAGCCGTCATCTGGCTAATTTAACATTCAAATTGAACAGATACATTGTTGGATATACGCCAATTATGTCCCGACCGTGCAATACAGCAACTTCAAATTCTCAGAGTGTGTTCTACTCTCCCTGGCCGACAGCTTAGTATCTTTGCCGAGTGCCGAGACCGCGTGGAAACACCGCGGATCAGGTGGAAACCGAGTGCATGATTCGTCCCTACTTTTATTCTCAATTCAACGGCTTTTTTCCATTCATTATTTACCTGTCACCAACTGAGTTTGGCATTATATCTGTTTATTTGATGAACTTTTCAACCTTAACTATTTGCGGCTTCATGTTGCACCACCGAAAGGCCAATGGACGGTTACAGTGTTGAGAAATCACCTTTGAAAGTTGGCGAAAGCAACAATTATTCCGACTGTACCGTTATGGGATCTCTCAAATCTGCAAGGGTTAACCTCAGGGTTAAATTCTGTTGGAACTAAAATCAGTAAAAGAGAGTCAGCAGACTGTGCTCTTTCACACTGGCATGAATGTAGCATGGTTAATGTCAAAGTCAGGGCAGGCAGGCAGGCTGGCGGGTATACAGGCTTTTTTCGGGAAGGCAGGCAAGTAGTTTTAACAACTCTTTCAACTGAACTCTCACAGAGACATGCCAGGTGAACGGTTAAACTCGAAGTCAGGGCATGCTTGCTGTCAGGCAGGTAGGTAGGCAGACAGACTGATAAACTGCATTTTCATATTATTCCAGCCATAATTGCTGGAAAATCCATATCTACTTCTCTGAAGCCACAAGTACAGGGTTAAGTTAGAAATCAACAGCATAACAGCAATATTGCTTAGGAAATAGTGCGAGCACACATTTATCAATTCTGTTGCAATAAAAATCAGTAAAAGAGGGTTAACCTACTGTTCTCTTTCACACTGGTATGAATGTTGTATGGTTGATGTCGAAGCCAGGGCAGGCAGGTAGGCTGGCGGGCGGTTTAGCAGGCTTTTTCGGGCTGGCACACAGGCAAGCAGGCAGGCAGGCATTTCTAGCAACTCTTCCGACTGTACTCTTTCACACAGGCATGACAGGTGAATGGTTAAAATCGAAGTCAGGACAGGCCTGCTGTCAAGACAGATAGACCGACAGACTGCATTTCATAATATTCCAGCCATAATTGCTGAAAATCCATATCTACTTCTCTGAAACCATGTGCACGGGGTTAAGTTAGAGTTAGAAATCAACAGCATCATAGCAATACTGCTTAGGAAATAGTGTCACCACACATTTATCTATTCAGTTGCAATTAAAAAATCAGTAACAAAAGGGTTAACGGAGGGTTCTCTTTCACACTGGCATGACTGTTGTATGGTTAATGTTGAAGTCAGGGCAGGTGGGCATTTCTGACAACTCTTCCAACTCTACTCTTTCACACAGAAATGACTCGTGAATGGTTAAAATCGAATTCAGGGCGTGCTTGCTGTCTAGCAGGTAGGTTGGCATACACACTGGCAGACCGTATTTCATATTATTCCAGCCACATTTGCTGGAAATCCATATCTAATTCTCTGTAACCACGCATGCAGGGTTAAGTTAGAAATCAACAGCATTATAGCAATATTGGTTTGTTGGAATAAAAACCAGTAAAAGAGGGTTAATGAGTGTTTTGAAAAGTGCATTTTTTCTCTATTAAATAAGAAAAACAGCATCTGGAGAATGCTGGTCAGTTAAAATCATCTTACACAAATAAACACCTGTTGTCTATCAATCATATTTGACACTTACTGATAACAACGCTTGAGAAATATTATACCAGCAAAGTGAACAACTTTTAAAACGAATTTGTGGGTACTCCAATTCAAGGCCCGAAAACTGGGTGAAGAGTAAAACTTTGAATAAAACATATAACAGCAATATTGTTCTAGGATGTACGCCCTATCTTCTCATGAAAAAAACTTTGAGAAAATATGTCTCGAGTGTTGAGAAATCGCATGTGAAAGTTGGCGAAAACAGCAATTATTCCGACAGTACCCTTATGGGAGCTCCCAAATCTGCCAAGGGTTAAACTTTTTATAATAACATATAGAACAAAAGTTATTGTACTTTGACAGCTGCATGCAGCCATAGAAAACATTCAGCACTCAATCAATTAGCTATGGAGTAAATTGACACTTAAAGTTACCAAATTCTAAAAAATTGAAGTTTTCTTGGACGGTACCTACATTTAGGCAACCAGAATGGGCATAGGGTTGAACTTTACAACCAAACTTACAACAGAAAATATGATTGGTAGGCAATTGTGAATGCGGACATGTAAATTATTTTTCAATATTCCATTCCAAAGTGGAAGAAAACTGAACTCAAAATGAGCGAATTTTAGGTAGACTTTTAGGGTACTCTGATTCAAGGCCCGAAAACTGGGTGAAAGCTAAAACTATGAATAAAACATATAACAGCAAAATTGTTCTTGGATGAATGCCCGATCTTCTCACAGGACGTGATTTGAGAAAATGTGATTGCAGTGCTGAGAAATCGCAAGTGAATGTTGGCATTTTTCGCCAAAAATGCATTTTCGGGTGACGTTTGTGGCAAAACAGGGTCAACGTGGGTAATACTGCCTATGCAGACAGATGCAAGTGCACATGCTTCAAATACTAGGAACGTTTCGGCCCAATCGCCCAGAGCATTTTTGAGAATTGGGGCAAAATGTGACATTTTGGCTACATTTTGTATGATTTTGGCAGAAAACTAAAAACTTCAGAAATGCCATGACCCAGGTGAGAAACTTCGCATAATGCTTTATTGATGTGCCGAATTTCAACAAAATCGTACAGACCGTTTTCGCGTAATCTGCCAGACAAGATTCGGTGAAATAAAAAAAAAAAAAATAAAAAAAAAAAAAAAATAAAAAAAATAAAAAAAAAAAAGAAAGAAAATTAGCAATAACAATAGATCCACCTATTAGAAATAGGTGAATCTAACTAGACTTTATGATTCTGGAGAATCATGGCTTTTCCCGATGAGATTCCTTGATTTTTCATGCCCCCACAGTGTCTGATGAATTGTTCTTAACTGTCTCACTGAAGTTCCTTCATTGATGTTATGAGAAAGGTGATCTCAAATGACTCAGTTTGATAAAAAAAATTGTTTAGGTAAAACCATCATTACCGGTGGAGTGGGTTAATATTAATATCGTCGTCCCACAAGTTAATGGCCGACAAAAGAAGTTATGTTTGTTTGACACATACGCACTGAGTGCTCTGTCTATTTGAAAATGGTCCATTTTATCTCAAATGTATCCAAAATATTGATGTCTGGCAGTTTGTAGAGGGTTAACATGTGCTAACAGGAATATTTATTCATGCAACTTGCAATTCCAAACCCAAAAGTGCGAATGGCCATTTTTACTAAAAATCTACAAGATGTTTTCAGAGAAAGCCATGCGCATACGCTCTTTTCGAATTCGACGTGACGAAATGCGAAATTCGTATCGCTCTTATTATTTATTTATTTATTGGTGTTTAAGGTCACATATTTCTGCACAATGGTTAATCATGACCGTGACAGTTTTACGGGTGGAGGAAGCCGGAGTACCCGGAGAGAACCACCGAGCAACGGCGAGCAACTGTCAGCTCCCCAACATACCAACTCCACACAAGCAGGGTTAGCATTGGTTGAAGACAGGTGCACCATCGACGTGCAGTACGCCTTAGTACCGTGCCCCCACGTGGGCAATGGGAGTGAAGTGTCTTGCCCAAGGACACAACGCGGTTGCCACAGGTGGGATTCGAACCGAGGACCTCTCGGCTTGCAGCCTGCACCTCTACCTACTGAGCCACCGCGCCCCCTCGTATCGCCCTTCATGGAAAATGATGCCGCAACTATCCATGAACAACGAGTGAAAATTTCATGGAAATCTGCCTAGAATTGGCTGGGATATAGCGTTTTGAAAAGAGGAGGTAACTGTTTGAATTTGGTCCTTCCTTTTCAAGCCAGTTCGAAAAAAGATGTCGTGAATGGGCGCAGACTCCTTTAGTGCCCCCCCCCCCCCCCCTCTCTGGAGTAAGTCCACTTAAATGTTACAATTGTGTGTGACTGGTGGAGAGTTGGCTGTAAATGGAAGTTGCTTCTTTAAGACCGCCACCCAGGGATCCAAACACAACCTTTAAACCAAAGAGAATCGTCAGAAGTTTAAAGTGAAAAGAAATTGGCGGTGATTGGGTTTCTGGTATTGGACATTAAAATAGCACTTCTGACATACACGAACCGTGTCCAGACCGCTGGAGGCAGCGACTTGAAATTTTCAGAACTTGTTCGACGAACCCTGGCCGACATTTTGGGATCTGTTAGTTTAAACATATTTATTTGCCAACAAAAGCATAGCAAAAGGATTGGAGGACAAGTGCTCAACACTTAGCAAACCCTCCTCTCCATTACATATAACATTTAATAATATAATTATTGTAATAATGGTAGCAATTAAATAATGTACAAAACTTTACTAATAGATTTACACTTATATTTTCTGCCAAATAAAAATAGGCAAGAGAGAGAGAGAGAGAGAGAGAGAGAGAGAGAGAGAGAGAGAGAGAGAGGAAGAAGAAGAAGAAAAAAGAAGAAGTAAGGCTCACAGTGAAGGGGCAGAGATTTCCACTGATAAATGTTGCTCAAACTCCTACGGAAGTGTTCCATTACAATGGCTAAACAAGAGGGATCTGTTTGGAGCGTCCGGACCGCCTGGAAAACACCACGCATCGCTTGGAATGTGAGAGTACTATTCGTCCCGACTCTGTCAGTTTAGAATGGACATGGGCAGTGTTGTAGGCGACTGTAGAGCTGCGATTGAGCATAACGTCCCAGGTTTCGGTGCCTCATTGCCTTACCGACTCCAAGGTATGATTGTTTGTCTCAATATCGTCCTTACTACTTGTAGTTTATACCGTTGCCATACTTTAATGTAGCCTCTTGCCGTTTTCGAGACTTTCGACCCAGAACGCCGCCAAGGTGGGGAAGTGCGGGGGAGGGGGGGCTGCAGCGGCGGGGGGGGGGGGGTTGTATCCTGACTCTATCTTTAAACCTTAGATAATCCGCAGAAGTTGAAGTGAAAAGAAATCGACGGTGAGTATGTTTTTTGGCGGGAAACGATTAACGAAAATTTGCCAGTTAGACATTCAAATTGCACTTCACACAAACACGAACCGTGTCCAGACCGCTGAAGACAGCGACTTCTGATTTTCAGAACTTGTTCTACGCACCCTGGCCGACATTTTGGCATCTGTTGCAAGTGTCGATACCGCGTGGAGAACACCATGCATCGCGTGGAAAGTGAGAGTACTATTCGTCCCGACTCTATCAGTTTGGAAAGGAATTGGGCACTATTGTAGACTACTGTAGAGCAGCGATTAAGTATAAAGCCTGAGTTTTTTTGTGCCAAATTGCCTAACCGGCTCCAAGGTACGATCTTTCGTCTGTACATCGCCCAGATCGCCTGTAGTTTATAGCGTTACCATACGTTGAAGTAGCCTTTTGTCATTTTCGCCACTTTCTACCGAGATTTGAGGGTACCTTCCTTCAACCCCAATTTACAGCGAAATCTAGCCATGCTCACAACCACGCCCTCTCCCCGTCGGCCCGGGTGCTTCTAAAGATAGAAAGGTCAATGGGGAGGGGCAGGTGTACTTGGTGTAAAAACAGCAGGGGGGCACGTGTCCTAGGTAAAAGAAACAGCAGGGGACAGGTGTCCTAGGTAAAATAAACAGCGGGGGGGGGGGGGGGGGGAGGAGGGCAGATGCCCCCGCTAATTAATTTTAATAGCAGGCAGTTGTTCATGGGGCAGGTGTCCAATCCTATTGCACAGGTTCCAAATTTTCTATGGTACTTGGCCTTGACGGAAACAACATTTCAACAAGAAACAACGGGAAACCTATTTGTAGTAAAGCTGCAAATATAAACCTGATTTTAGGACCATTCCATGGACAGTTTAAAGCCTACTGCGATATCAGCGTTTCTTACTCTCCGCAGTATTTCACCCGAGTCGAGTGCTGACGTCATGCAAGTTTGACGGACACGCTTTCAATTTTGTTATTGACAACAACATATTTATAATTTCGTGATTACTGATCGGAATTTTGAAAACTACACACACAATCGCGAAAGAGTTTTCTGAAAAACACGATTCTGTAAAAGGTTTTAGTGAAATTTGATTATTTTTTTTTATTTTCAACTTCGATGGCTCTTGTCGAAAAGGTGCTAATCACTGATCGTCCCAAACGAGATCAAAGACTGACGCCGTATATTAATAACATACAGAGAATCTTCTAAGAATATACACGCGCAATTCTAAAATGCAATAAATCAAGTCTTTTTTCAGGTTTTACGAGAGAAATATGTCCAATTGTATCATTGAATCATGTTTAGGTATATGTGGGCGAGACATTTTCTATACGGACAAAATACAGATTAAACTAGATTTTTCGATTTCAAGAAATCGAGAGATTCACCTATTCCGCTTGTCTTTTTACGCAGCGGCGAAATAAGATTGCATATAGAGCTGGTAGTTTTTTAGGCTATATTAAGTGCATAGCCGATAGAAAACTCCCTACAGTGTCTAACAATTCTTTCCGCAATACTCTTTCACATTGGCGTGAATGCTGTATGGTTAATCTCCAAGTTAGGGCTAAATAGCAAACCTGTTGAACAGATCGCGTATACTTAATAATAACATGTGCATATGTGACACCATAGATTGTGGCGAACGTTTTCGTAGCAGCCATCCCAAACTTTCAGCGTTTGTACCTGAAGCTCGCCCGAACTCGGTCATATTATTAGAAAGTCCCGAAACCAAGCATGGGCCTCGAGACAGCCGCCCCTCTCTCTCAACCCACACCCCGAACAAGCACATACCCTCTCCTGACATTCAACATGATAGAATGGGAAATTGGTGTCGCTCTCTGTGTGAAAAGATGCGGTAACTATTTGTGAAGAATGAGTGAAAAATTTATGGAAATCGGCCAAGAATTGGCCGAGATATAGCGTTTTAATGAGTGGAGGTAATTGTTTGAATTTGGTCCTGTTCTAGCCGGTGCGACCTGACGCTGGGTATATGTCTGGGGTTGTGGCACTGCTCCCCCTCTGGGGTAGTTCCGCTTGACATCGTGGATTCTCAGTTTCTGGTGGAGAGACGGTGGAGACTGAAATATGCATTGTGTACACTGACGCCAAATGGACCTCGCCAAACTGGTAACAGTTAGATATTTGTCAAAAATGAAAAGTGGACGGTAATCGCGCATGGGTAAATGGCGAATAGGCGGTAATTTGGCTAATTTGACATTAAAATTGAACAGACAACAGTGTCGCTCATACGCCCACTACGTCCAGACCACTGAAGGCAGCTACACGAAATTTTCAGAAGTTGTTCTAGTCTTCCTGCCCGACAGGTTAGTACCTTTGTCGAGTGGCATGACCGCGAGGGAACAACGTGGATCGCGTGGAAACTATGGGGGTGATTCATCCCTACTCTATTCCCAATGCAATGCCGTTTCCATTCACTATTTACCCACCATATGTCGGTCGAGTTTGGCATCATTTCTGTCTATTTGATAAAATTGTTCAGCTTTAAATAAATATTCGCACATTCACATGGGACAGAAAGTGTGGAGTTAAACTGCTTATGTTAGGCCGTCCCGACAGAAACTGACAACCTGACACGGTGGCAAAAAAGCTGTCATCTGGCTAATTTAACATTCAAATTGAACAGATAGAATGTCGGATATATGCCAATATGTGCGAGCACACAATTATCAATTCTGTTGCAATAAAAATCAGTAAAAGAGGGTTAACCTACTGTTCTCTTTCACACTGGCATGAATGTTGTATGGTTGATGTCGAAGCCAGGGCAGGCAGGTAGGCTGGCGGGCGGGCGGGCGGGCGGTTTAGCAGGCTTTTTCGGGCTGGCACGCAGGCAATCAGGCAGGCAGGCATTACAACAAGTCTTCTGACTGTACTCTTTCACACAGGCATGACAGGAGAATGGTTAAAATCGAAGTCAGGACAGGCCTGCTGTCACGCAGGTAGGTAGGTAGACAGACTGCATTTCATTCTAGCCATCCATTTCTATTTCTCTGAAACCATGTGCACGGGGTTAAGTTAGAAATCAACAGCATCATAGCAATACTGCTTAGGAAATAGTGTCACCACACATTTATATCTATTCTGTCGCAATTAAAAATTCAGTAACAAAAGGGTTAACAGACCGTTCTCTTTGACACTGGCATGACTGTTGTATGGTTAATGTCGAAGTCAAGGCAGGTGTGCATTTCTGACAACTCTACCGACTCTACCCTTCCACACAGAAATGACTGGTGAATGGTTAAAATCGAATTCAGGGCGCACTTGCTGTCAGGGAGGTAGGTTGGCATACACACTGACAGACCGTATTTCATATTATTCCAGCCATATTTGCTGGAAATCCATATCTAATTCTCTGTAACCACGCATGCAGGGTTAAGTTAGAAATCAACAGCATTATAGCAATATTGGTTTGTTCGAATAAAAATCAGTAAAAGAGGGTTAATGAGTATTTTGAAAAGTGCAGTTCTCTCTATCAAATAAGAAAAAACAGCATCTGGAGAATGCTTGTCAGTTACAAAGTTACACAAATAAACACCTGTTATGAATCACATTTGACACTTACTGATAACAAAGCTTGAGCAATATTATACCAGCAAAGTGAACAACTTTTACAAAGAATTTGAGGGTACTCCAATTCAAGGCCTGAAAACTGAGTGAAGAGTAAAACTTTGAATAAAACATATAACAGCAATATTGTTCTAGAATGTACGCCCTATCTTCTCATGGAAAAAACTTTGAGAAAATTTGTCTCCACTGTTGAGAAATTGCATGTGAAAGTTGGCAAAAACAGTAATTATTCCGATAGTACCCTTATGGGAGCTCCCAAATCTGCCAAGGGTTAAACTTTTTATAATAACATATAGAACATAAGTTATTGTACTTTAACAGCTGCATGCAGCCATAGAAAACATACAGCGCTCAGTCAATTAGATATGGAGTAAATTTACACTTAAAGTTACCAAATTCTAAAAAATTGAAGTTTTCTTGGACGGTACCTACTTTTAGGCAACCAGAATGGGCATAGGGTAAAACTTTACAACCAAACTTACAACAGCAAATATGATCGGTAGGCAATTGTGAATGCGGACATGTAAATTATTTTTCAATATTCCATTCCAAAGTGGAAGAAAACTGAACTTAAAATGAGCGAATTTTAGGTAGACTTTTCGGGTCCACTGATTCAAGGCCCGAAAACTGGGTGAAGAGTAAAACTTTGAATAAAACATATAACAGCAATATTGTTCTAGGATGTACGCCCTATCTTCTCATGGAAAAAACTTTGAGGAAATTTGTCTCCAGTGTTGAGAAATTGCATGTGAAAGTTGGCAAAAACAGTAATTATTCCGATAGTACCCTTATGGGAGCTCCCAAATCTGCCAAGGGTTAAACTTTTTATAATAACATATAGAACATAAGTTGTTGTACTTTAATAACTGCATGCAGCCATGGAAAACATACAACGCTCAGTCAATTAGATATGGAGTAAATTTACACTTAAAGTTACCAAATTCAAAAAAATTGAAGTTTTCTTGGACGGTACCTACTTTTAGGCAACCAGAATGGGCATAGGGTTAAACTTTACAACCAAACTTACAACAGCAAATATGATCGGTAGGCAATTGTGAATGTGGACATGTAAATTATTTTTCAATATTCCATTCCAAAGTGGAAGAAAACTGAACGTAAAATGAGCGAATTTTAGGTAGACTTTTAGGGTCCACTGATTCAAGGCCCAAAAACTGGGTGAAAGCTAAAACTTTGAATAAAACATATAACAGCAAAATTGTTCTTGGATGAATGCCCAATCTTCTCACTGGACGTGATTTGAGAAAATGTGGTTGCAGTGCGGAGAAATTGCATGTGAATGTTGGCAATTTTCGGAAAAAATGCATATTCGGGTGACGTTTGTGGCAAAACAGGGTCAACGTGGGTAATACTGCCTATGCAGACAGATGCAGGTGCACATGCTTCAAACACTAGGAACGTTTCTGCCCAATCGCCCAGAGCATTTTTGAGAATTGGGGCAAAACGTGACATTTTGGCTACATTTTGTACGATTTTGGCAGAAAACGAAAAACTTCAGAAATGCCATGACCCAGGTGATAAACTTCGCATGATGCTCTACAGATGTGCCGAATTTCAACAAAATCGTAAAGATCGTTTTCGCGTAATCTGTCAGACAAGATTCGGTGAAATAAAAAAAAAAAAAATAAAAAAAAAAAAAAAAATAAAAAAAAAAAAAAAGAAAAATAGCAATAATAATAGATCCACCTATTAGAAATAGGTGAATCTAATAAAATATTTGCCATTATTTTCCGCAGACGTATTTTTGTCTTTGCTTGTTAGGGAAATCCATGCTGCTAAATACAACGAAGAAGTGTTATCTAATGAGGTCAGAACCGTCAGGTGGTCGATCCGACACCGCACCTCGAAGAAGATTTAGTGGGGGTGTCGATTTTACAAGTAATGTAGGCAGCGTACACGGCATGGGCTGTCTGTCTTTAATCCTATAAACAGGGTTAAGGCTTGATTTTTTGAATACCCTTATTTATTTATTTATTTATTTATTTATTTATTTATTTATTTATTTATTTATTTATTTATTTATTTATTGGTGTTTAAGGTCACATACTTATGCACAATGGCTAATCGTGACCGTGACAGTTTTTTTGGTGGAGGAAGCCGGAGTACCCGGAGAGAACCACCAAGCATCGACAAGCAAATGTCAGCTCCTCAACATTCTAACTCTGTTCAAGCTCCGCTCAAGCAGAGTTACAGAGGTTGAAGACATATGTACCATCGACGTTCAGTATGCCTTAGTACACGGCGTCATCGTGCCCCCATGTCGGCAACCGGGCTACTTAACGCCAATTATCCAAATGGGAGCACGATGCCGCCGTGTACAAAGGCGTACTGCACGTCGATGGTACGCATGTCTTCAACCAATATAACCCTGCCTGTGCTGCAGTGCGGAGTTACGATGTTGGGGAGCTGGCAGCTGCTCGTCGTTGACTGGTGGTTCTCTCCGGGTACTCCGGCTTCCTCCATCCGTAGAACTGTCACGGTCATGATTGGCCGTTGTGCAAATATTATCATGCACTGTAGTGTGGAACATGAAGTGAGACGTACCTTTCAATGTGTGTTTGGTTGGAGAAAGAGAGAGGGGAAGGGGTGGGGGGTGGTAAGATCGGTAATATTGTTGGGATAAATCTACCGATGGCGTTGGACACCATGGAATTAACAGCCCATTTTCTGAAAATGTCTATGCTTGGCAGCCTCTGGTGGGTTAGCAAATGCTTACCGAAATATTTTGTCCAGCAACTTGTAATGTCACTCCAAGACCTGCGAATGCAAACTTTTTGTTGAAAATCTTTTTGAGAAATCTACAGAAAACTGGAATTTTAAGCTTTTAGGGGTATATCTCCTTAACTAGCCAAAAATGGGTTAAGACCTTGATTTTTGAATACACTTACTACTTACAAAAATGTTTCCCTGGCAGCTTTGCGTCCGGTAAAAGAAGTTATTTTTCTCTGTTGCCTTCTCATTTCATGTTGTTGGTGTCCAAAAATGGACTATTTTTTCAGAATTTTGACTTTTAGCAGTTCATAAAGGGTTAACCAATGCTTACCAGAATAATTTATCCATTCAAGTGGTAATGTGACACCAAGACCTATCAATGGCCATTTTTTGTTGAAAACCCTACCAGATGTTTGTAAAGAAATCCAGGGAAAACATAAATTTTTAAGCCTTTGATGGGTATCACTATTAACAACAACAAAAGGGGTTAACGCTTGGTTTTTTGAATACCCTTATTACTTACAAAAATGGTCCTTGGTGAATTCCACTTCCGACAAAGGAGATTAAGTTTATTTCTCAGGTACACGTCGGGAGCTGTGGGTGTCCGAAAACAGCCCATTTCAACAAAATTACGATGTTTGCTAGCCTGCAGATGGTTAATAAACGCTCACCGGAATATTTTGTCCATGCAGCTTGTAATGTCACACTAAGACCTGCGAGTAGTCATTTTTTCTTGAAAACCTACAGGATATTTTTAGCTAAATCCACAGAAAATGGGAATTTTAAGATTTTAAGGGGTCTCTCTCTTTAGCTTTGCCAAAATGGGTTAAGACTTCGACTTTTGAATACCCTTACTACTTACAAAAATGTTTCCATATAGATTGTGCGCTCGATAAAAGAAAGCACTTTTCTTTGTGGCGTACCCGTTGGGTGCTGTTGGCGTTCAAAAACAGCCCATTTTATCACAATTTTGACTTTTAGCAGCCCGTGGAGGGTTAACAAATGCTCACCGCAGTATTTTGTCCACGCAGCATCTATTGTCACATCAAGGCCTGGGAGTGACAATTTTTTCTTGAAAATCTACAAGACTCATTTAGAGAAATCCACGGAAAACCTGAATTTTTTAGCTTTATGGGGGTATTGCTGTTTAACCAGCCCAAAAGGGGTTAACGCTTGCTTTTTTGAACACCCTTATTACTTACAAAAATGATCTCCGGTGAATTCCACTTCCAATAAAGGAAGTTATGTTTATCTCTCGTGTATCGTTTGGGTGTTCTGGGGGCCTGAAACCGGCCCATTTCATCAAAATTTCGATGTTTGGCAGCCTGTGGAGGGTTACCATATGCATCGCCTGATATGTCATTTGTATCAAAGGTCATGGCACAGACAGGTCTATCAATGATGAAGGTTTAAAAAAAATCTACAAGACGTGTTTCGAGAAAGTGCCGATAAACCCCAATTTTGGCAGTTTTTTGCCAATTCCGACGAAATAAGGGTTAAATCGAAAATTCCGCTTCGGTACATTTTTAGATTTTGTGCCCCTCTATGCGTGTGCAAAATTTCGTGAAAATCGGTTCGAAAATGGCTTCTGAATCGTACGGACAAAATGTGTGGAAAAAAAAACAAACTAGACTTTATGATTCTGGAGAATCATGGCTTTTCCCGATGAGATTACTTGATTTTTCATGCCCCCACAGTGTCTGATGAATTGTTTTTAACTGTCTCACTGAAGTTCTTTCATTGATGTTATGAGAAAGGTGGTTATAGTAGTCTCAAATGACTCAGTTTTATAAAAAAAATTGTTTAGGTAAAAACCATCATTCATGGTAGAGTGGGTTAATATCAATATCGTCGTCCCACAAGTTAATGACCGACAAAAGGAGTTATGTTTGTTTGACACATACCAATTGAGTGCTCTGTCTATTTGAAAATGGTCCATTTTATCTCAAATGTATCCAAAATATTGATGTCTGGCACTTTGTAGAGGGTTAACATGTGCTAACAGGCATATGTATTCATGCAACTTGGAATTTCAAACCAAAAAGTGCGAATGGCCATTTTTACTTAAAATCTATAAGATGTTTTCAGAGAAATCCATGCGCATGCGCTCTTTTCGAATTCGACGTGACGAAATGCGAAATTCGTATCGCTCTTCATGGAAAGTGATGCCGCAACTATCCATGAACAACGAGTGAAAATTTCATGGAAATCTGCCTAGAATCGGTTGGGATATAGCGTTTTGAAGAGAGGAGGTAACTGTTTGAATTTGGTCCTTCCTTTTCAAGCCAGTTCGAAAAAAAGACGTCGTGAATGGGCGCAGACTCCTTTAGAGCCCCCCCCCCCCCCTCTCTCTCCATAAATGGAAGTTGCTTCTTTAAGACCGCCACCCAGGGATCCCAACACAACCTTTAAACCTAAGAGAATCGTCAGAAGTTTAAAGTGAAAAGAAATTGGCGGTGATTGGGTTTCTGGCAGGCAGGAAAAGATTGACGAAGATTTGCATATTGGACATTAAAATAGCACTTCTGACATACACGAACCCTGTCCAGACCGCTGGAGGCAGCGACTTGAAAATTTCAGAACTTGTTCTACGAACCGTGGCCGACATTTTGGGATCTGTGTGGAGCGTCCGAGCCGCCTGGAAAACACCACGCATCGCTTGGAATGAGAGAGTACTATTCGTCCCGACTCTATCAGTTCAGAATGGACATGGGCAGTGTTGTAGACGACTGTGGAGCTGCGATTGAGCATAAAGTCCCAGGTTTCGGTGCCTCATTGCCTAAGCGGCTCCATTGTATGATTGTTTGTCTCAATATCGTCCTTACTACTTGTAGTTTATACCGTTGCCGTACGTTAATGTAGCCTCTTGCCATTTTCGAGACTTTCAACCCAGAACGCCGCCAAAGTGAGGAAGTGCGGTGTGGGGGGGGGGGGGGGTGTAGCGGGCGGGGGGGGGGGGGGTATCCTGACACTATCTTTAAACCTTAGATAATCGGAAGAAGTTGCAGTGAAAAGAAATCGGCGGTGAGTAGGTGTTTTGGCGGGAAACGATTAACGAAAATTTGCCAATTTGACATTAAAATTGCACATCTCACAAACACGAACCGTGTCCAGACCGCCGAAGGCAGCGACTTCTAATTTTCAGAACTTGTTCTACACACCCTGGCCGACATTTTGGCATCTGTTGCAAGTGTCGAGACCGCGTGGAGAACACCACGCATCGCGTGGAAAGTGAGAGTACTATTCGTCCCGACTCTATCAGTTTGGAATGGAATGGAATTGGGCACTATTGTAGACTATTGTAGAGCAGCGATTGAGCATAAAATCCGAGTTTTTTGTGCCAAATTATCTAACCGGCTCCAAGGTATGATCTTTCGTCTGTACATCGCCCAGATCGTCTGAAGTTTATACCGTTACCACATGTTGAAGTGGCCTTTTGTCATTTTCGCCACTTTCGACCCAGATTTGAGGGTACCTTCCTTCAGCGAAATCTAGCCATGCTCACAACCACGCCCTCTCCCCGTCGGCCCGGGTGCTTATAAAGATAGAAAGGTCAATGGGGAGGGGCCCGTTAGCAAACAAACGGGGGCAGGTGTTGTTGGTGAAAAACAGCAGGGGGGGGCACGTGTCCTAGGTAAAAGAAACAATAGGGGGCAGGTGTCCTAGGTAAAAAAAAATAGCAGGAAGGGGGTGGGGCAGATGTCCCCGCTAATTAATTTTAATAACAGGCAGGTGTTCATGGGGCAGGCCCACTGCTCGGTGTTCCAAATTTTCTATGGTACTTGGCCTTGACGGAAACAACACTTCAAGAAGAAACAACGGGAAACCTATTTGCAGTAAAGCTGCAAATATAAACATGATTTTAGGACCATTCCATGGCCAGTTTAAAGCCTACTGCGATATCAGCGTTTATTACTCTCGCCCTTTCACTGCAGTATTTCACCCGAGTCGAGTTCTGACGGCATGCAAGTTTGACGGACACGCTTTCAATTTTGTTATTGACAACAACATATTTATAATTTCGTGATTACTGATCGGAATTTTGAAAACGACACATGCAATCGCGAAAGAGTTTTCTGAAAAACCCGATTCTGCAAAAGGTTTTAGTGAAATTTGATTATTTTTTTTTATTTTCAATTTCGATGGCTCTTGTCGGAAAGGTGTTAATCACTGATCGTCCCAAACGAGATCAAAGACTGACGCTGTATATTAATAACACGCAGAGAATCTTCTGAAATGAAATAAATCAAGTCTTGTTTCAGGTTTTACGAGAGAAATATGTCCAATTGTATCATTGAATCATGTTTAGGTATATGTGGGCGAGACATTTTCTGCACGGACAAAATACAGACTAAATGAAATATTTGCCATAATTTTCCGCAGACGTATTTTTGTCTTTGCTTCTTGGGGAAATCCATGCTGATAATACAACGAAGGAGTGTTATCTAATGAGGTCAGAACCGTCAGGTGGTCGGGTCCGACACCGCACCTCGAAGTAGATTTAGTGGGGGTGTCGATTTTACAAGTAATGTAGGCAGCGTACACGGCATGAGCTGTCTGTCTTTAATCCTATAAACAGGGTTAAGGCTTGGTTTTTGAATACCCTTATTTATTTATTTATTTATTTGTTTATTGGTGTTTAAGGTCACATACTTATGCACAATGGCTAATCGTGGTCGTGACAGTTTTATAGGTGGAGGAAGTACACGGAGAGAACCACCAAGCATCGACGAGCAACTGTCAGCTCCTCAACATTCTAACTCTGTTCAAGATTCGCTCAAGCAGGGTTACAGAGGGTGAAGACATATGTACCATCGACACATGCAGTATGCCTTAGTACACGGCGACATCGTGCCCCCATGTCGGCAACCGGGCTAAAGTGCCTTGCCCAAGGACACAACGTGAGTCGTCCCGGACGGGGATCGAACTCGGGACCTCTAGCATAGAAGTACAACAGTCTACCACTGAGCCACCACGCTCCCTTGAATACCCTTCACACTATCATACATTATCCCTTATGAATTATGAGTCTGATAAAAGAGGTTATGTTTACCTATTACATACCCATTTGCTGTCCGAAAACAGTCGATTTTATCAAAATTTTGACGTTTAGCAGCCTGTAGCGGGATTAACAAACGACTAGCGGAATATTCTATCTATGCAATTTGTACAATTTGTAAGACCTGCCAATGTCCAATTGTTCTTGAAAATTGCCAACAAGCAGTTAGCGAAATCCACAGAAAATGTAAATTTTAAGCTTTTAAGGGGTATCTCTCCTTATCCAGTCTAAACTAGGTTAAGTTTCATTCTTTTAAATACCCTTACTACTTACAAAACTGATCCTCTGTGAATTCTACGCGCAGTAAAAGAAGTTATATTTCTCTGTTACATATCCATTGGGTGCTCTTGGTGTCTGAAAACAATCCATTTTATCAACATTTTGATGTTTAGCAGCTCGTGGAGAGTTAACGAATGCTCAACGGAATATTTTGTCCATGTAACTTGTAATGTCACATGAAGACCCGTAAATGGCCATTTTTCTTGAAAACTACAAGATGTTTTTAAAGAAATCCAGGGAAAGCATGAAATTTTAAGTTTTTGATGGGTACCGCTGTTTAACAAGCCCAAAACGGGTTAAGACCAGCCCTAAAAGGGTTAATGCTTGGTCTGGTGAATTCCACTTCCAAAGAAGGAGGTTATGTTTATCTCGCAGGTACACATTGCGTGCAATGGGTGCCCAAGGACAGTCCATTTTCTCAAAATTTCTATGCTTTGCAGCCTCTGGAGAGTTAACTAACGCTTACCGGAATATTTTGTCTATGTAACTTGTAATGTCACTCCAAGACCTGCAAATGGCCAATTTTTCTTGAATACTTACTAGATTTTTTGGAGAAATCCACAGAAAACTGGAATTTTAAGCTTTTAAGGGGTACATCTTAACCAGGCGAAAATGGGTTAAGACCTCGATTTTTTGAATACCCTTACTACTTACTAAATTTTTCTCTGTCAGTTTTGCATCCGGTAAAAGAAGTTATGTATCTCTGTGGCATTCCCATTTGTTGTTGTTGGCGTCCAAAAACAGACTATTTTTTCAAAATGTTGACATTTAGCAGCCCATGGAGGGTTAACAAATGCTTACTGGAATATTTTATCCATGCAACCGGTAATGTGACTCCAAGGCCTATCAATGGCCATTTTCTGTTGAAAACTTACAAGATGTTTGTAACGAAATCCACGGAAAACATGATTTTTTTTTAGCTTTTGATGGGTATCGCTAATAACCACCCCAAAAGGGGTTAACGCTTGGGTTTTTGAATACCCTTATTACTTTCAAAAATGGTCATCAGTGAATTCCACTTCCAACAAAAGAGATTATGTGTAACTCTCGGACATACATTGCGTGCTGTGTGTGTCCGAAAACAGCCCATTTCAACAAAATTATGATGCTTGGCATTCTGTAGAGGGTTAATAAACGCTCAGCGGAATATTTTGTCCATGCCACTTGTAATGTCACACAAAGACCTGCAAGTAGTCAATTTTTCTTGAAAACCTATGGAATGTATTTATAGAAATCCACAGAAAATGAGAATTTTTAGATTTTAAGGGGTCTCTCTCTTTAGCCTGCCCAAAATGGGTTAAGACTTCGTTTTTTGAATACCCTTACTACTTACAAAAATGTTTCCCTATAGATTGTGCGCTCGGTAAAAGAAATCACTTTTCTTTGTGGCGTAACCGTTGGGTGCCGTTGGCGTCCAAAAACAGCCCATTTTATCACAATTTTGACATTTAGCAGCCCGTGGAGGGTTAACAAATGCTCACCGGAGTATTTTGGCCATGCAACTTCTATTGTCACATCAAGGCCTGGGAGTGACAATTTTTTCATGAAAATCTACAAGACGCGTTTAGAGAAATCCACGAAAAACATAAATTTTTGAGCTTTTTGGGGGTATTGCTGTTTAACCAGCCCAAAACGGGTTAATGCTTGGTTTTTTGAACACCATTATTACTTACAAAAATGATCTCCGGTGAATTCCACTTCAAATAAAGGAAGTTATGTTTATCTCTCGTGTATTGTTTGGGTGCTCTGGGGGCCTGAAACCGGCCCATTTCATCAAAATTTCGATGTTTGGCAGCCTGTGGAGGGTTACCATATGCATCGCCTGATATGTCATGTGTATCAAAGGTCGTGGCACAGACAGGTCTATCAATGATGAAGGTTTAAAAAAAATCTACAAGACATGTTTCGAGAAAGTGCCGATAAACCTCAATTTTGACAGTTTTTTGCCAATTCTGACGATATAAGGGTTAAATCCAAAATTCCGCTTCGGTACATTTTTAGATTTTGTGCCCCTCTATGCGTGTGCAAAATTTTGTGAAAATCGGTCCGAAAATGGCTTCGGAATCGTGCGGACAAAATGTGTGGAAAAAAAAAAAAAAAACCCAAAAAACCAAAAAAAAACTAGACTTTATGATTCTGGAGAATCATGGCTTTTCCCGATGAGATTCCATGATTCTTCATGACGCCACAGTGTCTGATGAATTGTTTTTAACTGTCTCACTGAAGTTCCTCCATTGATTTTAAGAGAAAGGTGAATATAGTAGTCTGAAATGAGTTTGATAAAACATTGTTTACGTAAAAAACATCATTAACGGTGGAGGGGTTAATATCAATATTGCCGTCCTACGAGTCAATGTCTGACAAAAGGAGTTATGTTTGTTTGACACATACCCACTGAGTGCTGTGTCTGTTTGAAAATGGTCCATTTTATCTCAAATGTATCAAAAATATTGATGTCTGGTCCTGTATCAATTATCTCCTATTAGACCACAGTTGTTATGCATTAGTATGTAATTTTTTCACACCTTGTAGAGCTCACCTATCACATGTCTGTTGATAGCAGAAGTAAATTTCTCTCCAATTGGTTTTTCCCCGTAGGATTAGTTTTATTTATTACAATGAAGATATCCATACATACAACGACAAACATGAAGTTATCACATATAGGAAGTGTTGTTTGTACATATGTGTAGATAAAATATACCCTGGGACGAGAAGGGGAGTATAGCCGTCTTACAAACTAGTATATATCTAGCCCCACTGCCGGGGAAATCTTGGCGCCATGCACCACTGCATTTGATAACCGCCTTACAGAGTAGTAAATATACCTGCCCCCCTTCCCATGTTGGGTACCCCCACCTTTTATTGTAAGGTTCCTTAGGCACAACATAGCGTCAGTAAGATAGATAAATACTGCCACTTCGCCACCCTGGGGCGGAGGAGGTGCAGTGTATAGCCGTTTTACAGACTAGTATATACCTGGACCCACTGTCGGGGAAATGCTATAGTGTCAACACTATTTGATATTATAAGTAACTGATCCCATTGCAGCTAACGTTATTTACTGCTTTCTTATCATGCAGTGGCGGGGCGCGATGGCATTGTGGTAGCCGGTTCTTGTCATTTCACCGAAGTAAAGCAACGTTGAGCCTGGTTTATCATTGGATGGGTGGCCGTCTGAGCGATCAATTCGGACTCCCATGCTGTGTCCTTGGGCAAGGCACTTAACTCTGATAGTCCATATGGGGGCATGATGCCGCCATGTACTAAGGCGTACTGCACGTCGACGGTACGCATGTCTTCAACCAATCTAACCCTGCCTGTGCTACAGTTCGGAGTTACGATGTTGGGAAGCTGGCAGCTGCTCGTCGTTGCTCGGTGGTTCTCTCCAGGTACTGTGGCTTCCTCCACCCGTAAAACTGTCACGGTCATGATTAGCCATTGTGCATAAGTGTATGCCCTTAAACACCAATAAATAAATAATAAATGATATCATGGAGGGGAGGCGTACCTTTCAATGTGTGTTTGGTTGGAGAAAGAGGCAGGGAGGATGTGGTAACCTTGGTAATTTTGTTTGGATAAATCGACCGCTGGCGTGGGACACCGTGGAATTGACCGATGAAGCGGGACACAGTGAGAGTGGAACTTATGGGTAGTTATTCTTGATGATAAATAACTATACACTTACTTTTGAGATCATACAAGGTGAGTATAGTTGTCTCAAATGAGAATGGCCAATATTTGTCTTGAAAACCTACGAGAGGCTTTTAGAGAAATCCTCGGAAAATACGAATTTTTAACCTTTTGAGGGGTATCGCTCTGTAACCAGCCCTAAACGGATTAATGCTTGGTTTTATGAATACCTTCATTACTTACAAAAATGATCCTCAGTGAATTTCACTTCCAATGAGGAAGGTTATGTTTATCACGCAGGTACACATTGGGTGTTATGGGTGCCCCAAAACAGCCCATTTTCTCAAAATGTCTATACTTTGCAGGCTCTGGGGGGGTTAATAATTGCTTACCGGAATATTTTGTCCATGCAACTTGTAATGTCTCTCAAAGACCTGCAAATGGTCAATTTTTCTTGAAAACGTGCAAGATTTTTTTGAGAAATCCACAGAAAACGGGAATTTTAAGCTTTTGAGGGGTATATCTCCTTAACTAGTCGACAATGGGTTAAGACCTCGATTTTTGAATATCCTTACTACTTACAAAAATGTTTCTCTATCAGGTTTGCGTCCAGTAAAAGAAGTTACGTTTCTCTGTGGCATTTCCATTTGATGTTGTCAGTGTCCAAAAACAGACTATTTCTTCAAATTTTTTGACATTTAGCAGCCCATGGAGGGTTAACAAATACCTACCAGGATAATGTATGCAACTGGTAATGTGATACCAAGACCTATCAACGGCCATTTTCTCTTGAAACCCTACAAGATGTTTGTAAAGAAATCCAGGGAAAACGATTTTTAAGCTTTTGATGGGTATCCCTGTTAACCTCCCCAACAGGGGTTAACGCTTGGTTATTTGAATACCCTTATTACTTACAAAAATGGTCTTCTGTGAATTCCACTTCCAACAAAGGTGATTATGTTTATCTCTCGTGTACACTTTGGGTGCTGTGGGTGTCCGAAAACAGCCCATGTCAACAAAATTACAATGCTTGGCAGCTTGTAGATGGTTAATAAACGCTCACCGGAGTATTTTGTCCCTGCAACTTGTAATGTCACATAAAGACCTACGAATAGTCAATTTTTCTTGAACCCCTACAAGTCACTGTTAGGGAAATTCACAGAAAATGGGAATTTAAAGCTTTTAAGGGATATCGCTCTTAGCCTACCCAAAATGGGTTAAGACTTCGACTTTTGAATACCCTTACTACTTACAAAAATGTTTCTGTATAAATTGTACACTCGATAAAAGGAGGAGCTTTTCTTTGTGGTGTACCCATTGGGTGCTGTTGGTGTCCAAAAACAGCCCATTTTATCACAATTTTGACGTTGGGGAGCCCTGGGAGGGTTAACTAATGCTGAACGGAATATTTTGTCCATGCAACTAGTAATGTCGCACCAAGACCTGCAAATAGCCGATTTTTTCTTGAAAACCTACAAGATGTTTTTAGAGAAATCCACAGAAAATGGGTATTTTAAGATTTTAATGGGTATCTCTCTTTAACCAGCCCAAAATGGGTTAAGACGTCGAATCTTGAATACCCTTACCACTTTCAAAAATATTTTCTGATCAATTTTGCGTCCGATAAATGAAGGCCACTTTCTCTGTGGTATACGGTTTGGGTGCTGTTGGCGTCCAAAAACAGCCCATTTTATCACAATTGTGACTTTTAGCAGCCCGTGGAGGGTTAACAAATGCTCACCGCAGTATTTCGTCCATGCAACTTCTATTGTCACATCAAGGCCTGGGAGTGACAATTTTTTCTTGAAAATCTACAGGACTCGTTTGGAGAAATCCACGGAAAACCTGCATTTTTTAGCTTTTTGGGGGTATTGCTGTTTAACCAGCCCAAAACGGGTTAACGCTTGGTTTTTTGAACACCCTTATTACTTACAAAAATGATCCTCGGTGAATTCCACTTCCAATAAATGAAGTTATGTTTATCTCTCGTGTATCGTTTGGGTTCTCTGGGGGCCTAAAACCGGCCCATTTCATCAAAATTTCGATGTTTGGCAGCCTGTGGAGGGTTACCATATGCATCGCCAGATATGTCATGTGTATCAAAGGTCGTGGCACAGGCAGGTCTATCAATGATGAAGGTTTAAAAAAAATCTACAAGACGTGTTTCGAGAAAGTGCCGATAAACCCCAATTTTGACAGTTTTTTGCCAATTCTAACGAAATAAGGGTTAAATCGAAAATTCCGCTTTGGTACATTTTTAGATTTTGTGCCCCTCTATGCGTGTGCAAAATTTTGTGAAAATCGGTCCGAAAATGGCTTCGGAATCGTGCGGACAAAACGTGTGGAAAAAAAAAACCCCCAAAAACCCCCCCCCAAAAAAAAAAAAAAAAAAAATAATAATCCGTAGAAAAACAATAGTCTTTTCCTGAGGGAAAAGCCTAACTAGACTTTATGATTCTGGAGAATCATGGCTTTTCCCGATTAGATTCCATGATTTTTCTTGACCCCACAGTGTCTGATGAATTGTTTTTAACTGTCTCACTAAAGTTCCTTCATTGATGTTATGAGAAAGGTGAGTATAGTAGTCTCAAATGACTCGGTTTGGGTTTGATAAAAAAATGTTTAGGTAAAACCCATCATTAATGGTAGAATGGATTAATACCAATATCAGTGTTTCTCTATCAGTTTTGCGTCCGGAAAAAGAAGTTACGTTTCTCTGTGGCATTTCCATTTGATGTTGTTGGTGTCCAAAAACAGACTATTTCCTCAATTTTTTTTTACATTTAGCTGTCCATGAAGGGTTAACAAATGCCTACCAGAATAATTAATCCATGCAACTGGTCATGTGAAACCAAGACCTATCAACGGCCATTTTCTCTTGAAAACCCCACAAAATGTTTGTAGAAATCCAGGGAAACCGATTTTTAAGCTTTTGACAGGTATCCCTGTTAACCTCCCCAACAGGGGTTAACGCTTGGCTTTTTGAATACCTTTGTTACTTACAAAAATGGTCCTCTGTGAATTCCACTTCAAACAAAGGAGATTATGTTTATCTCTCATGCATACATTAGGTGCTGTGCGTGTCTGAAAACAGTCCCATGTTAACAACATTACGATGCTTGGCAGCTTGTAGATGGTTAAAAAACGCTCACCGGAGTATTTTGTCCATGCAACTTGTAATGTCACATAAAGACCAACGAATAGTCAATTTGTCTTGAAACCCTACAAGTTACCGTTAGGAAAATTCACAGAAAATGGGAATTTAAAGCTTTCAAGGGATATCTCTCTTTAGCCTGCCCAAAATAGGTTAAGACGTCGACTTTTGAATACCCTTACTACTTACAAAAATGTTTCTGTATAAATTGTACGCGCGATAAAAGAAGGCACTTTTCTTTGTGGTGTACCCTTTGGGTGCTGTTGGTGTGCAAAAAGAGCCCATTTTATCGCAATTTTGACCTTCAGCAGCCCGGGGAGGGTTAACTGATGCTGACCGGAATATTTTGTTCATGCGACTTGTAATATCACACCAAGACCTGCAAATAGCCGATTTTTCTTGAAAACCTACAAGATGTTGTTAGAGAAATCCACAGAAAACGGGTATTTTAAGATTTTAATGGGTATCTCTCTTTAACCAGCCCCAAATGGGTTAAGACGTCAAATTTTGAATACCCTTACCACTTTCTAAAATATTTTCCGATCAATTTTGCGTCCGATAAATGAAGGCCCCTTTCTCTGTGGTATATCGTTTGGGTGCTGTTGGTGTCTAAAAACAGCCCATTTTATCACAATTTTTACGTTTAGCAGCTCGGGGAGGGTTAACTAATGCTGACCGGAATATTTTATCCATGCAACTTGTAATGTCACACCAAGACCTGAGAGTGACCAATTTTTCTTGAAAATCTACAAGACTCGTTTAGAGAAATCCACAGAAAACATGAAGTTTTGAGCTTTTTTGGGGTATTGCTGTTTAACCAGCCCAAAACGGGTTAACACTTGGTTTTCTGAACACCCTTATTACTTACAAAAATGATCTTCGGTGAATTCCACTTCCAATAAAGGAAGTTATGTTTACCACTCGGGTATCGTTTGGGTGTTGTGGGGGTCTGAAACCGGCCCATTTCATCAAAATTTCGATGTTTGGCAGCCTGTGGAGGGTTACCATATGCATCGCCAAATATGTCGTGTGTATCAAAGGTTGTGTCATAGGTAGGTCTAGTAATGATGGATGTTTAAAAAAAATCCTAAAGACGTGTTTCGAGAAAGTGCCGATAAACCCCAATTTTGGCAGTTTTTTGCCAATTCCGGCGAAATAAGGGTTAAATCGAAAATTCCGCCTTTGTACATTTTTAGATTTTTTGCCACTCTATGCGTGTGCCAAATTGTGTGAAAATCGGTTCGAAAATGGCTTCTGAATCGTACGGACAAAAATGTGTGGAAAAAAAAAAAAAAAAAAAAAAAACCCAAAAAACTAGACTTTATGATTCTGGAGAATCATGGCTTTTCCCGATGAGATTCCTTGATTTTTCATGCCCCCCACAGTGTCTGATGAATTGTTCTTAACTGTCTCACTGAAGTTCCTTCGTTGATGTTATGAGAAAGGTGATCTCAAATGACTCAGTTTGATAAAAAAAAATTGTTTAGGTAAAACCATCATTACCGGTGGAGTGGGTTAATATTAATATCGTCGTCCCACAAGTTAACGGCCGACAAAAGAAGTTATGTTTGTTTGACACATACGCACTGAGGGCTCTGTCTATTTGAAAATGGTCCATTTTATCTCAAATGTATCCAAAATATTGATGTCTGGCAGTTTGTAGAGGGTTAACATGTGCTAACAGGAATATTTATTCATGCAACTTGCAATTCCAAACCCAAAAGTGCGAATGGCCATTTTTACTAAAAATCTACAAGATGTTTTCAGAGAAAGCCATGCGCATACGCTCTTTTCGAATTCGACGTGACGAAATGCGAAATTCGTATCGCTCTTATTATTTATTTATTTATTGGTGTTTAAGGTCACATATTTCTGCACAATGGTTAATCATGACCGTGACAGTTTTACGGGTGGAGGAAGCCGGAGTACCCGGAGAGAACCACCGAGCAACGGCGAGCAACTGTCAGCTCCCCAACATACCAACTCCACACAAGCAGGGTTAGCATTGGTTGAAGACAGGTGCACCATCGACGTGCAGTACGCCTTAGTACCGTGCCCCCACGTGGGCAATGGGAGTGAAGTGTCTTGCCCAAGGACACAACGCGGTTGCCACAGGTGGGATTCGAACCGAGGACCTCTCGGCTTGCAGCCTGCACCTCTACCTACTGAGCCACCGCGCCCCCTCGTATCGCCCTTCATGGAAAGTGATGCCGCAACTATCCATGAACAACGAGTGAAAATTTCATGGAAATCTGCCTAGAATTGGCTGGGATATAGCGTTTTGAAAAGAGGAGGTAACTGTTTGAATTTGGTCCTTCCTTTTCAAGCCAGTTCGAAAAAAGATGTCGTGAATGGGCGCAGACTCCTTTAGTGCCCCCCCCCCCCCTCTCTGGAGTAAGTCCACTTAAATGTTACAATTGTGTGTGACTGGTGGAGAGTTGGCTGTAAATGGAAGTTGCTTCTTTAAGACCGCCACCCAGGGATCCAAACACAACCTTTAAACCAAAGAGAATCGTCAGAAGTTTAAAGTGAAAAGAAATTGGCGGTGATTGGGTTTCTGGTATTGGACATTAAAATAGCACTTCTGACATACACGAACCGTGTCCAGACCGCTGGAGGCAGCGACTTGAAATTTTCAGAACTTGTTCGACGAACCCTGGCCGACATTTTGCGATCTGTTAGTTTAAACATATTTATTTGCCAACAAAAGCATAGCAAAAGGATTGGAGGACAAGTGCTCAACACTTAGCAAACCCTCCTCTCCATTACATATAACATTTAATAATATAATTATTGTAATAATGGTAGCAATTAAATAATGTACAAAACTTTACTAATAGATTTACACTTATATTTTCTGCCAAATAAAAATAGGCAAGAGAGAGAGAGAGAGAGAGAGAGAGAGAGAGAGGAAGAAGAAGAAGAAAAAAGAAGAAGTAAGGCTCACAGTGAAGGGGCAGAGATTTCCACTGATAAATGTTGCTCAAACTCCTACGGAAGTGTTCCATTACAATGGCTAAACAAGAGGGATCTGTTTGGAGCGTCCGGACCACCTGGAAAACACCACGCATCGCTTGGAATGTGAGAGTACTATTCGTCCCGACTCTGTCAGTTTAGAATGGACATGGGCAGTGTTGTAGGCGACTGTAGAGCTGCGATTGAGCATAACGTCCCAGGTTTCGGTGCCTCATTGCCTTACCGACTCCAAGGTATGATTGTTTGTCTCAATATCGTCCTTACTACTTGTAGTTTATACCGTTGCCATACTTTAATGTAGCCTCTTGCCGTTTTCGAGACTTTCGACCCAGAACGCCGCCAAGGTGGGGAAGTGCGGGGGAGGGGGGGGGGCTGCGGCGGCGGGGGGGTGGGGGGTGGGTTGTATCCTGACACTATCTTTAAACCTTAGATAATCCGCAGAAGTTGAAGTGCAAAGAAATCGACGGTGAGTATGTTTTTTGGCGGGAAACGATTAACGAAAATTTGCCAGTTAGACATTCAAATTGCACTTCACACAAACACGAACCGTGTCCAGACCGCTGAAGGCAGCGACTTCTGATTTTCAGAACTTGTTCTACGCACCCTGGCCGACATTTTGGCATCTGTTGCAAGTGTCGATACCGCGTGGAGAACACCATGCATCGCGTGGAAAGTGAGAGTACTATTCGTCCCGACTCTCTCAGTTGGAAAGGAATTGGGCACCATTGTAGACTACTGTAGAGCAGCGATTAAGTATAAAGCCTGAGTTTTTTTGTGCCAAATTGCCTAACCGGCTCCAAGATACGATCTTTCGTCTGTACATCGCCCAGATCGCCTGTAGTTTATAGCGTTACCATACGTTGAAGTAGCCTTTTGTCATTTTCGCCACTTTCTACCGAGATTTGAGGGTACCTTCCTTCAACCCCAATTTACAGCGAAATCTAGCCATGCTCACAACCACGCCCTCTCCCCGTCGGCCCGGGTGCTTCTAAAGATAGAAAGGTCAATGGGGAGGGGCAGGTGTACTTGGTGTAAAAACAGCAGGGGGGGGGCACGTGTCCTAGGTAAAAGAAACAGCAGGGGACAGGTGTCCTAGGTAAAATAAACAGCGGGGGGGGGGGGGGGGGGAGGAGGGCAGATGCCCCCGCTAATTAATTTTAATAGCAGGCAGTTGTTCATGGGGCAGGTGTCCAATCCTATTGCACAGGTTCCAAATTTTCTATGGTATTTGGCCTTGACGGAAACAACATTTCAACAAGAAACAACGGGAAACCTATTTGTAGTAAAGCTGCAAATATAAACCTGATTTTAGGACCATTCCATGGACAGTTTAAAGCCTACTGCGATATCAGCGTTTCTTACTCTCCGCAGTATTTCACCCGAGTCCAGTGCTGACGTCATGCAAGTTTGACAGACACGCTTTCAATTTTGTTATTGACAACAACATATTTATAATTTCGTGATTACTGATCGGAATTTTGAAAACTACACACACAAACGCGAAAGAGTTTTCTGAAAAACACGATTCTGCAAAAGGTTTTAGTGAAATTTGATTATTTTTTTTTATTTTCAACTTCGATGGCTCTTGTCGAAAAGGTGCTAATCACTGATCGTCCCAAACGAGATCAAAGACTGACGCCGTATATTAATAACATACAGAGAATCTTCTAAGAATATACACGCGCAATTCTAAAATGCAATAAATCAAGTCTTTTTTCAGGTTTTACGAGAGAAATATGTCCAATTGTATCATTGAATCATGTTTAGGTATATGTGGGCGAGACATTTTCTATACGGACAAAATACAGATTAAATAAAATATTTGCCATTATTTTCCGCAGACGTATTTTTGTCTTTGCTTGTTAGGGAAATCCATGCTGCTAAATACAACGAAGAAGTGTTATCTAATGAGGTCAGAACCGTCAGGTGGTCGATCCGACACCGCACCTCGAAGAAGATTTAGTGGGGGTGTCGATTTTACAAGTAATGTAGGCAGCGTACACGGCATGGGCTGTCTGTCTTTAATCCTATAAACAGGGTTAAGGCTTGATTTTTTGAATACCCTTATTTATTTATTTATTTATTTATTTATTTATTTATTTATTTATTTATTTATTTATTGGTGTTTAAGGTCACATACTTATGCACAATGGCTAATCGTGACCGTGACAGTTTTTTTGGTGGAGGAAGCCGGAGTATCCGGAGAGAACCACCAAGCATCGACGAGCAAATGTCAGCTCCTCAACATTCTAACTCTGTTCAAGCTCCGCTCAAGCAGAGTTACAGAGGTTGAAGACATATGTACCATCGACGTTCAGTATGCCTTAGTACACGGCGTCATCGTGCCCCCATGTCGGCAACCGGGCTACTTAACGCCAATTATCCAAATGGGAGCACGATGCCGCCGTGTACAAAGGCGTACTGCACGTCGATGGTACGCATTTCTTCAACCAATATAACCCTGCCTGTGCTGCAGTGCGCAGTTACGATGTTGGGGAGCTGGCAGCTGCTCGTCGTTGACTGGTGGTTCTCTCCGGGTACTCCGGCTTCCTCCATCCGTAGAACTGTCACGGTCATGATTGGCCGTTGTGCAAATATTATCATGCACTGTAGTGTGGAATATGAAGTGAGACGTACCTTTCAATGTGTGTTTGGTTGGAGAAAGAGAGAGGGGAAGGGGTGGGGGGTGGTAAGATCGGTAATATTGTTGGGATAAATCTACCGATGGTGTTGGACACCAAGGAATTGACAGCCCATTTTCTGAAAATGTCTATGCTTGGCAGCCTCTGGAGGGTTAGCAAATGCTTACCGAAATATTTTGTCCATGCAACTTGTAATGTCACTCCAAGACCTGCGAATGCAAACTTTTTGTTGAAAATCTTTTTGAGAAATCTACAGAAAACTGGAATTTTAAGCTTTTAGGGGTATATCTCCTTCACTAGCCAAAAATGGGTTAAGACCTTGATTTTTGAATACACTTACTACTTACAAAAATGTTTCCCTGGCAGCTTTGCGTCCGGTAAAAGAAGTTATTTTTCTCTGTTGCCTTCTCATTTGATGTTGTTGGTGTCCAAAAATGGACTATTTTTTCAGAATTTTGACTTTTAGCAGTTGTTTAAAGGGTTAACCAATGCTTACCAGAATAATTTATCCATTCAAGTGGTAATGTAACACCAAGACCTATCAATGGCCATTTTTTGTTGAAAACCCTACCAGATGTTTGTAAAGAAATCCAGGGAAAACATAAATTTTTAAGCCTTTGATGGGTATCACTATTAACAACAACAAAAGGGGTTAACGCTTGGTTTTTTGAATACCCTTATTACTTACAAAAATGGTCCTTGGTGAATTCCACTTCCGACAAAGGAGATTAAGTTTATTTCTCAGGTACACGTCGGGAGCTGTGGGTGTCCGAAAACAGCCCATTTCAACAAAATTACGATGTTTGATAGCCTGCAGAGGGTTAATAAACGCTCACCGGAATATTTTGTCCATGCAGCTTGTAATGTCACACTAAGACCAGCGAGTAGTCATTTTTTTCTTGAAAACCTACAGGATATTTTTAGCTAAATCCACAGAAAATGGGAATTTTAAGATTTTAAGGGGTCTCTCTCTTTAGCTTTGCCAAATTGGGTTAAGACTTCGACTTTTGAATACCCTTACTACTTACAAAAATGTTTCCATATAGATTGTGCGCTCGATAAAAGAAAGCACTTTTCTTTGTGGCGTACCCGTTGGGTGCTGTTGGCGTCCAAAAACAGCCCATTTTATCACAATTTTGACTTTTAGCATCCCGTGGAGGGTTAACAAATGCTCACCGCAGTATTTTGTCCACGCAGCATCTATTGTCACATCAAGGCCTGGGAGTGACAATTTTTTCTTGAAAATCTACAAGACTCATTTAGAGAAATCCACGGAAAACCTGAATTTTTTAGCTTTATGGGGGTATTGCTGTTTAACCAGCCCCAAACGGGTTAACGCTTGCTTTTTTGAACACCCTTATTACTTACAAAAATGATCTCCGGTGAATTCCACTTCCAATAAAGGAAGTTATGTTTATCTCTCGTGTATCGTTTGGGTGTTCTGGGGGCCTGAAACCGGCCCATTTCATCAAAATTTCGATGTTTGGCAGCCTGTGGAGGGTTACCATATGCATCGCCTGATATGTCATGTGTATCAAAGGTCATGGCACAGACAGGTCTATCAATGATGAAGGTTTAAAAAAAATCTACAAGACGTGTTTCGAGAAAGTGCCGATAAAACCCAATTTTGGCAGTTTTTTGCCAATTCCGACGAAATAAGGGTTAAATCGAAAATTCCGCTTCGGTACATTTTTAGATTTTGTGCCCCTCTATGCGTGTGCAAAATTTCGTGAAAATCGGTTCGAAAATGGCTTCTGAATCGTACGGACAAAATGTGTGGAAAAAAAACAAAAAAAAAAAACCCAAAAAAAAAAAAAAAAAAAAGAATAAAAAATAATAATCCGTAGAAAAACAATAGTCTTTTCCATAGGGAAAAGCCTAAAAAAAAAAAAAAAAAAAAAAATAATAATCCGTAGAAAAACAATAGTCTTTTCCAGAGGGAAAAGCCTAACTAGACTTTATGATTCTGGAGAATCATGGCTTTTCCCGATGAGATTCCATGATTCTTCAGGACCCCACAGTGTCTGATGAATTGTTTTTAACTGTCTCACTGAAGTTCCTTCATTGATGTTATGAGAAAGGTGAGTATAGTAGTCTCAAATGACTTGGCTCGATCCTAATTAACACCATAATTATGGACACTGGAACTACCAGCGCGACTGAAGAGAACAATAGCAGCTCTGGGCATCTCTTGTCCTGTCACCTGGACTCTCCGGGAGACAGGCAAGAGAGTCCATCTGAACTTGGAGTTCGTCATTGAAGAGCACAACACCGCCACACCTTCTTCGGGGAGAGGTAGCACCTTTTGTGAGAGGAACCCCTCTCACACTGGTCCTTACCCGAAGAAGCCTGGACCTGGCCCTGTAAAGAAGAAGAGCAAGAAGAAGAAGAGTCCGTCCACCAAGCGCCGGGATTCCAGGCGCCTGGAGGCCTTCCGGAATAGGAAGAAAGAGGTGAGCGAGAGGATGGAGGTCCTGGAGGCAGCTTCCAGTTCCCCTCCTAGTCCCACTAGTACACCCAACCAACTGCCAGCTCCTGACCCGGTACTGTTGGATGAGGAACGTCTGGTGGAGACTGAGGAGGAACCAGAGGTTGCCTTTTCACCACCTCCCACCCCTCACTCCCCACTTCCTTCTCTACTGGACAGCCCGGGTGTGTCAATCTCAGCAACACAGCCACCTAAGTCTGCAGTCACCGCCGAAGAATTAAGGAGAATAATAGAGATGGGAAGGCGGGCAGTTGAGATGGGAAACCGAATCGCCTCCGAAACCCACGAGTTCAGGGAACAATCCAAAGCAGATCTCAAAAAGAAATTAGACGCAATCTATTCACCAAACTCAACACTAAGCTCAACATCGTCGACTTCCACATCACAATCTCAACCACCTCCAAAGAACAATAGCCGGAAGAAGCCTAGACGGGGTTAAGCCACCTCCCTCCTTCCTTTTCCTCCTCCACCGCGCCTTGACATCCTACAACAACAACAAACAGCTAACGAGGGTTGAAAGGGGCTTGTCCTCCAAATCGTCCCTGCGCGCCTTCGGCGCGTCAAACGATTTCGTTCGTCTCAAATGACTCAGTTGATAAAAAAATTGTTTAGGTAAAAACCATCATTAACGGTGGAGTGGGTTAATATCAAGATCGTCGTCCGACAAGTTAATGACCCACAAAAGGAGTTATGTTTGTTTCACACATACCCACTGAGTGCTGTGTCTCTTTGAAAATGGTCCATTTTATCTCAAATGTATCCAAAATATTGATGTTTGGCAGCTTGTAGAGGGTTAACAAGTACTAACAGGAATATTTTTCCATGCAACTTGTAATGTCACACTAAGAACTGCAAATGGCCATTTTTTCTTTAAAATCTTCCAAGATGTTTTCAGAGAAATCCCTGCGCATACGCTCTTTTCCAATTCGACGTGACGAAATGCGAAATTCATGTCGCTCTTCATGGAAAGTGATGCCACAACTATTCATGAACAAGGAGTGAAAATTTCATGGAAATCTGCCTAGAATTGGCTGAGATATGGCGTTTTGGAGAGAGGAGGTAATTGTTTGAATTTGATCCTTCCTTTTTAAGCCAGTTTGAAAAAAGACGTCGGGAATGGGCGCAGAATCCTTCAGTGCCTCCTCGCTGGAGTAAGTCCACTTAAATGTTACAACTGTGTGTGACTGGTGGAGAGTTGACTGTAAATGGAAGTTGCTTCTTTAAGACAGCCACCAGGGATCCCAACACAACCTTTAAACCTACGAGAATCTCAGAAGTTTAAAGTCAAGAGAAATTGGCGGTGATTGGGTTTCTGGCAGGCAGGAAAAGATTGACGAAGATTTGCATATTGGACATTAAAATAGCACTTCAGACATACACGAACGGTGTTCAGACCGCTGGAGGCAGCGACTTGAAATTTTCAGAACTTGTTCAACGAACCCTGGCCGACATTTTGGGATCTGTTTGGAGTGTCCGGACCGCGTGGAAAACACCACGCATCGCCTGGAATGTGAGAGTACTATTCGTCCCGACTCTATCAGTTTAGAATGGACACGGGCAGTGTTGTAGACGACTGTAGAGCTGCGATTGAGCATAACGTCCCAGGTTTCGGTGCCGCATTGCCTAACCAGCTCCAAAAGAGCGGCGGGGGAGGGGTATCATGACACTATCTTTAAACCTTAGATAATCGTCAGAAGTTGAAGTGAAAAGAAATCGGCGGTGAGTAGGTTTTTTGGCGGGTAACGATTAACGAAAATTTGCCAATTAGACATTAAAATTGCACTTCTCACAAACATGAAGCGTGTCTAGACCGCTGAAGGCAGCGACATCTAATTTTCAGAACTTGTTCTACGCACCCTGGCCGACATTTTGGCATCTGTTGCGAGTGTCGAGGCCGCGTGAAGAACACCACGCATCGCGTGGAAAGTGAGAGTACTATTCGTCCCGACTCTATCAGTTTGGAATGGACTTGAGGACTGTTGTAGACTACTGTAGAGCAGCGATTGAGCATGAAGTCGGAGTTTTTTGTGCCAAATTGCCTAACCGGCTCCAAGGTATGATTTTTCGTCTGTACATCGCCCAGATCGACTGTAGTTTATACCGTTACCATACGTTGAGGTAGCCTTTTGTCATTTTTGCCACTTTCGCCCCAGATTTGAGGGTACCTTCCTTCAACCCCATTTTATAGCAAAATCTAGCCATGCTCCCAACAACGCCCTCTCCCCGTCGGCTCGGGTGCTTCTAAAAATAGAAAGGTCAATGGGTAGGAGCCCGTTAGCAAACAAACGGGGGCAGGACAGGTGTACTTGATGAAAAAACAGTTGTGTGAACATCCCCAGAAGTGAAAACCTATGCTCAGTGGCTGTAATCAAGATGTTAATTTAGACTCCCATTACGGTCAATATACTATAGAATGCAATTGGGTGGGTGGCGGGCATCGTCACTGGATCTAATGTTGTATTTCATGTTTTCTTTATATTCTATTTATTTTTTTTATCTCTCTCTCTCTCTCTCTGTCTCTCTGTCTCTCTGTCTCTGTCTCTGTCTCTCTCTCTCTCTCTCTCTCTCTCTCTCGCTCTCTCTCTCTCTCTCTCTCTCTCTCTCTCAGTTTAATTTGTGTTTGTCTATAATGTTTATAATATTTAGATTTTGCTAGATTCTGTTATTTATGGAATACGTTCTGCCATATTGTAAATTATTAGTCACCGTACAGGAACGGAGGGGCTTCTAAGTGGTAAGCACTTGTCCTCCAATCCTGATTTGCATTGTCAAGTGGCAAATAAAATATGTTTAATCTAATCTAACAGTAGGGGGGGGGGGGCATGTGTCCTAGGTAAAAAAAACAGCAGAGAGCAGGTGACCTAGGTAAAATAAACAGCATGGGGTGGGGGGGGGTGTCCCCGCTAATTAATTTTAATAGCAGGCAGTTGTTCATGGGGCAGGTGCCCTATCCCACTGCCCAGTATTCCAAATTTTCTATGGTACCTGGCCTTGACGGAAATAACATTTCAACAAGAAACAACGGGAAACCTATTTGCAATAAAGCTGCAAATATAAAGTTGATTTTAGGACCATTCCATAGACATTTTAAAGCCTACTGCGATACCAGCGTTTCTTACTCTCGTTCTTTCACCACACCGCAGTATTTTACCCGAGTCGAGTTCTGACGTCATGCAAGTTTGACGGACATGCTTTCAATTTTGTTATTGACAACAACATATTTATAATTTCGTGCTTACTGATCGGAATTTTGAAAACGACACACGCAATCGCGAAAGCGTTTTCTGAAAAACACGATTCTGTAAAAGGTTTTAGTGAAAATTGATTATTTTTTTTATTTTCAATTTCCATGGCTCTTGTTGAAAAGGTGCTAATCACTGATCGTCCCAAACGAGATCAAAGACACGCCGTAGTTTAATAACAGACAGAGAATCTTCTTAGAATATACATGCGCAATCCTAAAATGCAATAAATCAAGTGTTTTTTCACGTTTTATGAGAGAAATATGTCCAATTGTATCATTGAATCATTTTTAGGTATATGTGGGTGAGAAATTTTCTATACGGACAAAATACAGGCTAAATAAAATATTTGCCATTATTTTCCGCAGACGTAATTTTGTCTTTGCTTCTTGGGGAAATTTCTTGCTGCTAAATACAACGAAGGTGTGTTATTTGATGTGGTCAGAACCGTCAGGTGGTCGGGTCGATTTTACAAGTAATGTAGGCAGCGTACACGGCATGGACTGTCTGTCTTTAATCCGACAAAACAGGGTTAAGGCTTGGTTTTTTGAATACCCTTATTTATTTATTTATTTATTTATTTATTTATTTATTTATTGGTGTTTAAGGTCACATACTTCTGCACAATGGCTAATCGTGACCGTGACAGTTTTAGAGGTGGAGGAAGCCGGAGTACCCGGAGAGAACCACCAAGCATCGAGGAGCAACTGTCAGCTCCTCAACATTCTCACTCTGTTCAGGCTCCGCTCAGGCAGGGTTACAGAGGTTGAAGACATGTGTACCATCGACGTGCAGTATGCCTTAGTACACGGGGACATCGTGCCCCCATGTCGGCAACCGGGCCAAAGTGCCTTGCCCAAGGACACAACGTGAGTCGTCTCGGACGGGGATCGAACTCGGGACCTCTAGCATAGAAGTACAACAGTCTACCACTGAGCCACCACGCTCCCTTGAATACCCTTAACACTATCATACATTATCCCTCAGGAATTCTGAGTCTGATAAAAGAGGTCATGTTTATCTATTGCATACCCATTTTGCTGCCCGAAAACAGCCGATTTTATTAAAATTTTGACGTTTAGCAGCCTGTAGAGGGATTAACAAACGACTAGCGGAATATTCTATCTATGCAGTTTGTAAGACCTGCCACTGTCAAATTGTTCTTGAAAATCCCCAGCAAGCAGTTAGCGAAATCCACGGAAAATGTAAATTTTAAGCGTTTAAGGGGCATCTCTCCTTATTCAGTCCAAAATGGGTTAAGTTTCATTCTTTTAAATACCCTTACTACTTACAAACCTTAAACACCAATAAATAAACAATATCATGCAGTGCAGTGTGGAATATGAAGTGAGGCGGTCCAAAACATTTTAACAAGAAATACGGGAAACCTATTTGCAGTAACGCTGCAAACATGAACTTGATTTTAGGACCATTCCATGGACAGTTTAAAGCCTATTTCGATATCAGCGTCCCTTATTCTCAACCTTTCAGTGCATGACTGCAGTATTTCACCCGAATCGAGTTCTGACGTCATGCAAGTTTGGTCGACATGCTTTCAATTTTGTTATTGCTAACTACATATTTATAATTTCATTATTTCTGATCGGAATTTTGAAAATGACACACGCAATCGCGACAGAGTTTTCTGAAAAACTCGATTCTGCAAAAAGTTTTAGTGAAATTTCATTTTTTTTTTATTTTAAATTTCGATGGCTCTTGTCGAAAAGGTGTTAATTACTGATCGTTCCAAACAAGATCAAAGACTGACGCCGAAGATTAAAAACAGACAGAGAATCTTCTAAAAATATACATGTGCAATCCTAAAATGCAATAAATCAAGTCTTTTTTCACGTTTTATGCATGTTTTATATGAGAGAAACATGTCCAATCGTATCATTGAATCATTTTTAGGTATATGTGGGTGAGAAATTTTGTATACGGACAAAATACACACTAAATAAAACAATTGGCATTATTTTCAAAGCAGCCCATTTTATCAAACTTTTGATGTTCAGATGCTGGTGTAGAGCTAACAAATCCTGACCGGAATATTTTGTCCATGCAACATGTAATGGCACACTAAGACCTATGAATGACCATTTTTTTCTTGAAATTTACAAGATGTTTTTAAAGAAATCCAGGGAAAACTTGAATTTTTAAGCCTTTGATGGGTATCGCTGTTTAACCAGCCCAAAACGGGTTAAGGCTTGGTTTATTTAATACCCTTATTACTTACAAAAATTATCCTCGGTGATTTCCACTTCCAAGAGAGGAAGTTATGTTTATTTCCCAGCTACAGGGGCTGTGAGGGGCTGAAAACAGCCTATTTTTATCAAAGTGTTGATATTTGAGAGTCTGTGGAGGGTTAACAAATGCTTATCAGAATATTCTGTCCTTGCAGTTTATAATGTTGCACCACGATCTGCGACGGACCAGTTTTTTCTTGAAAATCTACTTGACATTTTTAGAGAAATCCACATAAAGCATGATTGTTTAAGCTTTTGGGGGAATCACTCTTAAACCACCCAAAACGGGTTAACACTTGGTTTTTTGAATACCCTTATTACTTACAAAAATGGTCCTCGGTGAATTCCACTTCCAACGAAGGAGATTATGTTTATTTCTCAGGTACACATTGGGTGCTGTGTGCGTCCGAAAACAGCCCATTTCAACAAAATTACAAAGCTTGGCAGCCTGTGGAGGGTTAATAAACGCTCACCGGAATATTTTGTCCATGCCACTTGTAATGTCACACAAAGACCTGCGAGTAGACAATTTTTCTTGAAAACCTACAAGATGTTTTTAAAGAAATCCACAGAAAATTCGAATTTTAAGATTTTAAGGGGTCTCTCTTTATCCTGCCCAAAAAGGGTTAAGACTTCAACTTTTGAATATCCTTACTACTTACAAAAATGTTTCCGTATAGAGTGTGGGCTCGATAAAAGAACGCACTTTTCTTTGTGGCGTACCCATTGGGTGCCGTTGGCGTCCAAAAACAGCCCATTTTATCACAATTTTGACTTTCAGCAGCACATGGAGGGTTAGCAAATGCTCCCCTTAGTATTTTGTCCATGCAACTTCTATTGTCACACCAAGATCTGGGAGTAACAAGTTTTTCTTGAAAATCTACAAGACTCGTTTAGAGAAATCCACGGAAAATCTGAATTTTTTAGCTTTATGGGGGTATTGCTGTTTAACCAGCCCAAAACGGGTTAACGCTTGCTTTTTTGAACACCCTTATTACTTACAAAAATGATCCTCGGTGAATTCCACTTCCAATAAAGGAAGTTATGTTTATCTCTCATGTATTGTTTGGGTGCACTGGGGGCCTGAAACCGACCCATTTCATCAAAATTTCGATGTTTGGCAGCCTGTGGAGGGTTACCATATGCATCGCCGAATATCTCGTATGTATCAAAGGTCGTGTCACAGGCAGGTCTAGAAATTATGAATGTTTAAACAAAATCTACAAGACGTGTTTCGAGAAAGTGCCGATAAACCCCAATTTTGGCAGTTTTTTGTCAATTCTGAGGAAATAAGGGTTAAATCGAAAATTCCGCTTCAGTACATTTTTAGATTTTGTGCCCCTCTATGCGTGTGCAAAATTTCGTGAAAATCGGTCCGAAAATGGCTTCTGAATCGTACGGACAAAATGTGTGGAAAAAAAAAAAAAAAAAAACCCAAAAAAACTAGACTTTATGATTCTGGAGAATCATGGCTTTTCCCGATGAGATTCCATGATTTGTCATGACCCCACAGTGTATGATGAATTGCTTTTGACTGTCTCACTGAAGTTCCTTCATTGATGTCATGAAAAAGGTGGGTATAGACGTCTCAAATGACTCTGTTTGATAAAAAAAGTTGTTTTAGGTAAAAACCATCATTAACGGTGGAGAGGGTTAATATCAATATCGTCGTCCAACAAGTTAATGACCGACAAAGGGAGTTATGTTTGTTTGACACATACCCACTGAGTGCTGTATCTATTTGAAAATGGCCCATTTTATCTCAAATGTATCCAAAATATTGATGTCTGGCAGCTTGTTAAGGGTTAACAAGTGCTAATTCATGTAACTTGTAATTTCACACCAAAAACTGTGAATGGCCATTTTTATTTAAAAATCTACGAGATGTTTTCAGAGAAATCCAGGGAGAACATCAATTTTAAGCTGTTGATGGGTATAATTGTTTATCCAGCCCAAAACGGGTTAAGGGTTGTTTTTTTAATACGCTTATTACTTATAAAAATAATTCTCAGTGAATTCTACTTCCACTTATTTTTGATTTCTCCTCTTAACTTTGGGTGCTGCGGGTATGCAAACACAGCCCACTTTTTCAACATTTTGATGTTTGAGAACCAGCATAGGGTTAACATTTTGTACACGCAACTTGTAATTCACACTAAGATCTGAGAATGGCCAATTTTTCTTGAAAATCTGCGGGATGTTTTTAGAGAAATCCTCGGATAACATGAATTTTTAACCTTTTGAGGGATATCACCCTGTAACCAGCTCTAAACGGGTTAATGCTTGGTTTTAGGAATACCTTCATTACTTACAAAAATGATCCTTGGTGAATCCCACTTCCAATGAAGGTGGTTATGTTCATCTCGCAGTTACACATTCGGGGTAATGGGTGACCAAGTACAGCCCATTTTCTCAAAATGTGCTGCCTCTGGAGGGTTAACAAACGCTTACCGGAATCTATTGTTCATGCAACTTGTAATGTCACTCCAAGACCTGTAAATGGTCAATTTCTCTTGAATACGTACTAGATTTTTTGGAGAAATCCACAGAAAATGGGAATTTTAAGCTTTTAAGGGGTACATCTCCTTAACAGGTAGAAAATGGGTTAAGACCTCATTTTTTGAATACCCTTACTACTTACTAAAAATTTTCCCTATCAGTTTTGCGTCCGGAAAAAGAAGTTATAATTCTCTGCAGCATTCCCATTTGATGGTGTTGGTGTCCAAAAACGGACTATTTTTTTTTGAAATTTTGACATTTAGCAGCCCATGGCGGGTTAACAAATGCTTATCTGAATATTTTATCCATGCAACTGGTAATGTGACTCTAAGACCTATCAACGACCATTTTCTCTTGAAACCCTACGAGACGTTTGTAAAGAAATTCAGGGAAAACATGTTTTTTTAAGCTTTTGATGGGTATTGCTATTAACCATCCCAAAAGGGGTTAATGCTTGGTTTTTTGAATACCCTTATTACTAACAAATTTGGTCCACGGTGAATTCCACTTCCAACAAAGTAGATTATGTTTATCTCTCGGGTATGCATTGGGTGCTGTGCGCGTCTGAAAATAGCCTATTTCAACAAATATCACGATGCTTAGCAGCATGTAGAGGGTTAATAAATGCTCACCGGAATATTTTGTCCATGCAACTTGTAATGTCACACAAAGACCTGTGAATAGTCAATTTTTCCTGAAAACCTACTAGTTGCTTTTAGAGAAATCCACAAAAAATTGGAATTTTAAGGTTTTAAGGGGTATCTCTCTTTAACTAGTCCAAAATGGGTTAAGACTTCGACTTTTGAATACCCTTACCACTTTCAAAAATGTTTCCCCATCAATTTTGCGTCCGATAAAAGAAGGAACCTTTCTCGGTGGTACACCAAGTGGGTGCTGTTGGCGTCCAAAAACAGCCCATTTTATCACAATTTTGACTTTTAAAAGCCCGAGGAGGGTTAACAAATGCTCACCGCAGTATTTTGTCCATGCAACTTCTATTGTCACACCAAGGCCTGGGAGTGACAAGTTTTTATTGAAAATCTACAAGACTCGTTTCGAGAAATCCACAGAAAATACGAAATTTTGAGCTTTATGGGGGTCTTGCTGTTTAACCAGCCCAAAACGGGTTAACTCTTGGTTTTTTTAACACTCTTATTACTGACAAAATTGATCCTAGGTGAATTCCACTCCCAATAAAGGAAGTTATGTTTATCTCTCATGTATTGTTTGGGAGCAGTGGGGGCCTAAAACCGGCCTATTTCATCAAAATTTCGATGTTTGGCAGCCTGTGGAGGGTTACCATATGCATCGCCGGATATGTCGTGGGTATCAAAGGCCGTGTCACAGGCAGGTCTATCAATGATAAAGGTTTAAAAAAAATCTACAAGACATGTTTCGAGAAAGTGCCGATAAACCCCAATTTTTGCAGTTTTTTGCTAATTCTGACGAAATAAGGGTTAAATCTAAAATTCCGCTTGGGTGGATTTTTAGATTTTGCACTCCTCTATGCGTGTGCAAAATTTCGTGAAAATCGGTTCGAAAATGGTTTCTGAATCGTACGGACAAAATGTGTGGAAAAAAAAACAAAAAAAAAAACTAGACTTTATGATTCTGGAGAATCATGGCTTTTCCCGATGAGATTCCATGATTTTTCATGACCCCACAGTGTCTGATGAATTGTTTTTAACTGCCTCACTGAAGTTCCTTCATTGATGTTATGAGAAAAGTGAAGATAGTAGTCTCAAATGACACAGTTTGATAAAAAATTGTTTAGGTAAAAACCTCATTAACGGTGGAGTGAGTTAAGGTCAATATCGTCGTCCAACAAGTCAATGACCGACAAAAGGAGTTATGTTTGTTTGACACATACTCACTGAGTGCTGTGTCAATTTAAAAATGGTCCATTTTATCTCAAATGTATCCAAAATATTGATGTCTGGCAGCTTGTATAGGGTTAACAAGTGCCAACAGGAATATTTATTCATGCAACTTGTAATGTCACACCAAGAACTGTGAATGGCTATTTTTTCTTTAAAATCTACAAGATGTTTTCAGAGAAATCCAGGGAGAACAGGAATTTTAAGCTTTTGATGGGTATCATTGTTTTTCCAGCCCAAAACGGGATAAGTGTTGTTTTTGGAATACTCTTATTACTTCCACAAATAATTCTCAGTGAATTCTACTTCCACTTATTTTGATCTCTCCTCCCAACTTCAGGTGCTGTGGGTACGCAAACACAGCCTATTTTATCAACATTTTGATGTTTGAGAACCTGCATAGGGTTAACAAATGTTTACAGGAATATTCTGTACATGCAACTTGTAATGTTACACTAAGATATGAGAATGGCCATTTTTTCCTGAAAATCTACAGGATGTTTTTAAAGAAATCCTCAGATAACATGAATTTTTAACCTTTTGAGGGGTGTCTCTCTTTAACCAGCTCTAAAGGGTTAATGCTTGGTTTTGTGAATATCTTCATTACTTACAAAAATGATCGACGGTGAATTCCACTTCCAATGAAGGAGGTTATGTTTATCTCGTAGGTACACATTTGGTGTTATGGTTGCCCAAGGACAGCCCATTTTCTCCAAATGTCAATGCTTGGCAGCCTCTGGGGGTTTAACAAATGGTTACCGGAACATTTTGTTCATGCAACTTGTAATGTCACTCGAAGACCTGCGAATGGTTAATTGCTCTTGAATTTCTTTTTTTTGAGAAATCCACAGAAAACTGGAACTTTAAGCTTTTAAGGGGTATATCTCCTTAACCAGTTAAAAATGGGTTAAGACCTCGATTTTGGAATACATTTACTACTTACAAAAATGTTTCACTGTCAGTATTGCGCCCGGTAAAAGAAGTTACGTTTCTCTGTTGTATTCCCATTTGATGTTGTTGTTGTTCAAAAACAGACTATTTTTTCAAAATTTTGACATTTAGCAGCCCATGGAGGGTTAACAAATGCTTACCGGAATAATTTATCCAATCAATTGGTAATGTGACACCATGACCTATCAATGGCCATTTTCTCTTGAAAACCCTACCAGATGTTTGTAAAGAAATCCAGGGAAAACATAAATTTTTAAGCCTTTGATGGGTATCACTATTAACAACCACAAAATGGGTTAACGATTGATTTTTTTGAATACCCTTATTACTTACAAAAATGGTCTTTGGTGAATTCCACTTCCAACAAAGGAGATTATGTTTATTTCTCAGGTACACGTTGGGTGATGTGCGTGCCTGAAAACATCCCATTTCAACAAAATTACGATGCTTGGCAGCCTCTAGAGGGTTAATAAACGCTCACCGGAATATTTTGTCCATGCAACTTGAAATATCACACAAAGACCTACGAGTAGTCAATTTTTCTTGAAAACCTACAGGATGTTTTTAGAGAAATCCACAGAAAATGGGAATTTTAAGATTTTAAGGGGTCTCTCTCTTTAGCCTGTCCAAAATGGGTTAAGACTTCGACTTTTGAATACCCTTACTACTTACAAAAATGTTTGCGTATAGATTGTGCGCTCGATAAAAGAAAGCACGTTTCTTTGAGGCGTACCCATTGGGTGCTGTTGGCGTCCAAAAACAGCCCATTTTATCACAATTCTGACTTTTAGCAGCCCGTGGAGGGTTAACAAATGCTCACCGCAGTATTTTGTCCATGCAGCTTCTATTGTCACACCAAGGCCTGGGAGTGACAGATTTTTCTTGAAAATCTACAAGACTCGTTTAGAGAAATCCATGGAAAATACAAATTTTTGAGCTTTATGGGGGTATTGCTGTTTAACCAGCCCAAAACGGGTTAACGCTTGGTTTTTTGAACACCCTTATTACTGACAAAAATGATCCTCGCTGAATTCCACTCCCAGCAAAGAAAGTTATATTTATCTCTCGTGTATTGTTTGGGTGCGGTGGGGGCCTGAAACTGGCCTATTTCATCAAAATTTCGATGTTTGGCAGCCTGTGGAGGGTTACCATATGCATCGCCTGATATGTCGTGTGTATCAAAGGGCGTGTCACAGACAGGTCTAGCAATGACGAATGTATAAAAAAAATCTACAAGACGTGTTTCGAGAAAGTGCCGATAAACCCCAATTTTGGCAGTTTTTTGCCAATTCTGAGAAAATAAGGGTTAAATCGAAAATTCCGCTTGGGTACATTTTTAGATTTTGTGCCCCTCTATGCGTGTGCAAAATTTCGTGAAGATCGGTTCGAAAATGGCTTCTGAATCGTACGGACAAAATGTGTGGAAAAAAAAAAAAAAAAAAATAATAATCCGTAGAAAAACAATAGTCTTTTCCAGAGGGAAAAGCCTAAAAAACCAGAAAAAAACTAGACTTTATGATTCTGGAGAATCATGGCTTTTCCCGATGAGATTCCTTGATTTTTCATGCCCCCACAGTGTCTGATGAATTGTTTTTAATTGACTCACTGAAGTTCTTTCATTGATGTTATGAGAACGGTGGTTATAGTAGTCTCAAATGACTCAGTTTTATAAAAAAAATTGTTTAGGTAAAAACCATCATTAATGATAGAGTGGGTTAATATCAATATCGTCGTCCCACAAGTTAATGACCGACAAAAGGAGTTATGTTTGTTTTACACATACCCTTTGAGTGCTCTGTCTATTTGAAAATGGTCCATTTTATCTCAAATGTATCCAAAATATTGATGTCTGGCAGATTGTAGAGGGTTAACATGTGCTAACAGGCATATTTATTCATGCAACTTGCAATTTCAAACCAAAAAGTGCGAATCGCCATTTTTACTTAAAATCTATAAGATGTTTTCAGAGAAATCCATGCGCATGAGCTCTTTTCGAATTCGACGTGACGAAATGCGAAATTCGTATCGCTCTTCATGGAAAGTGATGTCGCAACTATCCATGAACAACGAGTGAAAATTTCATGGAAATCTGCCTAGAATTGGTTGGGATATAGCGTTTTGAAGAGAGGAGGTAACTGTTTGAATTTGGTCCTTCCTTTTCAAGCCAGTTCGAAAAAAGACGTCGTGAATGGGCACAGACGCCTTTAGAGCCCCCCCCCCCCCCCCCCCCCTCTCTCTGTAAATGGAAGTTGCTTCTTTAAGACCGCCACCCAGGGATCCCAACACAACCTTTAAACCTAAGAGAATCGTCAGAAGTTTAAAGTGAAAAGAAATTGGCGGTGATTGGGTTTCTGGCAGGCAGGAAAGGATTGACGAAGATTTGCATATTGGACATTAAAATAGCACTTCTGACATACACGAACCGTGTCCAGACCGTGGAGGCAGCGACTTGAAATTTTCAGAACTTGTTCTACGAACCCTGGCCGACATTTTGGGATCTGTTTGGAGCGTCCGATCCGCCTGAAAAACACCATGCATCGCTTGGAATGAGAGAGTACTATTCGTCCCGACTCTATCAGTTCAGAATGGACATGGGCAGTGTTGAGACGACTGTGGAGCTGCGATTGAACATAAAGTCCCAGGTTTCGGTGCCTCATTGCCTAGCGGCTTCATTGTATGATTGTTTGTCTCAATATCGTCCTTACTACTTGTAGTTTATACCGTTGCCGTACGTTAATGTAGCCTCTTGCCATTTTCGAGACTTTCAACCCAGAACGCCGCCAAAGTGAGGAAGTGCGGGGGGGGGGGGCTGAAGCGGCGGGGGGGGGGGGGGGGGCTGGGGGGGGGGGGTATCCTGACACTATCTTTAAACCTTAGATAATCGGAAGAAGTTGCAGTGAAAAGAAATTGGCGGTGAGTAGGTGTTTCGGCGGGAAACGATTAACGAAAATTTGCCAATTTCACATTAAAATTGCACTTCTCACAAACACGAACCGTGTCCAGACCGCCGAAGGCAGCGACTTCTAATTTTCAGAACTTGTTCTACGCACCCTGGCCGACATTTTGCCATCTATTGCAAGTGTCGAGACCGCGTGGAGAACACCACGCATCGCGTGGAAAGTGAGAGTACTATTCGTCCCGACTATATATCAGTTTGGAATGGAATTGGGCACTATTGTAGACTACTGTAGAGCAGCGATTGAGCATAAAATCGGAGTTTTTTGTGCTAAATTATCTAACCGGCTCCAAGGTATGATCCTTCGTCTGTACATCTACCAGATCGTCTGAAGTTTATACCGTTACCATACGTTGAAGTAGCCTTTTGTCATTTTCGCCACTTTCGACCTAGATTTGAGGGTACCTTCCTTCAGCGAAATCTAGCCATGCTCACAACCACGCCCTCTCCCCGTCGGCCCGGGTGCTTCTAAAGATAGAAAGGTCAATGGGGAGGGACCCGTTAGCAAACAAACGGGGGCAGGTGTAGTTGGTGAAAAACAGCAGGGGGGGGGGGCACGTGTCCTAGGTAAAAGAAACAATAGGGGGCAGGTGTCCTAGGTAAAAAAAAACAGCAGGAAGGGGGGGGGGGGGGGCAGATGTCCCCACTAATTAATTTTAATAACAGGCAGGTGTTCATGGGGCAGGCCCACTGCTCGGTGTTCCAAATTTTCTATGGTACTTGGCCTTGACAGAAACAACATTTCAACAAGAAACAACGGGAAACCTATTTGCAGTAAAGCTGCAAATATAAACATGATTTTAGGACCATTCCATGGACAGTTTAAAGCCTACTGCGATATCAGCGTTTATTACTCTCGTCCTTTCACTGCAGTATTTCACCCGAGTCGAGTTCTGACGTCATGCAAGTTTGACGGACATGCTTTCAATTTTGTTATTGACAACAACATATTCATAATTTCGTGATTACTGATCGGAATTTTGAAAACGACACATGCAATCGCGAAAGAGTTTTCTGAAAAACACGATTCTGCAAAAGGTTTTAGTGAAATTTGATTATTTTTTTTATTTTCAATTTCGATGGCTCTTGTCGAAAAGATGTTAATCACTGATCGTCCCAAACGAGATCAAAGACTGACGCTGTATATTAATAACACACAGAGAATCTTCTAAGAATATACACGCGCAATCCTAAAATGAAATAAATCAAGTCTTTTTTCAGGTTTTACGAGAGAAATATGTCCAATTGTATCATTGAATCATGTTTAGGTATATGTGGGCGAGACATTTTCTATACGGACAAAATACAGACTAAATAAAATATTTGCCATTATTTTCCGCAGACGTATTTTTGTCTTTGCTTCTTGGGGAAATCCATGCTGATAATACAACGAAGGAGTGTTATCTAATGAGGTCAGAACCGTCAGGTGGTCGGGTCCGACACCGCACCTCGAAGTAGATTTAGTGGGGGTGTCGATTTTACAAGTAATGTAGGCAGCGTACACGGCATGGGCTGTCTGTCTTTAATCCTATAAACAGGGTTAAGGCTTGGTTTTTGAATACCCTTATTTATTTATTTATTTATTTATTTATTTATTTATTTATTTATTTATTTATTTATTTATTTATTTATTTATTTATTGATGTTTAAGGTCACATACTTATGCACAATGGCTAATCGTGACCGTGACAGTTTTATAGGTGGAGGAAGCCGGAGTACATGGAGAGAACCACCAAGCATCGACGAGCAACTGTCAGCTCCTCAACATTCTAACTCTGTTCAAGCTCCGCTCAAGCAGGGTTACAGAGGGTGAAGACATATGTACCATCGACGTGCAGTATGCCTTAGTACACGGCGTCATCGTGCCCCCATGTCGGCAACCGGGCTAAAGTGCCTTGCCCAAGGACACAACGTGAGTCGTCCCGGACGGGGATCGGACTCGGGACCTCTAGCATAGAAGTACAACAGTCTACCACTGAGCCACCACGCTCCTTTGAATACCCTTAACACTATCATACATTATCCCTCATGAATTTGATAAAAGAGGTTATGTTCACCTATTACATACCCATTTGCTGCCCGAAAACAGCCGATTTTATCAAAATTTTGACGTTTAGCAGCCTGTAGCGGGATTAACAAACGACTAGCGGAATATTCTATCTATGCAATTTGTAAGACCTGCCAATGTCCAATTGTTCTTGAAAATCGCCAACAAACAGTTAGCGAAATCCACAGAAAATGTAAATTTTAAGCTTTTAAGGGGTATCTCTCCTTATCCAGTCTAAAGTAGGTTAAGTTTCATTCTTTTAAATACCCTTACTACTTACAAAACTGATCCTCTGTGAATTCTACGCGCAGTAAAAAAAGTTATATTTCTCTGTTACATATCCATTGGGTGCTCTTGGTGTCTGAAAACAATCCATTTTATCAACATTTTGATGTTTAGCAGCTCGTGGAGAGTTAACGAATGCTCAACGGAATATTTTGTCCATGTAACTTGTAATGTCACATGAAGACCCGTGAATGGCCATTTTTTCTTGAAATCTACAAGATGTTTTTAAAGAAATCCAGGGAAAGCATGAAATTTTAAGTCTTTGATGGGTACCGCTGTTTAACCAGCCCAAAACGGGTTAAGACCAGCCCTAAATGGGTTAACGCTTGGTCTGATGAATTCCACTTCCAAAGAAGGAGGTTATGTTTATCTCGCAGGTACACATTGCGTGCAATGGGTGCCCAAGAACAGTCCATTTTCTCGAAATTTCTATGCTTTGCAGCCTCTGGAGAGTTAACTAAGGCTTACCGGAATATTTTGTCTATGTAACTTGTAATGTCACTCCAAGACCTGCAAATGGTCAATTTTTCTTGAATACTTACTAGATTTTTTGGAGAAATCCACAGAAAACTGAAATTTTAAGCTTTTAAGGGGTACATCTTAACCAGTCGAAAATGGGTGAAGACCTCGATTTTTTGAATACCCTCACTACTTACAAAATTTTTCTCGGTCAGTTTTGCATCCGGTAAAAGAAGTTATGTATCTCTGTGGCATTCCCATTTGTTGTTGTTGGTGTCCAAAAACAGACTATTTTTTCAAAATGTTGACATTTAGCAGCCCATGGAGGGTTAACAAATGCTTACTGGAATATTTTATCCATGCAACCGGTAATGTGACTCCAAGACCTATCAATGGCCATTTTCTGTTGAAAACTTACAAGATGTTTGTAACGAAATCCACGGAAAACATGATTTTTTAAGCTTTTGATGGGTATCGCTAATAACCACCCCAAAAGGGGTTAACGCTTGGGTTTTTGAATACCCTTATTACTTACAAAAATGGTCCTCAGTGAATTCCACTTCCAACAAAGGAGATTATGTGTAACTCTCGGACATACATTGCATGCTGTGTGTGTCCGAAAACAGCTCATTTCAACAAAATTATGATGCTTGGCATTCTGTAGAGGGTTAATAAACGCTCAGCGGAATATTTTGTCCATGCCACTCGTAATGTCACAAAAAGACCTGCAAGTAGTCAATTTTTCTTGAAAACCTATGGAATGTATTTAGAGAAATCCACAGAAAATGGGAATTTTTAGATTTTAAGGGGCATCTCCATTTAGCCTGTCCAAAATGGGTTAAGACTTCGACTTTTGAATACCCTTACTACTTACAAAAATGTTTGCGTATAGATTGTGCGCTCGATAAAAGAAGGCACTTTTCTTTGTGGCGTACCCATTGGGTGCTGTTGGCGTCCAAAAACAGCCCATTTTATCACAATTTTGACTTTTAGCAGCCCGTGAAGGGTTAATAAATGCTCACCGCAGTATTTTGTCTATGCAACTTCTATTGTCACATCAACGCCTGGAAGTGACAATTTTTTCTTGAAAATCTACAAGACTCATTTAGAGAAATACACGAAAAACATGAATTTTTGAACTTTATGGGGGTATTGCTGTTTAACCAGCCCAAAACGGGTTAACGCTTGGTTTTTTGAACACCCTTATTACTTACAAAAATGATCCTCGGTTAATTCCACTCCCAATAAAGGAAGTTATGTTTATCTCCCGTGTATTGTGTGGGTGCAGTGGGGGCCTGAAACCGGCCTATTTCACCAAAATTTCGATGTTTGGCAGCCTGTGGAGGGTTACCATATGCATCGCCTGATATGTCGTGTGTATCAAAGGGCGTGTCACAGATAGGTCTATCAATGACGAATGTATGAAAAAAATCTACAAGACGTGTTTCGAGAAAGTGCCGATAAACCCCAATTTTGACAGTTTTTTGCCAATTCTGACGAAATAAGGGTTAAATCGAAAAATCCGCTTCGGTACATTTTTAGATTTTGTGCCCCTCTATGTGTGTGCAAAATTTTGTGAAAATCGGTTCGAAAATGGCTTCTGAATCGTACGGACAAAACGTGTGGAAACCCCCCCCCCCCCCCCCCCCCCAAAAAAAAAAAAATAATAATCCGTAGAAAAACAATAGTCTTTTCCAGAGGGAAAAGCCTAACTAGACTTTATGATTCTGGAGAATCATGGCTTTTCCTGATTAGATTCCATGATTTTTCTTGACCCCACAGTGTCTGATGAATTGTTTTTAACTGTCTCACTAAAGTTCCTTCATTGATGTATGAGAAAGGTGAGTATAGTAGTCTCAAATGACTCGGTTTGGGTTTGATAAAAAAATGTTTAGGTAAAACCCATCATTAATGGTAGAATGGGTTAATATCAATATCAATGTTTCCCTATCCGTTTTGCATCCGGTAAAAGAAGTTACGTTTCTCTGTGGCATTTCCGTTTGATGTTGTTGGTGTCCAAAAACAGACTATTTCCTCAATTTTTTTACATTTAGCAGCCCATGAAGGGTTAACAAATGCCTACCAGAATAATTGATCCATGCAACTAGTCATATGACATCAAGACCTATCAACGGCCATTTTCTCTTGAAAACCCCACAAAATGTTTGTAGAAATCCAGGGAAAACGATTTTTTAAGCTTTTGATGGGTATCCCTGTTAACCTCCCCAACAGGTGTTAACGCTTGGCTTTTTGAATACCTTTATTACTTACAAAAATGGTCCTCTGTGAATTCCACTTCAAACAAAGGAGAGTATGTTTATCTCTCATGTATACATTAGGTGCTCTGCATGTCTGAAAACAGTCCCATGTTAACAACATTACGATGCTTGGCAGCTTGTAGATGGTTAAAAAACGCTCACCGGAGTATTTGCTCCATGCAACTTGTAATGTCACATAAAGACCTACGAATAGTCAATTTGTCTTGAAACCCTACAAGTTACCTTTAGGGAAATTCACAGAAAATGGGAATTTAAAGCTTTCAAGGAATATCTCTCTTTATCCTGCCCAAAATGGGTTAAGACGTCGACTTTTGAATACCCTTACTACTTACAAAAATGTTTCCGTATAAATTGTACACGCGATAAAAGAAGGCACTTTTCTTTGTGGTGTACCCTTTGGGTGCTGTTGGTGTCCAAAAACAGCCCATTTTATCGCAATTTTGGCCATCAGCAACCCGTGGAGGGTTAACTAATGCTGACCGAAATATTTTGTTCATGCGACTTGTAATGTTACACCAAGACCTGCAAATAGCCGATTTTCCTTGAAAACCTACAAGATGTTGTTAGAGAAATCCACAGAAAACGGGTATTTTAAGATTTTAATGGGTATCTCTCTTTAACCAGCCCAAAATTGGTTAAGACGTCAAATTTTGAATACCCTCAACACTTTCAAAAATATTTTCCGATCAATTTTGCGTCCGATAAATGAAGGCCCCTTTCTCTGTGGTATATCGTTTGGGTGCTGTTGGTGTCTAAAAACAGCCCATTTTATCACAATTTTTACGTTTAGCAGCTCGGGGAGGGTTAACTAATGCTGACCGGAATATTTTATCCATGCAACTTGTAATGTCACACCAAGACCTGAGAGTGACCAATTTTTCTTGAAAATCTACAAGACTCATTTAGAGAAATCCACGGAAAACATGAAGTTTTGAGCTTTTTGGGGGTATTGCTGTTTAACCAGCCCAAAACGGGTTAACACTTGGTTTTATGAACACCCTTATTACTTACAAAAATGATCCTCGGTGAATTCCACTTCCAATAAAGGAAGTTATGTTTACCTCTTGGGTATCGTTTGGGTGCTGTGGGGGTCTGAATCCGGCCCATTTCATCAAAATTTCGATGCTTGGCAGCCTGTGGAGGGTTACCATATGCATCGCCTAATATGTCGTGTGTATCAAAGGTTGTGTCATAGGCAGGTTTAGTAATTATGAATATTTAAAAAAAAATCCTAAAGACGTGTTTCGTGAAAGTGCCGATAAACCCCAATTTTGGCAGTTTTTTTCCAATTCTGGCGAAATAATGGTTAAATCGAAAATTCCGCCTTTGTAAGTTTTTAGATTTTTTGCCACTCTATGCGTGTGCCAAATTGTGTGAAAATCGGTTCGAAAATGGCTTCTGAATCGTACGGACAAAAATGTGTGGAAATAAAAAAAAAAAAAAAAACCCAATTATGATTCTGGAGAATCATGGCTTTTCCCGATGAGATTGCATGATTTTTCATGACCCCACAGTGTCTGATGAATTGTTTTTAACTGTCTCACTGAAGTTCCTTCATTGATGTTATGAGAAAGGTGAAGATAGTAGTCTCAAATGACACAGTTTGATAAAAAAATTGTTTAGGTAAAAACCATCATTAACGGTGGAGTGAGTTAATGTCAATATCGTCGTCCAACAAGTCAATGACCGACAAAAGGAGTTATGTTTGTTTGACACATACTCACTGAGTGCTGTGTCAATTTAAAAATGGTCCATTTTATCTCAAATGTATCCAAAATATTGATGTCTGGCAGCTTGTAGAGGGTTAACAAGTGCCAACAGGAATATTTATTCATGCAACTTGTAATGTCACACCAAGAACTGTGAATGGCCATTTTTTCTTTAAAATCTACAAGATGTTTTCAGAGAAATCCAGGGAGAACAGGGATTTTAAGCTTTTGATGGGTATCATTGTTTTTCCAGCCCAAAACGGGTTAAGTGTTGTTTTTGGAATACTCTTATTACTTCCAAAAATAATTCTCAGTGAATTCTACTTCCACTTATTTTGATCTCTCCTCCCAACTTCAGGTGCTGTGGGTACGCAAACACAGCCTATTTTATCAACATTTTGATGTTTGAGAACCTGCATAGGGTTAACAAATGTTTACAGGAATATTTTGTACATGCAACTTGTAATGTCACACTAAGATATGAGAATGGCCATTTTTTCCTGAAAATCTACGGGATGTTTTTAAAGAAATCTTCAGATAACATGTATTTTTAACCTTTTGAGGGGTATCTCTCTTTAACCAGCTCTAAAGGGTTAATGCTTGGTTTTGTGAATATCTTCATTACTTACAAAAATGATCGACGGTGAATTCCACTTCCAATGAAGGAGGTCATGTTTATCTCGTAGGTACACATTTGGTGTTATGGTTGCCCAAGAACAGCCCATTTTCTCCAAATGTCAATGCTTGGCAGCCTCTGGGGGGTTAACAAATGGTTACCGAAACATTTTGTTCATGCAACTTGTAATGTCACTCGAAGACCTGCGAATGGTTAATTGCTCTTGAATTTTTTTTTTGAGAAATCCACAGAAAACTGGAATTTTAAGCTTTTAAGGGGTATATCTCCTTAACCAGTTAAAAATGGTTTAAGACCTCGATTTTTGAATACATTTACTACTTACAAAAATGTTTCCCTGTCAGTTTTGCGCCCGGTGAAAGAAGTTACGTTTCTCTGTTGTATTCCCATTTGATGTTGTTGTTGTTCAAAAACAGACTATTTTTTCAAAATTTTGACATTTAGCAGCCCATGGAGGGTTAACAAATGCTTACCGGAATAATTTATCCAATCAACTGGTAATGTGACACCATGACCTATCAATGGCCATTTTCTCTCGAAAACCCTACCAGATGTTTGCAAAGAAATCCAGGGAAAACATAAATTTTTAAGCCTTTGATGGGTATCACTATTAGCAACCACAAAATGGGTTAACGCTTGGTTTTTTGAATACCCTTATTACTTACAAAAATGGTCTTTGGTGAATTCCACTTCCAACAAAGGAGATTATGTTTATTTCTAAGGTACACGTTGGGTGATGTGCGTGCCTGAAAACAGCCCATTTCAACAAAATTACGATGCTTGGCAGTCTCTAGAGGGTTAATAAACGCTCACCGGAATATTTTGTCCATGCAACTTGTAATATCACACAAAGACCTGCGAGTCGTCAATTTTTCTTGAAAACCTACAGGATGTTTTTAGAGAAATCCACAGAAAATGGGAATTTTAAGATTTTAAGGGGTCTCTCTCTTTAGCCTGTCCAAAATGGGTTAAGACTTCGACTTTTGAATACCCTTATTACTTACAAAAATGTTTGCGTATAGATTGTGCGCTCGATAAAAGAAGGCACATTTCTTTGAGGCCTACCCATTGGGTGCTGTTGGCGTCCAAAAACAGCCCATTTTATCACAATTTTGACATTTAGCAACCCGTGGAGGGTTAACAAATGCTCACCGCAGTATTTTGTCCATGCAACTTCTATTGTCACACCAAGGCCTGGGAGTGACAAATTTTTCTTGAAAATCTACAAGACTCGTTTAGAGAAATCCACGGAAAATACAAATTTTTGAGCTTTATGGGTGTATTGCTGTTTAACCAGCCCAAAACGGGTTAACGCTTGGTTTTTTTAACACTCTTATTACTGACAAAAATGATCTTCGGTGCATTCCACTCCCAGTAAAGAAAGTTATATTTATCTCTCGTGTATTGTTTGGGTGCGGTGGGAGCCTGAAACCGGCCTATTTCATCAAAATGTCGATGTTTGGCAGCCTGTGGAGGGTTACCATATGCATCGCCTGATATGTCGTGTGTATCAAAGGGCGTGTCACAGACAGGTCTAGCAATGACGAATGTATAAAAAAATCTACAAGATGTGTTTCGAGAAAGTGCCGATAAACCCCAATTTTGGCAGTTTTTTGCCAATTCTGAGGAAATAAGGGTTAAATCGAAAATTCCGCTTGGGTACATTTTTAGATTTTGTGCCCCTCTATGCGTGTGCAAAATTTCGTGAAAATCGGTTCGAAAATGGCTTCTGAATCGTACGGACAAAATGTGTGGAAAAAAAAAAAAAACCCAAAAAAAAAACCCCCAAAAAAACCCCCCAAAAAAAAAAAAAAAAAATAATAATCCGTAGAAAAACAATAGTCTTTTCCAGAGGGAAAAGCCTAAAAAAAAAAAAATAAAAAAAAATAATAATCCGTAGAAAAACAATAGTCTTTTCCAGAGGGAAAAGCCTAAAAAACAAAAAAATAATAATCCGTAGAAAAACAATAGTCTTTTCCAGAGGGAAAAGCCTAACTAGACTTTATGATTCTGGAGAATCATGGGTTTTCCCGATGAGATTCCATGATTTGTCATGACCCCACGGTGTATGATGAATTGCTTGTGACTGTCTCACTGAAGATCCTTCATTGATGTGATGAAAAGGGTGAGTATAGAAGTCTCAAATGACTCAGTTTGATAAAAAAAAATTGTTTAGGTAAAAACCATCATTAACGGTGGAGAGGGTTAATATCAATATCGTCGTCCAATAAGTTAATGACCGACAAAAGGAGTTATTCTTCTTTGACACCTACCCACTGAGTGCTGTATCTATTTGAAAATGGTCCGTTTTATCTCAAATGTATCCAACATGTTGATGTCTGGCAGCTTCTTAAGTGTTAACAAGTGCTAACAGGAATATTTATTCATGCAACTTGTAATTTCGCACCAAAATCTGTGAATGGCCATTTTTACTTAAAAATCTACGAGATGTTTTCAGATAAATCCAGGGAGAACATCAATTTTAAGCTGTTGATGGGTATAATTGTTTATCCAGCCCAAAACGGGTTAAGGGTTGTTTTTTTAATACGCTTATTACTTATAAAAATAATTCTCAGTGAATTCTACTTCCACTTATGTTGATTTCTCCTCTTAACTTTGGGTGCTGCGGGTGTGCAAACACAGCCCCCTTTTTCAACATTTTGATGTTTGAGTACCAGCATAGGGTTAACAAATGCTTACTGGAATATTTTGTACATGCAACTTGTAATTCACACTAAGATCTGAGAATGGCCATTTTTTCTTGAAAATCTATGTGATGTTTTTAGAGAAATCCTTGGATAACATGAATTTTTAACCTTTTGATGGGTATATCACCCTGTAACCAGCTCTAAACGGGTTAATGCTTGGTTTTTATGAATACCTTCATTACTTACAAAAATGATCCTCGGTGAATCCCACTTCCAATGAAGGTGGTTATGTTCATCTCACAGGTACACATTGGGTGTAATGGGTGGCCAAGTACAGCCCATTTTCTAAAAAATTGCTGCGTCTCGAGGGTTAACAAACGCTTACTGGAATCTTTTGTTCATGCAACTTGTAATGTCACTCCAAGACCTGCAAATGGTCAATTTCTCTTGAATACTTTCTAGATTTTTTTGAGAAATCCACAGAAAATGGGAATTGTAAGCTTTTAAGGGGTACATCTCCTTAACCGGGCGAAAATGGGTTAAGACCTCAATTTTTGAATACCGTTACTACTTACTAAAAAATTTCCCTATCAGTTTTGCGTCCGGTAAAAGAAGTATGTTTCTCTGCAGTATTCCCATTTGATGTTGTTGGTGTCCAAAAACATACTATGTTTTTCGAAATTTTGACATTTAGCAGCTCATGGAGGGTTAATAAATGCTTATCTGAATATTTTATCCATGCAGCTGGTAATGTGACTCTAAGACCTATCAACGGCCATTTTCTCTTGAAACCCTACGAGACGTTTGTAAAGAAATTCATGGAAAACATGATTTTTTTTAGCTTTTGATGGGTATTGCTATTAACCATCCCAAAAGGGGTTAATGCTTGGTTTTTTGAATACCCTTATTACTAACAAATTTGGTCCTCGGTGAATTCCACTTCCAACAAAGTAGATTATGTTTATCTCTCTGGTATGCGTTGGGTGCTGTGCACATCTGAAAACAGCCTATTTCAACAAAATTACGATGCTTAGCAGCCTGTAGAGGGTTAATAAATGCTCACCGGAATATTTTGTCTATGCAACTTGTAATGTCACAAAAAGACCTGCGAATAGTCAATTTTTCCTGAAAACCTACAAGTTGCTTTTAGAGAAATCCACAGAAAATGGGAATTTTAAGCTTTTAAGGGGTATCTCTCTTTAACCAGTCCAAAATGGGTTAAGACTTCGACTTTTGAATATCCTTACCACTATCAAAAATGTTTCCCCATCAATTTTGTGTCCGATAAAAGAAGGAACCTTTCTCGGTGGTACACCAAGTGGGTGCTGTTGGCGTCCAAAAACAGCCCATTTTATCACAATTTTTACTTTTAGCAACCCATGGAGGGTTAACAAATGCTCACCGCAGTATTTGGTCAATGCAACTTCTATTGTCACACCAAGGGCTGGGAGTGACAAATTTTTCTTAAAAATCTACAAGACTCGTTTAGAGAAATCCACGGAAAATAGAATTTTTGAGCTTTATGGGGGTATTGCTGTTTAACCAGTCCAAAATGGGTTAACGCTTGGTTTTTTGAACACCCTTATTACTGACAAAAAATGATCCTCGGTGAATTCCACTCACAATAAAGGAAGTTATGTTTATCTCTCGTTTATTGTTTGGGTGCAGTGAGGGCCTGAAACTGGCCTATTTCATCAAAATTTCGATGTTTGGCAGCCTGTGGAGGGTTACCATATGCATCGCCAGATATGTCATGTGTATCAAAGGGCGTGTGGCAGACAGGGCTAGCAATGACGAATGTATAAAAAAAATCTACAAGACGTGTTTCGAGAAAGTGCCGATAAACCCCAATTTTGGCAGTTTTTTGCCAATTCTGATGAAATAAGGATTAAATCGAAAATTCCTCTTGTGTACATTTTTAGATTCTGTGCCCCTCTATGTGTGTGCAAAATTTCGTGAAAATCTGTTCGAAAATGGCTTCCGAATCGTACGGACAAAATGTGTGTAAAAAAAAAAAAAAAAAAAAAAAAAAAACGCAAAAAATAATAATCTGTAGAAAAACAATAGTCTTTTCCAGAGGGAAAAGCCTAAAAAAAAAAAATAATAATAATCCGTAGAAAAACAATAGTCTTTTCCAGAGGGAAAAGCCTAAAAAAAAAAAAAAAAAAAAAAAAAAATAATAATAATAATCCGTAGAAAAACAATAGTCTTTTCCAGAGGGAAAAGCCTAAAAAAAAAAAAAAAAAAAAAAAATAATAATCCGTAGAAAAACAATAGTCTTTTCCAGAGAGAAAAGCCTAAAAACATGGGAAATCTTACGCAAAGCCATCAATAAAACGAAATGTGCTCATACACTTCCCTCTTCTTTCATCGACGAAAATTCTGAATTGACCGATGCTAAAGAAATAGCCAATAAATTTAACACTTTCTTTGCGAACATTTTTGGCAAATCAATAAGTAATCAAATACCAACACCATCACGGCATTTCTCAGAATACATTGGGGATAGTTGCACTGACTCATTTTTTATATCACCCACCAATGAACAAGAAGTAATTCTCTGTATTCAAAGCCTAAGTGGAAAACATACCAAAGATTGTGATAGCATGTCGACTAAGCTACTGAAAGAGATAAGCTTTGAAATAGCAAAGCCACTCACCCATATCATCAATCTCTCCTTCTCGATGGGCGTGGTGCCGACCAAAATGAAAGTCGCTAAAATAATACCCATATTCAAAAGCGGGACCCTCACATCTTTAATAATTATAGGCCAATCAGTATTCTTCCCACGTTTTCAAAAATACTTGAAAAAATAATGCAAGTGCGTTTGCAACTATTTTTGGATGAACAAAGCATCATCTACCGGTATCAGTTTGGTTTCAGAAAACACCATTCAACTATACATCCCATTTTGCACTTAGTAAATGATGTCGCCACTCAGAACGACAAAAGGACGAAGGACTGTACCCTCTCCATCTTCCTAGACTTTTCCAAAGCCTTTGACAGTATTAATCACAACACTTTGCTTAAAAAATTGCATCACTATGGTATTAGAGGTGTGGCAAATTCTTGGTTCGAAAACTATTTAACTGGAAGAAGTCAATTTGTGCCATTCAATGATAAAGAATCGGATAGGGAACCCACAACTACAGGTGTGCCACAAGGGTCCATCCGAGGCCTATCCTTTTTCTGCTTTACGTTAATGATATCAGCAATTCAACATTATTAAAAATTTTGTCATTTGCAGATGACACCACAGGTTATGTGTCATCAAATAACGTGAATGATCTCATTAGAAATGCAAATTCTGAACTTGTGAAAATACAGGAATGGTGTGCTGGTAACAAGCTGGCTCTTAATGCTTCTAAAACCAAATTTATATTATTACACCCCCACGGTGATTTATACACTGCCAGAGACAAGAACATAGCCATTAATAACACAAACATACAACTAATCGGAAATGAGCAAGAGGAAACAACACTCATGTTTTTAGGAATCCACTTGGATGAAAATCTAAAAATTTAAGCAGCATGTTTCAGCCGTTTGCCTAAAAATAGCTAGAGCAATATATGCCATAAACCGAGCAAAACGATTTCTCCCACTACATGGATTAAGAACACTATACTTTTCCTTAATCCATAGTCACTTAACGTATGGTATTCTTGTATGGGGGCATTCTCCCTTTGTTAGTAGGATTTGTGGCTTGCAAAAGAAGGCTATCCGAATTATAGCGAATAAATCTTACACATCCCATACTGATCCACTTTTTAAAAGCTGTCGAATACTAAAATTCCACGATCTCTACAAACTGCAGACGCTTTTGTTCATGCACGACTGGTGCAATAACAAATTACCTGTTTCCTTTGATGGAACGTTTGAAATATTCCATAATCCGTCGGGCATGAACACAAGGCAGTCTGGCAAAATACTTATTCGAAAGCCCAGAACTAGTTTTTCATCCGACTTACCTCTCCATTCTTTCCCACGTCTTTGGAACGAAATCCCTCCATTAACTCAACAGTACAATAGGTCCCAATTCAAGAACAGATTAAGAGAGAACGCACTAAGTTCATATTTGACTAACATTCCCTGCACCAATCCACAATGTCCTGACTGTATCACTAACTCCTCTGGATCTCTCCACATCGATCTTCAACCCTAACCATATAGTTCTGGTCATTAACCCATGCTACTCTCACAACCGGGAAAAAAGAAAACTAGGCTCGACCACCCCCACCTCCAACTCTGATGTCAGAACAAATGTGTTTTTTGTTTGTTTGTTTTGTTTTGTTTTTTTTTACATGGGAGCGGCAGGAAAACAGCCTTTATGGCAATGCCGTTTCCATGCAGTAGACTATTACCTTATATAACACTTTATTTTCATTATGAACTTATCATATAATAGTGTACTGCAAATAAAAGATTCATTCATTCATTCATACGTAATCATCTGTACCAAAATATGAAATCGATGGTAAAATGGAATGGACATCTATAGGAAGCCATCATTATCAACCAGGGTGTCCGTCAGGGAGGAGTACTCTCATTACAAGCGCTTCAACAATGCACTCTTGGTGAATTTGGAAATAAGATACAGTGGAGCCAAGATTGGACAAATACGCATTCCACATGTAACCTGTGCAGATGATGTTGCTCTCCTCTCTCATGACTCGATTGAAATCCAACAGAAGTTCTTTGAAGTTGAAGACTACTCTAGCAGAGAAAGATACCTCACCAACCCCGCCAAGAGCACTGTATCTACATACCTTCCATCGAGATATGCTCCTACTGGTGAGTCATTTGAATTTGAATCCAAAATTATTGAAGATGTTGAATCAGTTGTCCATCTGGGAATTGGAAGAAGAATTGGTAGCAAAAGTGATGTGGACTCCAGAATTCAGAAAGGGAGAAAGACAATTTATGCCCTGATGGGAGCTGGGCTACATGGAACTGATGGACTAAACCCACAAGTTTCAGTTAACATCTGACAAGTTTTCATCCTGCCTCGAATATTGTATGGTATGAAATCATTCTCTCCATCCTCAGCAGATATCAATTAGAATTCTTTCAGAGAAAGACTTTGAAGCGGCTTCAGTCACTACCAACTCGGACCGCCACTGCAGCAGTATATGGCCTTCACGGTGTTATTCCAGTTGAACCCTTAATTCACAAGGAAATGTTATCATTGTTTGGTAATATATGTAGGAGAAAGAACTCAGTTGAGAGAGAGGTAGCTCAGCGACAACTATCGATGAAAGATTTAAAGTCTGATAGTTGGTTCTCCATGGTCTGGAAGATATTATCAAGGTATAAACTACCATCAGCTTTTGATATACTTGAATCACCACCAGAAAAATTGAAATGGAAAAAAAATGATCAATGCACATATTGATAATTACTGGGAGGAAGAAATCAAAATTGAAATAACAAGTAAAACATCACTCAGATATTTGAACTCTTCATCAATCAACATTGGTTATCCTCATCATATATGGTCAATCGTGAAACACAATGTACAAGACATAAAACGAGCTGTGGTGAAAGTAAGAATGCTTGCAGAAGTATATACCATGCAGAATAACAGAGCAGCATATTACAATAAAAGTCCCATCTGTAAGATGTGCAACAAAGAGGATGAAAATGTTGAACACCTAACTACATGCACTTACCCAGCAATAAAAAGGTGCAGATATTCAGCTCTGTTAAAACTCCCCCGTCTCTTATTCCCATTCCTGCTTTTAACTCAATCACTCACACTCCTGCTCTTCTTACTCTACTCTTACTTGACTGTTCCTGTGATAGTGTTACTGAACTGTTGGATTTAAATTACACCCTGGTACAGAAAACTGAACACTGGTCCAGATTGTATATCGTGAACCTTCATCAACACATATCAGCAATTCTGATGGAGGATCACAGCAGAATGAGTTAATTAAAACAAAACACAAAGATAATTAATAAGAAACAGAATCATTGTACATAAATTATCTTACTCCATTTAGGCGGTGCAGCGAAAAATCAACGCTGGAATTTTATAAGAAGAAGTCAAAATACTGTCAAATTACCCTATGGCCAAACTTTGATAAATTTTCTTGTTCAGCAAAATGGGAGCTTTTTAGTGTGACCGATGGAAACGTGCCCTGCATTTCCCATAATCCGTCACGTCTTTGGCTCGCCATTTTAATGCGCTTTCTTGTTTGCAGCGCAAAAAAAACCAAACTAAACTTCTGTTTTGTTGAAATTATCCTCCCAAGTAATTTTCTAGTCCAGGACTATGTTGACTGATGAACTATATTTGTGAAGTACACTGAGAAAAACAGTCGTTCGAACATACACTCTAAATTGTAAGTAAAGTCATTCATCCGGTATCGAACTGGTTCAGCGATCCGAACGTAGTGGCTACCCCTCTACGTTGAATACTGGACTTTTCGCCGGAAAGACAGTTCGCCGGAAAAGACATTTTCGCCGGAACTTAAATTTTTAAAATTGGACAGTTCGCCGAAAAGATTTTAAAATTTAAAAAATGACTTACCCATTTTTTTTTTTAAATCCGTTTAAGGTCTATAGGAACTGGAGAATTTTCCCAAATTGACAAAAGCAAATGGTTCCAAAAACACGATAAATAAACAAGTTTCATACAACAAGCAATGACAGGCAATGGTGCTGTTTTGATCTAAAGAATATTTGGAGTGCTGAAGTTTAAAACTAAAAAGTGATTTTATTGTTGAAAATCAACTTTTAAATTGCAAATTGCACTAACAACAGAACTAAAAATTCACATTTGGAACCAGGGCTTGCATTTTCACCAGGCCTATCAGCCCAAGCCTGGTAATCAACCCCTATAAAATTCTCACGAGGCTGATCAGTAGGCCTGGTTCAAGGCTGGTTGCCAGTATATGTAATATGGGAAATCAGCCCCGAACAGTACAAATCAGGCCTGGTAGCTCCTTTTATCAGGCCTATCAATCAGCCTGGTCACAATTCTAAAATGCAAGCTCTGTGGAACACTTAAATTACTGAAACCAAAATTAATCTGAACCATATATCTACAGCACTTTACCGACAAATGAACTTTGATGTGCTTTTTGAATTATTTAAAAAAGATTTTTAATCTCCAACCTGAAAGATATTTTTAGTATCAATAATAAAATGTGTAACCTTAAGAATGCATGCTCAGAATTCACTAGAGCTTCACACTTTTCATTTGTTTTGTTTACCATCAACTGAACAATGATTGTCCATCAAGTGTTAGAGACAAAATAATTAGTGTATTTATCCTTGACCAGTCAGCTGTATCATATATTGCCATTTCATGAGGTTCAGCATTGTACAACTCTGTCAGTGTTAGATGTTTGGATTTAGCAATCAATGTCAACAAACATCCATGCATATCTGTACCAAATACATCAGCCAAGGTGTTAGGTACATCTTGCATGTGCCATTTGTCTCTTAAGGGGACGTCCAACCTAACTTTGGTCAAATTTCATGTAATTTTCTTTCAAGTCTAAAAAAGGCCCAAAATGAATAACCCCAATAAATTATATACCAAAATGCTTGGAATGAAACATAGAACATGTGGAAACTGAAATTTGCCATGGAACTGCTGCCATGTGTAAATAGCACCACCTGAAAGTCTGCTATGGCATAAGTAAGAGAACAAAATTTTTACAATAAAATACCTCAAAATAAAATAACAGCTGTATTCTATAAACATTTAAGTACATACTCGAAGAAATCTTTTCCTAATTCATGAAAGTAATGAAGACTGAGACCAAATGTTATAAGTGGAGTGCTCACTGATTGAAGGCAGACATTTTCTTTTGTTTATGTTTTGATTTGGGGAGTTCAACAAAGGTCAACTTGAAGGAGTCCAGCAGAAGAAGTATGGAAGGACAAAAGAGTGTCTCCCAATATCAAGATGTATGTGTTACTGTAATGGTTTGGAAAGAAAATATGATATTCTCCTATGTAGAATGCACTGCAAAGTCATACATTGTAGTTGAATAAATATATTTACAAACCCCTTGCACTGTAACCCCTTTTATCCCATGCATCAATTTGATAGTGATTAAATTGTTAAATTTGTCTGGTCTATCAATAAGTACATTAGCTTTGTTTAACTCTTGGACACCAATACACTCATGATATCTGTTGGAGAAGAAATAAGGGTAACTGTAACCTGTCACTGCAATAAACCATCTAATGTACTTAAAAGTACATTGATATTCAAAACACATGAAATCAACCTTACATAACCATTATTGCATGTACTTTCCCCAAGGAGGCTTACTGACATATTGAGATCAGAAGGGCACATCCAGAGGGTCTCACATATTTTTTTTCAAGAACGCAGTACACAAAGCAATCCCCAAAAGATGACAAGTGAGCTCCATTTGACACAGAAAATTTTGGGGGTGGGGGGGGGGGGGGTGGGGCTCTCTTCCTTGTATGACTCTACCTCCGGCACTCAAGGCATATGCCTTTTTTCTCAAAGTTTAACTCTTTTTTTCTTTTTGAAGATCCTGGCCACACATGTTCCAAACACTATCAGACAGGTAAACTTCCAAATAAATGTATCTGCAAAAATCATGTTACATTGCAAAACATTCTTTTTAGAGTTTTAGTTCTGGACCTTTCATGCTTCTTACTTCCAACTATAACACTTAATTTATCGATTCATGGGTGAATAGAAAAGTCCTGCCATAATCAACATTTTGAGTTCCATAAGCCTTCAAAACAGCTCCAATAAAAGTGTCAAACATCAGATTGGTGGCTTTATACAGAATATTCATTAGGTTGTTGCTTGATAAGTAATAGGAACAAAATCTTCACAAGAAAATTCTGCAGCAATACAATTGAGGGTATTAGCAGGCACTCTGCAACAAATTGTAACAAATCAACTAGTTATAAACAAAATTTTCTGACTCAAAAGAGTGAAAAAGTACCACAACTCTGAAAAAATGTGGGAAGAAACACATGCTACAGCAGCTACACAGGCATTGTTTCTCCATGATGCTCGATCACAAAACCAAATATCCTTCAAATTGGAGTAGCAATGGTTGAGATACAAGGGGGAATGTTGGTACATGCAATGATGAATGGGTAAGACTAAGATTAAGAGGACAGGGGGTCACCACTGCACGGCCCTAGATGCACCTTTGATTTTCCAACTTCCACTAAGTTCCAGGTCTGGGGCATAATAATCGCAACACACCCAACTTATCAGTTCATAATTTCAGTTAAATAAAAGAAATTATCAATTTGAATTAAATGATAGATGATGTAAAAATATTTGGCTTCCTTCGCCTTCTCGTACTATTTAATTACCACAAACAATATCAGTTTGATGCCGACAAACGAAACTGAACGCATGTGGTTTGATTAAAAAGTAACTCGGCATGAATAATGAAGAAATTGCGAATATTTCGTGTATTTCATTTATTTAAAAGCCAATTGCAGCTAATATTGACCGTGCATTCGATAATTCGTTTCGGTTTTGACCACACGGCCACGCTGACACTCCGTGACAGCGGTTATGTTTATTGTGATATGCAAATTGGGGGATGGTTTCCGGTGAAGGAGATTTGTCACATTTGTCAGTGTAAAACGATAAAAAAAAACACTGATCGACGCTTGTATTACTATGGTTGGTTGGAAGAAAAAACTAAATTCTCAGCATCGTCCAAGCGCACCTTATTTAAAAGCACGAATGCATCATTTTCAACCCATCTTCAATCGGTCCTTTGCAGACATCAAACATACCCGTCTTCAAATTCCATGGTTACTAGGACGTAAATAACTTCGCAGCGACAGGGGGAAATTAACACACTCAATATAGTTCCAGGTCACTTGGAATATACTTCGTGAAAAAGTGATTTCTGAAGCATTCTGCTTACTTTGTTATGAATATTGCCTTATTTTATGTGTATCGTCCCGATTTTATACACTCGGTTATTTTTTTTACAAGTGGTTCATGTTGTCTTTCTAGTGCGCAATAATTCAGATTTTTTGTCAACAAAAAAGTTCAGACGGCCTGTAAACACGAGAGGGAATTTCGAACCATATTTTGCAGTTATGACATTAACAGCTCAAGTACTTGCTGTCACCTGTTTGCAAATACGCTCATACATTGTCTCGAACAAATAAAGGGCGTGATCACGTCCTTGCATTCTTACGATTGCCCAAATTGAGTATTTCTGCAAGAACCACATCGTAATCACATGACCGGAAAAACATCGTTGAAACATGGCCACATCCGGAACATCAAAAATTTGTGTTGATGTTATTACATTCAAACGTCAAAACCCACCAGAGTGTGTGTCAAAAAAATGCTTTCTCCGAGTCTGTAGTATGTTATCATTATATTGAGGACAAGGCTTTCGAATTACCGATTATTTTGTGGTTTTACCGGTTCGTTACTTATGCCATTTGCAAATTAATCTTCTTCAAAATCATAAAATTCACTTTTTTTCCTAAAAAAAAATATATGTACCTTTTCTATGCACTTTACTCATTATTTTGATATATAATTTGCCTTTTCTTACTTCTCTTATCTGTTTCTGAGGCATTGGGAAAAATGTCAAAAAATTGACCAAAGTTAGGTTGGACGACCCCTTAAGGTGTCACGTCGTGGTGTCATTACTGAAAAAATATTTTGGAATGGACATTAAAAACATGTTTTAATTAATTTTAAAATCACCTCAAAGTTCATTTCTCGGTAAATAGATATATGTTTGGATTAATTTTGGTTTCATTAATTTGAGTTGCGTGTGTGAATTTTCCGTTCTGTTGTTAGTGCGATCTATATTTTAAAAGTTGATTTTCAACAAAAAAAAAAATTTTTTTAGTTTACAACTTCAGCAAACAAAATATTCTTTAGATCAAAGCAGTATCATTGATTGTCCCCGTTTGCACGAAAATCGTTTAATTTAGTTGTTTTAGAACTCTTTTGTTTTTGACCATTTGGGGAAATTCGCCTGTTCCTATAGACCTTAACAGGTCAAAACCGGTCCATTGAGGATGAAATTCTGAATTGAAATGAACGTTTAACTGAACACAATGTTTTTTTCTGTTTTTTTTCGCCGACAAGCCAAAATGCCAATTAACACTGAAGGCACATTCTTTTTTTCTACCGACATGGCATATGACAGTGTTGTGAAATGCAACAAAAACAAATTTAACTGACATGGCATATCATATGTCAGTGTTGTTAAATGTAACAAAAACATTTTCTGTCGGTGGATAGCATTGATGTTATGGTGGGACTCAAACCTCTATCATCGCCAAGTTGGAACCGAATAGAGCCCACTCTCTAATAGTCTTAATGGCATTGAGGGATTGATTTTATTGACAATCTATCACTCCAACCCAAACTGCCGAGAATTCTAACCGCGCGCATACCCCCTCAGACCCCATTTGAGCCAATAGGAAAGCTAGGCCTGTGTGATCCAAGTAAAATAAAATAAGGTTAACTGGGTTGCAAGGGATTTGTAATGATGATTGCCCCCCTCCCCCCGTGAGAACGGGATCCGTGGGACGTCCTTTCAAATATCAGTTGTTACTCGGACCCTCCTGTCGTTACCCCATCCTTCTTCCCTTTCGTGAAGTGGGATGATGGGACAAGAATCAGAGGGTCCTATTTACGATTAAGGAAGGACAGCCAAAACTCCACAACAGCCTTTCACATATTATGGTTGCCCCCCTCCCCCCACCCACAAAAAAAAGAAAAAAAGAAAGATCACGATTGTGCACCAATAACTAAATAGGCAGGCTCTTTTGAAGATTCCACGGACTGCTTGAGACACCTTGGCGATTTTCTGGCACATTTCACGAACTGTCTGGCACATTTTGGCGAATTGTCCAAACTTTCGGCGAACTGTCCAAACATCCGACGATTTTTCCAAACTTAGGCAAGTGTCCAATATTCTGGCAAAATGTCCAAAATCCCGGCGAATTGTCTTAAAAGTTCCGGCGAACTGTCCAAACTTTCGGCGAAGTGTCCAAAATTCCGGTGAATTGTCTCGAAAATTCCGGCGAACTGTCCAAAGTTTTGGCGAACTGTCTTTTGGCGAACTGTCTTTCCGGCGAAAAGTCCAGTTCCCTCTACGTTCAGATTCTTACCATTCAATAAGCCTTTTTCGAAACTGCCATCTTGGCTTTTAATCTGCAAGGTCACAGGTCGCAATGTGAAAAGAGAGTGGGTGAAGAGTTTCGGACCCCATTACGTTCATCAGTTCGAATTAAAAAAGACATTTAGCCAAGATTACCATTTTGTTTGGATCAGGGACAACCCGCCCCAGGTCTATTTTTGGGGTGGGTTGTCCCACTTTATGGGGCGGGTTGTCCCGATTTTTTTCGGATATTGGAAACAAAATTTTGGGGGGATAGTAATATATAAAAAAGATTTTTACTCACTTTTTAAAAAAATTATCCAATTTTGTTGAAATTTATCCACAATCCACATTGATCCTGTTAACACATCCCATAATAACTGAATTAAACTAATAATAGTTCCAAACTGAATGGTAGCATGTAGAGACCAGTCAAAAGTGGCGTGTTGTTTTAGTCATGTTGTTTCAGTCGGGTACCCTCTAAGAGGAATGATATTTGTCTGTTGCGCAAAAATCAAATGACATGACATGTTGTTTTAACGTGATATGGATTCATCACAGCGTTGATCTCTTTTCCTTTATCTAAGACTAAAGGTGTTGTTGTTTATTATAACACCCACAGACCTCAATCCATTGTCCTGTCCCGGCGCGTAATTATAATTAATTCGGAATTATTCATATGTTATTACTTATAATACCATCATAATTTATGATGGTATTATAAGTAATAACATATTCATAATTGAGTCAAATTGTGGGTTGTCCCTTATGTCCCGGTGCGTAATTATTATTATGATCGCGTTATAAGTAATAACTGCTGAATAATTCATTCAGAATTATTCCCATGTTATTACTATTAATACCAACATAACAAAAGTTCAATAAACAAATCCATTGTCCGTTAATTAATAATGATTATATTGCAAGTAATAACTGCTGAATAGTTTATTTCTTATTACTCAATCCAGTCATAGTCCAATAGTATGTCGATGGTGCACCTGTCTTCAACCAATGCTAACTCTGCTTGTGTGGAGTTGGTACGTTGGGGAGCTGACAGTTGCTCGCCGTTGCTCGGTGGTTCTCTCCGGGTACTCCGGCTTCCTCCACCAGTAAAACTGTCACGGTCATGGTTAGCCATTGTGCAGAAATATGTGACCTTAAACACCAATAAATAAATAACATAGTCCAATATCATAGTCAAATAGCTGATAACTGTGGTGCGTGAAGATCTTGGGGCGGGTTGTCCCAGCTGGTTTGGGGCGGGTTGTCCCTGGGCGGGTTGTCCTGTTCCCTTTTGTTTAAGGCAATGGCAATATTGTATCAGAATTTTCATTATTTCGAATTGAGTTCCTTTAGACTTGAACGGTGTTTGAATGCACGCTGTCATGACTCCGTGGCAGTGGGCACTGTTTCGACAACTTTCGGGGATTTCCCAAGCCGGGAACCCCCGTGTAACGAGTGTTTCCTTGTTGCCACTCAAAACAAGTACTTGTCTCCGTATAAAAAGGTTGTTTAAAGTCGTCTAGGGTTGCCCCATCAGTTAATTCGAATGATGACATCGGTTCTACGAATTTAAGCTTGATATATTTTATATTATAAAACTAGTTGACTTGGCTGACACAGAACTCATTGCGATGAACATAGAAATCGCGTTGTTTACACCCCACGACCTGTGACCTTGAATAGATTAAAAGTCCCAGATGGCAGTTTCGAAAAAGGCTTATCCTATAGAAAAAATTCCCATCAAGTTTTTATGGGAACTCAAAACTTGAAATTAGTAATATATATCAAGCTTTCATCCTTCTTACAGGCTGCAATCGATAGTACACGTATTTCCTTATATTTGGGCAGAGTTTATTGATCCAAACTATGTTTTATCCTTTAATTACCATCATATGAATATTCATGAGGCGTCAACGGAAATTTCGAAATCTGCCATGTTTTTGTATAAATATAAAACAGTAAATACGTGAATGAGATCGAGATTCCGATTTCGCATTGTTATAGCCCCCATATTATATTGAGATTGATATATCCTTAGTAGATAATTATATGAGAAAGATATTTTTTTTTAATGCTGCATTTTCTAACTGGTCTAACACTTTTGCACTCAGTGACCTTGTTTACATCTTTGTTACACTGATATATTGTACATATAGCTGTTGATTGTTTAATTGTTTAAATAGGTCAATGACCTTGTTTACTTGAACTTTAACAGAATCCCCCAGAAACTAATAGAACAGGGCAGAAACTTCCTCTTCTGGGACATTCTATCTGGTTACTATATAAAGGTTTGTCAACAGAATTCTAAAAACTATTCTTAGAAAGCCTTTCAAAAAGACTCACTTCAGTTATTTCCATTGGAGAATATTATTGTTTCAGAACAGTGCATTTATTATAGAAGCAGTGCTTCTTTGTGAATTTGGAAGATTGATTCCAAAAGAGAATTTTGAAGAGAATTTGTTCGTCTTGGAAAAGAGAATTTATACTTTCTGTGAAACAGAATAATATTTTGTGAAAAGCCAGGATTCTACTGGATTGTTTGGAAATTGCCTGTGGCGCCAATACTTCTTGGATTTTTACTCCATTTGAATTTTGCGGAGAATTTTTATTATATTTTATTGGAGACTGCTGAAATTTCTAAGTGAAAATTTTATTACAAATCTACGGGATACTTTTATTGATGAGACATTCTTGGATTTAATACTACATCTACCAGCTGGTAACTTTCTTCAGAAGATACTTCACCACTGGATTACTGGATTCTGTCAAACTGTACTATGGACTAATTCTATAATTGATAAGTACCAGTTTTTATTTTCTGTAAACCAATTAGTGTAAAAGATCTTTGTATCATTTTTTTTATATTAATTTTTTTTTTTTTTTAATTAAATTTCAGAATAGTTAAATTCATAGTTATTGTTGCTGATTCTCAGATTTCTTTCTGTTACCAATATCAATAATATTTCCACACCGTAACAGAAATTGGGGGCTCGTTGCCGAGATTGAATATTAGATAACGAGAAAATTGCAAATTGCAATTATTATTTTGGCTCACTTTCAAAACATTTAAATTTTCTTAGAAAATATCATTATTATTATTTATATAATCTGAGAACCAGCAAACCTTTTCATCATGGTATTTATTGTGACAGAATTTATTTCTGAAATTGAAAGATCTCCTAGTTTGGCCCTTTTAGAATCTCTTAAGAAGGAGGATTTATTTCAACTTGCTCAGTGTCTAAAATTACCTGCCACCCCTGGTCTGAACAAGCATAAACTTAAACAGCTCATTGTTAATCATTATATTGAGGAGGGTCTTTTGCCTCAGTCTGGGTCACCTGTCTCTGAACCACAACCTACTGATGCCCTTGAACTCAAAAAGTTAGAATTAAAACTAAAGAGATTAGAAATGCAACAAGAAATGAAAAGGCAGGAAAATGAAATGAAATTAAAAGAATTAGAGGCCCAAAAAGAAAAAGAAGAAAGAGAAAATGAAATTAAATTAAAAGAATTAGAAGCTCAAAAAGAAAGGGAACAAATTCAGGCTCAAAAAGAAATGCATTTAAGGGAAATTGAAATTCAGGCCCAAAAGGAAATAAAAATAAAAGAATTAGAATCTCAACGTCAAGGCTCAAATGTAATTTCCCCAAGTAGATTTGATGCAACTAAACATGTTAGGCTAGTTCCCCCCTTTCAAGAAAAAGAAGTTGATAAATATTTTTCACATTTTGAAAAAGTGGCAACAAGTTTAGAATGGCCAAGGGATGTCTGGACTTTGCTATTGCAAAGTGTTTTGAAAGGGAAGGCCCAAGAAATCTATTCTGCTCTATCTTCGGAGCAAAGCAATAATTATGACACTGTTAAAGAGGCTATACTTAAGGCATATGAACTTGTTCCAGAGGCCTATAGGCAGAAATTCAGAAATTATTATAAAAATGAAAATCAAACTCATGTGGAATTTGCCAGAGAAAAGCAAAATTTATTTGACAGGTGGTGCCACTCAAAAGAAATAGGGAAAGATTTTACAAAATTAAAGGAAATGATGCTGATTGAGGAGTTTAAAGGAAAGATACATTCAGATATAAAGGCCCACCTGGATGAACAAAAAGTTGACACATTAAATAGAGCAGCAGTACTAGCAGATGACTATGCCTTAACTCATAAAATGAGTCATAACTCTACAAATTTTTGGCTTCACAAGCATTCTTTCCAAAGTGGACCTAGACCAGCTTCAGATAAAACACATCCTTCCAATCATCCTTCCCATCCTACAAACTTTTCACCACCTAAATTTAATCGGAAGCCTAATGAGAATAAGTCAACCAATGCCAGCCCTACACCATTACGACCCAACATTTCAGCTAAAACTTGTAATTATTGTAAGAAAGCAGGTCATTTATTATCTGATTGCTGGCTGTTAAAAAGGAAAAATGAGTCCTCTACTTCACAGAATGCACTAGCATGTGCTCCATGCCCTGAAAATTATGTTATAAAGCAAGATGCTTTAGAAAATTATAAGCCATTTATTTCTGAAGGCTTTGTTTCCCTTGAGGGGGATAAGCACTGTTCCATACCAATAAAAATACTGAGAGACACAGGGGCTACTCAGTCATTAATGTTAGAAGGCATTTTGCCATTTTCTGAAGAAAGTGCTACAGGGGCACAAGTTCTAATATCAGGTATTGAGTCAAACTCTTTAAAGGTCCCACTTCATAAAATAAATTTAAGAAGTAGCTTAGTAAATGGGACTGTGACAGTAGGAATCAGACCTACTCTACCTGTAAAAGGTATTTCTTTATTGTTGGGAAATGACTTAGCTGGTGACAAAGTCACTGTAGAACCTAAAGTGGTGGATAAGCCGAGCACAGATGAAAGTATTATTAATTTGAAGGAATGTTTTCCTTTTGCCTTTCCAGCATGTGCTGTGACTCGGTCCATGGCAAAGAAAGCTGAGGTTGATAACAACCTCAATTGTGTTGATTTAAACAGCAAAGCTGAGGATAAGAACAGTCACAGAATTACGGATTCTGAAGATATTGATTTGTCTCAGACATTTTTGAGTCAGTGTGATGACTCCTCTAGAAATTGTAAAGAGGTCACTACACCTGAGAGTGATAGGGGGACCTCCTTGAATGTCATTTCCCGGACATCTTTAATTCAGGAACAGGAAAGTGATCCTGACCTTGCCGAGCCACGTGAAAAGGCTCTAACACAGGCTGAAGCCCAAAACTCCCCTGTCGGTTATTTCAGAAAATCTGGTGTACTTATGAGGAAATGGCGACCACCAGAAGTACCCTCCAATAGTGATTGGGAGGTTATTTATCAAATAGTTGTCCCCACTAAATACCGGAATGAAATAATAAGCCTGGCTCATGAAAATCCAATGGCTGGACATTTGGGAGTTAGGAAAACCTACTCTCGTATTCAACAGTGTTTTTACTGGCCCAAGCTTCGACAGGATGTTGTCGAATTTTGTAAAACCTGCCACACCTGTCAAATTGTAGGAAAACCCAACCAGAAGATTCCTCCTGCTCCCCTTCAACCAGTCCCTGCTTTTGAGGAGCCATTTAGTGGAATTATTATTGATTGTGTTGGCCCTTTGCCTAGAACAAGATCTGGAAATGAATATCTTCTTACCATCATGTGTGCTTCTACACGATTTCCTGAGGCCATTCCTCTAAGAAATATTAAAACTAAGACTATAGTTGAGGCCTTGATAAAATTTTTCACGACTTTCGGTCTACCCAGGTCAGTGCAATCGGACCAAGGCTCAAATTTTATGTCAAACATTTTTCAGCAGGTGATGTATGAGCTCAAAATTAAGCAGTACACATCAAGTGCCTATCATCCCGAAAGTCCAGGAGCTCTAGAACGCTTTCATCAAACACTGAAGACCATGATAAAGGCCTATGGGGAGGATAATGATAAGGATTGGGATGAAGGAGTACATTAGTGCTGGTCGGTTTTGAAAAAATCAGTCGGTTTCGGTTTCGGTTCGGTTTTTAACAAAAAACTCGGTTCGCGGTTTCGGTTTCGTTTTTTTTACACCTCCGTATTCAATGCATTTTTCTACTAGAAGTCGCGGTTTGAAGAGCCTCGTGTGCCCGGCTGGAGCGCCCGTTTAACGTAAAAGTTGATGACATTGCCAGCACCGCTCGTAAGTCGAACATCAGTTACGCATTTCTGACTTTCTGCTCTGCTTAATACTTAGTAAATAGTAATCAGGACAAAGTGTTAGAAATGCGAAATGTTCTCACAAGTCACCAGATTGTTTTTAAATCTCCCACAAAAGTGTGTTCTGTTGCTTTTGGACCTTGAAACATTTCAGTCTGGGGTGTTTCGTAAAGAAAAGTGCCGAAGCGTCTTACTTTGCTGATATTATAAAATACAGTAACTTACCTTACCTCAAGTAATTCCATGGGTGAACGAAATTAATTCCTGTGCCGCCAAGTTGCGGAAGTGACTGTTGATTCAGGAACAGATCTGTTAACAGCAATTACGGCATGTTTTTTTCACAGAACCGGTGCAATTCGGCTTTGCTCGGGACAATTCCGGAAAATAACCCACAAGTTCTAGCAGCAAATCTTTCTACAAATTACAGGAATTTCAAGGAGAAAACCAGATGAAATTAAAGGATTTTTCAGGAAACATTTTACACTTGTATGCAAGATGTAGCGTTCAGAAATGATAATTTAAATTCCATCACTTGAATAAGGGGTTGAATGATTGATCATCAGATGTATTTTGATATAGCACCTCGACCATGGATAACCAACTCCGCTTCCTTGAATTTTCAGGATCGGGTTCAACATAAAAGGGTTTCCACTTTTCAGGTCATGGAAAGTGGGTGTCGAGGGAGCGGGACGTTTCGGCCCTTTACCAGTTCGGCCCCGGGACGTTTCGGCCCGGGACGTTTCGGCCTCGATATTTTTTTAAACCTAAGACGTAAAGTTATCAGGGAAAATATCGAGGCCGAAACGTCCCAAGGGCCGAAACGACACTTGGAAGGGGATGTTTTGGCCTCCATAATTTGAAAAGTGTTTTACTACTCACCAATATAAGGAATAAAAAAACCCCAGAAAATCCATTAAAACCCACAAGTAAAACGAATGAGAAAAAGACACATGATGTCTCACATCCCTCTGTCACAAAATTTCTGACTTAATGAACCTTGCTTAATTAGATTGAAATTTCGCTGTTCAACATCTGACTGGTTGTTTTGATTGTTCAGTCTTTGAAGGCTCAGCCAATTAGACGTTTGGGGTTTATAATCAAATGAGGGGTTTCATTCGGTCGAGGCCGAAACGTCCCGAAAAAAACACTGAGGCCGAAACGTCCCGAGGCCGAAACGACCCTGAACCGGTGTCAACACTCAACACGCAAGGACTTCCAAGGAGGCACGGGGTTGACCGGAAACCTTGCTGACCTGAGTTTCACCAATCAGGGTGGTGTGAATGACTGAGGCATGTGTTTCGAAGTTTCAAAACGGGAGTTAAATATATATCCATTATCCTCTGTTTTTATACAAATTACTCCTGTCTGAGTGTCTGTGAAAAACAAAGCAAAACAATTTGGCTGGTTTTGCAATCATCAATCAGTGGTTTGAATTTTATTAATAACAATTTTCAAACAAACAACGAGAGCAATACTGTTTAAAAGTTAAAACACAAAACTTGAAAAAGCACTAGGAACATATACTGCGTCCCAAATAATAACACAAGAACTTGAAAAATTCGATACTCTCAGCTTGTAACAGTATCCATCTATAATTTCTATAATTTCTGCCCAAAAGACACAAGCGCGGGGCGTGAGGGGGGGGGGGGGGGCGGTGGGGGTTCTGACAAAAAATACGAAAGGATTTAGCGGTGTATTCATCTGTGAATCACATGGTTTGAATACTTATGATGAGTGTTATCCTAAAAGATTTGAGAATTTGCACTACAAAAAGTTAAGAATAAGAAACTGTAAGATGTTAGATTGATTCGTAATAGGTGTGTGTGGGGGGGGGGGGGGGGGGGGTGAATCATATGCCACGTGGGTCATTGGGGAGGGCAGGACAAGGCGGTCAGTAACCATATTATTGACTCGTCGTCTGCGTGATTCTATTTTGGTAAATTTTCACCCTAAAACCATTCTGTTCTTAAGTGTATTCTATTTAGCATTCACCTGAAAAGAGAATGGTTTTAAGGCAATATACTCATTATACTAGCTGCCATGACATACGGACCGATACTGCTCCTTTAACACTTAGGTGATTTTTATGCCCTGTCGGTCGGCAAATACCCTGTCATCCTGTGCCTACGTTAATCTAATCGTTAATCTCTTCCCTTCAGTGAGGGACCAAACATAGCAATTTCACTGACCTTATAATTCATCAAAATAAGCGTAGCTGAGGGTTCTCAGTAAAACTATACAAATATGGATATCATTAGAACTTGATCACCAAGCCAGTTCCATTGATACCCAAATATTTGTATGGTTTTATTGAAAACATGTAGAATTGTTTTAGGAAAGGTGTGAAATTAGGCCCAAAATTATTTTCAACAAAGGTTGTGTTGATTAAAGGATTAACCTGACCACAAAATGGCGGAGAATGCGACCAGTATTACACTGTTCTAGCTTTTGTTTTTGTTTCCACCTTCTATTTCCAAATATAGATTACGAGTCCTCATTGGAACGAACTTCAAGTCCCCCCTCCCTCTCCACACATTCTGTGAGTGTTTGTGTGTGTGTGGGGGGGGGGGGGGGGGGGGCAGCAAGAACATGGAAGGTCAGGGGCACTATACTTGTTGTTGGCTAGTCTGTGGACCCTCTACGTCTTGATGCGGGTATCCCTGGGCCCCAAAAGCTCAAGGGTATCCACCTCCGTGCGTAAAAAGTTCAGAGGAAAGAGCTATCGGAATATCTAAAATTATAAGGTTATTTAGGGAGTACTGCTCCCGTCTACGATATTTATAGAGTTCGAACCGGAGAATGCTTTGAATAAACATGACTAAATAGTATAAAAGTATATCTGGAAGAAGACAATAGTGTCACAATACTTTTAAATTATTGAGCGTACATTGTGAAAATATATTTATTTTTTTTCTTTTGTGTGTGTGCGTGGGGGGGGGGGGGTGGCAAAAGATAAATTCGGCTGTGTGACTTGTGTGTGCGATGAAAATTCAAGAAATTCGGTGAAATTTGTCCAATTTTCATTTAACAAATTTATTTGTTCCCCATCGGCATCTGGACATCCCAGAAACACAGATATTGAACAACCAAATTTGTTGTATTTCTAATTTTCTACACACATAGAGGGAGACTGTGCGTGCGAAGAGACGCGCGCGGAAGTACACATGATGACACCATCCACAGATACCCGCACTCGCTGCACAACCTTTTTTTTTCATTTTTATTTTTGCTACAGAAACATAGGCTATGACACCTAACAAGAACGAGCGAGAGGTGCTCGACCGCTCGTTCCCGAAAGGGGTCACAATCAGAGATTTTTAAGCAAAAAACTACAATTTTTAGTCATAGCAAATTTTTTCACGAGTGTCGTCTCACTTTTCTGCTCATAATGAAGGGCAAGTGACAAGCAATCTAAAAGTGAAAATTACAGGGACAAACAACAAATTATTGGGAAATTTTATTTTTGCTTGAGAGTTCGGAGATTGTGGCTCAGTGTAATGAGCTGTTCCGCGTTTTTCGGATTACTACGTCTGTTGGATATTACAGCTCCAGCCTTGCTAAATATTCTTTCACTCGGGACAGACGTTGCTGGAATGGAGAGGTAAATTCTGCACAGTTTAGAAATGTTGGGAAACCGACTGCTGTTCTCAGACCACCACATATAAGGTGAGTCAGATGGGTCAATAAGGGGCTCCCTTGAGTATAGCTCTAGTTCATACTCCATTCTGGAACGAATGTCATCAACTCTATTGGTATTAAAATTTTCCTGCTGCTTTTGAGTAACCATCTTTCGGAATACAGACCAAAAGTCAGAAGACTCCTTCCCAGACTCAGTGCATGGCGTGGGTGTATCTTTCTCAACTTTATGGGCAGAATCAGCTAATAATTCATTGGGTGTGTCACTAGTGACGCTAGTTCCACTACTCGAAGCACTTGAGCATTGCGACTGTGATATATCCTGAAATCTCCCAACCCTGGGGTGGGGTTCAGTCTCCAAAGCCTGTGCGTGCTGAATTTCTGTTTCAGGTGTTTTATGAGAAGGTACTATTATTTTACTGTCCAAAACACTGTCATTGCTAGTCCCCAAACTCCCCATAGCTTGTTTTTTCTCAAAATTATTTATCATGAGATCTAATATTTTATGAAATGCTGAATCTTTAGATTTCGCAGAACTAAATGCAAACGTTTTGAAACGTGGATCTAAGTAAGAGGAAACCGCGAACAAATCATTATTCTCGTAATCGGGCCACCTAGTTTCAATGTTAGATAAGACCACATTTGCAAAAACCATCCAATGGTGAATATTTCAGTTTATTTGAAAGGATATTCAGAGTCGGGATAACTAAAGATAGAGTAGCATACCGGGAAGCAGAGAGCATTTCGGTCGCGTCCTCAAATGGCTTCAAAACACTAACATAGTTTTGAGCCGTTTTCCCATTCATAAGACGTTAAGTTTGGGATTTTGTCAGTGGAGGATAAAATTACACTCCATGGTTCTTTTTGTTCAACAAGACGCTCAAGCATGTGATAGGTGGAGTTCCACCGGGTGGGGCATTGCTGTTTTAGTTTATGGGGAGTTTTGTTCAGTTGCTTTTGTATTTCACCAAGTTTATGTGTTGCCTTAGCACTGTGGTGAAAATGTGTAACTATAGCTTTCGCTTTAGCAATAACTTTTATTGTGTCGGGGAATTTCTTTATGCCATCATCCAGGACAAGTTGCAGGGTATGGGCAAAACACCTCAATGGCGTAAATGTACAAGAAGGGAGCATTTTAAGCGCGGCTTGTACATTGGAGGCGTTATCAGAAATGACGAAAATGGGAATTTCCCTCGAGTCATAATCTGGAACCCAATTTTTTAATACAGTTTAAAACCTGTGTAGAAATGTTAACAGCATTATGGCTTTCTGGCATGTTAGAACATTTAAGCAAAGATCATGTACTGAGCAGTCCTCTGTCATGAAATGCGCGGTAACTGCCATATAGGCATCATTAGCAACACTCGTCCAGTGGTCTATTGTGATGCCCAACCCTTCACATCCCTGTAACTTTTCTTCAATCATTCTTTTTGACTCGTCATACAACTTTGGCACATGACTATTCCTAAGTGACCACCGTGTTGGGATTTTATATGCCGGTTGAATTGACCCAACAAAACGTTTGAAACCTATGTCGTCAACAATTGATACTGGTTGAATGTCCAGGCAAATCATCTCTGTCAATTTTTTGTCCCCATCTGTTTGACGTTGGTCATTGGCTTCCCATTTCTTTGTATTGCTAGCAAAACCATCCAGCTTCAGTTGCTTCGACATTGTGTTATCCTTCCCCTGAAAAAAAAAAAAAAAAATATAATTGAATAACAACGTCAAACAGATGGAGGCAGAAAATTGGCAGAAATTATTATTTGCATTGACATTCAGTCAGTATCTACTGTTGACATCAGTGGTGGAACCAGGATTCCAAAAGAATGGGGAGGCATTGGGGTGGGGGAGGGGTGCTCAGCATGACATGCCAAAGCCCGAGGGCCACAGGCTGGAAGTGGTGGAGGGTACGGAAGGGGTGCTCGGTGAGGGCCTCTCCACTCCCCAGATGAATTTCTTATTTTAACATTTCTCGGAAGAGATTTCGTGGCTCCTTTTTGAAATATTTTAGAGTAATACTAAGACAGTTAAAGACACAGTCATGTTGTCAAGGGACTGTGATATTAACGTGTGATAAACGCTTTACGGCCTGTGCATAATTCGGGAGCTGCAGAGCAAAGTACCCCTACCCCAAAACCCTCGGCTCTGATTTGTAGTATTCATTAATTTGTTCATTCATACCTGATCTATCGTCGTTAGCATGTTTGTAATCTTTGTTGTTTTGTATTTTTTGTAAGCACTTTACCCCATCTTCATGGGAATATGTGATAAAATAAAATGTGAATATGTGAAATGTTATATATTTCCCCTTGTTACTTAACGCTTCAACACTCAACAGTGTCAGTAGAAAAATGCGTATACGCCTACTATACGGATGTTATTGGGACAAACTGGGTGATGTCCTAATCCAAATTCCAAAACATTGTCAGTCTCGGATATAACAGATCAAGTTAAGTTAAAAAAAGCGGGTTTCACGCTAATCTCGGGTGAAGCGAAACGCCCAAAAACTAAATAAAACGTTGGTTTCACGCCAACCTTAGGTGGGACGGAACAACCAAAGTGAAAATTTCACCTGGGACCCCCCCCCTTCCTACGCCCTCGATCTTTTGATCAGCACTGCCCCCCCCCCCCCCCCCCCCCCCACTCTCCCATCCCAAATGTATCATCTATAGTATAGATATTTTTCAAGGGCTAGTTTTTCTTTATATCGTAACCATTGGAATAATCTTTTGGTTCGAATTGTCCATAATTCATGTTCTATTGTTAGATTTTTAAAAAAAGATGGAAAGTACTGAACTACTAATGAAAATTACCCGAGTCGTTTCGTTCCTTTTTGGGTACGAATCGACTCAGTACGAAATGACCCAGTACGAATTTACTACGAAAGGGAAAAGGAACGAAACGACCCGTAACCCCTGGGACGACAACAGTGAAAAACCCACATGGGATAAACTGACTTAATAAATGGGACGAAACAACCATGGGGCGGAACGTCGAGAACCCTGCAGTGTGTCTCGTGTTGCTTCATTTCCAAAATAAATTAACATAATAAAATCAGAAAGTCTGATCAGCTGATCTAATATCCCTGACAACTGCCTCCGAGTTCCGCCCAGTTATCACAGTGAAAAAAAAATCCGAGTGAATGGACGTGTACCATGTGAACTTGTGAAGTTTGTGTTTTTGAGGTTTATTTTCAATTTTATGAATGAGGAATTTATAGTGTACAAGTGGACAGTAAGTGTTAGCATTATTTAACCCCCCTCTCATTTACAGCTCAGTACATTTCAATGAATTAAACATTGAACACAGAAGAGATTTCTTTCCTTACCTTGCTTCTTGGTCGCTTTTCTTTTTTTCTCTCATTTTCGATCTCTGACAGTTTGCTAAATTTAGCCGGGTGGTGATTCTTTAAATGTCTTTGAAGATTTGATGTGTTGCCACACTCGGCGATGATTGTTTTGCCACACGTATTACACACAACATTTCTTTCATCTTTTCTTTCAAAAAAAGTGTAAACGGCGCTGCGCTGTTTTGATAGTTCAGACGACATTTTACTTGATCGAAATAGGTGATCGGCGGATCTACGGGGTGCCGAACGTGTCTTCATGAAAATCGCGAAGGTTCGGTTTTTTCAAAATTTCGGTGTCGGTTCGATTTTTGCATTGAAACCGAGATTCGGTTTCGGTCCGGTTAAACCGACCAGCACTAGAGTACATCTCCTCTTATTTGCAGTCCGTGAGACTGTACAGGAATCTCTGGGGTTCAGCCCTTTTGAATTAGTGTTTGGACACTCAGTGAGGGGTCCACTCACTGCTTTGAAGGAAAAATGGCTCGAGGAAGAGCCACCTGAAATTTCTCTTCTGGACTATGTGTCCACTTTTAAGGAAAAACTGCACCAGGCCAGAGAAATGGCAAATAAACATTTACAGAAAGCCCAGAGTCATATGAAGACCTGGTATGATAAAAAGGCAAAATTTCGCACCTTTAAACCTGGGGACAAGGTGCTAGTCTTATTCCCTTTAAAGGGCAATGCTTTACAAGCAAGATATTCAGGCCCTTATATTGTTAAGCACAAGATCAGTGATACTGATTATGTTGTTGAGACTCCCGATAGACTCAAAAATACTCAGCTGTGCCATATAAATATGTTGAAAACTTATTATGAGAGAGAACCAAACTCTCTACCAGTCTCAACAGTCACCCACATGGATGAGCTGGAAAATCCTGTAGAAGACATTCATGAAGGCGGCGAAAATGTACCTCTGAAGTTACAGAACTCAGATGTCCTGAGAGATCTACAAAATAAAACAGATTATTTACTGCCTGACCAAAGAAAAGATTTAGTTGATTTAATTTTCAAATATCAACACTTATTTCCCGATGTGCCTAGTAGGACATCTGTTATTTTTCATGATGTTGATGTAGGAGAGGCAAATCCCATCAAACAGCATCCATATAGATTGAACCCTTTCAAAGCTGAGATCATGCGAAAGGAAATACAGTATATGCTGGACAATGATATCATAGAACCTAGCCATAGCAACTGGAGTTCGCCCTGTATACTCGTCCCAAAACCTGATGGCAGTTACCGATTTTGTGCGGATTACCAAAAGGTGAACAGCCTCACCAAAACAGACAATTATCCAATTCCAAGAATTGATGACTGCATTGACAAACTTGGCCATGCTAAATTTGTGACAAAATTTGACTTGTTAAAGGGTTATTGGCAAGTCCCTTTAACAGAAAAAGCAAAAGAAATATCTGCTTTTGTTACCCCATTTGGGTTGTATCAATATAAAGTAACCCCTTTTGGCATGAAAAATTCTCCGGCAACGTTCCAGCACATGGTTAACCACTTAATTGCAGACCTAGATCACAGTGAAGCTTATATTGACGATGTTATTATACACACAGATACAAATTGGGCTGATCATCTAAAACATATTCAAGAATTTTTTGACAAAGTGACCCAAGCCAACCTAACTATTAACTTGGTAAAATCAGAATTTGGCAAAGCAACTGTAAATTATTTAGGTCATGTTGTGGGGCAGGGGCAGGTGAGCCCGATTGCGGCTAAAGTTGATGCCATTGTAAATTTTCCAGTACCAAACTCTAAAAAAGAGCTCATGAGATTCTTAGGCATGGCTGGATATTATAGAAAATTTTGTTTAAATTTCTCAGATGTTGTCTCCCCTTTGACCAGTTTATTGAGCAAAAAGGTTAAGTTTGTTTGGACTGAGGAATGTCAGAAATCCTTTAACAGAATAAAAACTTTATTAAATAATTCCCCTGTCCTGGCCAGTCCCAATTATGAAAAGCCCTTCAAATTATTCATAGATGCAAGTGACAATGGAGCAGGTGGGTATATTGCCCAGGAAGATTCCCAAGGTATTGATCACCCTGTATGTTATTTTTCCAGAAAATTTCTCAGACATCAAAAGAATTACTCTACGGTAGAAAAAGAAACTTTGGCTCTAATTTTGGCATTAACCCATTTTGATGTGTATCTCGGAACCGCCCAATGTCCAATTACAGTTTACACCGATCATAACCCCTTAACATTTATCAATAAAATGAAAAACAAGAATCAAAGATTATTGCGGTGGAGTTTAGCCCTTCAAGAATATAATTTAGAGATTAGGCATATTTCGGGAAGAGATAATGTTGTAGCTGATGCTCTTTCCAGAATATCCTTATTTAAAATGATATGATCGGTCCCTTTTCACTTCAAGTGTATATATGTTTATTAAAAAAAAAAAAAATTGTGAAGATTATGGTGTGTGTGTATTGTAAACCAGTCAGAGTCTGCTAAAATTATGTAAAAAAGTTTTCAGTACCTTCAAACTTTTTCTTTTAAGGTGGGGTGTGTTATAGCCCCCATATTATATTGAGATTGATATATCCTTAGTAGATAATTATATGAGAAAGATATTTTTTTTTATTGCTGCATTTTCTGACTGGTCTAACACTTTTGCACTCAGTGACCTTGTTTACATCTTTGTTACACTGATATATTGTACATATAGCTGTTGATTGTTTAATTGTTTAAATAGGTCAATGACCTTGTTTACTTGAACTTTAACAGAATCCCCCAGAAACTAATAGAACATTGCAGAAACTTCCTCTTCTGGGACATTCTATCTGGTTACTATATAAAGGTTTGTCAACAGAATTCTAAAAAACTATTCTTAGAAAGCCTTTCAAAAAGACTCACTTCAGTTATTTCCATTGGAGAATATTATTGTTTCAGAACAGTGCATTTATTATAGAAGCAGTGCTTCTTTGTGAATTTGGAAGATTGATTCCAAAAGAGAATTTTGAAGAGAATTTGTTCGTCTTGGAAAAGAGAATTTATACTTTCTGTGAAACAGAATAATATTTTGTGAAAAGCCAGGATTCTACTGGATTGTTTGGAAATTGCCTGTGGTGCCAATACTTCTTGGATTTTTACTCCATTTGAATTTTGCGGAGAATTTTTATTATATTTTATTGGAGACTGCTGAAATTTCTAAGTGAAAATTTTATTACAAATCTACGGGATACTTTTATTGATGAGACATTCTTGGATTTAATACTACATCTGCCAGCTGGTAACTTTCTTCAGAAGATACTTCACCACTGGATTACTGGATTCTGTCAAACTGTACTTTGGACTAATTCTATAATTGATAAGTACCAGTTTTTATTTTCTGTAAACCAATTAGTGTAAAAGATCTTTGTATCATTTTTTTTATATTAATTTTTTTTTTTTTTTAATTAAATTTCAGAATAGTTAAATTCATAGTTATTGTTGCTGATTCTCAGATTTCTTTCTGTTACCAATATCAATAATATTTCCACACCGTAACACGCATCGATGAAAAGGTCTATTCGTTTCTGCGCAATTACCGGGTCATTGTTTTTACTGTTTTATATTTATACAAAAACATGGCCGATTTCGAAATTTCCGTTGACACCTCATGAGTATTCATATGACGATAATTAAAGTAGTGTTGGGAGGTTACAACTCGGTGTCGGTTATTAAAAAACACCGACCAACGTGATCACAGAAAACCGTCGTCCCGGTTACATGCGCGGTTAATTTATTTATGGCATGCGATGACGCAATCTCGTGGCCTCGTGGTACATTTTGGCATAAAAATGGCTGAAACAACCTAGCCCATTGTGGCAGTACTTCTGAGAACAGGTAAGCAGGGCTTGCCTTGTGTTGGAGCCGATCGGCCCTGGCCCCGAGAGGCCCCTTCTTGGGATTTTTTTTCGGCCCCAACTTTTTTTTCAGTCTTGGCTCCCGAAAATCTCAGTGTTGGTAGGTTTGGGCAACGAAATTTTGCGAGATTAATTTTTCCATTCACGTCTCAGACATTCACGCAAGTGTGATTTCAATAGAAGAAGCAGCAAATAACAGATAAAATAATAATACAAACTGTTTTTGTCTGATTCGAATTAACATCCACCTAAATCCGCATGAAAACTGAGAAAATCCCAAGATTAAACAAAAAAAAATAAGACATTTACGAGACTTCGAAAGCACGCTTGTCAACTAATGGGGGAATTTCCTTCAATCCCACAATACTATGCGCAGGTACATCCGATCCTAACATCTGAATAAATGCAACACTGGACACAGAAACTGCCGTCAAAATAAATGTATGAAATAAAATAATATGTGTACCTGTGTCTATGAAATTATTTAAACGGTAAACTGAAATGTTTTTCAATTTTTTCTTTGAGACAACCCTTGCATCAAAAATACACACCCCACATGCCACAATATGTACGAAACGTCCTATAATTTTATCAACAAAAAATCCAAAATGTTTATGTCCGAAACGTCCTGCACCCACATGATGGGTCCAAGTCGTTTCGCCCCCGGGATTTTTTTTTTTTAAGCAAAAGCAGTCAAGTAAGGTCGCCATAGGAAAGAATGTAACAACATAAAATTACCCCAAAAGGCCCGACCTCAATATGTGGGGGACTTTTTTTCAGGCCACCAGCAGGCGGTACTGGGACGTTTCGGCCTCGAGACGTTTCGGCCTCGAGACGTTTCGGCCTTGGGATGTTTCGGCCTCCATATATTGAGGCACTGGAGAAAGGAGAAAATTGGTGGGTCGAGGACACAAGAATGCGTGATCAGGCATTCGCAGAATTGTGAGTGAGGAGAAAATAGAACAACGCAAAAAATTCTGAAGATTTTTTTTATTTATCCTTTTCAATGTATTTGTATTGGAAGTACATTTTTTCATATAAATAAACAGAAATACCAATGTAAAAAATAACAGAGAGAAATAAATAAATACACAAATAGATAGACATCGAGCAGGACACATAATATATTACATGTATGTATGTATTTACAATGTAAAAACTGGGACTAGATGAAGTGCACTTGTACTATTGTAATAACAATATATTAGTTGAAACTGTTTATTTACAGGTGGGGGGTCTGTTATATTTTATTTTTGATGGCAATTCCGACACTTGAAATTATTACTCGGAGAAGAGGCTCCAAGTAAGAATGTCAAGTGTTGGAATTGTCAGCAGAAATAAAATATAACAAATTTCTGTAGTGATTACCCTGCAACTTATTTCGAGTGGTACAGCAGACGTAGGTAGGCACACGCAATGTGCAGGTGTGGTGTAGTCATAGCGTGTTCACCAACAACTTATTGATGAATGAATGAAAGGTTTTAGCGCGCCGAAGGCGCGCAGGGACGATGTGGGATTTACAAATCCCTTGCGACCCGGTTAGCCTTATTAGCTCACCTGACTGAAAGTCAGGGTGAGCTTTTCTGATCACTTTTCGTCCGTCGTCCGTCGTCCGTCGTCCGTCGTGAAGGTGGTGTTTGGGTCTTTTTCTTCCAAACCACTGGCCGCATGTTAATGAAATTTCATGTGAGTAGGGGTTATATAGCGGCATTTTGATTTTTGGGCAAATTAGGTTTCGGCTCATATTGAGCAGAGGGGTGGGGCAAAAATGCTCCAATTCTTAAAAAATCTTCTTCTCAAGAACCAGCAATAGCAGAGACTTGATATTTGGTATGCAGCTTCCTTTTGAGGTGTAGACTCAAGTTTGTTCAAGAGAAGTTTGTAGGTCTATACTTGGCGATGTTATGGGAGGAGCAAAAATTTTGGCCCCACCCCAAATTTCTATTTTTTAAACCGAGAGGCCAATTTGAACCAAATTTTATGTGAGGGCTTATTGGGTCATAAGTACCTAATTTATGCAGAAATTTTTTTTCCTGTAGCCCCGTGGGAACCACAGGAGCTAAAAATAGAAAAAAATTAAAACGCCTATATCTCAAAAACTGCACGGCAGTGAGAATTTTTATTTGGTGTGAAGCTTTCTTGGGACCAACAGAAAGGATTGGTAAAAAAAAATTGCTATCGGTTTTATCATAGGGTACTTTTTCGGGACTCTGAAAAAGTGCTGAGTCAGTATTTTTTAACACAGTAGGCAATGGGAAAAAAATAAAGAATTGTTTTCTTCCAAACCACTGCTCTAAAAGCTTTCATATTTTACATATAACATCTTTGGAACATTGATTCACATATTTGTAGAAATCAAATTCCTCGGTCCATATTTGGGTTCCCTATGGGAACCCAAATGTTCAAATTAGTGCAATATGAGGGATATATTTTAAAAATCTTCTTCTTCGGATCCACAAATCAGAATCTTTTGATATTTGCTATGCATCATCCTTAGGGGGGTGAGATTGATGTTTGTTCAAGCCAAGTCCCTGAGTTCATATTTGGACTCCCTTTGGGAACCCAAATTGTAACTTAGTGCAATACGAGGTATATTCTTTTAAAATCTTCTTCTTCGCATCCACCGGTCAGAATCTTTTGATATTTGGTATACAGTATGCTTAGGGAGGTGAGATTCAAGTTTGTTCAAGTCAAGTCCTTCGGCTCATATTTGGTCTCCCTGTGGGAGCCCAAATTATAACTTAGTTCAATATGAGGAATATTCTTTAAAAAAAATTTTTTTTTCAGATCCACCAGTCAAAATGTTTTGATATTTGATGTACAGCATTCTTAGGGGCTGAGAGTGAAGTTTGGTAAAGCCAAGTACCTGGGTTCATATTTGGGCTCACTGTGGGAGCCCAAATTATACCAAAATTTTTATTTTCCAAACCAAAAAGTCGATTTGAACCAAATTTGATATGAGGGCTTATTGGGTCATAAGTACCTAATTTATGCCGAAAATTGTTTTCCTGTCCCCCACGGGAACTGCAGGAGCTAAAATTTTTTTTTCTTTTTAAATGCCCATATCTCCAGAACTACATGGCACTGAGAATTTTTATATGGTGTGAAGCTTCCTTAGGACCGGAAGAAAAAAATGGTAAAAATTTTATCATTAGGTTCTTTTCTAGGACTAAAAGTGCCGAGTCATCATTTTTTAACAGTGCAGCTAATGGGAATAACGTTGAAGAATCTTCTTCTCCCAAAACACTGCTTCAGAAGCTTTTATTTTTGGGCTCCCTATGGGAGCCCATGTATAACTTAGTTCAGTATGAGAAATATTCTTAAAAAATCTTTTTTTTCTGTTACTCCTGTCAGAATCTTTTGATATTTGATTTTTGATTTTCTTAGAAGTGGCAAATTGAAGTTTGTTCAAGTTCTGCTTTATTGATAAAATTGGGCCCAGTAGTAACCAATTCCTGCATTGAAAGCCCTGTAAAGTGGGCAGTGATAGGCATAAATGATTGACCAAACTTGATATTATAATTACGCCTCTGTAAGATGTAGCCTTAGATGCTGAAAGTGACCTTAAATTCCAATAAATAAATAGATAAATTATTGAGTACCCAATATGGGGATCTAACATATGAACACTCTGGGTTACTAAGTAGAGAAAACACTTTTATGTTGAAAAACTGATAATAACCACAAGGCAGAATCCCTTGCTATTTTGGTGATATGACTCGGCCAGTATCAGGTGAGCGCCCTCAGGCCCCGTGGGGCCTCTTGTTTTATTCCTTGGATCTTGGATCACACAGGCCTAGCCTTCTTATTGCCTCAAATGGGGTCTGAAGGGGTATGCACGCGGTTAGAATTCCTGGCAGTTTGCATTGGAGTGATAGATTGTCAAAGACCAAACCCACAACGCCATTAAGACTATTGGAGAGTGGGCTCTATTCGGTTCCAGCTTGGCGATGGTAGAGGTTTGAGTCCTACCATGGTGGCGAGCCAGAATATAATGTTGTGCGATGGCAATTTTAAGGGAAAAAGAAAAAAGAAAACCAAACAGCAACGCCGGTTTGGTAGCGGCCCCGGTATATGACCATAGCGGTTACAAAAAAGGAATGGAGAAAGCTCCAACAGTTTAGTTTGAAAAAAAAACCGGGAGTCATCCATCAAGCCTTCTGGGAGATAGGATGCCGTATGTGATTTGAGGTATCTGGTTATCCTTCGGGAATTCCAAATGACCTCCACCCCCCCCCCCCCCACAAAAAAAAAAAAAAAAAAAAAAAAAAAAAGCCCTTAAAAGGGCTGTTTCCTGGCAAGATTGTTTCAATCCAACAACTTATTTTAGTTGAAACTGTTTATTTACAGGTGGGGGTCATATCGTGTCAGGCGTACTTGCACAGTACAACTCAAAACAATAAAATTCTGTCATACTTTATTTTTGATGGCAATTCCGACACTTGATATTATTACTCGGAGAAGACGCTCCAAGTAAGAATGTCAAATGAAACAGAAAGAAAATAACAGATGACTTATAATCAGCAGAAAAAAGAATACAGTTTCTTTTTAATCTTTGGAAAATCAGACAATAAATTATCACACCTTCCTTTGTCTCCCATCTGAATTTAAGAAGATCTGATTTTTACAAAAACATCCATTTTAGATTGCTCGTCACACCTTTTGCTGAGTAATTACTCTAAAAACAGTAATAGAATCATGACAGGTTTGTCACACAAACATTGCTCATTTGTATGTTATCACAACAATAACACTCCCACTCACCTTGTAAAATAATATTTTGGGTCAGAAATGTGTGCAACATAGTGCTGTGCGAATTACACCCAAACCGTCCTCTGGCCAAACTGTCCTCTGCAATTTGACCCAAACCGTCCACTACATTTTTACCCAAACCGTCCGCTAATACACCCAAACCATCCTCCAGTGAAAATAAGTAGAAAATGAACAAAAACTGAATGTTTCTATAATTTTTTTAACATGTTAAATAAACTTTGAAACTCTGCCCAGCAGATAATGCTGAAAAATGCCAAGACTTGGTACATGGATGATACTTTTCGCGTTGTTAGAACACCCTTTGTGCAGCTATACACAATTCACTCTTTTATACTGTCAGAAACTAGTGAGATGAAACAGGTGCCAGATGTGTTCATTTTTATGTCTAGAAGGCTGTCGCAGGATTACAGGGGTTAAATGATGGAGAAAAATTTATGTTCTTATCAGTGCTCAGCCGACAGCCAGTGTCTGTCGTCTGAACCCCAGTTCGAACGTAAACCTTGCCACCTTATCAATGCCATATCCGCTTGAGACTCTTAGGATTCCTGAAGGTGCCTATGGCTTAGAATGCCAAAGGGTGATCAACGATAATTCACTTACTGCTCCTATTCTAAATATTATTTTCTGTTATCATGCATTGAAAATCATTGCCGGTAATTTTCAATGCATGATAACAAAAAGTAATAATTGTAAACAGAATCCTCCCCCTCCCGTAAAGAAACAATGCAGGCCTGTTTAAAAATCTTATTTTCTGTTATCATGCATTGAAAATCACTGCCGGTAATTTTCAGTGCATGATAACAAAAAATTTTATTTGTAAACAGCCCCCCCCCCCCCCCCCCCCCCCAAAAAAAGAAGAAGAAATAATGCCTGGTTAAAACTGAAAATCACTCGTAAACGCCCCCCCCCCCCCCCCCCCAAAAAAAAAAAAGAAAAGTAGCTCATCACCTCTAAGTAATCACAAATAGTGTTTGTTCACTGTTATTATTATCACAAATCTTGTTCTGTTATCGCGTATTCGTGTCATATAATCATTATTATGTTTTGTAAAAAAAAAAAAATTTTGAAACGTAGTTGAAAATGAAAAAATAAATAAAATCAATAAACAACCAGTTTTTTGTATTATTCTACCACTTTTCTCTCATTCGCTCTTTCCCTGGAGGACGGTTCGGGTCAAGTTGCTCAGAGGACGGTTCGGTCGCTGTGGAGGACGGTTCGGGTTAGATTGGAGGATGGTTTGGGTCAAATTGCTAGAGGACGGTTCGGCCAGAGGACGGTTTGGGTGTATTCGTGCTGTGCAGATGTTAAATCTCTAGGAAAATTTCTGCTTCATTTCAAAATGTGGAAAATTTTAAGTGAATTTGGAGTCTAGTTTCAAAATATTGGATATTTATATGCGAGTCCTGCCCATATATCGGAAAAGTTCTTCATTCTCATAAATTCTTTGATTTCCAACTTAAAAGTGAGTACAACCATAATAAAAACCATAATCAAATTTATTTTATATTTAAAACTATAAATATAAACAAATAATACCCTAATCTTCATCAAAATATTACCAAAAACCTAAGACGTTTCGGCCCGATTCTCGAGATGTTTCGGCCGAAACGTCCAGGCCGAAACGTCCCGAGCCGAAACGTCCCAAGGCCAAAACGTCATAGAACCCAGCAGGCCCCGACCTCAACATCTGGGGGACTTTTGTTTAGGCCCCGACCATTTTACTCAAGGCAAGCCCTGAGGTAAGTAAACAACATAATTCAACAAACTTCAGAAGCCAGTAATCCTACTCATTGTTGTGTCGCCACCCCACGAAGTGGGGAGCGACATATAGGGATTACTTCGTCGTCCGCATCACACTTTCTCTTATCCGCCACTCCTCTTTAACCTATGAATGGATTTTGATGAAAGTTTCAGTGATTCTTTAGTACACATCATGGCATTGTGCACCTCCTATTTTATTTTTTGATCTGCTGTATTTTTTCCAGAGTTATGCCCCTTTGCCACTTAGAATTCTGTCTGAAACGCCAGGCAACACACGTCTTCCATGGACGACTCACATCTAAGTGTTTCATGCATTCCGTGGCGAATCATTTGATTGACGTACAAAGTTGTAATTGCATTTCATGTATTTTATCTACCATTTACTCCCCAAAACACAATCGCAGTCAGAAATATTAATAGCGATAAAAATGCGGCGATAAAAGATCTTGTAACGTTATTGCAATTGCGATAAATGTCACGTGACATCGCAAGCGAAGAACGCAAGTTCGCCTGACGGACTGTGTCAGTGGTACAGACAATGTCAAGTCGTTTCCATCAAAAACTTGTAATGCTGTAATGAACAATGCATCAAATTTGCCTCAACAAACATTCCACAATGCAGGGAATTGCACAATCCACCATGCAAAACACCAAAACAAACCAGAGGCTCAAGTGAGTCTAAAATGCTCACCTGGCTCAGGTTGTCAAAAGAGATGAGTGTATCTGGGAAGGGACTTTTGAGGTGGAGACCCTGAAAAATGGAGAAAACTAAAAGATTTGGGCTTGTATTTTTGATATTTATTTCAACAAGACTAGTAATGACATAACATACATGATACTGATGGCAAATTAGTGCTACAAACTGATAGATACCTCAGTAAATTATGTTTTTCAGAACAAATAACCGAAACCGAAACCAGAGTCAACTCTTTTTGTAAAAAACCGAGTAGATACCGACACCGAGCAAAAATTTACTAACCTCCCAACACTAAATTAAAGGACAAAAAATAGTTTGGATCAATAAACTCTGCCCAAATGTAAGGAAATATGTGTACAATCGATTGCAGCCTGTAAGAAGGGCGAAAGCTTGATATATATTCCTAATTTCGAGTTTTGAGTTCCCATTAAAACTTGATGGGAACTTTTTCTATAGGATTGAATGGTAAGAATCTGAATGTAGAAGGGTAACCACTCCGTTCGGATCGCTGAACTAATATCGAACCAGTTTGCATTAAGCCTTAGGAAATTTCGGTGAAAATTTCAAATGATTGCTTGTGTTTTAAAAACAGGCTCATATAAAAGAAGGGGTGAAACAAAACTCATAGCTTTTTACAGAATCAAAAAATTCATTACGGTAAAGAAGTTATGCCATTTTTTGTGTTTGGAAATCTTGGGATTTTTTGTAAACGGCCTCCCAGTGCTTTATCACTAAATTAGCCAGTCCAGAACAGCCCCAAAAAGCCATATTTTGAAGGTTGTTTTCAGTATAGCAGGTCACAAAAAGTTCTGTATCAGGAAAACTACTTAACTAATTGACTCGAAATTTCACATGTTACCTCGTCCATCAACACCCTTCGACCCAGTATACAACTTGAGACTGGAGGTCACACGACCTTAAAATAATTTGCATATTTCTTGCATAAACTAACAACTGAATTTGACATAAAAATGGGTTAAAAAATGGCCTGTTTTCAAAGAAAAACTGTTTTTATATTTATAAAAGGTTTTTTAGAATGTGCGCCATGGTTTTAATATGTATTTGACCACAAATATGCAAATGAAGTAATTGTCAATTATTTATTAATTTTTTATGGAAAAGTAGGCCACGCCCCTTTTTAGCTCACCTGACTTTCAGTCAGGAGAGCTATAGTGATCACTCACTGTCCGTCCATCGTCGTCCGTGAACATGGTGTTTGCGTCTTCTCCTCCCAAACCGCTGAACCAATTTAATTGATATTTGAGAAAAAAGTTTATGACATCGCAATTTGATTTTGTTCAAATCAAGTTGCCTCTCCCGTGGGTAGGGCCACACCCAAAAAGTGTGCTGAAATCTTAAAAAATCTTCTTCTCATGAACCAGCAGTAGCAGAGACTTGATATTTGGTGTGCAGCTTCCTTTTGAGGTGTAGACTCAGATTTGTTTAAGAGAAGTTTGTGGGGCTATACTTGGCGTCGTAATGGGAGGGGAAAGAATATTTGCCCCTCCCAAAATTTCTATTTTCCAAACCGAGAGGCAAATTTTGACCAAATATGATATGAGGGCTTATTGGGTCATAAGTACTTAATTTATGCCCAAAATTTTTTTCCCGTCGCCCCATGGGGACCGCAAGAGCTAAAAATAGAAAAAAATGAAAACGCCCATATCTCCAAAACTACATGGCACTGAGAATTCTCATTTGTTGTGAAACTTCCTTAGGACCAACAGAATGGAATGGTAAAAAAAAAATTGCCATCGGTTTTATCATGGGATACTTTTTGGGGACTTTGAAAAAGTGCTGAGTCAGCATTTTTTAACACTGTGGGTAATGGGAAAAATATAAGACTACTTTTCTCCCAAACCACTGCTCCAAAAGTTTTCAAATTTCACATTTCACATCTTTGGAAGATTGTTTCACATGTTTATTGAAATCAATTGCCTGGGTCGATATTTGGGCTCTCTATGAGAGCCCAAATGTTTAAATTAGTGCGGTATGAGGAGTATTTTTGAAAAATCTTCTTCAGATCTAGCAATAAGAATCTTTTGATATTTGGTATGCAGCATCCTTAGGGGGGTGAGATTCAAGTTTGTTGAAGCCAAGTCCCTGGGTTCATATTTAGGCTGAAAATTTGGGGTCCCATTGCGGACTTTGAAATTTTAGACCAAAATCCGAAATTTTTTTTTTTTGTTTTTCTGCGTTTTGGTCAATTTTAAGACAAAAAAAAAAAAAAAAAAAAAAATTTTTCCCCTGAAAATTTGGGGTCCGGGTGGGACATAGAAAATTTTGGAACAAAATCCCAAAAATATTTTTTTGTGTTTTTTCTGCGTTTCGGTCAATTTTAAGACAAAAAAAAAAATTTTTCCCCTGAAAATTTGGGGTCCGGGTGGGACATAGAAAATTTTGGAACAAAATCCCAAAAATATTTTTTTGTGTTTTTTCTGCGTTTCGGTCAATTTTAAGACAAAAAAAATAATTTTTCCCCTGAAAATTTGGGGTCCGGATGGCACTTAGAAAATTTTGGACCAAAATTTTTTTTGTTTTTTTGTTTTTTCTGCGTTTCGGTCAGTTTTAGGACAAAAAAAAAAAAAAAATTTTTCCCCTGAAAATTTCGGGTCCGGGGTGGGACATAAAAAATTTTGGACCAACATCCGAAAATTTTTTTTTAGTTTTTTCTGCGTTTTGGTAAATTTTAAGACAAAAAAAAATTTTTTTTTTTTTTACACCCAAAATTTGGGGTCCGGGTGGGACTTCGAAAATTTTGGACGAAAATCCGAAAAAAATTTTTTTGTGTTTTTTCTGCGTTTTGGTCAATTTTAAGACAAAAAAAAAAAAAAAAATTTTTTCCCCTGAAAATTTGGGGTCCGGGTGGCACTTAGAAGATTTTGGCCAAAATCCGAATTTTTTTTGTTTTGTGTTTTCTGCGTTTCGGTTAATTTTGAGACCAAAAAAAAAAAATTTTTCCCCTGAAAATTTGGGGTCCGGGTGGCACTTAGAAAATGTTGGACCAAAATCCGAAAAAAAATTTTTGGTGTTTTTTCTGCGTTTCGGTCAATTTTAAGACAAAAAAAGAAAAAAAAAAAAAAAAATTTTTTCCCCCTGAAAATTTGGGGTTCGGGTGGGACTTAGAAAATTTTGGACCAAAATCCTAAAATTTTTTTTTTGTTTTTTCTGCGTTTTGGTCAATTTTAAGACAAAAAAAAAAAAATAAAAAATTTTTGCCCTGAAAATTTGGGGTCCGGGTGGGACAGAAAATTTTGGACCAAAATCCGAAAAAAAATTTTTGGTGTTTTTTCTGCGTTTCGGTCAATTTTAAGACAAAAAAAAAAAAAAAAAAAAATTTTTCCCCTGAAAATTTGGGGTCCGGGTGGCACTTAGAAAATTTTGGACCAAAATCCTAAAATTTTTTTTTTGTTTTTTCTGCGTTTTGGTCAATTTTAAGACAAAAAAAAAAAAAATAAAAAATTTTTGCCCTGAAAATTTGGGGTCCGGGTGGGACAGAAAATTTTGGACCAAAATCCGAAAAAAATTTTTTTGTGTTTTTTCTGTGTTTCGGTAAATTTTAAGACAAAAAAAAAAATTTTTTTCCCCTGAAAATTTGGGGTCCGGGTGGCACTTAGAAAATTTTGGACCAAAATCCGAATTTTTTTTGTTTTGTTTTTTCTGCGTTTCGGTTAATTTTGAGACCAAAAAAAAAAAATTTTTCCCCTGAAAATTTGGGGTCCGGGTGGCACTTAGAAAATTTTGGACCAAAATCCGAATTTTTTTTTTTGTTTTTTCTGCGTTTCGGTCAATTTTAAGACAAAAAAAAATAAAAAATTTCCCCTGAAAATTTGGGGTCCGGGTGGGACTTAGAAAATTTTGGACCAAAATCCCCAATTTTTTTTGTGTTTTTTCTGCGTTTCGGTCAATTTTAAGACAAAAAAAAAAAAAAAAAAATTTTCCCCCTGAAAATTTGGCGTCCGGATGGGACGTAGAATATGGGTTTTGGTCAATTTTAAGACCAAAAAAAAAAAAATTACCCCTGAAAATTTGGAGTCAGGGTAGGACTTCGAAAATTATGGACCAAAATCTGGAAATTTTTTGTTTGTTTGTGTTTTATGCGTTTCTGTCAATTTTAAGACAAAATTTTTTTTTTACACCGAAAATTTGGGGTGCGGGCGGGACTTCGAAAATTTTGGACCAAAATCCGTAATTTTTTTTGTTGTTGTTTTTTATGCGTTTCTGTCAGTTTTAAGACAAAAAAGAAAATTTTTTTTACACTGAAAATTTGGGGTCCGGGTGGGGCTTCGAAAATTTTGGACCAAAATCCGTAATTTTTTTTTGTTGTTTTTTCTGCGTTTCGGTCAATTTTAAGACAGAAAAAAAAAAAAATTTTCTCCTGAAAATTTGGGATCCAAGTGGGACTTAGAAAATTTTGGACCAAAATCCGAAATTTTTGTTTTGTTTTTTCTGTGTTTCCCCTGAAAATTTGGGGCCCCGGTGGGACTTAGAATATGCGTTTCGGTCAATTTTAAGACAAAAAAAAAAAAAAAAATTTTCTCTGAAAATTTGTGGTCCGGGGGCTGGTCTGGGTGGCACTTAGAAAATTTTGGACCAAAATCCGAATTTTTTTTTTTTTGGTGTTTTTTCTGCGTTTTGGTCAATTTTAAGACAAAAAATTTTTTTTTCTTTTTTTACACCAAAAATTTGGGGTCTGGGTGGGACTTAGAAAATTTTGAACCAAAATCTTGAAATTTTTTGTTTTTTATGCATTTCTGTCAATTTTAAGACAAAAAAAAATTTTTTTCCCCTGAAAATTTGGGGTCCGTGTGGGACTTAGAATATGCGTTTCCGTCAATTGTAAGACAAAAAAAAAAAAATTTTTTCCCTGAAAATTTGGGGTCCGGAGGGGACTTCGAAAATTTTGGACCAAAATCTGGAAATTTTTTTGTTTGTTTGTTAATTATTCGTTTCTGTCAATTTTAAGACAAAAAAATTGTTTTTTTTCCCCCTGAAAATTTGGGGTCTGGGTGGGACTTTTTGGACCAAAATCCGAAATTTTTTTTTTGTTTTTTATGCGTTTTCTGTCAGTTTTAAGACAAAAAAAAAAAATTTTTTTTACACTGAAAATTTGGAGTCCGGGGTTGCACTCAGAAAATTTTGGACCAAAATCCGAATTTTTTTTTTTTTGTTTTTTCTGCGTTTCGGTCAATTTTAAGACAAAAAAAATATATTTTTTCCCCTGAAAATTTTGGGTCCGGGTGGGACTTACAAAATTTTGGATCAAAATCTGAAAATTTATTTTTGGGTTTTTTCTGCGTTTTGGTCAATTTTAAGACAAAAAAAAATTTTGTTTTTTTTTTCACACCAAAAATTTGGGGTCCGGGTGGGACTTCGAAAATTTTGGACCAAAATCTGTAATTTTTTTTTTGTTTTTTATGTGTTTCTGTCAATTTTAAGACAAAAAAAAAATTTTTTTTTTACACTGAAAATTTGGGGTCCGGGTGGGACTTAGAAAATTTTGGACCAAAATCCGGAAATAAGTTTTATCGTTTTTTATGCGTTTTAAGAAGAAGAAAAAAATTTAGGCTGAAAGTATTTTGTTTGGGAAAAAAATCTGTTTTTTATGCGTTTATCTCAATTTTGGGACGTAAAAGTGCAGGAACTGAAAATAGAAGGAAAATCCTGTGTATTGTGCGGGCACAATTGCTTCATCTAGTTGGTATATGCTTTTCTTGGGAGGGGTTGTATGCAGCTTATTCAAGTCAAGTCCCTGGTTTGATATTTAGACTACCATGTCAGGTGAGCGCCCTCAGGGCCCCTGGGGCCTCTTGTTTATTATGTTTCAACTGAGGAGATTTTCACAAAAAAAACACTTAGAAAGAAAAAATAACTGACCAATTCAACAGAAATTTCAAAACTTTCTTCAGTTGATAATTCTCTTCAAACTGACATATTTTTCAAAGATAGAGATCATGTGATCACAAAGTAATTTGTATATGATTTGCATAAATTTGCCTATGTTCCATGAAAATTGTCTAAAATATTCTTTCATTGGTATAAACAGCTTCAACACCTGAAAAAATTGTTTTTAAATGCTGAGCCAGTTTGAATATCCTCCTTATCCACCAAAGTGGTAATTAAAATTTTAAATAATTGATAGCGAGTTAATTATTCATTTTCAGTGGAAATAATTAGCCACGCCCATTTTGGGTGATTTTCGCGGAAGAAATTTTAATGTCAAATTTATAGGAAGAAAAGCATTGATACTATACTTTGCGTATACCATCTGACCATGATTTGTCACATGATTTGCAACAAATTTCCATGTTGTTTGATATTAAAGGGGAGGCAAGGGTAGCTTGATTTGCATCAAATTGCATAAAAAAAGAGAAATTTCATTGAAAAGGTGCTAAAAATCCTTGAATATGTTATCGTCTCTGAGGGAAATGCCTCGCTAAATGAGAAATGGCAGTGTCATTTGATTTGTTTTTCACATGATCAACTCATTCAATCACTGAATGGATAACTGGCATTGGCAATCCAGTCAATAACCACAAAAGCATAACAGAATTTTAAAAGTAACAATTAAAAACAAAACAAAAACAAACGGTCACTTCCTCCTAATTATGTCATTTACAGCAATTATTCTACACTGTAGGCCTACAACCACTCCAGTATGTTAACCCTTCACCCAGGAACCAGCCGTGAGGGCGACTAGGGCGATTAAGTCGCCCTTCTAAGCCCAAAGTCGCCTAGAAAAATAGTCGGGGCGATTACAAGTCGCCCTCTAAAAATTGGCCAAAATGAGAAAAGGCTGAACTGAGTGATGCGAGGTTTACATGAAAACGAGTATTTTCAAAAATCGAATGTGCTCGAGTGTGATAAATGGGCATTTTAATTCGTCAAATAAACGTCCATTTATTTGAAATCACACGACAAGCAATTGTCCATTGTCGCTTTTGGCGGATTTTTCTATTTCTATTTTGTTGCGTTCCAGTCGGAGCTTCAAGTGTCGAAACGAAAATAGGTGACTCAACAAAACAACCCAGTTTGAAAGTAGGTTACGCCGCTTAGGATGCCGAAAATGTATACACAACGGACGTATTTTATAACACATTATTTTCATTTCGATTTGCTGACGACTGTTAACTGTTGGGCTGGCTATTCCCAGAAAAAACACGAATGGAATTGAAACACATGAAAAAAAGCTTTAGTGATATCAAGAAAAGCTTTGTACAGGACACAAGTGTGCATGTGGACGATCTTGAAAAAGGGTCCTCCTAAACATCGGAATGACATGAAATGACGCGGAATGACACTGGAATGCCATAAAAATGATGCTGAATGACATTTCTTGTACAAAATACTCGACCCCAGAATGTATTTTGTTTATTAACTAACAAAGTACCTCCCAAGCAACCTTTTTACATCTGGTCCTGTTCACACTTTCAGACTTAGGAAATTATTAGCTTAGTAGACTGTTGAAAGGCAACCACAGGAGGGTGATGGGGGATTGGCACGAAGAAGAGGTGAGGGGTCATGAAGGAGAAGGTAGCAGTGGGGGATTTTCAGTCAATAATTACATTGTGATTTTTTAACCTGGCACAGATGCATCATAGACAACTGGACCTGGATTATTTGTATGTTAATGGAGGACCATAATTGAAAATATGAAGGGGCGGCGGGGGTGGTACATGAATATTCTTAATTTTCCCCACTTGCCTATGAAGTCTCCCTACATGACTCTGCAGTCTCCCTATTTTTTCTGGAGGGAGACTTGAAGTCTCCCTAAAATTCCCCCCTAGGCTGGTCCCTGCCTTCACCTATCTTTAAGACTTCTTGAAAAAAGACATAATCTGCTGAAAAGTAATCTTCATTTCTTCCTTTTTTCAATGAACAGCAGATTATGCCCCCTCATCATTGGAACAATCTCATTCCAACAGGGAGTTAACATAAGCTGTGGTAATATTGGTATGGACAAAAGAAACTGAAACATTCATTAACCCTTTGAACCCGAGAGACCATTGTTGCAACCCAGAAACATCACATTTCATAATTTCATTAAAAAGGATGGCAGCTGAGTGAATGTGTGGGGTATACCAATTAATATTTTTCAATGTGCAGCCCCAAGGCTGTACGTTGAAAATAACTGATCTACCCCTAAAATATGAATTTGGACTCATCCAATCGCTGCGATTAAACTGGTATGGAAGATACCATAGGTGTTAAAAGGGTTAAATTTAACTTGAGTACTGTGTATAATGCAGTCCAATTTTTGTCTGTTATGTTGTGTTAAGAGTCAATGAGATATTGAATCTACAGTTTGACAGAATGTTCCAGTTGGGAACTTAAATCAAGATTATCAATTTCCTCAATATGGTGAAACAATAAAAACAGTATACAAATTTGTGGAACTTGCAATTTTAATCTGTGTTCTGAGAAATCCAGAATTGTTTTGCATTCTAATCAACTATTTTTAGCTCAACTTTGACGAAGTCAAATTTGAGCTATTGTCATGGCCCGTCGTCCGTTGTCCGTCTGGCCGTCTGTCCATCTGTCCGTCTGTCCGTCTGTCCATCTGTCCGTACGTCAACAATTGGCTATGGCTCGGGCTAGAGGTCGTATTTATGAACCGATCTTTACGAAACTTCTTGTGTACCTTTGTTATGACCCTGGGACGGGAACGAGTGTTTTTAGGTGTGGTCCGAAATTCAAGATGGCTGCCAGTGGCCATTTTGTACCGATGATGCAAAAATCAGTTTTTTGTACAGAACTTCTGTATGAAAGTTCTGATTTGAATAAAGTTTTGTATAAATGTTTAGTACCTTGGGATACATCACATATAATACGGGTTTTTTTCTCGTGCGTAAATTATGCAAATTAGACTGACTTTGATTTATTTAGTGTTACTTTCAGAGCTGTAAGTGCCAAGCTGCTATGGCTCGGGCTAGAGGCCGTATTTATGAACCGATCTTTACGAAACTTCTTGGGTACCTTTGTTATGACCGTGGGACGAGAACGAGTGTTTTTGGGTGCGATCAGAAATTCAAGATGGCTGCCAGCCACCATTTTGTACCGACGATGCAGAAATCTGTTTTTTGTACAGAACTTCCATATGAAAGCTCTGATTTGAATAATTTTTTGTATGAATGTTTAGTACCATGGGATACATCACATATAATACAGGTTTTTTTCTCGTACGTAAATTGTGCAAATTAGACTAATTTTGATGTTTTTTGGGGTTACTTTCAGCACTGTAAGTGCAAATGCCAATACGGCTCGGGCTAGAGGCCGTATTTATGAACCGATCTTTACGAAACTTCTTGGGTACCTTTGGTATCACCATGGGACGGGAACGCGTGTTTTTGGGTCCGGTCCGAAATTCAAGATGGCCGATGGCAGCCATTTTGTACAAAATTAGGTGCAATCAGATTTTTGCACATAACTTCCATATGAAAGCCCTGATTTGAATAATTATTTTTTGTGAATGTTTAGTACCATGGGATGCATCACATATAATACGGGTTTTTTTCTCGTGCAGAAATTATGCAAATTAGATGAACTTTGATTTTTTCAGTGCGACTTACACAGAGTAAGTACACATGTCAATACGGCTCAGACTAGAGTCTGTATTTATGAACTGATCTTCACGAAATGTCTTGGGTACCTTTATTATCACCTTGGGACGAGAACGAGTGTTTCTGGGTGCGGTCTAAAATTCAAGATGGCTGCCAGTGGCCATTTTGTACCGAAAATAGGTCTAATCAGTTTTTTGTACACATCTTCTATACAGCTCAGACTAGAGGCCATATTTATGAACCAATCTTTACGAAACTTCTTGGGTACCTTTGTTATCACCGTGGGATGAGAGCGAGTGTTTTTGGGTGTGGTCCGAAATTCAAGATGGCCACCAGCAGCCATTTTGTACCAAAATTAGTGCAATCAGTCTTTTGTATAGAACTTCTGTATGAAAGTTCTGATTTGAATAAATTTTTGTATGAATGTTTAGTAACATGGAATACATCACATATTGTAAGATGTTTTTTTTCGTGCCGAAATTATGCAAATTAGATGAACTTTGATTTATTCAGTGCTATTTACACAATGTAAGCACACATGTCAATACGGCTCAGGGTAGAGGCTGTATTTATGAACCGATCTTCACAAAACTTCTTGGGTACCTTTGTTATCGCCTTGGGATGAGAATGAGTGTTTCTGGGTACGGTCCAAAATTCAAGATGGCTGCCAGTGGCCATTTTGTACCGAAATTAGGTCCATTCAGTTTTTTGTCACAAGTTCTATACAGCTCGTATTTATGAACTGATCTTCACAAAACTTCTTGAGTACTTTTGTTTTCACCTTGGGACAGGAACGAGTGTGTTTTGGGGTGCCTTTGTTATCACTGTGCTATGAGAACAAATATTTTGGGGTTCAGTCAGACCCACTCTGGGACTCAAAGATTTTTTCTAGCTCAGCATCTGACTGTCACCCACCTTTACAATACTTTACCTATACATTTGTTACAGGCAATGGTCAGTATTCATGTACAGACTGTTAAAATACTTTATATGTACCTTTGTTATCAGGTCATTACCTAGATGTTTGTCATTGCTGTGTCACATACTATACATGTACATGTCTTTGTCTTGACAAGTTGAGCTACAGTGTCATTGACACTTTCATTATTAGAAATGATCCTAATTACTGCATTTCTGAAAGTTAAGTCCATGTAAAGTGGAAATTACATTCAGTGTCTAACTTTGAGCTTTATAGAAAACCCACCAAATGATCCTCTGGATCTTCCTCTATGATAAATACTAAAAATTGGTTTTAAGAGACAAAAATCTCGACTCAAACCATTGAAACTGTTCATTGCCGACTATTGTACTCAGCGTATGCTTACCCCCTCATTGAATTGATGTGGCCATTATATGTAATTAGTGAACCCAAGACCCCAGCGACTGGGTCTCCCTGATTCCAGGCACGGCGACTCGGCCCCCTGGCAGTTTATACTCTGCACCGGAATCTGGGGTTGGATTTATTCTATATCATACAGTACATGGAGACTGAATTACCACTAAAACATTCGTGGAGTAGTCTTTCAATTGATACTTTTCTCTGATGAAGAACAAGAATGACAAGCAAAGTTTCAGCCAATCGACCTCCAAGATGGAAGTGGAGGTAAACTGGCAAAAAATGTGCTTGTCCTTTTGTGTTACTATTATTGTCTGGGTAAAATATCCACTCCATGGTTGTTTTAGTGACAATTCGATCTCCATGAACTAAACAATGGACATTGCAGACATAGGTCAATAAACAGGGGGAATCGGTGAATGGCTGGGTAGCATTTCAACCAAGCCTGAATATAAGCAACCTGTCAATTGCAAAATGAGGTTCCCAGAGGGTGAATTTGCCAATTTATCATCTATAGTATTTTCCGAAACATACTTGGCGAAAGACTATATCACGTATTTCCTGTTCTGTTTGTTATTCAATTATAATCAACCACTCAAATTAAAGAACAGATGAAGGAGACAATTTTCGCATTACTACCTTATCGGTGGGTCTTCATTTTCCCTTGATTTCACTCAAAAGCTCACCGTTGTTGTCATTTTACGCCAGCAGCCGACATGTTTGTTTACCAATGACGTAACGGATAGCATAATCTATTTTTACCTGAGGGTTTCGAGGTTGTTGCAAGGAGTTGTGTTTTGATGGATTTGGATACAGATCAAAACATAAATCTGAACCGTTCCACAACATCGGTACGTTTGTTACGAAATTCGGGCCCAAGTGAAACTTACGATCACAAAGTGATGACCGTTTCTGTAAAATAAATAAAATACGTCGGAAAATAACTGTTGAGGCTTTCTAAATACAATTTTGAAGTTCACCCTGATAAATTTTGTAACAGCTTTAGAAACATTGTGCACGAAAGCAGACTTGTGATTTAATAATGTTTTTCTGCCGAAAATTCTTTTTCGATGAAAATTCTTTAGTAGAGCCGAAGTTTATCGCCGATTGGGGTGGGGATAAACCCCATGTTTTTCAATATATGGGATTTATCCCCACCCCATTCGGTGATAAAACATCGATTTCAACAGGTTTCTGATTGAAGACCAAAACACTGATTTCAACAGATTTCTGATTGAAGAACCAAATTATGTACCGTTTTTAGTTAGTTATTGGTGTTTAAAGCCACATATTTATGCACAATGGCTAATCATGACCACAACATTTTTACGGATGGAGGAAGCCGGATTACCCGGAGAGAACCATCGAACAATGGCAAGCAACTCTCAGCTCCACAACATGGTAACTCCACACAAGCAGGGTTATAACATTTGTTGAAGACAGGTGCTCCATCCACGAGGAGCAGTAGGCCTTAGTACACAACGCCACCATGCCCCAACGTGGGCAATGGGGTGAAGTGTCTTGCCCAAGGACACAACCCGGTTGCCGCAGGTGGGGTTCGAACAGAGTACCTCTCGGTTTGCAGCCTGCACCCTACCAACTGTGCCACCGCACCCAGATGTAACGTTTTTTTGCATCCAACGCGGATTACTTATCGAAAAATCAAGCTCTAAAGTATGTTGCTGTCAGAATACCGGCTTTTACTTCCATTTCGCCAAATTTACCAACATGAAATCTAAAACCCCCCCCACCTACACCACCTGAAGTCCACTCCGGCACTGTCCTGCCCTTGAACTGCGTAGAATATAATTAAGTCAAGCGAATCGCATTGAAATCAAGTTTGGGGAAATGGGCTAACCATCTTTGGTTTATCGCATATATGTGTCTTGCAAGGAAACAGATTCAAGACAGTATGGGGTTGAGATAGCTGGCGGCAGATCCTCGATCTGGCATCACTGACTGTGTACACCATGCTCACAAAAAATGCACTCCACCTCTCCAAGTGACATATAGACACACATTCCAATTTTTCTCTGCCAGTGAATTTATAGCACATACTCTTTGAAGTTTGGGCAGAGCATATAACTTGAACTAAATTTTAAAAGATTAACATGGCTATTCAGGACGTGTCATGCTTCGACCCCCCTCCCCTCCCCCACCCGTCCGAACCAGTTCAATAACATTGAACTTGGACTTCGCCAAAGTAATTCACGTTCGTTTTTTACATATGTTTTGGGTCGTTGGCCTTTAATACCATTGTCAGAAAAAAAATTGTAACATACTTCGCGAGGGTAGGTTAATTTTAGGCTTGTAAAACTTACCGTAATTAGTTTTCAGTGTGCGTGGATTATCTCTCTTCCACATTACTAAGAGGAAAAGTTACAACGTCTCAGTTATAGCTGAAAGTTTTAACTTTACAAACAAAATCTTCAAATATGAAGAAAAAAAGAATATATAAATCGAATGCAAAGTCACAGAGCGGAGGCAGGGGGTGAGATATTCCGTCATGGCCTTTCGTGTATCTTTTCATCTTCCACCAATCTTGGGAGCCAGAAATAAGCTTTTTAAAAGCAAATGTTTTTTTTATATTTAGAGAGGGGAAACACACGAGATTTTATCCTATCGGGTGGGGTGAAATGTAGGGAGAAAGTTAAACGGCTACACCAGAACTAACACATATCATTAATTAACGGGAGTTCATTTGAATTTGTTCCAAGAACCATGCGCGCATGAGACGAGGGGGGGGGGGGGCGGTTGCCACCCCTCTTGGTCACAGGGAATTCAGCTATAATCATTGTTACATGTATGTCGTAAAAACGTCACATTTCTCGATGACGTGCGCGTTCGTTGTCGCGGGAGTGGGGCTCCCCCCCCCCCCCCCAAAAAAAAAAAAAATCGTCTAAAAATTTCGAATCACTATTTGACTAACAGCTGGAACCTTCACATACTATGGTAGAAATCGTGAAATACCTCTTGGAATGCAACGCAAACAGACAAAATTACATCCTGTGCAGGAGGTGGGAAGTAAATTCAAGAGGGGCAAAATTTGGATCGGAGGTAGGGGTTGTCTAAAACAACTGGGGTTTTTTCAGCCTAGTATCTATATTTTATATTTTCAACCCCACCTCCTTCTCTAGCCTAAGTTGAGTTTTAAAAGTTATTTCAAATTGAGCACCAGTCTTTCTCAAATTTGTTCAATCTGCGCCAAATCATCCACTATGCCTGAAACGAGCAGATGAGGAGGCAAATATTCTAATCTATTTTACTAGTATACCATCAACTCACAGTGGATAAGTCGTCATAAGTGGAAAATACAGAAACCGAAAGTTGGAACTCGCAAGGCGGAGAATATTTTGCTCCACCCAATGGGAGTGGTCTGTTTGAGTGGGTTCAGGGGGCGGCCAGAGGCGCCCCCCCCCCCCCCAAAAAAAAAAAAATAGGTGAAACTGTAAAACAATTGAGAGAAGAAAAGAAAGTATGCCAAAAAAGAAGGCGGACTGTTTTTATATGGGCCTACGAGCCTCATCGTTCGGACGCCGAACACCGACATTTTCTGTCCAATGCCGATTGGATTCGCGGCAGCAAATTCAGTTTTGTACGCAACCGCACACATGTGCCGATGTCAATGAGTTCCTAAATCAGTTTTCTCTCTGACAAACGCTTTCGGTAAAAATACACATCGGACCCCAGATCTATTGCCGCAACTGCAAACATGTGCGCTTAGCTTCACTTACAAGCCACACGGAACGCGCCGCGTGACACAGACCAATATGCCCAGGTTTTGAATTTGAATTCGAGAGTGAAACAAAGTTACAGGTATCACGGAACAAAATATTTTCCCACATGCGACAATAGTAACGTTCAGGCGAAAAAATATGATCGCACCACTTCAATTTTGCCATTCAAATATCTTTGTCAAGTATAGCTTTTCAGACAATTTTTTCTCACCCGAGAACAGGGGTCATGCAACAAATAAGAGAGAAAAACTGACACGAAAGGAAGTACAGGTCAGGTGCATTTTTCAGGCAATTCCCTACAAAAACACACACAAAGTAAATTGTATTTTTTAGGTCTGAGAGTCATCAAATCACCCTCTTTTATCAGGCATATTCAACAATAGTGCAAGATGTCAATAGAATGTTTCAAACCATTATTGAAACAATATATTTTCCAAAGGCTGTTTATTTTTAGCGATTGTGTTGCGAAGTTGGCCCACAGAAGTTAAGCAAGCTCGAAAGAAGAGCTATAGTTCTTCCATGGAAATTATAGAAATAACAGGACAGTTTTCTATTAGTTTGAATGGGACTCATATTATTGCTGTTAATTTTCCTCAGAGCCGATATTCGTAGAATTGGATAAACTAATAAGAAATACTCCGACTAACACTCGACCGACTGACCTACACTCAGTGGAAGAGCTGATCAGAGATAACGCCGGTAGTCGAGTTTTAGTTGATAAATATCACGGGCGGAAATCTCCGAATTGGTATTATTTGAACTGTCATAGCTGTCATCAACCCATAAATCACACTCCCAGAACAAACGGGCATCACATAATGCTAAAGTTGCAGAACTGTAAATTCTATCGCACAATTCCCCCGGTCAACAGAACCCCGACGGAATGTGTTTGTGGAACAACCACTCGATAGATTGCATGCAGATTGCCGACAGTCTGCATGGCAGTACAAGCGTCTAACAATGGTGAATGCCACGTCACGGGAACTTTCCCTAACTATTCCGCTGACTGGTAGTCGAGTGATCAGGTTTGGCATAATAAATCTAGTGGATATAAGCACTGATTCCTGGATGTTTGGGAAGTTGTCTCTGGGCTCCCGACGAGCAAGTACCTACCTACAAGAAGTAAGATGGATGCCGCCACTGTTGCTATAAGGTATGAACTTTGACTGAACATTGTGAATTTTACTTTATACCAGAGAAAACGATTGGCAGTTGAGTTTTATTTGTTAATAAAAATCGTAGATAACTGGTAAACTGGTCTTCGTTGTGCTGAACACGACTAGCTCGTGAGGTAACCAACCTGAACCCAGAATCTGGAGCCTGTGTCTTGTATCGTCTGGTAAGATATCACAAAACGCCACGGGCTGATGGGACTTCGCGGTTGGTGGGGCTCCGTAGTTCTCTCAGTAATCACAACGCTTGGAGTCAGAATTTACGTTCGCAGATCGATAGACTTTTTGCTAAATTCCGTAACAATTGCATCATTTCCGAGTGCAACCTTTCAAGGCGGGTAACTCTAATTCAAGGTGGGTAACTCTAATTCAAATTTTTAGTTCCCTGATACCTGTTGAGAGTATCTATATTTAATAATAGAGGTTCCTCATTCTTATAAAAACCGATGCCAGATCCACTGTGTGCCGCGACAGCTATTGAGTCATCGGGAATTAAATGACTTGACGTGGACACTGTAGACTGAAGATTTTGCAGCGCTAAAGGCAAGGAAGATATCACACAAAAAGTCAATCATCAATGACTGATCATGTCCAGTCTTTTCGCCGGCCATCAAATCTGTCGTAATTTTTACGATACACATCACAATAATTTTGATGATACAATCAGCGTGATGGTATTACAACGTAAAACTCAACTCACAGTTGCAACAATTGGTTCTGTTGTATAGGCCAATATATGTTTAACAAGTATCATATGATAATAGAATTAATAGTGAAGTGTCATTTGGCATTCAGTTTGGGTTTCGGGATTTTTTGCATCACTGACGTTTCATGCTATGACAGTGAATGCATGTCTGATGGGATCGTATCCAGAAAATTTACCATATTATCAGTGTGCGCGCTTAAGCTTCAGGCGCCCCGTGGGAAAAAAATTATCAAATTTATAATTAAGTGTTGGGAAGGTGGGGGACTGTCGTTCCACGTGTAATAGAAGTGATTGATATCTTGGGTGTTCGGTCACTTCGTCTTTATCAACAATTATAAAAAATATAAACTTCATCACGCAGGACGCTAATGTTAACTGTATTTCTAAAAGTCTACCTTTATGTAACATCATCAGTACTAGATGTAGTGATCGTGCCACATGGGGGGGGGGGGGGGGGGGGGGTAAGGGGGCTTAATGGGAAACCTAGGAAGGACGTCATATTCACGTGACCCAGTCACGCCAAGTTAGTCACGTGACCCAGTTACGTCAAGTTTGGTTGATGTGCTAGCCCGCGTGTGCGGACATCTTGTGGCGTCATTTCATAGTGATACGTGATCTTAGTGCGCATGCGCAACTCGTGTTGTTAGGGTGATACGCTGTTCCGTCGGGCATTTTGTATACTGGCTTTCCTCAAATACCTAAATGAGTCGAAGAAAGTATATTCGAGTCACTCGAACGAGCAATTGTTCTGTAGCTCATTTGCTCGCTGGGATTCGAGTCGCTTGAGCAATGACTTTTCAGTAACTCTTCGATGGATTCGTGGCTATAAGAATCATATAGGCTTTCGTTATACACACTGAAGATAACTCTGCATACATATTATGGGAAACCAAGCACTGGTGATTATAAGACTTGGACGAGGGAACGAACTAGAGCTAGTTTGGGCTAGACATACTGCTAGTGTTAGAGTAGTATCTGTAAGAGATACAAAAATAGGGTTCTTGGAAAATCAGGACCAGTACTTTAGTGTAATAGAACATACTCTCGATCCTATAGCACTAAGTGCTACTACTAAAAACCCTAGATGGGGAGTACAAGTCCGTTACGGTTGTTTTGGGCGCATTTTGGTGATTTGGAGGGATTGTCGGCTTGTTTGTGGTAATTCTACAAAGTACAACTACTCTTATACAAAGGAACGTACCTGTTATTGAAAAAAGAAGGATTCGTGAGGAATCCATATCAAATAGTCGTTTTGGGTGGTTTGGATGGATTGATGGGTCTTTCTGGGTAATCAGATTTACCCCTATTCAAACGAACAAACCCTCCGCACATACCCCCGTCTTGGTGTAGGCCATTCAGGCTCATAGCAACCACGTGCTACCTTAGAAACCAAGATGGCGGCCTCCATCAGACAAAAATGTCCGACAGAAGTACTATCACCCTAACAACACGCGCTGCGCATGCGCACTAAGACCACGTGTCACTATGGAGATGACGTCACGAGACGGCCGCTTCCGCGGGCTACCATGACAATCTAACATGAGTTAAATTGGGTCACATTACTGTGCCATCACTTCCTAGGTCCCCTCACTAGGTCCCCACAATGTGGTAAATAAGGCCAAGTGGCCGAAAGCTCCAGTTACTGATTGATTTTATTATATAAAATGTCACACTATCTACCTACCCACTGAAAAATGTTGCAGGCTGAATGGGAACATAGTTTATTTAGTGGCCAAAAAGCCCTCGGGGATTGAAATCTCTTTTCCAATTTTCCCGGGGACACTCCCCGCTGCCATCTGTAATTCTATTAGCATCCCACCTTAGGTCTTGGGCATATATGACGCCCCTTGCTAAAGTATATCCAGAGGGGAGACACCTTTAAGCCGCCACTGGACCCAGTGGAAGTAACACAGGTATGTAGAAATATTAGACAGTCGAGGTAATAATTCATAGCTTAGGGTTTTTAAAAATTTCGTTATAATTAACTGCAGTAATGGTAGAAGTTTGTTGGGATTTATCCAAACGATGTATCGAACTCAGAAATAGAGACAACCAAAGGTAAAAAAAAAACAGAGAAAGAGTAATGGGGATTGTAACCAAAATTGGCGAGAGTAGGTCAAAAGAAAGAGGTCTTTGTGTGGCCTGCGTGACAAAGAGAAGACAGGTTTTGAAGAGTACCTTGACAATGGCACCATTGTAAGGGGAGGGGTGGTCACTGTTGTTCAAGCTGAGGTCGTGATCACTGGAGATTAGGGGGAATTGGGAAAGGCGGTGGAAAAGGAGAGCCAAATGTGTAACTTGGGCGTAGTGGTGACCTTGGAATACGTTTTATTAGGAAGTTCAAAATCTCAATCTTCTAGATCAAAATTTACTGGGAGTAGTATAATGAGGACATGGGATGGGAGAATAAAGGACGTGGTTAGTGGTTGACACAAATGCGATGGTTAGTATGCTTATTGGAGGGATTGTGAAGAATGGGGGTACAGAGTGTCTTCAAGCAGTTCATCTCAGTATTGGGAGGAAAGATGCGTGGGAATCGGGAGGCAGTTGGAAGCACAAGAGTAACCAAAACCTTCTCAACTGAGAACCACGGCAAATCAGCGGCCAGCCAAACTGTTATATATCGACCCACGTGAATAGTGTTAAAGCCTCATCCATCTGTAGGGTTCGATCCTCTAATGCTATGGGCACACATGCCTTACATTACACGTATTTACTCCAGCTGAATCCCGAGAAGCATATAATGTTTTATTGCGCTTGACTGATACCAGACGTGACCGCTCGAACACATTCAGTCAGGCACCTCTACAAAAGCGATCGTCTTTTCTTCCAGTTACAAGATTCGAAAGGTAGTCTGGGTTCTCTAGAAACCCTCAAGCGGATCAGATTTTTAAAAATGTTCCCGGGGTGTGTTCCCTTAATCCCACCAGTAGGAGAAGACATGCTCACGAACATCCACACCACGGCTACGCACGTAGTTACTTTTCGGGCAAAATCTTCCAGCCCCCCCACCCCCCCCACCCCCGCAGCCATGGAAAAAAAGTTGGCCCGTTGGTCTATATACGCCTGTGCTGGGTATAATCAGTGGAGTCGAAATATGATTAATATTATATAAATTCTCTGATCAACTTTGCCTAGTGATTTCTCCCTCAGAAGATTTATCAGGTGCTTGCTGAGAAATGGCTGGGGGGGGGGGGGGGGGGGGGGGGCAGCGTGATCACGAAGTGGCGTACGTGACGTCCCCCCCCCCCCCCCCCCCCCCCCCCTACAATTTTCCAATAAGTTTTCTAGTGATTATACGTATTCGTAAGGGTTGTATTCGATGATGCCAATTCTCTCATGCTATTAGTTATATACTTTCGTAAAAGAAAATTGGTTAGGCCTACTTGGACTTGTGTCGGGTTATAGCGAAAGCGGCACCGTGTGAAAACGGCACCTGGAGTAAATGGCACCGAGTGAGCGAAAACGGCACCAATTGATTGTGGCGAGAACGGCACCAGTTCCGATGGCGAAATTAATTCATTTAAATTCTGCCTTTTTTCTGTGTTTCGTTTTGAAACCGAGTATTTAGCCTATGGTTCTCTAATAAATTTGTGGAAAACTGAGCAGTTAAAAATGAGAGGATTCATCTCCCCTCCCAACTATCTCATGGTTTTCTTGTTGTTTAGCAGTGACTTCTAAACATTGAAAGCAATAACACCCTTCCCCCAACCCCGCCCTTTCCTCGGCCCTGGAATGTATCCAACCTGGAGTCAAGATACACCTCCTTCTTTATTATTTGACGCAGAAATCAGAATCTTGTGTATGTGTGTGTGTGTGTGTGTGTGTGGGGGGGGGGGGGGGGGGCGAATTCAAAGGACGTGCCAAGGTAAAAAATTAAAACAAGGTCTTTTAGGCCATATTTGGATGGGGGCAGTCCAAACCCAAGAAATCCGGACTCCTGTGCTAAACCGAAAGTAACGGGCCCCGGATTTCACACGGTGCTGTTTTCGCCTGTACCCGTGTCACTGTCACACAAACAATCAAAGCCTAAATGGAGGTTTGTAGCAACATACTGAAGGCAGTTGTCGGCAAGACATGACAAATTTGGAAAACTGGTGCGGCACGTATTAATAAAATAATTTACGTCACGACTACAATACATGTATATTTTATTTATTCACTAACGCGTTTTGAACAAGACTTGAGTTTTATTTTGAACCATCATCACGACGAACTGATATTCCAACTTCGTCCAAACACGCCTTCTGCAAAGGCAAGCCGTGAAAATTCAAATTTACCTGTTCTCAAATGGACGGTCCCAATTACGTCACTTGTGCATTGTTGCAAAATGGACGCTCTTCCGAAAATACACACAAATTCCCATAGAGAATTAAAAAATTCGTTCATATAATTTTCGAGCGAGCTAAAATCACAGAAACGTAACGACGGCGAAGTTAAATATATTACACTTAATCGGGAGCTGAAAACTAAAAGATATTTTCTTGATTTTGTATTATTCCAGAGTTTATTTACCATTGGGGGGTTATGGAAAGGACAATAGGTACATCTTTCTGTTTTAGCTTGAGACCTGGATTCAGACTGAGGTTCACAGAGAGTAAATTTTGAGATGCTACTTTGCACTCACCAAATTCACCATCTGGGGACCTCATTTTGCAGATGACAGTCTGCTTATATTCTGGCTTGATTTCAACATATTACAAAATTTGTTCTGCAGTTAACAGGAGTGTATTATATAGCCTATATTCAGTTAACAGGTCAAATTTGTACAGGGTTATCATAAATGGTTTTGTGTTTGGATGTTATATTTCATTAACAGGGTTACTCTATCGAGAGATATTTAATTAAGTGGGAATATGTAGTACGCAAATTCTTACAACCAGAGACAAAAGGAGGGAAAAAGATCTAGATCTATTAAACTTTTCATAAATAAATTATAAAATAAAAACTGTCATTGTCATATAGACGCCATTTTTTCCTATCACAGATTTCCAATTGAACCCTGCTCCCCACTACCCTGTTGAGGAAAAAAATAAATTATTGTGGGAATATTCGGAATGGGTCTTTCGTAGAATTGCTCTCCAAAAGTGTCCCACCCCCACCCTTCCATGCTTAGAACTTGCCTTCTACCTTTTCTTCTTGTAATAACCCCTCCCCCCCCCCCCCCCCCTCAAATGACTCCCTGCCCAATCTGCTGTAAATGATACCCACCCGCAAGATCAACCCAACCCAACTTAGTATTCCAGCTGGTATGTGGCCTGGTAGAGTGCCCAATTTACAGTACAGCTATCGTGGACTGGTCACTTTCATGGGTGAGCAATATTTCCACTGACGCAATATTGGATTCCAAAAAAAAATTATAGGAATAACCATCAAAAATTGAATTAATGACGGACCGAGTACAACCTGGAGCTTCATTAATTAAAATTTTGCTGCTGCTGAGTTTTGTTACTTAGTAAATATTTGCGTGGACATCACTGCCCACACATGGATTACGACCAGTCCATGGCGACTGAACTGTAAGACCCCTTATGATATAGCCCCAGCACTGAAAGTGTCACTAAACCTCAATAAATATATTATTGAGCATATGCTGTTAATGAATACAATAAGTTATATTCCATACAGCTTCCTACAATTGTTGAATGCTGTTGACAGCACACGAGTGACTGATATTTTTTTTAATATCAGCCACTGCATTTGCTGTAAACAGCACCAACCCAGGGTGTGTGAAACTATATGGACTGTTGGGGGTCACAAGGAAGGGGGCATCTGTTTCAAGGACTAATTTGTTCATTGGGATCGCTTTCACCATATCCCGGACATGGTCCTGAGATGCCGGTTTACCGGCAACCCCAGTGAACAAATTGTCCCAGTACTGAACAAAGTCATTCGCATACTTGACTTTGCCAGTGAAACAGTGCATGTGCACTGGTAAATGCTGAGGAACATGCTCAAGCATAGCCCTGTAGGTATCTTCCTCAGCATTTCTACTGTGTGCAATAAGGGGCAAGTTGAGCTTCTTGCCGAGATGGTATGTTGCACGGAGGACTCCTGTACTTTTAAAGGAGGGTTCGTTGTCCACCATGCATCAATACCAGTCTCGCCAATGGCTACAGCTTTGTCCCTGCAGGCCAGTTCTTCCACCTTTGAAAAACTGCTTGGGCACTGGTCAGCAAACTTGGGATGTATGCCGACACTGGCCCAAACCTTCGGATGCCCATTAATTTCCTCCATGTCTTTCCAACTTTTAGGATCACTAAAATTGGCAAGGCAACCGGAGAAATTCTTGGGCATCTGGAGGTCCCGCAAATCACTTCCATGATACTTGTATAACAGATCCAAGTGGCAGTGACTATCAAAAATGGGAACTTTACCAAGATCAGTGTTCCTGCACTTGCGTCATTTACAAGTGCCAAAGTGCAGGTCATCCCAGCAAAATCCAGGTACCACTGCTGGCAAAGAGTTGGTTTCCAAATGTACATGTAGCCTGAAAGAAAGAAATGAAAAAACTTTGAGCCAGAAGCTATATAGACATGACATAGTCAACTTGTTCCTGATGATTTTTCCATTTCAGTATCCGGGGCATTAAATGATTAACAAACAAGTTGAATGTTATTTTTTACAGAATATTATGTACATGAATATATATGTATCTGTGATATTACAGTATCAAGATGATTTTGCTGACACAATCAAGCATGCAGCATGTATTATTACTGATATTCATAAGTTTGAGCTGCATCTCAGTAACGCCACGAAAAAACCAATATCATTCTTCACCTGCAATTTGACTTGCAATAAGTGATGATGGTGAATCCATGAAAAAAAATAGTTACAATATGGAGATTTTGTGCCCATGACACCAGATAATTCTCTGTTGACAAGTGGACTATGTCAGTTTCTTGCAAATCAGGTTCACCACAATGATTCAATGAAAATCTCTTTTACCAAGCAGTTTGTGGCCCGACAACAAATAATTCCACAAAACAGGGAGAATACTTTTAAAATAAGTGGAATTCCAACAGAGAACAAAACAAATGAAAAAAAGAGAAAAAAAAGGGGAAAAAAAAAAAATCTCCCTCATTCACGAGAACCCTGGTAGGCAGGACAGACAAAAATATATGTTTTTTTTAACTCTTAACACATTTAAATTTTGCTTGAATTTCTCAGAAAATTAGGTTATGAATGTTGTACAGTAAGCATGATCTAATTTCATATGAAATTCAATAAAGATTAATGAAGTGGAAATTTTATTTTATGAAAGGATGATTCCAAATTGTGCTATTATATTTTGTTTAAACACCCCTGACTGCAGTTTTTGAAAGTGAATAGAATATTCAAGTTATGAACTGGACATTCTGACCAGAGCGTGAAAAGAGTTGAATGTGGAGGACAGTTATTCAATTAATGTCATGTGTCAATAGAATACTTGTTTTTCTGAGGATATTCAATGTTTACAAATTATGCCCCCCCCCCCCCCCCCCCCCCCCCCCCAGTGAAAAATCTGTAATCTAAGTATTAAGTGAATGCAATAGTCAAATAAAATATAATATCAAAATAAAACAACACATACACTGTGTGTCAAACCTCTTCTTTAATTCATGAAATAGGGATAATTTCCTACCAGAGGCCTCTCCCACTTTGGAACAGTATGCATCCAAAAAAGATGTCAATGCCAAAATCGTTTTTCTTTGCCGAATGAGAGAAATACTTGATTACAGATACTGCTAGCTTGTACAGATATAACTTGCATACAAATATTGTAACAAGAAGTCAGGGTTTGGTTTTTGAATAATTTTGACTGTATTAATTTCAGATACGGATGCACCCTGTTAAAAAACAACACAAAAAACAAAATTAAATAAATAAAAATGAAAAGTACCTCTCTCGTCTGTTTTTACCAAATGCATGTGAAGGTAAATAATTTGAAATTCTATGAGAAGGACTTAATTCTGTGAGCACAGTCAGCAATGGCTACAGTGTGTGCGGGTCACTTCTAAAACACTCATGGAATGGAGATTCCACACTAGAGTAAGTAGATTCCAGTTAGAGGAGGACAAGCACAGTTCCTGCCAGTTGACACCCCGATTCAACCAGGGCTTGATAGGGCTTGAAACCTGCCTCAGACAGGTAGAATTTCTGTATGACAGGCTAGAATTCTTTTGATGAGTCCAATATGACTACGAATATCCACCAGAATTAATTTTCTTCAGGAGTGCCCCAAACCTCCTTTGATGGAAATGGAGACACACCCTCCCATACTCACCCCCAACTTATGTCTTTGGCCTTTAGGCTGCACCTACGGCACATCATGTTTGCACTTCAACATGTTCAGGTGGAGACAGGTAGGAATAAAAACTACCTGTCTACTGGGACAGGTAGAATTTTTAATATTTCAAGCTGAACACACACTAGTAAGTTGGGGGTGAATATGGGTGGTTGTGTCTCCATTTCCATCAGTGGAGGTTTTGGGCACTCCTGAAAAAATAGGACAATTCCATGCTTTAAAATTAATTCTGGTGCCTATTGGTTATCATATTGGAGGTTCAGTAATGCCATGTTTTATAGCACAAATATAGGTTGTTGCGAATCCTATGTGTCACAAGCGACAGGTGAAAAGAATTGTAGCCTGTCACAGTGAGATTACCCGTCTAAGACTGGTAGACAGGTGTAGATTTGTAGATTCAATCTGGAGGTCAGCTGACAGAAACTTGTTTGTCAGTTGTTTTTCAGACGTTTTTGAGTGGAAAATCTACTCCATGAGTGTTTTGGTGGTGATGCACTTGTCATGTACTGAAGATGCAGCCTGAATTTTCTCAGTTACTGAACAGAAGTAGAGTTTGGGTATTGGAAATTGTATTGAATGTTTTTTGTAGGATACCCAAGAAGACTAGAGCGACTGGGTCTTCCTGATTCCAGGCACGGCGACCCAGCCCCTGGCAGTTTACACTCCGCACCCTAGCCACATATCTCGGATATCAAATAGTTCCTTGAAATATATGGATTTTCTGAAGGACTGATAGTGATAGTGTCTGATCATTCATAATATTACATGCGGTCATACATAAAAATAGGCTACTGATCCCCAAGAAGACCAGAGTGACTGGGTCTTCCTGATTCCAGGCACGGCGACCCAGCCGCTGGCAGTTTACACTCCGCACCCTAGCCACATATCTCGGGTATCAAACAGTTCCTTGTAATATATGGATAACTTGAATGACTGGATATGTATCACAGCATGTAATATTTGGGAATGGTCAGTCCAGTGGTATCACATATCACTACAGGGATTTTTAAAGATCTGCTAATCTCAGCTGAAGAGGAAGACTGTGGACATGCTAACACAAGAATCTCAATTCAACTTATTTTAAGGTTGCCATGCTTTAAATCCAAAAGGAGAGGGAAATGCCAAATTTCATCATCATCATTATACTTTACGTCAAATTCAGTTTTCACAACATCTTTATTTGATTTGTATATTTTGATCACCTCTCCATCATACCATGATGCTTCCACCCCACCCTCATCTCGACATTTATGTTTAATAGATTTACCAATTAACAATTTGGGGTTCTCTAAATAGAGTAGAAGTGACTTAATCTGGATTTCAACAATTCTTTTCTCACGAGCATCTTGCAACTTAGCAAAAAAGCTTCTTTTTCTCATTTTCAAAAAGAAGCTGATGCTCAGAATGAGATCTAACATTTGAATGTGATGACACACTTGATTCCTCTGTAAGATGAGGGTTTAAATTGATGATTTCTTTCAAATTTGATATCAGCTGTTCATTTGAAAATATTACACGGGTTCCATCCGTTGTTTTGGATTGATAAAACAATACACGATCACCCTTAGAGTGCATAACAAAACGCCTAAAATTCAATTGATTTACTAGAGCGTCTCTTTCAGAAGTTTCAGAGAGATTCTGTATTGCTGAATCAACAGCATCCACATTCAACCAAACACCCCCTCTGCTGGATACTTTGTTAGTCAACTCAGCAGTTCCTGACTGCAATTTCATTTCATGTTCCTCTTTCTTCTTCTGTTTTTCAAGAAGATGTTGGAATTTCTGCTGACATATTTTCTGATGTCTCTCTTTGAACATGCGTCGGGCGACTGGGCCATTTTTCCTAGCATTGTTCATGAGTTTTGCCTTTTCCTCTGGCACTTTACTGTCCAGCCAGACTAATGTTTTATTATTCATCCAGAGAGTTAATGTTTCATAGAGAAGAACAGTTCCAGAAGGCTTCATCCTTACAAGCAAATCAAGAATGGCAAAGTCACATTCAGATGCAACATTGGTTTTTGGAACTGCCTTAGCTTGTTGTAACTCTGGAGAAGGATTCCAATATTTTCCACCTGGAAGTTGATCAACTGCTTGCCTTTCTAACAATATCATCAAGGCACGACACAACAGTTCTAAAGCCCGTTGTGTTAAACAGTCCAGTTCACTGTCATCTGTGGCCATGATGAACAAAGAGTCATACAACTCATCTTTGTGCACTGACAAATCTTCGTCATCACAGAAGAGTAAGTCACCTTGCAACAGTGATGAAGAATCCATTGCCCACTTTTCAAACTTGGTTTGCATTTCCTAGAGATACAGACCTGTGCCAAGAATACCATCAGTTTTGTTTAGCATTCTCCAGTAAGGACCGGTGATAATTTTGTCAGTGATGCCAAGAGCACGAATTCCTGCAATATTGACTTCATTTTTCATGTCGGCAAGTACTGCCTGCAGAAGACGATTTGGTTGATCCATGATTCAAGAAAAGTTATGATGTCCTTATGATGGTAATAAAGAGCAGCAGCATCATAGAACAGAACATTGAACCGATTACCTCTATAAGATACCAACTTGGATTTTTTGCCAATGGAGTGTAAGAAAGATCCAAAGTAAGATGCAACACCAGATTCTTCGCATCCATGATGATGTAAAGTCTTGACGGCTGTCCTTATTAGCCAAGCAGGTCCTGATTCACTGGTTTGGATAATTGGTGTTGGCGAAACACTTCATCGTCGGTGGCAATATTTTAAAAAATGCCAAGTCTTTTGTCTGCTTCTGTTGCAAAATTAACCAAGAGATGCATTTTGCAGAAGTTTCCCATTGAGGCTATTTCAGATTTGAAACTGGTTTCCAAAATATCCCAATTGTCAACCACCTGTGACAGAATTCCTTCACGGAAAATTTTAAGCTGTCTGTTAAAACAAGGATTAACAGCACCCTGATCAGTTATGGTGTTTTTGATTGATGCAATTATCTCGGCTACTCGTGCATCAGTTGCTTCCGATTCCTCAGATGATGTGAGGTAATTGAGCTCGGAAACAAGATCCTTGAATGATTCAAGTAAGTGATCAGCATCAGCATATGCCATTTCATGTAATCCAACAGACATTGTAGTTCCATCAAGTAGGGTAACCTGGTAATTCTGGTAATGTTTGTGGAACTTAACTTGTGCCATCAGTATGCAGACAAACCCCCTCCAAAGTCTTAGGATCTGTTGTCATACTCTGGACAACCTGCATTTTAGCCAAACTGTTAGCTTCAGCAACAAACCAAGATTTTGTGCTATTACATGGGAGCCTATCTTCCTCTTTCTTGGCCAAGCGTGACAGTACCAATGAAATGACATCACTGATTTTAGTTATACTAACATTCAGAGAGAGTAATTTCATGACAACTTCTCTGATTTCATCAGTGTATCTACCATCTTGGAATGTCATTAGGACAGGGTCATCCAAAAGCTCTACAAGTTGCTGAAGTTCTAAGTTATCCTTCTCCAAAGATTTAACTTTGACCTCCAACTCGGCTGTTTTGACTTCTTGATCCACCTCCATACTCTCAACAACATTAGCAGATTTTTTTCTGTAGTATGACAGACCGCTTGAGAAATTTATTTTTCAGGTTGCAGTCAGCTAAAATTTTAACTTTCTCAGATAACTTATTTTCAAGATCTTTTACAAGCTGTTTAGCAGACTCAAGATCAGACATCAAGTTGTCTCTGTCAGATTTCAATTCATTTGCAACAGAAAGACTTTAATTTCTCCTGGCAATTTTTTTTGTCAATGCCTTGTTCTGACCTCTGCATTCTTTAATTTTTTCCGAATTTTTCTCAAGAACTTTGGATATTTTTTCTTCATATTCTACGTTGAGGAGTTCAAGCTTTGACATGATCTCCTCCATATCATGATCTTTTTGAAAACATTGTTTGATAACATTATCCAAATTCACATTGACCCTGCCTAGTTGATCCATGGCTGCTTGATATTTATTCTGTGCATCACTAAGTTGTTCACAGGTACCTTTGAGATGCAAGTTTTTGCTTAAGATTTTTATTTTCATATTTAACTTGATTTAACTGGTTTGAAAGGCTTTCTGTTGCATGAGTTCTAGCATTATCACCGGATGGGCCTGAAAGATTTGAGAGATTCTGCTGATCTGTGCTCTGTGTTAAAAAATTTTCCTTCAGGATTTTAGTTACCATATCTTTTTTATGTGCTTGTCTTAATTTCTTTATTTTGTTGCGAAGTCTTTGGATTTTCATGAGCAAAAACTTGGGATCTTGAAAAAAAATCAACTCTGGAAATTTGTCCGAAAGATTTTTGTAAAGCTCATAACAATTTTTAGTAATATTTTGTGTATACAAATTATAAATTTCCTCATTGGTGGCCATGTTTTCTATAAAATGATGTTAGGTCTGCTGAAATTTGAAAATTCTGAATTATTAAAAAAGTTATGGCAGACCAGATCAGTACAGGAAAGAACCTGCTTCTTGTTAAGTGCCAATCAGAGCAATATTTGTGAATCAGCTCAAATCCAAAATGATGAACCTATATTAGGAAGAGAAAAATAAAACTGTGGAAGGTAACTAGAACTTAGGGAGAGTAGTTTGAATAAAACTAAATGTGTTAATATTTAGTAATATCAAATGTTATAAACATAAACTTATAGAAATGTGCATGACATTGTACACTGCCTAAAATTCAGTTCCTTACTTCCTGCACAATTTATACATATTATGTAATCAGTTTACACCCTTGAAAATATACAGGCTCAATCACTGCCTGGTTGGTTCAGATATCTAAACAACTGGTCATGTCTTGGCTCTTATGCAAAACTTTTGAAATAATTTTAAATAGAACTTCAGAACTGAAAGTGGTGAATGTGATGTTGAATAATTAAGTTAACTTGGTACCAAACTACAAAGTAGATTTTGTGGGTGTTAATTGTGTGGACAATATAGGCAGTGTACACATCATAAACACTATTCAGGTAGTGATGATGTCATCTCTCAGATATAACAGTACCATCATCGCACAGTTGCAAAGTGTTCTGTTGACAAGGAGATTGTTGCTGTTAGGCCACAATATGTTCGCAAATAATTTAGTGAAGGAAATTTTGCAAACCCTTAGAACTTACCACAGCAGCAATGGAAATGACAAAGAAGAAAGTTTCCTCATTGATTCAGATAGATAGTAACACATACATGTACATGTAATAAGGCTAACAAATTTTTTTTCGTATTCACACAGCATAAAGAATGGTAGGTCAACATCTGCTCTGTTTGATGGAATGGGAGTCAACACTTGAACAGTTTTGAGGACATGCAAGTTGTGAGATATAGTTTGTTCATGCATCAGCCACACCACAACCTCATTTCATATTTTGTGGTAAAACTCATTTGAACAATTGCAATTTTCCTCACATTAAACTTAAACTGAAAAATTTTGTGTCAAGCACTGATGCACAATGGAACAGTGGTGTAGATATAATTATGACAGATGATAAATTAGAATGTGTGGGTGTGTGAGGGTGTGTGCGAGTGTGTATGTGCGTGTTGTAGGTACAACATGTCATATATCCATACATTATCAAAATACAGTTTGTGGTAAATGCCACTGCCCCGGATACATATTTTGTCAAAGACATTTGGGGTTTCTATAAACATTTCAATCAACAATATTTCCAGATTGTTTTAATTAGGCAAGTCACGCTGAATGAAAATGGCAAGGTTTTGTACCAATGGGGCAACTATAAGATCAAGGTTTGAGATTGTGTAGAGGAGGTTGAATCGACCCAAATTACATTGGTCCATTGCAAGTGGGGTACTTTTTTTAAAACTTCAAACAAAATTGTTGATGCCCAGCACCAACCCCCACACTGGCCTCAGAATTTTGTCTCCTTAGACAACTTTTGAGAACAATCTTGTGGCAGTACATATACATTTGTGAACTTTCAGTATCAGTAATTAAACTATTTTCTGCTTCCATTGTAAAAGTAAGATTTGCTGTCAGGTCCAAAACTTCCCTATACATAGAAGCACCAGCTAGGAAACCGTAACTGAGCATTTTCTTTTGATAGCCCTTCACAGCAGCTGCCATAAGAGAGGTCAACAAACCACATGTTTCCAAGAGTGAAGACATTTTCGGCAAACACCAAAAACATGCACAGGTTATAAAGGAGTGCTCTAAGGCCACATGCTTTGTGCGTTTGAAATCTTGTCCCAAACGTCCCAGGGTATCTCCGAATGTGGGCACCCATCCGCTCAGCAACAAGAGTCAATAATCTCCAATTCTTCCCACTCTTTTTTACAAAATCGATATGTAGAATCCATAAGATCGTCTGTTTGCTTAAACTCTCCAAAAATAGAAAACACACCTTTCACTGAAAGTTCGAAGTGATGCAAGGAACAGTGAATGATTGGCAATCTGTTATCAATTTCTTTCTTCAAAACAGTCTTAGCACCGTTTTTACAACCCATGTTTGTTGCTGCTCCATCTGCACACATGGAAACGATTTTGTTTTTGTCTTTTCCAGCCAATTCTATGTCATATGAACTAAAAGCATCAACTATTGCGGCCTTCAGTGATGTAGAATCGGTACCCGCCAACCTTTCTCATCTCTTTTGACAATTTAAAAGGATATATACATCTGAGCCATTGACAACAGTCTTTGCATAAACAAGTTCTTTTTCTTCTTTGGTTTTCCTTGCTTCCGATCCATTGAAAAGAACACTAAGGAAATTAGCCTTTGCCAAAAGCGCAGTCAGATCTTTCAACACGGATGTCATTGTGCCGATGAACTTTTTCCATGCTTCTCTACTTTGCTTCCTGCACAGTATTGGGGCTCTGTTCGCTTCTTGTAAATGGATTAGATCTGGAAAATGCTTGAACAGTTCTCCTTTCTGCACTAAATACAATGTAGACTGGAAAAGTCTGCAGTAAGGTTCCCTACTGGAAGTGTTAATTGTATGGTGAATCTTAGACTGACTTAACACATTTGTATTTGTACAACTCGAATGGGCAGATTTATCATTCACATTTTGTGTAGATTCCGCCTGTGAACTCGATTTATTTGCTAAACTTTCCCCAAATTCATGTAGTGAACCGGGACCAACATCCCTGTCAACATTACCCTTATGCACATAATTGACCCCCGTCGATATAATTATTCATGTTCGTCGGCGCGTTTCTACTTAAATTTCTTCTGGCTGCCTCTTTTTTAATTTCATCCCAATACTTTGAATAAGTTATGCACCGCAAATTTCTAATGAGACTGTCGTCGTCAATTTCAGGGCTTGAAATTTAGATTTTTTTGCACTTGTCCCATGGGACAATCGGAAAGCATATGTTGGTTGTCCCAATCCAAATCAGGTTGTCCAAGGTGTTCCTTGGAAAAATTAGTTTTTGAATTTCTTTTACAGTAATAACAAACCAACAGTTGAATAATACACTTTTATTTAAAGGCTTAAGAAATACTACAAATGAAGGTTTTCAAATGTTTATATACTCAAAGTGCCCTGGTTGTTATTTGCACTCTCAGTCTCAGTATTAGCTGATGAATCGTCACTATTTCCTCGTTTTTTTTATTTTTCACCCGATTGATCATTACTGACATTAGCTTCTCGACGCTTGTCACTGAATCCAAAATTTAATAGCGACATTGTAGGCTTGGACATCGAAGACCAGTTGTAACTTCTAGTAGTAACCCAGCTCAACTGACTGCTAACACCCCCAAACCCCTGGTACCCACAATTTTTTTTGTGCGCTGTCAACAAACACTGAATGTGGACCAGTCATTTTTAGGTCATATTTTTACCTCCGTATCGGAAACAAACTATTCATATAAGACTACCTACATTTTTGAACTTACCGCACAGCAGATTCCTCGCATCACCTTCTATTTAAATTCGTCCGTTAGTAATTCAATTTAAAGCCACCCTTTCGAAAAAAAACCAAAAACAATTTTATTCCGCAAATGCACACATTGTTTTCATTGGAAACATGTTTACTTTAAAAGTAGAGACTATGCGCTTGCGCTATAATCTTGTCATCCAGCCCAGATATCTCGTAATTATGAAGAGCCAATGAGATTATGTGAATTATTTGGTGTATGAAAAAACGTGGATTTTACGTGATGATAAAAATAAACTGCTGAGAGGTGATTGTTTCAGTTACGCATTTTGAAGGCTTTCTTGTAAATAGTTGTGTCAATTTAATGATATTGGGACCTGTCTTTTGAAGAAAAAATTTGTTGAAACACGCAATTTTTGCACTCCCTGACATAAAATCTTGTTGTCCCAGGGACAAGCGCTGATGGACTGGCTGGTTGTCCCAAACGAAAATTGGTTGTCCGGGACAAGCGGTCAACCGTTTATTTCGAGCCCTGAATTTTGTTAAGAAACTGCTCAAATATGCTCCACCTTTTGAAAGAACGCTCGCTCACCAACTTGCATTTTGATGCCATTTTGCTGCGTCTGAAGTGTAGTGTAGTTAGTTTCTACTATCGCGTGGATTAGTGTTCCTTCACTGAAAGATAAGCATGTGTGTTTCAATTCACAAAACTGTAGTTTGTAATAGTTTTGACCCTACTACGGATATGCGATTGGTTGTAGTAAACTGAGTCAACCAATCGAACTGCATGTTTCAGTCACGTACGCCCTACATTTCCTCAGTATGATATGTCAAACTGAAACTGAGGTGTTATTTTTAGCTTGCCTGACATCGCATTTTGATTTTGTTCAAATCAAGTTGCCTCGTCCCTTGATTGGGCCACACCCAAACAGTTTACTTAAATCTTAAAAAATCTTCTTCTCATGAACCTGCAGTAGCAGAGACTTGATATTTGGTGTGCAGCTTCCTTTTGAGGTGTAGACTCAGATTTGTTCAAGAGAAGTTCGAGGAGGTATATTTGCCTTTGTTATGGGAGGGGCATGAATTTTCACCCCACCCAAAATTTCTATTTTCCAAACCGAGATGCTGATTTGAACCAAATTTGATATGAGGGCTTATTGGGTCATAAGTACTTAATTTATGCAAAAATAATTTTCCTGTCGCCCCTTGGGAACTGCAGAAGCTAAAAATAGAAAAATATTAAAACGCCCATATCTCCAATAACTACACAGCACTGAGAATTCTTATTTGGTGTGAAGCTTCCATAGGACCTACAGAATGGAAAGGACAAAAAAAAAAAAATTGCTATCGGTTTTATCATGGAGTACTTTTTGGGGACTTTGAAAAAATGCTGAGTCAGCATTTTTTAACACTTGGGGGTATGGGAAAAACATTTAAGACTACTTTTCTCCCAAACCACTGCCCCAAAAGCTTTTCAAATTTCACATATAACATCTTTGGCAGGCCTGGCATTTTCAGCCGCGCGATTTTTTTCGCGTTCCTTAACGTGCGCCTAGAACCATTAAGGTCCGCGAAATTTTGCTCTCCTGGGTGCACAAAGCTGAGTACCCGTATATGTCCATGTATGAGTCGCCCCCGTGTATAAGTCGCACCCCAAACTCACACTTGGAATTTCTCCCTTTTGCCAAAAGCTCATGTATAAGTCGGACCCCCATTTTTAAATATGTGCAGTGAAAAGAATTAGTTGGAAGTTACGTTTTGCCAATTTGGGGCAGTTTGGGATGCGGTAAAATAGGTAAATTTTCACGAGTTACCACGTGGTGAATAAGATAAAAGAATAAAGGAAAATTATTATTAAAAATACTTGCATTTATTTGTTTTTCGTTGTTTGTTTATCACTCCAATGTCTTCATCCCTGTCAAGAAAATCCAACGCTCGTTTGTGACTGAAACTTCAGAGTTTCCGAATCACAGCACCATTTGTGCTGTAACCTGCGCAGTTGTTGTGATTAAGTTGGTTTTTCCGGAATGTGAGAGGAAAAACCAATAAAATTACAACAAATGTGCAGGTTACAGCACAAATTATTTTCAAATTGTTGTCCCACTTTAGCATTGTTGGTGCTATTGAAACAAACTTTACTTGGTGCACGTGTGCGTAATTTATAACCGGACATTACACATCAGTGAATTGGAGTTCATGGAATATATAAATACCTCTCTCCAGGTATTGCTGGCATGCATTTAATGTGTTATTATTTGTTTTTTCGTTGTTATTTTGATGATTTCATCCATATTGGCCCCACAAACCTGTTGATTTCCGGTACACGCACTGATGTAAACACATGGGCCGATTGAACAACAATGTCAGCTAAAACACATGGGTAGCATATCAATAAGAAACGATGATAGAAATGCCAAATGCCAATTATGCAATAAGTCAGTCATCGCCCAGTGCTTTAATACCTCCAACCTACGTCGTCACAGACAGAATCATCACGACGAAGAATACAACAGTTATTGAAAATGAACAGACTGTGACACCTGCAAAGTATCAGTTCGATCAAAGCTTAGTTGATGTTGGAGAACCCCGTTTTGCAGGAAAGGGGTTAAATTAATATTAATAAAACGTTAGCTGCACATACCTGTCATACAAAGTGTCAATCGGAAATTTGAATAGAATGAAAGTAAAAATCCAAAATACACTTATGCGTGCAAAACGCACGTGGCTGTATTGTTAGCTCACCTGACTTTCAGTCAGGAGAGCTATAGTGATCACTCACCGTCCGTCGTCCGTCGTCCGTCGTCCTGCGTCCGTCGTCCGTCGTCCGTCGTCCGTGAACATGGTGTTTGCATCTTCTCCTCCCAAACTGCTGAACCAATTTAATTGATATTTGAGATAATAGTTTGTTATGACATCGCAATTTGATTTTGTTCAAATCAAGTTGCCCCGCCCGTGGGTAGGGCCACACCCAAAAAGTGTGCTGAAATCTTAAAAAATCTTCTTCTCATGAACCAGCAGTAGCAGAGACTTGATATTTGGTGTGCAGCTTCCTTTTGAGGTGTAGACTCAGATTTGTTCAAGAGAAGTTTGTGGGGCTATACTTGGCGTTGTTATGGGAGGGGCAAAATTTTTTGCCCCACCCAAAATTTCTATTTTCCAAACCGAGAGGCTGATTTGAACCAAATTTTATGTGAGGGCTTATTGGGTCATAAGTAACTAACTTATGCTGATTTTTTTTTTCCCGTAGCCCCATGGGAACCGCAGGAGCTAAAAATAGAAAAAAATTAAAACGCCCATATCTCCAAAACTGCACGGCACCGAGAATTTTTATTTGGTGTGAAGCTTCCTTAGGACCAACGGAAAGAATTGGTAAAAAAAAATTGCCATCGGTTTTATCATAGGGTACAGTTTCGGGACATTGAAAAAGTGCTGAGTCAGCACTTTTTAACACTGTAGGCAATGGGAAAAACATTAAAAAATCTTCTTCTCCAGATCCAGCAGGCAGAATCTTTTGATATTTGGTATGCAACATTGGAGGGTGGATCTGATTCAGGTTTGTTCAAATCGGCCCCCTGGGTTCATATTTGGGCTCAGTATAGGAGCCCGATTTCGAACTTAGTGCATTTCAGGCAAATTTCTTAAAAAATCTTCTTCTCCAGATCCAGCAGGCAGAATCTTTTGATATTTGGTATGCAACATTGTGGGGTGGATCTGATTCAAGTTTGTTCAAATCGGCCCCCTGGGTTTATATTTGGGCTCAGTATAGGAGCCCAAATTTGAACTTACTGCATTTCAGGCAAATTTCTTTGAAAATCTTCTTCTCCAGATCCAGCAGGCAGAATCTTTTGATATTTGGTATGCAACATTGTGGGGTGGATCTGATTCAAGTTTGTTCAAATCGGCCCCTTGGGTTTATATTTGGGCTCTGTATAGGAGCCCAAATTTGAACTTAGTGCATTTCAGGCAAACTTCTTTGAAAATCTTCTTCTCAAGATCCAGTAGGCAGAATCTTTTGATATTGGGTATGCAACATTGTGGGGTGGATCTGATTCAAGTTTGTTCAAATCGGCCCCTTGGGTTTATATTTGGGCTCAGTATAGGAGCCAAAATTTGAACTTAGTGCATTTCAGGCAAATTTCTTAAAAAATCTTCTTCTCCAGATCCAGCAGACAGAATCTTTTGATATTTGGTATGCAACATTGTGGGGTGGATCTGATTCTATTTTGTTCAAATTGGCTCCCTAGATTCATATTTGGGCTCACTATAGAAGCTCGAATTTGAACTTAGTGCATTTCAGGCAAATTTCTTCAAAAATCTTCTTCTCCAGATCCTGCAGGCAGAATCTTTTGATATTTGGTATGCAACATTGTGGGGTGGATCTGATTCCAGTTTGTTCAAATCGGCCACCTGGATTCATATTTGGGCTCACTATAGAAGCCCAAATTCGAACTTAGTGCATTTCAGGCAAATTTCTTTGAAAATCTTCTTCTCAAGATCCAGCAGGCAGAATCTTTTGATATTTGGTATGCAGCAACCTTAGGGGGGTGAGATTCAAGTTTGTTCAAGCCATATCCCTAGGTCCATATTTGGGCTCAATGTGGGAGCTTGAATTGTAACTTTGTTCGAAATGAGGAATTTTCTTAAAAAATCTTCTTCTTCAGATCCAGCAGTCGGAATGGTTTGATATGTGGTGAGTAGCATCCTTGGGGGGAGGGGGGATTCAAGTGTGTTAAAGCCAAGTCCATGGGTCCATATTTGGGCTCCCTGTGGGAGCCCAAATTATAACTTAGTCAATATGAGGAATTTTTCTTTAAAAATCTTCTTCTTCAGATTCAGCAGTTGGAATGTTTTGATATTTGGCATGGAGCAACCTTAGGGGGCTGAGATTCAAGTTTGTTCAAGCCAAGTCCCTTGGTTCATATTTAGGCGCACTATGGGAGCCTGAATGACAACTTAGTTCAAAATGAGGAATTTTATTTAAAAATCTTCAGATCCAGCAGATGAATGCTTTTGATATTTTTTATGCAGCATCCTTAGGGGGGTAAGATTCAAGTTTGTTCAGCCATGTCCCTAGGTCCATATTTGGGCTGATTGTGGGAGCTCGAATTGTAACTTGGTTCAAAATGAGGAATTTTCTTTAAAAATCTTCTTCTTCAGATCCAGCAGTCGGAATGTTTTGATATTTGGTGTGCAGAATCCTTAGGGGTGTGAGATTCAGGTTTGTTAAAGCCAAGTCCCTGGGTTCATATATGGGCTTCCTGTGGGAGCCCGAATTATGACTTAGTTCAGTATGAGGAATATTCTTTAAAAATCTTTTTTTCGATCCACTGGTCAGAATATTTGGATATTTGGTTTCAGCTTTTCTTAGGAGGAGCAGATGCAACTTGTGGAAATCAATTCTCTGGGTTGCTATTTAGGCTACCATGTCAGGTGAGCGCCCTCAGGCCCCCTGGGGCCTCTTGTTTTTCGAAGTAATGGTAATTCTCAGAATTCAATAACTCTCTGACAATGATAATTAAATGCAAACTGAAAGGAAGAATGGACATGGAAATCAGGTCAGGTGACGATTTTGTAATTTGCATAACCTCTTCAGTGCTTTGTAAATGAATGATTCTGGGATTTAGAGTTTGCTCCTTTCGGGTACAAATGTCAACTTGTCAAGTCAGTTAGATTTTGAAATGGCTATCTGTTTTACTGAAAGTAAATGGCATATTCTAAAGTTTGCAACTTCTTGAAATTGAGCAGTTGCTTTTTCAAATTGTGAACCGTTTCACTTATTTTCATGTCGGGCAACACTTCAGTGCTGTGAATGGAAATGAAAAACTAATCTGACAGGACGGTGGAATTTTCCGTTTCAAATGGCATATTTGTGACTAACTGTTTGAACCCCCGGCCCTCCTCCCCCCTTGACACACACTCCCGGCTCCCGTATCTATGCCCTTGGGCTTGAATGACGTTTTATGAATGCATATGCAGATTGCAGATATAATTGTTTGTTCATTAAATTTTCAGGAAACAGTCACACTACAGTTGTACTTCATGTCAAGTTCACTTGTTTGTTATATAACATGTTTTAGTACTATTCTGTCCCAGTTTATTACATAAGATATGGAAAATGTGTATTGTGTTACAGAAACCGAAAACCATTTTTTTTTCGTCCAAAACCAAACCGAAATCAAACCGAGAGAAAATTTCAAAACCGACCAGCTCTAGCTTATAGTTACTGTGGAAACCCTGTGAGAAATCACATTTTCATCTTCTCTCTGGAACTACTGAGCCGATGTGAACCAAACGTCGCAGGGATGGTCTATAGGAGGCCCTCTACAAATGATGCTCTTTTTGTTCCTATTGGTTGGAAAATTTGGCTACCAGAGACATTCTCAGATTCTGATTGATGGATTTTGCAAAAATATTCCCCTCTGAAACTACAAAGTCAAATGTTTTGAAACTTGACATGATCCTCATGTAATGTTGATGTAATGTTGCAGACATGGCCACAATTGCAATTCATAGTTACCATGGAAAGCCTATGGGAAGTCACATTTTTAGTCGAGTTGTGACGAAGTCAAACTCGACTTATAGTTTGGTGAATGGCGGGCGGGTGGGCGTAAACAATTGGTTTCCGGATGATAACTTGATAGTGGTTCAACTCACATTCATTAAACTTCATACGTAGGTTGGTCTTGGTGGGAGGAAGAACCCTATTGATTTTGGACATGCTACGTCGAAGGTCAAGGTCACAGTGACCTTGAACGTAGTAAATCTTAAACAATTGGTTTCCGGATGATAACTTGATAATGGTTCAACTCACATTCATGAAACTTCATAGGTAGATTGGCCTTGGTGAGGGGAAGAACCCTATTGATTTTGGACTTGCTACGTCAAAGGTCAAGGTCAACGTGACCTTGAACATAGTAAATCGCAACAATTCCTTTCCGGATGATAACTTGATAGTAGTTCAACCTACATTCATGAAACTTCATAGGTGGGTTGGCCTTGGTGCGAGGAAGAACTCTATTGATCTTGGACTCACCAGATCAAAGGTCAAGGTCACAGTGACCTTTAACATAGTATATCGCAACAATTGGTTTCCGGATGATAACTTGATAGTGGTTCAATGTAGAGTCATGAAACGTCATAGGTGTGTTGGCCTTGGTGCGAGGAAGAACCCTATTGATCTTGGACTCACCAGGTCAAAGGTCAAGGTCACAGTGACCTTGAACATAGTATATCGCAACAATTGGTTTCCAGATGATAACTTGATAGTGGTTCAACCTAGAGTCATGAAACTTTACAGGCGTGTTGGCCTTGTTTTTTCAAATGAAGAGCCTGGGTTAAATTTCTTTTGGACTCTCTAGGTCAAAGGCCAAGGTCACAGTGACCTTGAACATAATAATCGTAAACAATTGGTTTCCAGATGATAATTTGACAATGGTTCCACCTACATTCATGACTTTTCAAAGGTAGGTTGGCATTGGTGCAAGAAAGAGCCTTATTTATTTCGGAATCACTAGGTCAAAGGTCAAGGTCTCGGTGACACCTCACACAGTAAATTGTAAACAGTTGGTTTCCGAACGATAAGTTGATAATGATGAAACCCACTTTTGTGCTGTCACAGCTCGACATTGGATCGGTGATCCTATCGGCATTTTTATATGTAGTTCCAGATGAGCGATTACAGGCTCTTTAGAGCCTCTAGTTCAAAATGCACACCATCACAAGCTCCTCACTACCTATCTTCCTGGCCTGTAACCCGTCACTCATAATTGAGAACACAGTTTTTAAATGAGTTTTTAGCTCATCTGACTGAAAGTCAGGGTGAGCTGTTCTGATCACTTTTTGTCCGTCGTCCATTGTGAAGGTGGTATTTGGACCTTTTTCTCCCAAACCACTGACCACATTTTAATGAAATTTCACACGAGTAGTGGTTATATAGGGGCATTTGGGATACAAGTGTGTTAAAATGAAGCCCATTGGTTCATATTTGGGCTCAATACTGGAACCCAAATTTTTTAACTTGGGGCAATATGGGGAATATTCTTTGAAAATCTTCTTCAGAACCGCCAGTCAGAATCTTTTAATGTTTGGTATGCATCATTGTTATGAGGGTCAGATTCAAGATTGTTCAAACCAAGTCCCTAGGTTAATATTTGGGCTTCCTATGGAATCCCAAATTTTAACACAGTGCAATATGGGGGGATAATTTTTAAAAATCTTCTTCAGATCCACCAGTCAGAATGTTTTCATATTTTTCTATACCTCATCTCTAGGGGGGTCAGATTCAAGTTTGTTCAAATTGGGTCCCTGTGTATATATTTAGGCTCACTATGGTAGCCCAAATTGTAACTTAGTGCAATATGAGGAAATTTCCTTAAAAATCTTCTTCAGATCCACCAGTCGGAATGCTTTCATATTTGGTATACTACATCTCTAGGGAGGTGGGCAGATTCAAGTTGTTCAAGTCGAGTGCCTGAGGGTGGGGGGGGGGGGGGGGGGGGGGGGTCAGATTCAAGTTTGTTCAATCCGAGTGCCTGGGTTAATATTTGGGCTCCATATGGGAACCTGAAATTTAACTTGGTACAAAATGTTCTTCAGATTCACATGTCAGAATGTTTTCATATTTGGTATACAACATCTTTAGGGGGGGGGGGGGGGTCAGATTCAAGTTTGTTCAAATCATGTTCATAGTTTAATATTTACGCTCGCTATGTTAGCCCGAATTTTAACTTGGTTGCAATATGAGGAAGTTTCTTTTCAAAACCTTCTTCAGATCCACTAGTCAAAATGCTTTTATATTTGATATACAACATGTCTAGGAGAGTCTGATTCAGTTTTGTTCAAATTGGTTCCCTGGATTATTATTTGGGCTCCCTATGGGAGCACAAATTTTAACTTAGGGCAATATGAGGCAATATGAGGAAATTTCTTTAAAAATCTTCTTCAGATCCACCAGTCAGAATGCTTTCATATTTGGTATACAACATCTCTAGGGGGCAGATTCAATTTTGTTCAAATCAAGTCCCTAAGTTAATATTTATGCTTTTTATGGGAACCTGAATTTTAACTTGCAATATGATGGAATTTTTAGCTCACCTGACTGAAAGTCAGGGTGAGCTTTTCTTATCACTCTTCGTCCGTCGTCCATCCTTCGTCCTGCGTGAAGGTGGTGTTTGAGCCTCTTTTGAGCAGAGGGGTGTGGAAAAAATGACCAAATTTTTTGAAAATCTTCTAATGAACCACCAGTTGCAGAGACTTGATATATGGTATACAGAGTCCTTTTGAGGTTTAGAATAAAGTTTGTTCAAGAGAAGTTTGTGGGGCATTATTTTCCTTCGTTATGGGAGGGGCCAAAATTTTGCCCATGCCTAAAATTTCTATTTTCCGAACCGTGAGGTCGATTTGAACCAAATTTGATATGAGATGATAATGGGTCATAAGTAGTTGATTGATGCAAATTTTTTTTCTTCTCATTGCCCCGTGGGAACCTCGGGAGCTAAAAATAGGAAAAACCTTAAAACTGCCATATCTCCAAAACTACACAGCACAGAGAATTCTTATTTTGTATAAAGCCTACTTTTATCCAGTAGAATAGAATGGTTAAAAAAAATCCCTATCGGTTTGATCACAAGGTACTTTTTTCAGGACTTTGAAAAAGTGCTGAGTCAGCACTTTTTACACTGTAGGCAATGGGAAAAACATTAAAAAATCTTCTCCAGATCCAGCAGGCAGAATCTTTTGATATTTGGTATGCAACATTGTAGGGTGGATCTGATTCAAGTTTGTTCAAATCGGCCCCCTGGGTTCATATTTGGGCTCAGTGTAGGAGCCCGATTTTGAACTTAGTGCATTTCCGGCAAATTTCTTCAAAAATCATCTTCTCCAGATCCAGCAGGTAGAATCTTTTGATATTTGATATGCAACATTGTGGGGTGGATCTGATTCAAGTTTGTTCAAATCGGCTCCCTAGATTCATATTTGGGCTCACTATAGAAGCTCGAATTCGAACTTGGTGCATTTCAGGCAAATTTCTTCAGAAATCATCTTCTCCAGATCCAGCAGGCAGAATCTTTTGATATTTGGTGTGCAACATTGTGGGGTGGATCTAATTCAAGTTTGTTCAAATCGGACCCCTGGGTTTATATTTGGCCTCAGTATAGGAGCCCAAATTTGAACTTAGTGCATTTCAGGCAAATTTTTTTGAAAATCTTCTTCTCAAGATCCAGCAGGCAGATTAGAGAAAGTGGACAACCCTAGATTGTTTAATAAATACAGCAAGTTCATGTAAATTTGCTTTCAGTTCATCTGATTCCTGTATGCATGTCTTTAATTAACTCTCTCAAGACTGCAATGTGGGTTCCAATGATTTTATTGATGCCATGAACAAACAAACATCCTTTCAATGCTGTTTAATGAAGTTGGGAAATTACGGAATGTGGTGTATTTGTCATTTTTTCTCTTTTTCAAAATTCTTCCACACAAACTGCACTCCTTTCCAGCATGTTGTTTTTGATCATCGGTAGGCACAAATTTCTTGGCTATGACAGAAAATTACATGTAAATCGAAAATAGTTTTTTTGAGACCTGCATTGTTGTGACTTCTGTTTTTGAAGAGGGAATCTGAATAGGGTAGGGCAGGTATGACATACATGTAAAGTTACAGATGTCAAAAAGTGATGCTAAATATTAATAATTTAGTTTTTAGCTGCAACAAGAAGCTAAAGTTGGCAATGTCAATCTGTCTGTGGGTCTGTCACCAATAACTTTTAATATAGTACAATGATATCACATTTAGTATGCCATTGTATCTCACACATGTCTAGTCCCATGTTCAATGCAGGTGTTATTCAGATTTTTTTAGGCGTCAGCTGGTAATGTATGTAAGTCTGGACTCAATAACTTAACTGTTTCATCATGAACTTTGGATCAGTTGGAAGAGCTTATTTTGAGAGATATATTTCGAAACAATTCTCTGGGAGAACATTGTGAAGACTGGACTGCATGTATATTGAAAACAATGAGTTTGTAGAAAAAATCCTGTAGTGGGGGTATATCCCATTTGTAACATCCTCCAGTTCAACCTTTGTTTTAAAAACACGAAATCAGGTATTGTGTAAGAGAATCTCAAGGTTTTGTGTGTAAGTTGATTTATATATAAATTTACTGCATACTTAATAAATACCATTAATTTTTCCATTTTTTGCAGGGTTGAAACATGACAGAGATTGAATATGATGACATAAAATATGATGATGAAAAATGTGCCGAATATGATGACAAATATTATGAAGATGACTATGGTTCAGGATCTGATTATAGTCATTCCAGTTCACGTGATGATAGTTACAGAGAGAGAGAGAGGGACAGAGACAGGTATGCAATCAGAAACTACAAGCCTGATATCAGTAACAGTTGATTATACAGATGGACTGTATAACATTATAATAAATAATAATAAATAAGTTCTTAATATAGAGCTCATAACTGTTTCTCATTCACATAGTGGATGGGAAACATTCTATGGTGCTATACATTCTCAATCAGTATATTAGACTATGTGGAAGGCTCTCTTGAAAAGATGGATTTTAAGTTTGATTTGGAATTTTTGAAGTGTCTCGCAAGACTTGACATCCTCTGGCAAAGAATTCCAGAGAGAAGGTCCAGGAAAGCCAAATGATCTATTGGCAAACATAACATGTCTGTGAAAAGGTATCTTGATTGAGTAGCCATTTGTTAACTAGACCTAGTGGCATAAGAACTTGGTGTATATTAAATTAATTCTGCTAAGAGAATGATAGGTTATTCAAACATTTGTAAACCAATGACGATATCTTAAATTCAATTCTTTCTGATATGGGAAGAAAGTTTAGTTGTTGAAAGTCATCTGATGTGCTGGAGAATTTGCCTCTGCCCAAAATTAGCTTGCTAGGTAAAATCCTGAATTCTTTGGAAAGACTGAAGTTGACATTTTGGTAAATTTATAAAAAGACGATTTCGATTGTCCATATGACAAAAAAAAAACAGTGCATTGGAAATTTTTTTACATGTGTTCTGGCAGAGATAAGGTCTTGGCGTTTCTTAAGTCTAAACATAGCACACAATGCTGCCCTAGCTTTGAGAGAGACATGATGCCTAAAAGACAGGCTGGCATCGAGGTGCATAGCAAGGAGCTTAATTTTATCAGATCTTTCAATCTGTACCCCACAAACATCGATTGATTCAGTGACATATTTCGGGAGAAGCTTGCTGCTCCCAAACATTATTAACTCGGTTTTTGATTCATTCATTTTCAGTTTGTTCGACAACATCCAATTTTTCACATTTAAAGTGGAGGAAATTTCATTGAGAGTCTTGAGTTTCAGCACCATATCTCCCAGTCCAGAAGGAGTCAAAGACGCTACGATCATCTGCGTATCCAGCAATTTATTGGTTGTCCTTCACACAAGAACTCAAAGTGCTAGCATAGCATGTGAAGAATGTAGGACCATTTATTCTTCCCTGTGGTGCCAAATACTCAATAATGACTGTGCCTAATTTTGACCTAACAATGTCATCGTCATACTGTCTTTATTATCTTGGATACAGTTTCTATATCTACAGCAGAGAAAATATCAAAAGAAGGGACATTCATTTTAGGAGGTGCAAATAGGGTGTGATAAATTAGTTTGTCATGAATAGAGCTTACATTTTTGTGGAAAAAAAGTAGCAAATTCCCCTACTAATTCCATGTTGGATTTAACTTCTGGCATAGGATTGTATTTCATTTGTAGCTCATCTTGACAATGTCAAGTATGAGCAATTGGGATGGGTTGCGATCCATTGTCCATCTGTACATCCATCTGTACATCCATACATCGGTACTTTCCTCTGTCTGTCCACAATTCCTTTAGCACACACTACAGGTCGCAGCTCTCACCCAATCAGTTTCAGATTTCATACGTTGCTTAGGGGCAATGTCTAGATGGTAGCAATTATAGCTTTTCGGTTTTGAAATTTTCCCTTGGGTTGGTTTCGGTTGGGTATTGGACGAAAAAAATCGGTTTTCGGTTTCGGTTTTTGTAACACATTTTCCATATCTTATGTATTAAACTGGGACAGGATAGTACTAAAACATGTTAAATAACAAACAAGTGAACCTGAAATGAAGTAAAACTGTATTGCGATAGTTTACTGCAAATTTAATGAACAAAAAATTATATCTGCAATCTGCATACACTTTCTTAAAAAGTCATTCAAGCCCAAGGGCGTAGATACGCAAGTCGGGAGTGTGTGTCGAGGGGGAGGGGGGGGGGGGGGGCGCAAACAGTTAGTCATAAAGATGCTGTTTGAGACGGAAACTTTATGATTCCACCATCCTGTCAGAACCGTTTTCATTTCAATTCACTGCATTGACGTGTTGCCTGACATGAAAATAAATGAAACGGGTCAGAATTTGAGAAAGCAACTGCCCAATTTCAAGGAGAAGTTGCAAACTTTAGAATACGCCAGTTATGTTCAGTAAAACAGATACCCATTTCACAATCTAACTAGAGCTGGTCGGTTTAACCGAACCGATACTGAAACTTGGTTTTTTAGTGGAAACCGAACCGAAAAGAGATTAAAAACTGTATATTTTCGGTTTTGCTTAACTTTTGAATATTCACATTTAGCACGCTATAGATGTTGTATAATAAAGAAAATGTCAGCTAAAACTCATGGCAGCATATCAGTAAGAAACGATGATAGAAATGCCAAATGCCAATTATGCAATAAGTTAGTCATCGCCCAGTACGTAAGTACCTCCAACCTACGTGGCCACATACAGAATCATCAATCACGCCAAAGAGTTCAACACTGTTATTGCAAAACGAACGGACTGTGACACCTGCAAAGTATCAATTCGCTCAAAGCTCAGTTGATGTTGGGGAACCCCTTTTTCAGGAAAGGAGTTAAATTAATATTAATAAAACATTAGCTGCACATACCTGTCATACAAAGTGTCAATCGGAAATTTGAATAGAATGAAAGTAAAAATCCAAAATACACTTATACTTGCAAAACGCATGTGGCTGGGTTGTTTTTCGAAGTAATGGGAATTCTCCGAATTCAGTGACTCTCTGACAATGATAATTCAATGCAAACTGAACTGAAAGGAAGAATGGACATGGAAATGAGATCAGGTGATGATCTTGTCGGTAATTTGCATAACCTCTTCAGTGCTTTGTAAATGAATGATTCTGGGATTTAGAGTTTGCTAGAGCTGGGCCCTTTAAGGTTACTCTCTGGTAACTTTATAAAGTAAGTAAATTTATAAATATTACGTTTGTTTTTTTACTGTGAAATATGAATTGGTTATGCTCTCAAGTGTTTAAAAATACTCTCAAGTTCTAAATTTTCTGAAAACTGAAAATTGAATCTCCCAGCAGATGTTCGCAATGAATCTGTTTTTATCTTGTGATTAGGGACAAATTTTAAAGCCTGCCACCAGGGCATGAGTTTGGGATATCGGTGATCAGACAGTCACTGTTTGTCTTGTTTTCTTTAAAGATCAAATCGAAAAGAAAAGGTACGGAATAGGGACAGTTCTTCAAGACGACGTGAAGCAAGAAACAGCAGAAGTGACCGGGATCGAGACAGAGAGAGAGATCATGACAGAAGTAGAAACAGAAGTAATAGAAGGGACTATGAACGAGATCGCAGTGGAGATAGATATGAGGTATGCCCAGTCACATTTTTGACCATGTTTGTTTCTATATTGCAGACCTGATATAGTCACTTATGCAGAACATATTATTCACCTTTTTATATTTCCGGAGGTATGTAGTAGTGATGAGCCGATATGGTATCCGATATTTCAATTCCATATCTGACAGATACCAATACTGATATTAGTTTTCGTGGTGACACAAGCTTGTGTATAAATATAATGACATTCAGACAGGACAAACGAGACATGGGGTTGTTCAGCAATCAGCGTGACTTGACTCACGTCCCGGGTGGATCCCAACGTAACTTACATGTGTGATGTATCAATATCATTACCGTACCGACCTGTCAGTAAGCCCAGGCACGTGAAAAAAATGGTGGGCTTATCCACGAATGAGACCGAATGTAAAATAAAAAGTTGACATAAAGTTTTATATGTTTGTTTTATCAGCTCACATGACTGAAAGTCAATGTGAGCTTTTGCCATCACTTCGCGTCCGTCGTCTGTCGTCCGTCGTCCGTTAACTTTCGCAACTCGGTCTTCTCCTTCAAAATCACTAGCCCAAACCTCAACAAATTTGACATACAGTATATTGGAGGTATCCTCTTTCCAGTTTGTTAAACTGAACTCGGTGCCCCTACTGGGGTGGGAGTGATGCCCCAAAAGCATCAATTTCTCCTGAAATCTTATGAACCACCAGTCAGAATGCTGTGATATTTGGTACGTAAGCTCCTTTGGTACTCAAGATTCAAGTTTGTTCAAAGAAATTTTCTCTGTCAATATTTGGGCTCGCTATGGGAGGATGCCTATTTTCTGCCCCACCCAAAATTTCTATTTTCTGAACCAAGAGGCCGATTTGAACCAAATTTGCTATGAGGTATTATTGGGTCCTAAGTACTTGATTCATGCCAAAAAAACATTTTTCCGCTGCCCCATGGGAACCTCAGGTGCTAAAAATAGAAAAAAAATTCAAATGCCCGTAACTCCAAAACTGCATGGTACTGAAACTTTTTATTTGGTGTGAAGCTTCCTTAGGACCAATAGAAAGGAATGGTGAAAAAAAATCGCTGTCGGTTTTGTCCTAAGGTACTGTTTCTTGACTTTGAAAAAATGCTGAGTCAGCATTATTTAACACTGAAGGTAATGGGAAAAATATAAAACAATCTTTTTCTCCCCAACCACTGCTCCAAAAGTTTTCATATTTCACATACAACATCTATGGAAGATTGATTCACATGGTTGTTGAAATTTAACCCCTGGGTCCATATTTGGGCACTCTAGAGGAGCCCAAATGTTCAAATTAGTGCAATATGAGGGATATTCTTTAAAAATCTTCTTCTCCAGATCCAACAGTCAGAGTCTTTTGATATTTGGTATACAGCATCCTTGGGGAAGGGAGATTCAGGTTTGTTCAATCCAAGTCCCTAGGTTCATATTTGGGCTCCCTATGGGAGCCCAAATTGTAACTTTGTTCAATATGAGGAATATTTTGGATTTTCCTTTGAAAAAGGAAAATACATTTGTTTTTCTTCGGATTCTTATTTTTATTTTTTTTTTATTATTTTTTTTTTTCCAACCCTTTTATAATCACTAAATCTCGGATACGATCTTTACGATTTTTTTTAAACTTGGGGAACACGTAGAGCGTCCCATAGTACATGCTTGTGTCGCTAAACAGTACCGGGCTATGACCCTCTTTTGGAGCCGAAACATCCTTCAAAACGCCCGAAATGGCCAAAAAAATCGAAAAAAAAAATTCGTTTTTTGTGTGCTTTCTATTAGTCATTAGCCCCAAAAACACCCCCCAAAATTTTTCCTCCCAAAACATTTCAGTTCGGACTCGACAACCAAAAAACGAAAAATCGGCCTTGGGACTGGTAATTCAACCTGATTATACTGTACTACAGGAGTGGGTTAAAAGCGGCGGTGATTGAGAATGTGTAGCACGTATATAGGTAAAAAGATTCATCGTAGTTTGGAAGCACAGTTTTATTGCGCTCGGCTTCGGGCGGTCGCCAAAGGTACACTGTTGGCCTCTCAACGGTCCGTACACCCTCTCTTTGGTATGATAATACTCGGCGTTCTTGACTCGTATAAGGTTTCCGTGATTGAAATGGCAACATTCACGGTCTCTTTAAACCATTCCCCGCCCCAGGGGAATAGGGTTTTATTTCATTTGGCTTCTGATGGCTGGAGAACTACCACTCCGGTTCGGATTTGGACAATTTTGAACAAAAATCGGAATTTTTTTTTTTTGATTTTCTATGCGTTTTGGTCAATTTTGAGACAAAATTTTTTTTTTTTTTACCTGGAAGGTTTTGGTCCGGTCTTTGGACTGGGTACTACGACGTGATTATACTTTACAACCGGAGTGGGTTAAAAGTGGTGGTGATTGAAAAAGTGTAGCCCGTATATAGCTAAAAAGATTCCCCATAGTGTGGAAGCACAATCCTGTTGCATTTGGATTCGGGCGGTCGCCAAAGGTACACTCTCGGCCTTTCAACGGTCCGTACACCCTCTATTTGGCATGAGAATACTCGATGCTCTTGGATCGTATATGGCTTCCGTGGTTGAAATGGCAGCATTCACGGTCTCTTTAAACCTTTCCCCATCCCTTGGGGAAAGGGTTTTATTTCACTTGGCTTCTGATGGCTGGATAACTACCACTCCGGTTCGGACTTTGAAAATTTTGAACAAAAATCAAAATTTTTTTTTTTGGTTTTCTATGCGTTTTGGTCAAGTTTGAAACGAAATTTTTTTTTTTTTTACCTGGAAGTTTTTGTTCCGGTCTTCGGGCTGGTACTACGGCCTGATTATACTTTACTACCGGAGAGGGTTAAAAGCGGTGGTGATTGGAAATGTGTAGCTCGTATATAGGTAAAATGATTCCCCCGTAGTGTGGAAGCACAATCTTTGTTGCATTTGGCTTCGGGCGGTCGCCAAACGTACACTCTTGGCCTCTCAACGGCCCGCAACCCTCTTGTTGGCATGAGAATACTCGGCGTTCTTGGCGCGTATAAGGCTTCCATGATTGAAAAGGCAACATTCACGGTCTCTATAAAACTTTACCCATTCCATGGGAATAGGGTTTTATTTCACTTGGTTTCTGATGGCTGGAGAACTACCACTGCGGTTCGGACTTTTTTGAACAAAAATCAGAATTTTTTTTTCAGTTTTCTATGCGTTTTGGTCAATTTTGAGACGAAAACATCTTTAGCTTAACTTGTCAAGATAAGCTATTGCCATGACGCGTGCAAAGTCTGTTAGTCTGTGACGTCTGTTCACATTTTCCTTTAGCACGGGCTACACCCCGCAGTTCTTGTCTGATCGTCACGAAATTTCATATGCAGGTTTGGGGTCATGTCTAGATGAGAACGTCCCCTTTTGGTCTCGATCGGGCAACCGGTATGGCTGCCCGAGCCCAAAACCTGAAAACCCTTAGCACAGTCTACAGGTCGTATTTATGAAGGGATTTCATTGTAACTTGGCAGGATGCCTCTGTATAATGCCTAGATGAGAAGTCTCCTTTTGGGCATGATCTATCAACCGTGATGGATGCCCAAGCCTGAAACCCAAAAACTTTTAGCACAGTCTGCAGGTCATGTTTAATGTGGTGGGATTTCATTGTAACTTGGTAGGATGACTCCTTATGATGTCTAGATGAGAATTTCCCCATTTGGGCATGATCTGCCAACCGTGACGACTGCCCGAGCCCAAAACCCGAAAACCTTTAGCACAGTCTACAGGTCATATTTATTGAGGAATTTCATTGTAACTTGTTGGGTTGACTTCATACAGTGTCTAGATGAGAAAGTCCCCTTTTGGACGTGATTGGGCAACTGTGACAGCCATAGAGGCCCGAAGCCGAAAACATTTAGCACAGTCCAGAGGTAATATTTATGAAGAAATTTCATTGTAACTTGGTAGGATGACTCCAAATAATGTCTATATGAGAACGTTCCATTTTGATCGCAATCATGCAGCCTTAATGGGTGCCCGAACCCAAAAACCTTTAGCATAGGCAAAAGGTCATATTTATGGAAGGATTTCATTGTAACATGTTAGGTTGACTCCATATAATGCCTAGATGATGACATCCCCTTCTGGTCGTGATTGGTCAGTTGTGATGGCTACAAGTGCCCGAAGCCCGAAAACCTTGAGCACAGTCTACAGGTCATATTTATGAAGGGATTTCATTGTAACGTCTTAGGATCACTCCAGATGATGCCCAGATGAGATTGTCCCCTATGGTTGCGATCATTCAGCCATGATTGCTGCCCGACCCCGAAGCCCAAAAAACCTTTAGCACAGTCTACAGGTCATATTTATGAAGGGATTTCATTGTAACTTGGTAGGTTAACTTCATATAATGTCTAGATGAGAACGTCCCCTTTTGGACATGATTGGGCAACTGTGACGGCTAAAGGTACCCGAAGCCCGAAAACCTTTAGCACAGTCTACAGGTCATATTTATGAGGGGATTTCATTGTAACTTGGTAGGATGACTCCAAATAATGTCTAGATGAGAACGTCCCATTTTGATTGCGATCATTCAGCATTGATGGGTGCCCGAGCCCAAAAACCTTTAGCATAGGTAAAAGGTCATATTTATGGAAGGATTTCATTGTAACCTATTAGGTTGACTCCATATAATGCCTAGATGATGACATCCCCTTTTGGTCGTGATTGGTCAGCTGTGATGGCTACAATTGCCCGAAGCCCGAAAACCATGAGCACAGTCTACAGGTGATATTTATGAAGGGATTTCATTGTAACTTGGTAGGTTTACTTCATATAATGTCTAGATGAGAACGTCCCCTTTTGGACATGATTGGGCAACTTTGACGTCTAAAGGTGCCTGAAGCCCGAAAACCTTTAGCACAGTCTACAACAGGTCATATTTATGAAGGGATTTCATTGTAACTTGGTAGGATGACTCCAGATGATACCCAGAGATTGTCCCCTTTGGTTGCGATCATTCAACCATGATGGCTGCCCAAGCCCGAAAACCTTTAGCACAGTCTACAGATCATATTTATGAAGGGATGTCATTGTAACTTGGTAGGTTGACTTCATATAATGTCTAGTTGAGAACGTCCCCTTTTGGACACGATTGGGCAACTGCGATGGCTTCAGGGGCCCAAAGCCCGAAAACCTTTAGAACAGTCTACAGGTCATAATTATGAAGGGATTTCATTGTAGCTTGGTAGGATGACTCCAAATAGTGTCCAGATGAGAACGTCCCCTTTTGGTTACGATCATTCAGCCTTGATGGGTGCCCGAGCCCAAAAACCTTTAGCATGTCTGTAGGTCGTATTTATGGAAGGATTTCATTGTAACTTGTTAGGTTGACTCCATATAATGCCTAGATGATGACATCCCCTTTTGGTCATGGTTGGTCAACTGTGATGGCTACAGGTGCCTGAAGCCCAAAAATCTTGAGCACAGTCTACAGGTCATATTTATGAAGGGATTTCATTGTAACTTCATAGGATCACTCCAGATGATGTCCAGATGAGAATGTCCCCTTTTGGTTGCGATCCCCGCGGGAACCCCGGGAAGTGAAGCAGTGCCTGTTCACTGCGGTCACATAAACAGGCTCTGTTTTACTGGTTTTAAAATAGGACCCAGTCGCCAGTGCTTGGGAGGTGCAAGCCCTCTCTAAAATGAGCAACATGGCTTATTAACGCTCACCCCTGGTCTTGAGTTGATACTCATGTTGTGGTCATGATTAGCCATTGTGCAAAAATATGTGACCTTAAACACCAATAAATAAATAAATAATAAATTTTGGTTGCGATCATTCAACCATGATGGCTGTCCAAGCCTAAAGCCCGAAAACCTTTAGCACAGTCTTCAGATCATATTTATGAAGGGATTTCATTGTAACTTGGTAGGTTGACTTCATATAATGCCTAGATGAGAATGTCCCCTTTTGGACACGATTGGGCAACTGTGTTGGCTACAGGGGCCCAAAGCCCGAAAATCTTTAGCATAGTCTACAGGTGATATTTATGAAGGGATTTCATTGTACTTCGGTAGGATGACTCTAAATAATGTCTAAATGAGAACGTCCCCTTTTGGTCGCGATCATTCAGCCTTGATGGCTGCCCGAACCCAAAACCCCAAAACCTTTAGCATAGTCTATTGGTCATATTTATGGAAGGACTTCATTGTAACCCGTAAGTTTGACTCCATATAATACCTAGATGATGACATCCCCTTTTGGTCGTGATTGGTCAACTGTGACGGCTTCAGGGGCCTGAAGCCCAAAAACCTTGAGCACAGTCTACAGGTCATATTTATGAAGGGATTTCATTGTAACTTTGTAGGATCACTCCAGATGATTCCCAGATGAGAATGTCCCCTTTTGGTTGCGATCATTCAACTATGATGGCTGTCTGAGCCCAAAGCCCAAAAACCTTTAGCACAGTCTACAGGTCATATTTATTAAGGGATTTCATTGTAACTTGGTAGGTTGGCTTCATATAATGTCTAGATGAGAACGTCCCCTTTGGACGCAATTGGGAAACTGACGGCTACAGGGGCCCGAAGCCTGAAAACCTTTAGCACAGTCTACAGGCCATATATATGAAGGGATTTTAATGTAACTTGATAGGATGACTCGTTTTGGAATAATTTCACTGTAACTTGGTAACTTTTGTTGATATACATTAACTGTGAGGGCCACATACATTAACTGTGAGGTCATATTAACCCACCCCTCAGCTCTTTAGTACAGTGTACACCTCATATTATTTTTATCATAAAGATAGCATACAGGGAACAGAAATGAACATATTCTCAATCATCACAATTCTTGTCTTATTTCATAATCCTTTCATAAACATTGAACATTATCCTTTTCATCAAACACAACACACAAGTTAAGCTACAGTGTCATTGACACTTTCATATTCTTTACCTGCAAATTTTTTGGTCTGGTTGGGACTGAAAATGTTTGATCAAAAACCAAACTTCTTTCTTTCAATCGCCACTTTGACCTGACAAAACTGTACTACGAGGCGGGTTAAAGTCGCCGTTACTCAGAATTTGGATGTTGTGTTTCTTCCTCCACCCGTAAAACTATCCGACGCGACTGCCCAACCCCCACCCAACACAAACACCCATTTAGTTGGACTCTACAACTCTGGTGTCCATGCCAGGAAACACGTCCAGAAAATATTGATCATTTTGCACCCGGCGACCTCAACTTCAGTGAATGCTGTACATAATTTGAAATCAAAATTTGCAGTAAAACCCGCAGACATTGGAATTCGCGTTTCTTTTAAATATTTAATATTACTTAATCAGTCCTTTCGGATAGAATACCAATTCAAATGATTTGTGATAATTTACAATATATTCAGAAAAATATGTGCTTTTAGATTATATAGGGTAGGCATTTAGTGTCATTTTACGTTTTGAGTGAAAAATCGTTGAAACTTTAAGGGTGTCTAATTACAAGAAATATCCTGACAGTTACCTACCTGCAACTACCCATTTGCTTCCTAACATTCTGACATGGAAGCCAAAAGTAAGAGAGCACCACGACGGCCTGGAATTAGTTGCTGTAACCAGATTGAGGACTGGGAAAGTCTGCCCCCCCCCCAGAAAAAAAGGTCGCCGTGCGACGGTGCCGAACATCTCTGTTGAAAATTTACACATCCTATCAGAAAATAATTTCTGACCAGTGAGGCATAGACTCAGAGCCAGCAGCCAACAGAAGCTAAGAAATGTCCGATGACCTCCTACATAACAGAACTCATTATTCAAGACTGCAAAGAGATTTCCCAACACCAGACCAGAACCGAGTCTGGAAAGTGCGGGATTTAGAAATGTCACACACCATTGTTAACCATTGACTAAACACAGAGCCATGACAAGCCTCAAATGAGAAATAACGAGGTTCTAGAATTGTAATCAGAGCCTCTTATTTAAAAAAAAAGTTGGGAAGGGGAGGAGCCCCTCAAATACCCTCTCCCATCTCGGGGCTGGTGCACTTTGAATATGCCTAATATGTTACGGACTTTGGGCTCAAAAGTTTGAATTAGTTTTAGGTATATATATGCCCCCTCCCCCACCCCCCTTCTCCCCACAACCATGTCAAATTTTTAAATACTGCTGACTTCGAGCCTGGGAAGTTGCCTTCTGGTACCGCGTTTCAATTTCAGGCTTTCACCATAAAAGCTCACGGCATAGATAAATAACTGAGAATTATTCATCTACCTGAAGACCCTGCGACGTACATGTACATGTAGGTAAGAAGCAACAGGAAGAGTTGAGGCAATATGACCAATGCCTGGTGGAATTCCTCTAAAGTGACAACAATATACATGATTGCTCAATCTTGACTTTAGGTCTATACTTGTTGTGGTCGTACAAACCCAGGCTTGTCATTATTAGAATGGCAGGAGGACCATAATGTTCCAAGAGGGCCATTTTTGGTCCACCTTAATTCATCAAAGGCAGGAGACTGGGGTCAGTCCTATTCTTTAGTTGACACGAAGTTAGTTGAGCCTTGCCGAACCAGTGACCAGTTATGTCCCACAAATATCAAACAGTTTACCTTGGGTACCAGCAAGAAATTTGGTGAAAAAAGCCCCAAAGAATAATACACACTGGTAAATATATTGGAAGAATTGTTTGTCAATAAAGAAATATTTTGATATTCTGTTATTTCGAAAACAGAACGTTTCAAAAAACGGGAGTGTGAAAAGAAGGAAAGGAAAGTTGCAGTCAGCTGCTCTGCACATCAAGGGAGAGGACTCAACACAATTCTCTTGCCAAAGCCTTTTGTTTAAAAAACGTAGAGTCATTCACTTCACGTGGTTACATGAAGAAGGCTGTGCTCTGCACAACACAGCGTTATTACAGTATTTGTGTCTTTCACTTTGCGACATGATGGAACTCGGATCTAAATATATGCATTTATGACAGAGAAGAAATCATTATTCAAGTCGCCAGAGATTTCCCAACACCAGACCAGAACCGAGATCGGAAAGTGCGAGATTTGGAAATGTCACACACCATTGACTAAACGCATGACAAGCCTCAAATGAGGCTTTAGGGGGCTCTAGAATTGTTCTTAGAGCCTCTTATTTAAAAAACAACCGAGAAGGGGAGGACCCAGTCCAATACCCTCCCCTGCCTTGGGGTTGTGCACTTCGGGTATGCCTAATATATTATGGACTTTGGGTCCATGTTTGAATTAGCCTTAGGTATACAAAAGTACCCCCCCTCCCTCCCTGTCTCCCCACGCACATGCCAAATTTTTAAATACTGCTGACTTCGGGCCTGGGAAGTTGCATTCTGGTACCGCGATTCAATTTCAAGCTTTCACTAGAAGAGCTCACGACATGGATAAATAACTAAGAATTATTCATCTACCCGATTCCTCTTAAGTGGACAACAGTATACATAATTGGTTAATCTTGACTTTCGGCCTGTATTTGTTGTGGTCGTACAAATCAAATCCATCAGGTTTATTGAAGTAGAATTAGAACTTATTAAGAAATGACATAAACTAACACTCCTCATAATGATTTGTCAGCTCCCACCCGAACCAACAATCACTTCATCTAGTCTTTAAAAATCTTCTTCTCCAGATCCAGCAGTCAGATTCTATTGATAACACAACACCTCTGGGAGGGTTAGATTGAAGGTTGTTCATATCAGGTCCCTGGGTTAATATTTGGGCTTTTTATTGAAGCCCAAATTTTAACTTTGTCAAATATGAGAAAATTTTTTTAAAATTCTTCTTCTTCAGGTCCATCAGTGAGAATCCTTTCATATTTGGTATGTAACATCTCTAGAGGTGTCAAATTCAAGTTTGTTCAAATCGAGTCGCTTGTTTTTAGCTCACCTGACTGAAAGTCAGGGTGAACTTTTCTTATCACTTTTTGTCCATCCATCCGTCGTCTGTCATCTGTCGTCCGCCGTGAAGGTGGTGTTTGAGTCTCTTTCTCCTAAACCACTGGCTACATTTTAAGGAAATTTCATGTAAGTAGTGGTTATATAGGGGCATTTTGATTTTTATCCAAATTAGGTTACGGCTCATATTGAGTAAAGGTGTGGGGAAAAAATTGCCAAATTTTTTGAAAATCTTCTTCTAATGAACCACCAGTAGCAGAGACTTGATGTGTGGTATACAGAGTCCTTTTGAGGTTTAGAATCAAGTTTGTTCAAGAGAAGTTTGTCGGGTATTATTTGCCTTCGTTATGGGAGGGGCAAAATTTTTGGCCACGCCTAAAATTTCTATTTTCAGAACCGTGAGGTCGATTTGAACCAAGTTTGATATGAGATGATAATGGGTCATAAGTAGTTGATTGATGCAAAAATTTTTTTTCTCCTTGCCCAGTGGGAACCTCGGGAGCTAAAAATAGGAAAAACCTTAAAACTGCCATATCTCCAAAACTACACGGCACAGAGAATTCTTATTTTGTATAAAGCTTACTTTTATCCAGTAGAATAGAATGGTTAAAAAAAATCCCTATCAGTTTGATCACAAGGTACATTTTTCAGGACTTTGAAAAAGTGCTGAGTCAGCACTTTTTAACACTGTAGGCAATGGGGAAAAGATTAAAAAATCTTCTCCAGATCCAGCAGGCAGAATCTTTTGATATTTGGTATGCAACATTGTAGGGTGGATCTGATTCAAGTTTGTTTAAATCGGCCCCCCTGGGTTCATATTTGGGCTCAGTATAGAAGCCCGATTTCGAACTTAGTGCATTTCAGGCAAATTTCTTAAAAAATCTTCTTCTCCAGATCCAGCAGGCAGAATCTTTTGATATTTGGTACGCAACATTGTGGGGTGGATCTGATTCAAGTTTGTTCAAATCGGCTCCCTAGATTCATATTTGGGCTTACTATAGAAGCTCGAATTCGAACTTAGTGCATTTCAGGCAAATTTCTTAAAAAATCTTCTTCTCCAGATCCAGCTGGCAGAATCTTTTGATATTTGGTATGCAACATTGTGGGGTGAATCTGATTCCAGTTTGTTCAAATCGGCCCCCTGGGTTTATATTTGGGCTCAGTATAGGAGCCCAAATTGGAACTTAGTGCATTTCAGGCAAATTTATTTGAAAATCATCTTCTCAAGATCCAGCAGGCAGAATCTTTTGATATTTGGTATGCAACATTGTGGGGTGGATCTGATTCAAGTTTGTTCAAATCGGCCCCCTAGATCCCTAGATTCATATTTGGGCTCACTATAGAAGCTCGAATTCGAAATTAGTGCATATCAGGCAAATTTCTTCAAAAATCTTCTCCAGATCCAGCAGGCAGAATCTTTTAATATTTGGTATGCAACATTGTGGGGTGGATCTGATTCAAGTTTGTTCAAATCGGCCCCCTGGGTTTATATTTGGGGTCAGTATAGGAGCCCAAATTTGAACTTAGTGCATTTCAGGCAAATTTCTTTGAAAATCTTCTTCTCAAGATCCAGCAGGCAGAATCTTTTGATATTGGGTATGCACCATGCTTAGTGGGGTGAGATTCAAATTTGTTCAAGCCAAGTCCCTGGGTTGATATTTGGGCTCACTGTGGCAGCCCGAATTATAACTTAGTTCAAAATGAGGAATTTTCTTTAAAAATCTTTTTCAGATCCAGCAGTTGGAATATTTTGATATTTGGTATGCAGCATCCTTAGGGGGGTGAGATTCAAGTTTGTTGAAGCCATGTCCCTAGGTCCATATTTGGACTCACTGTTGGAGCCCGAATGATAAATAACTTAGTTCAATATGAGGAATATTCTTTAAAAATCTTTTTTTTTTTAGATCCACTGGTCAGAATCTTTGGATATTTGGTATAAGCTTTTCTCAGGAGGAGCAGATGCAACTTGTTGAAATCAATTCTCTGGGTTGATATTTAGTCTACCATGTCAGGTGAGCGCCCTCAGGCCCCTTGGGGCCTCTTGTTTCTTGTTATGTGTACCCATACTATGTACGGTACACATAATGCCGGCATCCGGGGTGCCCATCCGTCGTTCATCCATCGTTCATCCATCCTTTGTCTGTCTGTCTCCGTCTGTCCGTCCGTCTGGCATCCATATCCATTTCTTTGGCATTCGGTAACTTGAAAAATATTGCTTGGATTGTCAAGTTACTTTATATTTGTGTTCAGGTTACTGATGTGCCGAGCTGTATAGTTTTTGGTGTAAATCTGATGATTTGATCCTGAGATATTAACCCTTTATCCTTCAAATTGAGAATTCTTCCAATCCCTTTGGCATGAGATGACTCAAAAAATATCAATCCAATTGTCATGTTACTTTATATATATCTTCAGATTACTGATGTTCCGAGCTGTATAGTTTTTGGTGTAAATCTGATAATTTAATCCTGAGATATTAACCCTTTATCCTTGAAATTGAAAATTCCTCCAATCCCTTTGGCATTCGATAACTTGAAAAAATATTGCTTGGATTGTCAAGTTACTTTATATTTGTGTTCAGGTTACTGATGTGCCAAGCTGTATAGTTTTTGGTGTAAAACTGATAATTTGATCCTGAGATATTAACCCTTTATTCTTCAAATTGAAAATTCCTCCAATCCCTTTGGCATGAGATAACTCAAAAAATATCAGACCGATTGTCATGTTTATCCCTTTGGCATTCGATAACTTGAAAATTATTGCTTGGATTGACAAGTTACTTTATATTTGTGTTCAGGTTACTGATGTGCCAAGCTATATAGTTTTTGGTGTAAATCTGGTATTTTGATCTTGAGATATTAACCCTTTATCCTTCAAATTGAAAATTCCTCCAATCCCATTTGCATTCGATAACTTGAAAAACTATGGCCTGGATTGTCAAGTTACTTTATATTTGTGTTCAGGTTACTGATGTCCGAGCTGTATAGTTTTTGGTGTAAATCTGATAATTTAATCCTGTGATATTAACCCTTTATCCTTCAAATTGAGAACTCCAATCGATTTCTACGGCATGCGATAACTCAAAAAATATTAATCCGATTATCAGGTTACTTTATATATGTATTCAGGTTACTGATGTGCTGTGCTGTATATTTTTTAGCTCAACTTAACAAAGTCAAGCTGAGCTACTGCCATCACTTCTCGTCCGTCGGCGTACGTACGTCCACAATTTCCTTTGGCACACCTCACAGGTCGCATTTATGATCAGATCGCTTTGAATCTTGGTATGCCTGTTTGGGCTGACCTCTAGATGGGAGCTATCGATTTTCTTCAATTTCTATAAAAAAATGTTGCCGCGGCCAACGTTCTTAGAACTTTGTTTAGTCAAACCTCAATATTTCCCTTTGGCATACCCTACAGGGCACATTTATGATTGGATTGCTTTGAAACTTGGTATGCTTGTTTGAGGTGACCTTTAGATGGGAGCTATCTATTTTCTTCAATTTTCGTCAAAAAATGTTGTCGCAGCCAACGTTTTAGAACTTAGTTTAGTCAGAAGACCTCAATATTTCCCTTTGGCACACCCTACAGGACACATTTATGATCGGGTTGCTTTGAAACCTGGCATGCTTGTTTAGGATGACTTCTAGATGGGAGCTATCAATTTTCTTCAATTTACGTCAAAAAATGTTGCCGCGGCCAACGTTCTTAGAACTTAGTTTAGTCAGACCACAATATTTCCCTTTGGCACACCCTATAGGACACATTTATGATTGGATTGCTTTGAAACCTGGTATGCTTGTTTAGGGTGACCTCTAGATGGGAGCTATCGATTTTCTTCAATTTCCATCTAAAAATGTTGCCACGGCCAACGTTCTTAGAACTTAGTTTAGTCAGTCCACAATATTCTCTTTGGCACACCCTACAGGGCACATTTATGATTGGATTGCTTTGAAACCTGGTATGCTTGTTTGGGGTGACCTCTAGATGGGAGCTATTGATTTTTTTCCATTTCCGTCACAAAATGTTGCTGCAGCCAATGTTCTTAGAACTTAGTTTAGTCAGAAGACCTCAATATTTCCCTTTGGTACACCCTACAGGGTACATTTATGCTCGGACTGCTTTGAAACCTGGCATGCTTGTTTAGGGTGACTTCTAGATGAGATCTATCGATTTTCTTCAATTTCTGTCAAAAAATGTTGCCGCGGCCAACGTTCTTAGAACTTGGTTTAGTCAGACCACAATATTTCCCTTTGGCACACCCTACAGGGCACATTTATGATTGGATTGCTTTGAAACCTGGCATGCTTGTTTTGGGTGACCTCAAGATGGGAGCTATTGATTTTCGTCCATTTCCGTCAAAAAATGTTGCCGCGGCCAACGTTCTTAGAACTTAGTTTAGTCAGACCTCAATATTTCCCTTTGACACACCGTACAGGGCACATTTATGATCGGATTGCTTTGAAACCTGGCATGCTTGCTTGGGGTGACCTCTAGATGGGAGCTATTGATTTTCTTCCATTTCCGTCCATCAAAATATGTTGCCGCTGGCAACAATCTTTGAACTTAGTTTTGTCAGGCATCAATATGTTCCTTTGGCATGCCATAAAGGGCACATTTATGATCAGATCAGTTTGAAACTTTGTATACTTGTTTGCGGTTACCTCTAGATGGGAGCTATCGATTTTTGTCCAAAAAATTTTGCCACTGGCAATGACCTTCGATGAACTTAATAAAAACTTAGTGCAGTTAAGCATCAATATTTCCCTTTGACACACCCTGCAGGGCACATGTATGATTGGATCGCTTGCAAACTCGGTGTGCTTGTGTGGGGTGACATCTATATGGGAGTTGTCCATTTTCTTCCATTTCTGTCAAAAAATGTTGCCGCTGACCTTTGAACTAAGTTTAGTCAGACCTCCATATTTCCCTTTGACACACCCTTTAGGGCACATTTATGATCGGATCACTTTGAAGCTTGGTATGTGTGTTCGGGGTGACCTCTATATGTGAGCTATTGCTCTTTTTTCATTTCCATAAAAAATTATTGTCGTTATCACCAGCCTTTGAACTTACTGCATTCTTGCATCAACTTATCCCTTTTGCACTCTCTGCAGGGTATATTTATGAATTTCCATAAAAAAAAACCATTGCCACAAGCAATGACCTTCTACTTAGTGCATTTGTGCATAAACATCTTCCTTTGGCATGTCTCAGAGGGCACATTCATTATCAGGTTGTTTTGAAATTTTGTTAGCTTATGCAGGGTGACAAAGATAGGAGCTATTGATTTTCTTTTCATTTCCACCAAAAACTGTTGCTGTTAGCAACAATCTTTGAATTTGTTGCATTTGTGCATCAACATTCGTTGACATGGCCTGCAGGTCACATTTATCATAGGATTGTTTTTGAACTTGGTGTGGTCATTAGGCAAGACCTTTAGATAAGAGCTATTGATTAGCATTCATGAAAAAAAGTTGCCATTTACAATAACCTCTGAACACACTGCATTTGTCTATCAACATTCTTCCTTTAGCCAGTCTTACAGTTTACATTTAAAAATGCATGGATTGCTCTGACGTTGTGCACACACAATGCTGTCATGTTGAAATTTCATCAAATAACATTGGTACCAATGATCTTCAATTTTGCCATTTCATTTATAACTTAACAAGTTCAAGTTTGTCAAGTTGAGCTACAGTGTCATTGAAACTTTCATTTATGTAAATCTAATAATTTGATCCAGAGATATTAACCCTTTATCCATCAAATTAGGCACTCCTCCAATCCATCTCCATATGTACCCATACCATGTATGGTGAACATAATGTCGGCATCCGTGGTGGCCCTCCATCATGCAGCTTTCTACTGCTATGTATGGTACACATAATGCAGGCATCTGGGGTGGCCGTCCTTTGTTCGTCCATCCTTTGTCCGTCTGTCTGTCCGTCCGGCGTCCGTATCCATTTATTTGGCATTCGATAACTTGTAAAATATTGCTTGGATTGTCAAGTTACTTTATATTTGTGTTCAGGTTTCTGATGTGCCGAGCTGTATAGTTTTTGGTGTAAATCTGATAATTTAATCCTGAGATATTAACTCTTTATCCTTCAAATTGAGAATTCTTCCAATCCCTTTGGCATGAGATAACTGAAAAAATATCAATCCAATTGTCATGTTACTTTATATATATCTTCAGGTTACTGATGTTCCGAGCTGTATAGTTTTTGGTGTAAATCTGTTATTTTGATCCTGAGATATTAACCCTTTATCCATCAAATTGAAAATTCCTCCAATCCCTTTGGCATTCGATAACTTAAAAAATATTGCTTGGATTGTCAAGTTACTTTATATTTGTGTTCCGGTTACTGATGTGCCGAGCGCCGAGCTGTATAGTTTTTGGTGTAAATCTGTTATTTTGATCGTGAGATATTAACCCTTTATCCTTCAAATTGAAAATTCCTCCAATCCCTTTGGCATTCGATAACCTGAAAAATATTGCTTGGATTGTCAAGTTACTTTATATTTGCCTTCAGGTTACTGATGTGCCAAGCTGTATAGTTTTTGGTGTAAATCTGATAATTTGATCTTGAGATATTAACCCTTTATCCTTCAAATTGAAAATTCCTCCAATCCCTTTGGCATGAGATAACTCAAAAAATATCAATCCGTTTGTCATGTTACTTCATATATGTATTCAGGTTACTGATGTTCCGAACTGTATAGTTTTTGGTGTAAATCTGATAATTTGATCCTGTGATATTAAGCCTTTATACTTCAAATTGAGAACTCCTGCAATCCATTTCTTCGGCATGCGATAACTCAATAAATATTAATCCGATTATCAGGTTTCTTTATATATGTATTCAGGTTACTGATGTGCTGTGCTGTATAGTTTTTTTTATGTAAATCTAATAATTTTTTCCGAAGATATTAACCCTTTATCCATCAAATTAGACACTCCTCCAATCCATTTCTGTATGCACCCATACCATGTATGGTGTACATAAAGTCTGCATCCAGGGTCCCCCTCCGTCATACAGCTTTCTACTAGTTGCGCGTATGGGTACATGACGATTTCATCGGCCTATTTTTTTTTTTGGGGGGGGGGGGGGGGTGCTAAGGGAACCACAGTAGTTGAAAACAAAACAACAATTAAGTTCGTCATTGTTTTTTAATACTTCACTGACAGAGCTTGCTAGGAACCTTTCCTAGGACCAACAGAGCTGAATGGTCAAAAAAGTTGCCTTTGGTTGCGTCATAGCAAATCAAAAAATAGCTGTTGCTTCTGTTCACTTACTGATACACTCATCTCTTTTGACAATTTGAGCCAGGTGAGCGTTTCAGGCTCATTTGAGCCTCTTGTTCATTTTTTCCATCGGAATCATCAATCATTCAAAAAAACATTTCAGTAGTAAAACATCAACAAAATCAGCACAAAATATCAACAACAAATGAGGTCAAAAACGCACGTGGTCAATTTGTTTTCACCTGGTAAATTTGTTTTCACCTGGAAACATGTTCGTTCAGACATTACATTTCCATTTTGAATTGTGTTTATTAAAAAAATATTTGAACTGTGTTTTGTATTACTCACACAAGGGAAGGTGCCCTCAGTATTCATAACTCCCATTGTGAAAAAAACAAACGAAATAATCCATTCATGTGTGAGCATTTACATGTACATGCATTGGTGGACTGCTTCTCGGTAAATTCTGTTGCATTCACTTTCTCCAAGTGCAAGATGAACAGGGGGCAGTTCGCAGCCAACATTGTTGACACTGGATAACTATCTGCACTATCCATTCCCCAGTTATTGATGTATTGACACTGAATCTGGCTGTTATTGCCAGAGAAGATTCGTCATTGATTCTTTCAACAAGCGTCAGTGATGGAAAATCCGGAGCAAATTTTCTTGTGGTATCATGCAACATATTTTCACTGGTTGTGGTAGTGGTACTGCATTTACCCCCCAAAAAATCATGAATCATTGTCACTTGTCTTTGATCTGCTGCCTGTAGAAGTGGGGGGGGGGGTGGAATGGGGGAGGGGGGTTATTGAATTCTGCACGTCGATGGAATGGGCGGAAAACATACTTGAGAGGTCATGTTTTTATTTAAATTATATTTCGAGTTTATATAATTCTGCTTTTGTGTAACCGTGGCAGTATGAGAATATATTTGGAAGACAATGCATTGATAAAAACAGGTGGGCATGTTTCATTAATAAACAAACTATATTTAAACTGACCGCCCTGGTGTTACATAATGTGTCCCCATTGTTGTAAACAATATGGCTTTGGCTTTCCCTTGTTTTGTTTCCAAAACAGCCTTTCATGTAGCATGGATCAAACTGGATATTACAACTCAGGATATTAATTCATATTTATTTTTGAGCAGCTATTTTTGCAGGGATCACATCAGGTAATTTCTCAACTCATTTTCTAAAGTAATAAAAATGAACAATTTGGGTCACTGAATACGCTGTCATTAATAATTTAAGAACTGTGAATTTCCCATTCGTCTTCAACATAAAGTTGATAAACACGAGGGCTGACAATAATAAATAACACAAAAGCATGTAGTTTGGGAATTTTATTTCTTTAGCTGAAAATGTGAAAAGATTAAATTGAGAAAAAAACAACTCCAAAACACATTCACATAATTTTATTTTGATTGAACAATTGAAATTTTCGTGCACATTTTCGTGATGACCTGTGTGTTGAAGAATGCTTCACTGGTACCGGTAGTCAAAACTTTAATTCCGAGAAATATGGGGTGGGCTTATTGTGGGTAATACCCCAAAAATACGTTTTCTAAAAGGCCCTAATCTGAGTAACTACTACTATTTAGTTGAGATTATCAGTGATTGGCCTGAGAACTTATTTGAAAAAAAATACATATCGGCTTCCAATATCGGCAGAATTGGTATTTTTTGCCGATACCGATACCCGGCTGATAAGCCATTTATCGGCCGATACCAATAATCCGTACCGATAATTGGCTCATCACTGGTTTATGGGAATCACTTTGTCCATCCATCAGTTCATCTGTCCATCCGCCCGTCCCAAAATTAAATCATGAATAACTTGTAATGTACTTGGTTGAGTGACTTGATATTTGGTATGCAAGTGTATCCTAATGCTGCATGCCCATAGTGAAATGCAGGTGTTGTGTGAGATTTTATTGCCAGAGTCATTGCCCTTTATGGACTTAGAACTTGTCTGCCTTGAAATTAATTCATGAATAACTTGTAGAGTACTTAATGGAATTTTTAGTCGAGTTGTGACGAAGTTAAACTCGACTTATAGTTTGATGAATGGCGGGCGGGCGGTTTCTCGTGAACATTTGGTTTCCGGATGATAACTTGATAATGGTTCGACCCATGTTCATGAAACTTCATAGGTAGGTTGGCCTCGGTGAGAGGAAAAACCCTATTTATTTTGGACTCACTAGGTCAATGGTGAAGGTCACAGTGACCTTGAACATACTAAATCATAAAGAATTGGTTTCCGGATAATTTGACTATGGTTGAACTCACATTCATGCAACTTCATATGTAGGTTGGCCTTCGTGAGAGGAAGAACCCTATTTATTTTGGACTTGCTAGGTCAAAGGTCAAGGTCACAGTATCTCTGAACATAGTAAATCAAAACACTTGGTTTCCAGATAACTTGATAATGGTTTGACCCATGTTCATGAAACTTCATAGGTAGGCTGGCATCAGTGAGAGGAAGAACCCTATTTATTTTGGACTTGCTAGATGAAAGGTCAAGGTCACAGTGACCTTGAACACAGTAAATCATAAACAATTGTTTCCGGATGATAACTTGACTATGGTTCAACCCACATTTATGAAACTTCATATGTAGGATGGCCTTCTTGAGAGGAAGAACCCTATTTATTTTGGACTTGCTAGGTGAAAGGTCAAGGTCACAGTGACCTTCAGCATAGTAAATAAACAATTGGTTTCTGGATGATAACTTGATAATGGTTTGACCCACATTCATGAAACTTCATAGGTAGGTTGGCCTAGGTGAGTGGAAGACCCCTATTTATTTTGGACTTGCTAGGTCAAAGGTCAAGGTCACAGTGACCTTGAACATAATAAATCGTAAACAATTGGTTTCCGGTTGGTAACTTGATAATGGTTCCACCCATGTTCATGAAACTACATAGGTAGGTTGTCATTGGTGCAAGAAAGAGCCCTATTTATTTTTGAATCACTAGGTCAAAGGTCAAGGTCACAGTGACCCTTCAGATAGTAAATTGTAAACAACTGGTTTCTGGACGATAAATTGATAATGATTAAACCCACTTTTGTGCTGTCACAACTCGACATTGGATTGGTGATCCTATAGGCATTTTTTCATATTAGAGCTGTGCGGTTAACCGAAAATTCGGTTCGGTTTCGGTTTTATTAGCAAAACCAAAACCGAGACCGAATCAATTACAGAAAACCGGTCTTCCCGGTTTCCAAATTAAATGTTGAAAATCTCTCATCAGGTTTTCACATTCCAGAATAATGAGTGATACAACATAAAGTTAGTTTATTTTGAAACTTTAGAGTCACAATACACCTTTTGCAGAACAGTTACTAATTTGTATCGCGTTCAAGCGGTACATTAACCAGAATTTTGTGAAAATAGGTGATAAAATTGACTTCTCACGCATCCGCTTTTTACTTGAATTGAATAAGGTCATAAAGAGTGTTATAGACAATGTTTTACTACGACACAAATATAATTTTACAACGAACTCAAGGCAAGAAATCGATTTCTTGAACTTGAAACTCTTGAGATAATTGACACAAATACATTGCACTCAGGAAAATTCAGAGTGTATTACACACGTGCTTTGCCGTGGTAATGGAGTGTCCCCCCCCTCTTTACTACGATACAAATATAATTTTACAACAAACTCAAGGCAAGAAATCGTTTTCTTGAACTTAAAACTCTTGAGATAATTGACACAAATACATTGCACTCAGGAAAATTTAGAGTGTATTACACCGTGCTTTGCCACCTCTTTTTAAATTTATGTTTTCGGCTGCTATTTAACAATAAATCCCTCCCCATCCACTTTAACTGTTGACATAGGAATCAGGACCATGGTGTCCTCAAGTTTCGTGTCCCAGTGTTACTTCCCGTGGCCCTGCTACTATTGAATTTGACTTGGATATCTCGATAAAGTGTCCTGTTCTGTTTTATTTTATAGATGGGTCACTTACAATTTTTTATTAGCTCACCTAGCTGAAAGTCAGGTTGAGCTTTTCTGATCACTTTTTGTCCGTCATCTGTTGTCCGTGGTGTTTGGGTCATTTTCTCCCAAGCCACTGGCTGCAGTTCAATGAAAATTCACATGAGTAACGGTTATATAGGGGCATTTGGGTTTTTCTTCAAATTGGGTATCTGCTCATATTGAGGAGGGGTGTGGGGCCAAAATGCAAAAAAAATTTTAAAATCTTCTCATGAACCAGCCGTAGCAGAGACTTGATATCTGGTATGCAGCTTCCATTTGAGGTGTAGACTAGTTTGTTCAAGAGAAGTTTGACGGGCAATATTTGCCTTTATTCTGGGAGGGGCAAGAATTTTCGCCAAGCCCAAAATTTCTATTTTCCAAACCGAGAGGCAGATTTGAACCAAATTTGATATGAGGGCTTATTGGGTCATAAGTACTTAATTTATGTCAAAACTTTTTTTTCCTGTCGCCCCATGGGAACCGCAGGAGCTAAAAATAGAAAAAAATTAATACGCCCATATCTCCAAAACTACACGGCACTGAGAATTCTTATTTGGTGTGAAGCTTCCTTAGGACCAACAGAATGGAATGGTAAAAAAAAATTGCTATCGGTTTTATCATGGGGTACTTTTTGGGGACTTTGAAAAAGTGCTGAGTCAGCATTTTTTTAACACTGTGGGTAATGGGAAAAACATCTAACACTACTTTTCTCCCAAACCACTGCTCCAAAAGCTTTCAAATTTCACATATAACATCTTTGGAAGATTGTTTCACATGTTTATTGAAATCAATTCCCTGGGTCCATATATGGGCTCTCTATGGGAGCCCAAATGTTCAAATTAGTGCAATATGAGGAATATTCTTTAAAACTCTTCATCTTCAAATCTACCAATAGGAATCTTTTGATATTTGGTATGCAGCATGCTTAGGGAGGTGAGATTCAAGTTTGTTCAAGCCAAATCCCTGGGTTCATATTTAGACTGAAAATTTGGGGTCCCACTCCGGACTTAGAAATTTTGTACCAAAATCCGGAAATCAGTTTTTTGGTTTTTAGCTCACCGAAGGGAGCTCAACTTATCACTTGCCATCTGTCGCCGTCCGTCGTCGTCTGTTGTCATCCGTTGTTGTGAACATTTTGCAAACAACTTCTCCTCTGAAACCACTGGTCCGATTTTCACGAAACTTCATGTGGATGTTCATTACTATATGACAATTCATGTTTGTTCAAATGAAATGGCCACGTCCCTTGGGGGCTCTGTATGGGGCAATACTCTAATAGTACCATATGAATTATAGAAAAATTATTAAAAAATCTTCTCCAGAACCAGTGGGCAGAATCATTTGATATTTGGTATACAGCATTATGGGGTGGATCTGATTCAAGTTTGTTCAAATCGGCCCCCTGGATTCATAATTGGGCTCACTATAAAAGCCCAAATTCGAACTTAGTGCATTTCAGGCAAATTTATTAAAAAATCTTCTCCAGATCCAGCAGGCAGAATCTTTTGATATTTGGTATGCAACATTGGGGGGTGGATCTGATTGAAGTTTGTTCAAATTGCCTCCCTGGATTCATATTTGGGGTCAGTATTTGCCCAAATTTGAACTTAGTGCATTTCAGGCAAATTTCTTTAAAAATCTTCTTCTTAAGATCCAGCAGGAAGAATCTCTTGATAATGGGTATGCAGCATGCTTAGGGGGGTGAGATTCAAGTGTGTTCAAGCCAAGTCCCTGGGTTCATATTTGGGCTCACTGTGGTATCCTGAATTATAACTTAGTTCAAAATGAGGAATTTTCTTTAGAAATCTTCTTCAGATCCAGCAGTCGGAATGTTTTGATATTTGGTATGCAGCATCCTTAGGGAAGTGAGATTCAAGTTTGTTCAAGCCATATCCCTAGGTCCATATTTGGGCTCACTGTGGGAGCTTGGAATTGTAACTTAGTTTGAAATGAGGAATTTTCTTAAAAAATCTTCTTCTTCAGATCCAGCAGTCAGAATGTTTTGATATGTGGTGTGTAGCATCCTTAGGGGAGTGAGATTCAAGTTTGTTAAAGCCAAGTCCCTGGGTCCATATTTGGGCTCACTGTGGTATCCTGAATTATAACTTAGTTCAAAATGAGGAATTTTCTTTAAAAATCTTCTGCTTCAGATTCAGCAGTCGGAATGTTTTGATATTTGGCATGCAGCATCCTTATGGGGTGAGGTTCAAGTTTGTTCAAGCCACGTCCCTGGGTTCATATTTGGGCTCACTGTGGGATCCCGAATGATAACTTTGTTTCAAAATGAGGAATTTTCTTTAAAAATCTTCTTCTTCAGATCCAGCAGATGAATGCTTTTGATATTTGGTATGGATCATCCTTAGGGGGGTAAGATTCAAGTTTGTTCAAGCCATGTCCCTAGTTCCATAAAATTTGTCTCTCATGACTTCATTCCTTTGTAGTGTTGATGAACCATGTCTGTGGCAACCATTTTTGTTATACCGCCCACTTTTGTTATACCTCACCAGTTTTGTAACAGCGATCGCCCATTTTTGTTATACCTCTCCAGTTTTGTAATAGAACGCCAGCTTTTGTTATAGTACATTAGACCCCACTGGACATGCACCTTCTATAAGTCTACCAAGGCCTTATGTGGTAAGTTTCGCCCAATGAAAAATTATACCACATTAAACATTTTAAAATAACAACAAGACTGTGGTTTACCACATTATCCCAGAATACAACTTAAGGGCGTCCTGGACGCAAGATTTACCACATTAGGTACAAAATGTAAACACGGACGGACGGATGGACGGACGGACGGACGGATGTACTTGTGAGGTAATTTCAGTGTTAGATACGGGTAAAATTCCGCACCTGCGACCGTTTTTGCACTTCAAAAGTGGTGTTTTGAGGGGCCGCTCCTCAGAAGAGGGGACTGGACCAGTGGTTAAATCACCGGTTTGCACAAGTAACGTCTGTACGCACAACTTGTTCACACACGTAATCTGAAGTAGCCTGAACAGACAGACGGATGGACTGACAGACAAGTGGGTGGTCAGGCGGGTGGGAGGGCGGGAGGGCTTCGGTGGGCTTCCGGGTGATCATCGGGCAGGCAAGCAAGGAAGCAGGCAGGCAGGCAGGCAGGCAGGCAGGCAGGCAGGCAAGCGGACAGGCCGGCCGGTCAGCGGGCAGATAGCTAGCAAGCATGCAGGCCATCGAATAAAAACGAATTTGTGTTTCCCTTTCCTTACATGTACGTTTCAAATACACCCAAACTCCAACCAAAATCATCAAACACACGTTAAAATAGGGGCGAATGCAAGTTTTGATTTCAAGTATTACAAAAGCTGGCGATTTATATGACAAAAGTGGCTAGCTGTTTTTTTTATAACAAAAATGGGCGATTTTTATAACAAAAATGGTGACCTCAAACTGTAACAAAAGCTGGCGTTCTATAACAAAACTGGTGAGGTATAACAAAAATGGGCGATCGCTATTACAAAACTGGTGAGGTATAACAAAAGTGGGCGGTATAACAAAAGTGGTTGCAACGCATGTCTAACTGAATGTGACCCCAAATACTTCTTTGAACCACTTTGTTTGAATCACTTTGCCCAGTGAGCGATTAAGGCCCCTTGGGGCCTCTTGTTTATTGTTTTGGTCAATTTTAAGACAAAAATTTTTTTTTTTTTTACACTGAAAATTTGGGGTCCGGTGGGACTTCGAAAATTTTGGACCAAAATCCAGAAATGAGTTTTTTTTGGTTTTTATGCATTTTGGTCAATTTTAAGAGAAAAAAAAAATTTTTTCTTTACATTGAAAATTTGGGGTCCTGGTGGGACTTCGAAAATTTTGGACCAAAATCTGGAAATTAGTTTTTTGTTTATTTATGCGTTTTGGTCAATATTAAGAAGAAGGAAAAAAAATTTTAGTCTGACAATATTTTGTTTGGGACTTCGAAAATTTCTGAACAAAAATAAAAAAAAATCTGTTTTTTATGCGTTGATCTCAATTTTGGGACTTAAAAGTGCAGGAACTGAAAATAGAAGGACAATCCTGTGTAGTGTGTGGGCACAATCGCTTCATCTAGTTGGTATATGCATTTCTTAGGATGGGCGTATGCAGCTTATTCAAGTCAAGTCCCTGGTTTGATTTTTAGACTACCATGTCAGGTAAGCGCCCTAAGGCCCCCTGGGGCCTCTTGTATATACTGCAAAATAATCTTCCAATAAGCAGTGTATGCATTGTTGTGTTTGTACAAAGAAAACCGAAACCGTAAACCAAGTTTTTAAAGAAAAACCGAACCGTAACCGAAACCGAACTGAATTTTCAAAACCGCATAGCTCTACTTCATATTTGGTGTGCAAGTCTATCCTATTGATGTCTACCCACAGTACAAGGCAGATGTTATGTAGTGTATTCTTGTAGGAGTTATTGCATTTATGGACTTTGATTTTGTACATCCCAAAATTTAATCATGAATAACTTCATGATGTAATCAACACCTTCCACAATTTCTAATGTAGTGAGTTGAAACTTTAGGATATGGTTACACATGTCTTGCAGATGTGCAACATATATAAAGTTTGCAGAAAAATATTTTTTTCACAGAATTATCAAATCAAGTCACTCACATTTGGTAAAGAGGTGGGGGGTACCTTTTTGTGTCACCCCTATGGTGACACTTAATAGCTCCTATGATATATGCCCCAATGGTCTGTAATCTGTCACAGGTCTGTCATCTGTCATCCTTCACCTTCAGCATCGCTCTGTAATTAATCTTTCATTTCTGTTATGCTATCCAAGGTGTTGCAGGCATGGGTATATGCCACCCTCGACTTTGCTCTAGTTCATTTCGGGATTACTGTTAAAAGTAAAGGTCCTGTCCATGAATTCATGTAAAACATAGCTTATCTTGCACAGGCAGGCATGCAAATTTCACTGAAACGCTTGTTTCGTTTCCATACAGGTTCCGTTGGGGTAAAATCACCGAAACGAAAAACAGGTTCCCACAAATTTTTTAGCATTTTCACTTTTTACCAAGGGATACTTAAAACACATTACTACTTTTTTGCCATGACTAAAATTGTATTATTTTTTATACGCCCTTTGGATAAACTGTCATATTATGTAAATGGTCTGCCTACCTGTCTGTCCATCTGTCCGTCCGACTAAACAAATCAGGTTTATGTTCCTAGTTGTTGGCACACAGCGCTGTTATGTGTCTAGTCTGATTTATGTGACTAGCCACATAAAGTTGAACTAACAAATGGTGTTTATGTGTCTAAAAAAGTGGGTTGTATGGCTAATATGTTTTTTATGTGACTAAAATGGTTTATGTGGCTTAAACGTGACAAAAAGTGGGTATTGTAGTTTGAAGGATTTTATGTTAGGATAAAAGTTAGAGTTAGGGTCAGTAAGCTGAAGGGGTTAGGGTTTGCTAGCACCCAGAAATTAGATTTAAATAAAGATTTTTTATTGGTTGTCCATGCATTTTAAATTCCTCAAATATTTCAGCCCCATGAACACTGACTTAGGAGCATCCATCCGTCTGTCCGTCTCTGTCCATCCATCTGCAGTCCGTAAACAATTGGTTTCCAACTTATTTCTCCAGTTTGTATTATTTGATCTCAACCAAAGTTGATATTTGTATTACCCAGTTAGTAATACAGGCCAAGTTCGAATATGGGTTCGAATATGGGTTCTATCCAATTATTTTTAGCTCCCCCTGACGAAGTCAAGATGAGCTTATCTAATCGCTCTCACTCTGTTGTCCAAGACCACTGGGCCAATTCAAGCGAAAGTTTGTGTGAGTGATGGTCCCGAAGGGGCATTGCATTTTTATGTGTACTCATACTATGTATGGTACACAATGCCATCATCCGGGGTGGCCACCCGTCGTTCATCCATCCTTTGTCCGTCCGTCTGTCCGCCCGGCGTCCGTATCCATTTCTTTGTCATTCGATAACTTGAAAAATATTGCTTGGATTGTCAAGTTACTTTATATTTGTGTTCAGGTTACTGATGTGCCGAGCTGTATAGTTTTTTTTTGTCCGTCCGTCTGTCGGTCTGTCGGTCCGTCCGTCTGGCATCCGTATCCATTTCTTTGTCATTCGATAATTTGAAAAATATTGCTTGGATTGTCAAGTTACTTTATATTTGTGTTCACGTTACTGATGTGCCGAGCTGTATAGTTTTTGGTGTAAATCTGATAATTTGATCCTGAGATATTAATCCTTTATCCTTCAAATTGAAAATTCCTCCAATCCCTTTGGCATTCGATAACTTGAAAAATATTGCTTTGATTGTCAAGTTACTTTATATTTGTGTTCAGGTTACTGATGTGCCGGGCTGTATAGTTTTTTTTGTCCGTCCGTCCGTCTGTCCGTCTGGCTGGCATCCGTATCCATTTCTTTGTCATTCGATAACTTGAAAAAAATTGCTTGGATTGTCAAGTTACTTTATATTTGTGTTCACATTACTGATGTGCCGAGCTGTATAGTTTTTGGTGTAAATCTGATAATTTGATCCTGAGATATTAACCCTTTATCCTTCAAATTGAAAATTCCTCCAATCCCTTTGGCATTCGATAGCTTGAAAAATATTGCTTGGATTGTCAAGTTACTTTATATTTGTGTTCAGGTTACTGATGTGCCGAGCTGTATAGTTTTTTTTGTCCGTCCATCCGTCCGTCTGTCGGTCTGTCCGTCTGTCCGTCTGGCATCCGTATCCATTTCTTTGTCATTCTATAACTTGAAAAATATTGCTTGGATTGTCAAGTTACTTTATATTTGTATTCACGTTTCTGATGTGCCGAGCTGTATAGTTTTTGGTGTAAATCTGATAATTTGATCCTGAGATATTAACCCTTTATCCTTCAAATTGAAAATTCCTCCAATCCCTTTGGCATTCGATAACTTGAAAAATCTTGCTTGGATTGTCAAGTTACTTTATATTTGTGTTCAGGTTACTGATGTGCCGAGCTTTATGTGTACCCATACTATGTATGGTACACATAATGCCATCATCTGGGGTGGCCATCCGTCATTCGTCCGTCCGTCCGTCTGTCGGGCTGTCCGTCCGGCATCCGTATCCATTTCTTTGTCATTCGATAACTTGAAAAATATTGCTTGTTTTTGTAAATCTGATAATTTGATCCAGAGATATTAACCCTTTATCCATCAAATTAGAAACTCTTCCAATCCATTTCTATATGTACCCATACCTTGTATGGTGTACATAATGTCGGCATCCGTGGTGCCCCTTCGTCATACAGTTTTCTGCTAGTTGCGTGTATGGGTACACATCTGACGATTTCATCGGCCTATTTTTGTTCACTCCACATGCCCATCCCACAGTGAGGGGGTGGTGGAAATTTAAAAAATCCTCTTCTTATGAACCAGTGGGTACAGTGACTTGATATTTGGTATGGAGCTTCCTTTTGAGGTGTAGAATCAAGTGTGTTCAAACAAAGTCTGTGGAGCAATATTTGCCTTTGTAATGGGAGGGGCAAGATCTTTAGCCCTGCCTGAAATTTCTATTTTCTGAACCGATGGTCTGATTTGAAGCAAATTTGGTATGTGGTATTATTGGGTCATAAGTCCTTGTCTCATGCCAAAACAAATTCCAGTATCCTGTGGGGATCCCAGGAGCAAAAAATAAGAAATTTTCAGACGCCTTTATTTCCCAAACCACATGGAACAGAGAACTGTTATTTAGTATGAAGCATCCTTAGGACCAGTAGAATTGAATGGTAAAAAATATTGCCATCGGTTATGTCGAGGTGTTCTGTAGGCGCATCGAAGAAATGCTCAGTCAGCATATTTGCTAAAATTTAAAAAAGAAATTTCTCCAGGACCAGTTGTCAGAATCTTTTGATATTTTTTTTTGTTAGCTCATTTGACTAAAAGTCAGGGTGAGTTTTTCTTATCACTCTTCGTCCGTCATCCGCCGTGAAGGTGGTGTTTGAGCCTCTTTCTCCTAAACCACTGGCCACATTTTAATTAAATTTCATGTAAGTAGTGGTTATATAGGGGCATTTTGATTTTTATGCAAATCAGGCTTCGGCTCATATTTGGAGTGGGGTGGGGCCAAAATGCACAAATTTTAAAAAATCTTCTCATGAACCAGCCATAGCAGAGACTTGATATTTGGTATGCAGCTTCCATTTGAGGCGTAGACTCAAGTTTGTTCAAGAGAAGTTTGACTGGCAATATTTACCTTTGTTCTGAGAGGGGCAAGAATTTTTTCCCTGCCCAAAATTTCTATTTTCTGAACCCACAGGCCAATTTGAACCAAATTTAATATGAGGTATTATTGGGTTATAAGTACTTGATTTATGCCAAAATTTTTTTCCTGCAGCCCCATGGGAACCGCAGGAGCTAAAAATAGAAAAAAATTAAAACGCCCATATCTCCAAAACTGCACGGCACCGAGAATTTTTATTTGGTGTGAAGCTTCCTTAGGACCAACAGAAAGGATTGGTAAAAAAAAATTGCCATCGGTTTTATCATAGGCTACAATTTCGGGACTCCGAAAAAATGCTGAGTCAGCACTTTTCAACACTGTAGGCAATGGGAAAAACATTAAAAAATCTTCTCCAGATCCAGCAGGCAGAATCTTTTGATATTGGGTATGCACCATGCTTAGGGGTGAGATTCAAGTTTGTTCAAGCCAAGTCCCTGGGTTCATATTTGGGCTCACCGTGGTAGCCCGAATTATAACTTAGTTCAAAATGAGGAATTTTCTTTAAAAATCTTCTTCAGATCCAGCAGTCGGAATGTTTTGATATTTGGTATGCAGCATCCTTAGGGGGTGAGATTCAATTGTTCAAGCCATGTCCCCAGGTCCATATTTGGGTTCACTGTGGGAGCCCAAATGATAACTTAGTTCAAAATGAGGAATTTTCTTTAAAAATCTTCTTCTTCAGATCCAGCAGTTGGAATGTTTTGATATTTGGTATGCAGCATCCTTGGGTGGGGGGGGGGGGGGGGGGTGAGATTCAAGACATGTCCCTGGGTCCATATTTGGGCTCCTTGTGGGATTTTCTTTAAAAATCTTCTTCAGATCCAGCAGATGAATGAATGCTTTTGATATTTGGTATGCAGCATCCTTAGGGGGTAAGATTCAAGTTTGTTCAAGCCATGTCCCTAGTTCCATAAAATTTGCCTCTCATGACTTCATTCCTTTGTAGTGTTGATGAACCATGTCTAACTGAATGTGACCCCAAATACTTCTTTGAACCACTTTGGGCGGTGAGCGATTAAGGCTCCTTGGGGCCTCTTGTTTATGAACCAATTTCTTTGAAAGTTGGTATGGACATTCACTACCATGCGAACCTGTGCATCTGCAATTATAGTTTTGATCAGACCTTTTTTAGCTCAACTTTGGCGAGGCCAAATTTGAGCTTATTCCATGGCCAGTTGTCCGTCTGTCAACAATTCAATACGGCTCGGGCTAGAGGCTGTATTTATGAACTGATCTTTACGAAACTTCTTGGGTACCTTTGTTATGACCGTGGGATGAGAACGAGTGTTTTTGGGTCCGATCCGAAATTCAACTTGGCTGCTGGCAGCCATTTTGTATAAAATTAGGTACAATCAGATTTTTGCGCAGAACTTCCATATGAAAGCGCTGATTTGAATAATTTTTTGTATGAATGTTTAGTACCTTGGGATACATCACATATAATACAGGGTTTTTTTCTGGTGCGTAAATTATGCAAATTAGACTAACATTGATGTATTTAGTGTTAATTTCAGCATGAAAGTGCAAATGCCAATACGGCTTGGGCTAGAGGCCGTATTTATGAACCGATCTTTACGAAACTTCTTGGGTACCTTTGGTATCACCGTGGGACGAGAACGAGTGTTTTGGGGTCCGGTCCGAAATTCCAAGATGACCGGTGGCAGCCATTTTGTACAAAATTAAGTGTAATCAGATTTTTGCACAGAACTTCCATATGAAAGCTCTGATTTGAATAATTTTGTGTGTGAATATTTAGTACCATGGGATACATCACATATAGTACAGGTTTTTTTCTCGTGCAGCAATTCTGCAAATTAGATGAACTTTGATTTTTTCAGTGCTACTTTCACACAATAAGTACACATGTCAATACGGCTTGGGCTAGAGTCTGTATTTATGAACTGATCTTCACGAAATGTCTTGTATACCTTTGTTATCACCTTCGGACGAGAACAAGTGTTTCTGTGTGCGGTCCAAAATTCAAGATGGCTGCCAGTGGCCATTTTGTACCGAAATTAGGTCTGATCAGTTTTTTGTACACAACTTCTATACGGCTCAGGCTAGAGGCTGTATTTATGAACCGATCTTTACGAAACTTCTTGGGTACCTTTGTTATCAGCGTGGGATGAGAACGAGTGTTTTTGGGTGTGGTCCAAAATTCAAGATGACCACCAGCAGCCATTTTGTACCAAAATTCGTGCAATCAGTCTTTTGTACAGAACTTCTGTATGAAAGTTCTGCTTTGAATAAATTTTTGTATGAATGTTTAGTAACATGGAATACATCACATATAGTACAGGTTTTTTTCTCATGCAGAAATTATGCAAATTAGATAAACTTTGATTTATTCAGTGTTACTTATACACTGTAAGTTCACATGTCAATACGGCTCGGACTAGAGGCTGTATTTATCAACCGATCTTCACGAAATGTCTTGGGTACCTTTGTTATCACCTTTGGACGAGAACGAGTGTTTCTGGGTGCGGTCCAAAATTCAAGATGGCTGCCAGTGGCCATTTTGTACCGAAATTAAGTTTTTTGTCACAACTTCTATACAGCTCGTATTTATGAACTGATCTTCACAAAACTTCTTGGGTACCTTTGTTTTCACCTTGGGACAGGAATGAGTGTGTTTTGGGGTGCCTTTGTTATCACTGTGCTATGAGAACAAATATTTTGGGGTTCAGTCAGACCCACTCTGGGACGCAAAGATTTCTTTTCTAGTTTAGCATCTGACTGTCACCCACCTTTACAATACTTTACCTATACATTTGTTACAGGCTACGGTCAGTATTTATGTACAGACCGTTACAATACTTAAAATGTACCTTTGTTATCAGGTCATTACCTAGATGTTTGTCATTGTTGTGGCACATACTGTACATGTACAAGTTGAGCTACAGTGTCATTGACACTTTCATTTCCAGAGTTGTTCTCCTTTTTACATCTTAGAATATGAGGGGGGGTGGGGGGGGTATTGAAGACCCATCTGGGACAGTCACACCTCTGGTTGTATCTCGCTTTATCTTTTCATTTCTTCCGGACCACAAAAAGTTGAAAAACATTGCCTGAATTTTATTTAATATATCTTTTGGTGGGTCAGGAAAAAACTATTAAACAGTGTATTAAAATAGGTAACGCTAGCATTTTGATGACAGTGGATTTTCCAAGTAATGTTGGGTAACGGAAAGACCAGTCTTTTAGTAATTTTTCAATTTTTTTCATCTTATTTAGATAATTATTTAGAACATAGTTTTGGTTAATAGGTTGTATTCCTGAAATTGTAAAAGAATTTGCATCATTCCAGAAAACTATTTCACATGTTGAAGGTTCTTCGTCGCAACCTCGTTTTGAACCAATCCTAATTACCGGAGTCTTGTATACAGCATCCATGGGGGTGGGGGGGGGGGGGGGGGGGGGGCAGGGCCAGGGCCAGATACAAGTATGTTAATAAACTGAAGTGCCTTGGCTCATATTTTCATATTTGGGCTCAATACAGGAGCCCAAATTTTTAACTTAGGTCATGATCTATCAACTGTGACGACTGCCCGAGCCCAAAACCTTTAGCACAGTCTACAGGTCATATTTATGGAGGGATTTCATTGTAAGTTGGTAGGTTGACTCCATATAATATCTAGATGAGAACATCCCCTTTTGGTCGCGTTTGGTCGACTCCATATAATGTCTAGATGAGAACATCCCCTTTTGGTCGCGTTTGGTCAGCTGTGATGGCTGCAGGGGCACAAAGCCTGAAAACCTTTAGCGCAGTCTATAGGTCATATTTATGAAGGGATTTCATTGAAATTTAGTAGGATGACTCCATATAATGCCTAGATGAGAATGTTCCCTTTTGGTTGCGATTGGTCAACTGTGATGGCTACACAGGCCCAAAGCCCAAAAACCTTTAGCACAGCCTACAGGCCGTATTTATGAAGGGATTTCATTGTAACTTGATAGGATGACTCATTTTGGAATAATGTCATTGTAACTTGGTAACTTCCGTTGACATACATTAACTGTGAGGGCCACATACATTAAGTGTGATGGCCAGATTAACCCACCCCTCAATTCTTTAGTACAGTCTACACCACATATTATTATACCCCCCCCCCCCCCCCCCCCCCCACAAACAAAGTTTGGGGGGGTATATAGGAATCACCCTGTCCGTCCATCTGTCCGTCCTTATAAGCGCAACTCCTCCTAAACCATTTGAAGAATTTTCATGAAAGTTTACACAATGGAAGAACTCCTTATGAAAATGTGCATGAAGCAATATAATTCCGTTCTGACATTTCCAAGGGGAGATAATCTAACTTATACCGTCTGTCCATCCTTGTAAGCGCAACTCCTCCTAAACCGTTTGAAGAATTTTCATGAAACTTTTCGCAATGGAAGAACTCCATATGAGGATGTGCATGAAGCAATGAAGCAATATAATTCCGTTCTGACATTTCCAAGGGGAGATAATCTAACTTATACATTTCAGGCGTTGCGAGGGGGGGGGGGGATCACTTTGTGAGTTTGCTCCCAGTACCACTAGTTTTTATTGAAAACAGAGCATACAGGGAACAGAAATTAACATATTCCCAATTATCACAATTCTTGTCTTATTTCATAATCCTTTCATAAACATTGAACATTATCATTTTCATCAAACACAACACATAGACAAGTGAAGCTACAGTGTCATTGACACTTTCATTTTCAGATTTCATATGCAGCTTTGGTGTGATGTCTTTTCTGCAGAAACTTGAATGAATGACTTGGCATTACTCAAGTTTCTGTTTAGTTCAGCGCCTTCTTGGACAAGTGGGGCTGCAGTGTCATTGACACTTTCATATTAATATTCATGCAGAGATGTAAATGCACAAACTTTTTTTTTTAGCTCACTTTAGCTCACCTAACTGAAAGTCAGGGGGGCTTAAGTGATCAGTTTCTGTCCATCGTTGTCCGTCCATCCGTCTGTCTCCATCCATCTGTCTCCATCTGTCCTTTGTCCATCCGAGATGAACTTTATTACATTATCGACTTCTCATAAACCAATGGACCAAATTGAACCAAATTTGATATGCATGTTCCCTATCATATGTGAATTCAAGTTTGTTCAAATAAAGTTGCCACACCCACAGGGAACTTCATAAGGGGTATTAGTCTGATAGCACCCATAAAATGTTTTCAAAAATTAAAAAAATCGTCTCCACAACCATCGAACTATTCCAGTGAACAAAACATTCTCATTTTGAGGACAAAAACTGTATGCTTTTGTCCTCTCTCATTGCAGTAGTGCTGCTCCTTTAACAATGGCCTTTGGTGTGATGACCATTCAATATCTAAAATTCCCATCTATCTGACTGTGAGTGACAAAAGGAGTGTTTTCTCTGTCTTTTGGGTGGTGCTGTTTGAAACCGGTAGGCCAGTCTGGAAAATGACTGGGTCCGGTAGCTTCACAGTGGTAATAGCAAAATTATGATTGCGGTCATATCCTTCCAATCTGCAAATATAAATTGAAAAAATGTCATGGTGAGAGGACACTCAGTGTAGTTTTGATTTCACTCAGAAAACAAAACACAAGATGCACTTGCAAACTTTCAGTTTACGGACGACTGGGTACAACCTGGTGATCGATGAGATGGAAGTTTGCAAGTGCTTCTTGTGCTTTTATGAAAAACTTTTAATACTTCTTGCATCTAAAATCTTCCCCGCCGCGATTTAGTAGGAATTCACCCTTCATGTACTGTATATCCAGCTAAGGCAACCCACTCAATTGTGATAATGGCAGTGCAATTAACTTAATGGTCTCATTGGACAGGACATAAAATTATGGATGGGGCACACCAACCCTCTGTGAATATTAAAGAACAAAATACCGACACAATTAAATAGTAAATACCAAGATATATGTATAAATGGCTCATGCATTTTAGTACCGTACTAACTGCCACTCTTTGAATTAAAAAATTCAAACCACATATCAAACATTATGAATTAGCACTTAACCTAACCCAAATTACAGATGACACTTGCACCAAACTTCTTGTGTAACTAAAAATTGTCCTTTTTTGCTCAACTTCATGAAAGTCAAGCTGAGCTATTGCCATCACATCTCGTTTGTTGGCGTATGTACGTCCATATGTAAGTCTGTATGTATGTCCACAATTCCCTTTGCATACCGCACAGGTTGCATTTATGATCGGATCACTTTGAAACTTGGTATGGGCTCTCTCATCAATCTATTCCTTTGGCACACCCTACATGGCATATTTATGATGGGCCGCATTGAAACTTGGTATGCTTGTTTGGGGTAACCTCTTGATGGGAGCTATCGTTTTTCTTACATTTCCGTAAAAAAAATTGAACGGCAACAACCTTTGATGAACTAACTTAGTGCAGTTATGCATCAGTATTTCCCTTTGGCTCACCCTGCAGGGCACATTTATGATCGGATCACTTTGAAACATGGTATGCTTGTTGGGGGTGACCTTCAGATGGGAGCTATCGACTTGCTTCCATTTCTGTCCAAAAAACATTCCCGCTGGCAACAACCATTTGAACTTGGTTTAGTTAGACATCAATATTTCCGTTTGGCACACCCTACAGGGAACATTTGTGATTGGTTCGCTTTGAAATGTGGTACACTTGTTTGGGGTGACCTCCAGATGGGAGCTATTGATTTTCTTCCATTTCCGTCAAAAAATGTTGCCATGGGCAACGACCTTTGAACTTAGTTTAGTCAGACATCAATATATTCCTTTTGCACGCCCAACAGGGTTCATTTAAGGTCAGGATCGCTTTGACACTTGGTATGCTTATTTAGGGCGACCTCTAGATGAGAGCTCTATCAATTTTCTTCCATTTCTGTAAAACCATTACCATTGGCAACAACCTTTGAACTTAGTTTAGTTAGACATCAATATTTCCTTTTGGCATACCCCCACAGGACACATTTATGATCAGATCACTTTGAAACCTAGTATGCTTATATGGGGTGACCTCTAGATGGGACCTATCGATTTTCTTACATTTTCAAAAAAACATTGCCGTTGGCAACGACCTTTGATTAACGTAGTGCAGTTATGCATCAATATTTCCCTTTGGCACATCCTTCAGGGAACATTTATGATTTGATCGCTTTGAAACCTGGTAGGCTTGTTTGGAGTGATCTGTCAATGGGAGCTATCAATTTTCTTCCTTTTCCGTCAAAAAACATTGCCAGTGACCTTTAAACTTAGTTTAGTCAGTCATCAGTATCTTCCTTTGGCATGTCCTACAAGGCACATTTATGACCGGCCACATTGAAACTTGTATGCTTGTTTGGGGGTGACCTCTCGATGGGAGCTATCGATTTTCTTACATTTCCGTAAAAAAAACGTTAGTCGTTGGCAACGACCTTTGATGAACTTAATGCAGTTATGCATCAATATTTTCGTTTGGCACACTCTGCAGGGCACATTTATGATCGTATTGCTTTGAAACCTGCTATGCTTGTTTGGGGTGACCTTTAGATGGGAGTTATCGATTTTTTTCCATTTCTGTTCAAAAACAGCCGTTAGCAAAAACCTTTGAACTTTGTGTAGTTGTGGATCAATAAATTCCTTTGGCACGCCACACAGGGCATGGTTTTGAAACTTGATATAATTGTTTGGGGAGACCTCTACATGTGAGGTATCGATTTTCTTCCATTTTCGTCAAAAACCTTTGCTTTAGTATTGACCTTTGATTTTAGTGCATTTGTGCATTTATATATTTCTTTGGCACACTGCACAGGTCCCATTAATGATCAGGTTGCTTTGAAACTTGGTATGCTTGTTTGGGGTGACCTCTATTTGGGAGATATCGATTTTTAGCTCAACTTGACAAAGTCAGGCTGAGCTATTGCTGTCACTTCTTGTCCATCGGCATATGTACGTATGTCCACAATTTCCTTTGGAACACCACACAGGTCGCATTTATAATCGGATTGCTTTGAAACTTGGTATGCTTGTTTGGGGTGATCTCTAAATGGGAGCTAACGATTTTCTTTCATTCCGTCAAAAACTTTGCCGCTCACAATGACCTTTGAACTTAGTTTAGCTGGGCACCAATATTTCCCTTTGGCACATATATGATCGGATCGCTTTGAAACTTGGTATGCCTGTTTGGGGTGACCTGTAGATGGGAGCTGTCGATTTTCTTCCATTTCTGTCAAAAATGTTGCCGTGGGCAATGACCTGTGAACTTATCAGTTAAGCATTAATATTTCCCTTCGGCATACCCCACATGGCAAATTTATGATCAGTTGCTGTTGGTGACAACCTTTGATGAACTTAGTGCAGTTATGCATCAATATTTTCTTTTGGCACACCCTGCAGGGCACATTTTTTATTGTATTGATTTAAAACCTGCTATGCTTGTTTGGGGTGACCTAGATGGGAGCTATCGATTTTCTTCCGTTTCCATCAAAAAAGTTGCTGTTGGTAATGACCTTTGAACTAAGTTTAGTCAGGCATGAATATATTCCTTTGGCACGCCCTACAGGGCACATTGATGATTGGATCGCTTTGAATCTTGGTATGCTTGTTTGGGGTGACCTCAAATGGGTGCTTTTGATTTTTAGCTCATCTTTGACTAAGCCAAATTTGAGGTATTGTCATGACCTGTCATCCGTCTGTCCGCCGATCGCGCCGTCAACATGGTTCGGTCTAGAGGCCGTATTTATGAACCAATCTTTACGAAACTTCTTGGGTACCTTTGTTATCACCGTGGGACGAGAACGAGTGTTTTTGGGTCCGTCCGAAATTCAAGATGGCCGCTGGCAGCCATTTTGTACAAAATTAGGTGCAATCAGATTTTTGTGCAGAACTTCCATATGAACGCTCTGATTTGAATAATTTTTATGTTTACCCGTACTATATATGGTACACATAATGCCGGCATCCAGGGTGGCCATCCGTCATTCGTCCATCCTTTGTCTGTCCGTCTGTCCATCTGTCCATCCATCTGTCTGTCTATCCGTCTGTACGTATCCATTTCTTTGGCATTCGATAACTTGAAAAATATTGCTTGGATTGTCAAGTTACTTTATATTTGTGTTCAGGTTACTGATGTGCCGAGCATAAGGTTTTTGGTGTAAATCTGATAATTTGATCCTGAGATATTAACCCTTTATCCTTCAAATTGAAAATTCCTCCAATCCCTTTGGCATTCGATAACTTGAAAAATATTGCTTGGATTGTCTAGTCACTATATATTTGTGTTCAGGTTACTGATTTGCTGAGCTGTATAGTCTTTGGTGTAAATCTGATGATTTCATCCCGAGATATTAACCCTTTATCCTTCAAATTGAAAAATTCCTCCAATCCCTTTGGCATTCGATAACTTAAAAAATATTGCTTGGATTGTCAAGTTACTTTATATTTGTGTTCAGGTTACTGATGTGCCGAGCTGTTTAGTTTTTGGTGTAAATCTGTTATTTTGATCCTGAGATATTAACCTTTTATCCTTCAAATTGAAAATTCCTCCAATCCCTTTGGCATTCGATAACTTGAAAAATATTGCTTAGATTGTCAAGTTACTTTATATTTGTGTTCAGGTTACTGATGTGCCGAGCTGCATGGTTTTTGGTGTAAATCTGATAATTTAATTCTCTGATATTAACCCTTTATCCTTCAAATTGAAAATTCCTCCAATCCCTTTGGCATTCGATAACTTGAAAAATATTGTTGGATTGTCAAGTTACTTTATATTTGTGTTCAGGTTACACAAATTTACTTTATATTTGTGTTCAGGTTACTGATGTGGCGAGCTGTATAGTTTTTGGTGTAAATCTGTTATTTTGATCCTGAGATATTAACCTTTTATCCTTCAAATTGAAAATTCCTCCAGTCCATTTGGCATGAGATAACTTGAAAAATATTGCTTTGATTGTCAAGTTACTTTATAATTCTGTTCAGGTTACTGATGTGCCGAGCTATATAGTTTTTGGTGTAAATCTGATAATTTGATCCTGAGATATTAACCCTTTATCCTTCAAATTGAAAATTCCTCCAATCCCTTTGGCATGAGATAACTTGAAAAATATCAATCCGATTGTCATGTTTATATATTGTGCTGTATTGTTTTTTATGTAAATCTGATAATTTGATCCGGAGATATTAACCCTTTAACCATCGAATTAGTCACTCCTCCAATCCATTTCTATATGTACCCATACCATGTATGGTGTACATAATGTCGGCATCCATGGTGGCCCTCCGTCATACAGCTTTCTACTAGTTGCAAGTATGGGTACACATCTGACGATTTCATCGGCCTATTTCTTGTATGAATGTTTAGTACCATGGGATACATCACATATAATACAGGTTTTTTCTCGTGCGTAAATTATGCAAATAAGACTTAACTTTGATTTATTTAGTGTTACTTTCAGCACTGTAACTGCAAATGCCAATACGGCTCAGGCTGAAGGCCATATTCATGAACCGATCTTTATGAAACTTCTTGGGTACCTTTTTTATCACCGTGGGATGAGAACGAGTTTTTTTGGGGTCCGGTCTGAAATTCAAGATGGCCGCTGGCTGCCATTTTGTACAAAATTAGGTGCAATCAGATTTTTGCGCAGAACTTCCATATGAAAGCGCTGATTTGAATAATTTTTTGTGTGAATGTTTAGTACCATGGGATACATCACATATAATACTGGTTTTTTTCTTGTGTGCAAATTATGCAAATTAGACTAACTTCGATTTATTTTGTGTTACTTTCACCACTGTAAATGCAAATGCCAATATGACTCGGGTTAGAGGCCGTATTGATGAACCGATCTTTACGAAACTTCTTGGATATCTTTGTTATCACTGTGGGACGAGAGCAAATGTTTTTAGGTCCGGTCCGAAATTCAGGATGGCCTCTGGCGGCCATTTTGTACCAAAATTAGGTGCAATCAGTTTTTTGTACAGAACTTCTATGTGAAAGATCTGATATGGATACATTTTTGTACGAATATTTAGTAACGTGGAATACATCAGATATATTACATTTTTTTTTCTCGTGCATATATTATGCGAATTAGAGAAACTTTGATTTATTCGGTGCTACTTATATGCAATTAGTGCACATGTCAATATGGCTCGCGCCGTCAACACGGTTCCGGCTAGAGGCCGTATTTATGATCCGATCTTTACAAAACTTCTTGAGTACCTTTGTTATCACCGTGTGACGAGAACGAGTGTTTTTGGGTGCGGTCTGAAACTCAAGATGGCCACCGGCAGCCATTTTGTAACGAAATTAGTGCAATCGGTTTTTTGTACAGAACTTCTGTATGAAAGTTCTGATTTGAATAAAATTTTGTATGAATGTTTAGTAACATGGAATACATCACAAAAAATAATATGTGTTTTTTTCTCGTGCAGAAATTATGCAAATTAGATGAACTTTGATTTATTAAGTGCTACTTATGCACATTTCAATACGGCTTGGGCTGGAGGCTGTATTTATGAACCGATCTTCGCGAAAATTCTTGGATACCTTTGTTATCACATTGAGATGAGAATGAGTGTTTTTGGGTGTAGTTTTAAATTCAAGATGGCTGCTAGCAGCCATTTTGTACCAAAATTAGGTACTATCAGTTTTTTGTACAGAACTTCTTTTTGAAGGTTTTGATTTGAAATTTTTTTTGAATGAATGTTAAGTAATATGGAATACATCACACATAATACAGGGTTTTTTCTCGTGCAGAAATTATGCAAATTAGATGAACTTTTTTTTATTCAGTGCTACTTATACGCAGTAAGTACACATGTCAATACAGCTCGGGCTAGAGGCTGTATTTATGAACCGATGTTCACAAAACCTCTTGGGTACCTCCGTTATCACCTTGGGGCAGGAACAAGTGTTCAAGATGGCTGCCGACGGCCATTTTATACTGAAATTATGCGCAATCAGTTTTTTGTACAGAACTTCTTGGACTATGTAATCATCATGCAGTGTTTCCGCTAGGGCAAAAAAAACGGGACCGTTTTGGTCATAGGGGAAATTTATGAACACCAGCCCTGGAAATTCGTAAAATTAGCTTTGGCAAACAAAACAATTGCCGTGGGTCCAGCACTGAATTTGCATCGGCAAAAACGCATATGCGTGTGCAAATTTTTCCCTCCGGTTTGAATTCCGACAGATAAAAATGTGTAGTGCTCAGAATTATATATGAAAACCTTTATTACAACTGTAATTTAACAATCCAACTTGCCCAGTGCGTCAAATATATTATGGCAATATCACTGTGTACATGGACGCAGCCATGTTGTAATACCGCACACAAACCGGGTGCGTTCTCTTTTCTCATTGGTTAAAATTGAAAAGATTATTTTTAAATACACAGATAATGTGGGGATACAGAAACAGGCATTCTTCATTGTGATAATCTATGTGAATACATCACCATGTGGGGATATTGAGACTTGTACCATCACTGGTTTGCCCAATCAGTTATAGGTGTTCCCCGATTTTATTGACGTCAGGGAAAATACCTGCTATCATGTGGGTATCATTTCACAATTCAGCTCTGTTAGACTGTTCTGTTTGACTTCTCACCCCCCCCCGTGGGAACCCCGGGAAGTGAAGCAGTGCTTGTTTACTGTGGTAAACAAGCTCTGTTTTCCTGGTAAAATAGGACCCAGCCACTAATGCTTGGGGTGCAAGTCCTCTAAAATAGGCAACATGGTGTATAAACAATTGACTGACCTTGACTTTATCTCCATGTTGTGGTCATGATTAGCCATTGTGCAGAAGTATGTGACCTTAAACAACAATAAATCAATAAATTGACTTCTCACACTTTGGGAATAACCTGTGAGTATTTTCAACAGGGGAATATTAGCTAGGGGAATGGGGCCGTTGAAGGGATCCCCTGCCGGTATAGCGGAAACACTGCATCATGGGATGGTAATGAGTGCTTTGGGGCTCGGCCAAAAATTGAAAATGCCTGTTGGCAGTCATATTTATGGGAGGAATTCTGTGTATTACATTTTTTGTACTGAACCTGTAAAGAAGATTTTTTTTTGTCAGTGTTGCTGTAAATTTATTGGGTGCTTTTGTTATCACTGCTATGAGAACAAATATTTTTGGATTCAGTCAGGCCCACTCTGGGACTCAAAAAGGGAGATAATTAAAAAACTTTTTCAAAAACACCAGACAAAATAATGCTTCTTGAATTCAGCATCCCTAGGATGTGTATATTCAAATGTGTTAAAGCCAAGTTCCTGTGTTAATATTTGTTGTTGTTTGGGGAGGGTAAACATTAGCACAACTCGATTTTCTATTTACAATGAAAAAAATAAAACCTCACCCGTGGGAACTCTATGAGCTAAAGATAATAAATTCAAATACCTATATTTTAAGGACTGGACAAATATTTTTTAATTAGTATGAATCAACCTTAGAAGGGATTGAATCAAACAGGCCAAAACAGTTGCCAACATTTGGCTTATGGTGAGCCATACAAGGATCCCCATTGTGACATTAACCCCTTGAAGATTTCTTTTTTAGTTTAGCATCGAACTGTCGCCCATCTTTACAATACTCTACCTGTACATTTGTTACAGGCTACGGTCAGTATTTATGTGCAGACCTTTACAATATTTTACATGTACCTTTGTTATCAGGTCATCACCTAGATGTGTGTCATTGCTGTTTCACATACTATACATGTACATGTCTTACACAAGTTGAGCTACAGTGTCATTGACACTTTCATTTTGCATTTCCGTTAAAAAAAGATTCCATTGGCAACATTTGACCTTTGATGAACTTAGTGTTATGCATCAATATTTCCCTTTGGCTCACCCTGCAGGGCACATTTATGATCGGATTGCTTTGAAACCTGGTATGCTTGTTTGGGATGACCTCTAGATGGGAGCTATCGACTGGTGGATCTGAGGAAGATTTTTAAAAGAGATTTCCTCGTATTGCACCAAGTTAAAATTTGAGGCTCCCATAGGGAGCCCAAATATTAACCCAGAGACTCAATTTGAACAAACTTGAATTTGATCACCCCCCCCCCCCCCCCCCCCCCCCCCCTCCCTCTACAGATGTTATATACCAAATATCAGAAGATTCTAACCGATGGTGGGTCAGAATGAAGTTTGCTCAAATCTGGTTCCTCAGGTTAATATTTGGGTTTCCCCTCGGAGCCCAAATTTTAACTTAATACAATATGAGGAAATTTCATTAAAAATCTTCTTCAGATTCACCAGGCAGAATGCTTTCATATTTGGTATACAGCATTGGTGAGGGTGCAGATTTTAACATGGTGCAAAATTGGTAATATTCTCAAAATCTTTTTCTCCCAAATATTAACCCAGAGACTCAATTTGAACGAACTTGAATTTGACCCCCCACCCCCCACCCTCCCCCCCACCCCTCCTACAGATGTTGTATACCAAATATCAGAAGATTCTAATCGATGGTGGGTCAGACTGAAGTTTGCTCAAATCTGGTCCCTTGGTTAATATTTGGGTTTCCCCTTGGAGCCCAAATTTTAACTTAATACAATATGAGGAAATTTCAATAAAAATCTTCTTCAGATTCACCAGGCAGAATGCTTTCATATTTGGTATACAGCATTGGTGAGGGTGCAAATTTTAACGTGGTGCAAAATTGGTAATATTCTCAAAATCATTTTCTCCAGATTCACCATCCTGAATCAGGACTGTCATTTTCAGGTAGGCGATTGCCCCGGGCCGTAGTCAACATTCTGCGGACGGTAAACGTCCCCCTAACCGTGATTTCTTCGGACCATTATTAATTTATTAATTCAATCAAAGACACCTCAAACTAGGCTGTCTCAAGCGACAATCTTCGTGGATAGGAGGTAATAAATAATCAATTCCTCCTGGACTGGAGGTAATTTATTAGTGTGAAAGAATAACTGAAAAAAAAAATTCTGTAAAAAACGAAGCGCTACAGTCGAAATTAGGAGAGATATAGGTGAAAACATTGGAGTGCGTAATCAACAAAAGTGATTGAAATATCACGACTTATTTCCATAAAAGGTAACAAAATCACAAGAAATATGTTGTTTTGTGTTTTTTCTATTTCACTGGCATTTGAAGCGGGAACTATAAAGACGTTTTTGTATATTTGGAGGGATGTCTAATTACCAAAATAAACACAACAATTGCATATTATCCCTCAAACCCATGGGAAGAGCTTAGTAACTCCTCAAAAAATAAGGAAATGTTCATTTTTGTTAAAATGTAGCTTTCTCGTTAAATTGTGCATCTTGACAAAACCCACAAATCTGACAGCACAAGGCGGGGGTAGGGGGGGGGGGGTTGGTTGGTTGTAGTGAAGTGGGTGGGGGTGGGGGTGGGGGTTGGGGTTGGTTGTAGTGAAGAGTGGGGTTGTGAGTGGATTCTGACAATTAGAGGTGCTGCACTTGTATTAAGGAAAGGGGAAATCAAAAAAATTATTTTCCAATATGGGGGTGGGCGGAACCAACTGCTGGAATTGGAGGGGGGGGGGAGAGGGAGGAGGAGGGGCACTAACTTGATTTTCAGTGTTTGACAGGTCTGTAGACAAATTTTTGTCCAGTGTATATTTCCTTATCATGGTAGTCCATTAACTGAAACTCTGTTCATGTTCCAGTTCCAGTTCCAGTTCTTTCCCCTCATTTTTAGCTTAACTTGACATAGTCAAGATAAGCTATTGCCATCACGCGAGCGGAAGTCTGTGAGTCTGTTAGTCTGTGAGTCTGTGAGTCTGTGACGTCTGTTCACATTTTCCTTTAGCACGGGCTACACCCTGAAGTTCTTGTCTGATCGTCACGAAATTTCATAAGCAGGTTTGGGGTCAGGTCTAGATGAGAACGTCCCCTTTTGGTCGTGATCGGGCAACCGGTATGGCTGCCCGAGCCCAAAACCTGAAAACCATTAGCACAGTCTGCAGGTCGTATTTATGAAGGGATTTCATTGTAACTTGGTAGGATGCCTCTGTATAATGCCTAGATGAGAACGTCCCCTTTTGGGTATGATCTATCAACCGTGATGGCTGCCCAAGCCCGAAACCCAAAAACTTTTAGCACAGTCTGCAGGTCATGTTTAATGTGGAGGGATTTCATTGTAACTTGGTAGGATGACTCCTTATGATGTCTAGATGAAAATTTCCCCATTTGGGCATGATCTGCCAACCGTGACGACTACCTGAGCCCAAAACCCGAAAACCTTTACCACAGTCTACAGGTCATATTTATTGAGGAATTTCATTGTAGCTTGGTGGGTTGACTTCATACAATATCTAGATGAGAAAGTCACCTTTTGGGCTTGATTGGGCAACTGTGACGGCTACAGGGGCCCAAAGCCTGAAAACCTTTAGCACAGTCTAGAGGTCATATTTATGAAGGGATTTCATTGTAACTTGGTAGGATGACTCCAAATAATGTCTAGATGAGAACGTCCATTTTGATTGCGATCATGCAGCCTTGATGGGTGCCCGAGCCCAAAAACCTTTAGCATAGGTAAAAAAGGTCATATTTATGGAAGGATTTCATTGTAACCTGTTAGGTTGACTCCATGTAATGCCTAGATGATGACATCCCCTTTTGGTCGTGATTGGTCAGTTGTGATGGCTACAAGTGCCCGAAGCCCGAAAACCTTGAGCACAGTCTACAGGTGATATTTATGAAGGGATTTCATTGTAACTTCTTAGGATCACTCCAGATGATGCCCAGATGAGATTGTCCCCTATGGTTGCGATCATTCAGCCATGATGGCTGCCCGAGCCCGAAGCCCGACAACCTTTAGCACAGTCTACAGGTCATATTTATGAAGGGATTTCATTGTAACTTGGTAGGTTAACTTCATATAATGTCTCTATGAGAACGTCCCCTTTTGGACATGATTGGGCTACTGTGACCTCTAAAGGTGCCCGAAGCCCGAAAACCTTTAGCACAGTCTACAGGTCATATTTATGAAGGGATTTCATTGTAACTTGGTAGGATGACTCCAAATAATGTCTAGATGAGAACGTCCCATTTTGGCTGTGCTCATTCAGCCTTGATGGGTGCCTGAGCCCAAAAACCTTTAGCATAGGCAAAAGGTTATATTTATAGAAGGATTTCATTGTAACCTGTTAGGTTGACTCCATATAATGCCTAGATGATGACATCCCCTTTTGTTCGTGATTGGTCAACTGTGATGGCTACAGGTTGCCCGAAGCCCGAAAACCTTGAGTACAGTCTACAGGTCATATTTATGAAGGGATTTCATTGTAACTTCGCAGGATCACTCCAGATGATGCCCAGATGAGATTGTCCCCTTTGGTTGCGATCATTCAACCATGATGGCTGCCCGAGCCCGAAGCCCGAAAACCTTTAGCACAGTCTACAGGTCATATTTATGAAGGGATTTCATTGTAACTTGGTAGGTTGACTTCATATAATGTCTAGATGAGAACGTCCCCTTTTGGGCATGATTGGGCAACTGTGGACGGCTTCAGGGGCCCAAAGCCCGAAAACCTTTAGAACAGTCTACAGGTCATAATTATGAAGGGATTTCATTGCAGCTTGGTAGGATGACTCCAAATAATGTCCAGATGAGAATGTCCCCCTTTTGGTTGCGATCATTCAACCATGATGGCTGCCAGAGCCCAAAGCCCAAAAACCTTTAGCACAGTCTACAGGTCATATTTATTAAGGGATTTCATTGTAACTTGGTAGATTGACTTCATATAATGTCTAGATGAGAACGTCCCCTTTGGACGCAGTTGGGAAACTGACGGCTACAGGGGCCCCGAAGCCCGAAAACCTTTAGCACAGTCTACAGGCCATATTTATGAGGGGATTTTAATGTAACTTGATAGGATGACTCGTTTTGGAATAATTTCACTGTAACTTGGTAACTTTTGTTGATATACGTTAACTGTGAGGGCCACATACATTAACTGTGAGGTCATATTAACCCACCCCTCAGCTCTTTAGTACAGTGTACACCTCATATTATTTTTATCATAAACATAGCACACAGGGAACAGAAATGAACATATTCCCAATTATCACAATTCTTGTCTTATTTCATAAACCTTTCATAAACATTGAACATTATCCTTTTCATCAAACACAACACACAAGTTTAGCTACAGTGTCATTGACACTTTCATTGTGACTTGAATTTATGCTACATTTATGGAGGAGTGAGGCAGGGATTGTTTGGAATTTATTTTTGGCAACTTTTTTCCAGCCTAATTTTTATCAATCGGATTAAACTATGTGTATGTTCCCACAAAATTCCCAATATTTAATGTATTTATTTATTTATTTTTTGAGCATGAATTTTAAAAGTAATGGATGTCCTGTTTTGAAGGAAATTCAGGAAAATTACAGTTTTTGTCTTGTATGGAGAAAACAAGAATCGTCGTGGAACAATCTCACTATTTTGAATTTTTCAAACTTAACATGTCTGTTGATCATTGTGGCTCCCAATTTTTATCTCTTTTGTGGATGGGAAAAATAAATGAAACAAACACTCCCAAATGATTTTGTGAATAATTTTATTTTATACACCCGAAAACCTGAGATTATATACACAAATGTGTCATAGAGTTCATTCCCTGAATTCAATGCGCTCCCGTAGGTTTCAACTTTCTAATTGCTTATATGGGTATACCTGCTCAACTGGAATATATCACTCTTGTAATTATGTCTCTCAGACAACTCTTGTGTCATGCACACGCAAGCTTTCACTCATGTCCTATATAAACCAAAAATGCCCCTCATAAAGCAAAAATGGCCCACGTAGGGTCATTTGAGGTTAAACAAAAATAGCCCTCCTGGAATCATTTAAGGAGAACCATAATTGCCCTCCTGGAATTTTGAAAATGACAGGCCTGCAGAATCTTTTGATATTTGGTATACAGCATCTTTCAAGTTTGTTCAAGTCAAGTTCCTTGGTTGATATTTGTTCTCCCTAGTTTTGCATTACTGAAATCTTGGCTTTATGTCTGTGGTAGAATCCTAATACTAGAAAACAAAAATCATCTGGTATGGACAACATTGTTATAAATATATGAAATAACTTCATTCCTCTGTGATGTTAACTAGCCATAGATGTTAAATATATCCTTGTTTAAACAACTATGGTCAGGTATGCGCCTCAGGCTCCATGGGGCCTCTTGTTGTTTATAGCGCTGGGTACTTTTGGTAGGACTTTTCAGCAGAGCACTCTCATATGCTTTGGCCTGACGTCTGTAAGTGTGGTACTTTGGAACTAGTACACCAGTTATACGATGAAAATGGGGGATAAAACTACATTATTGTTTTTGTTTAGCTAAGTATAAACATTTTAAATGAAAACTGACAAATTATTGGCAAATTTGTTCAAATGGCTAAATGGCTGTATACTACTTTTTGCATTGATGCTAACAATTCAGTAGGAAATTCTTTGGTGAAAATAAATATTTACCTTTCGATGAGATCTTGTTTACGTCCAGTTGTAAGTGCACCATGGTGAGCCAGTTTTTAGCTCACCTGACTGAAAGTCAGGGTGAGCTTTTCTGATCACTTTGCATCTGTCGTCCGTCGTGAAGGTGGTGTTTGAGCCTCTTTCTCCTAAACCACTGGCCACATTTTAATTAAATTTCATGTCAGTAGTGGTTATATAGGGGCATTTTGATTTTTATCCAAAATAGGTTTCGGCTCATGTTGAGCAGAGGTGTGGGGAAAAAATGGCCCAATTTTTTGAAAATCTTCTGATGAACCACCAGTAGCAGATACTTGATATGTGGTATACAGAGTCCTTTTGAGGTTTAGAATCAAGTTTGTTCAAGAGAAGTTTGTTGGGCATTATTTGCCTTCGTTATGGGAGGGGCAAAAATTTTGGCCACGCCTAAAATTTCTATTTTCAGAACCGTGAGGTCGATTTGAACCAAATTTGATATGAGATGATAATGGGTCATAAGTAGTTGATTGATGCAAAAAAAAAATTTCTTATTGCCCCGTGGGAACCTCGGGAGCTAAAAATAGAAAAAACCTTAAAACTGCCATATCTCCAAAACTACACGGCACAGAGAATTCTTATTTTGTATAAAGCTTACTTTTATCCAGTAGAATAGAATGGTTAAAAAAAAATCCCTATCGGTTTGATCACATGGTACTTTTTTCAGGACTTTGAAAAAGTGCTGAGTCAGCACTTTTTAACACTGTAGGCAATCGGAAAAAGATTAAAAAATCTTCTTCTCCAGATCCAGCAGGCAGAATCTTTTGATATTTAGTATGCAGCATTGTAGGGTGGATCTGATTCAAGTTTGTTCAAATCGGCCCCCTGGGTTTATATTTGGGCTCAGTATAGAAGCTCGAATTCGAACTTAGTGCATCTCAGGTAAATTTCTTCAAAAATCTTCTCCAGATCCAGCAGGCAGAATCTTTGATATTTGGTATGCAACATTGTGGGTTGGATCTGATTCAAGTTAGTTCAAATCGGCCCCCTGGGTTTATATTTGGGCTCACTATAGAAGCTCGAATTCGAACTTAGTGCATTTCAGGCAAATTTCTTAAAAAATCTTCTCCAGATCCAGCAGGCAGAATCTTTTGATATTTGGTATGCAACATTGTGGGGGTAGATCTGATTCAAGTTTGTTCAAATCGGCCCCCTGGGTTTATATTTGGGCTCAGTATAGAAGCCTGAATTCGAACTTAGTGCATTTCAGGCAAATTTCTTAAAAAATCTTCTTCTCAAGATTCAGCAGGCAGAATCTTTTGATATTTGGTATGACACATTGTGGGGTGGATCTGATTGAAGTTTGTTCAAATCGGCTCCCTGGATTCATATTTGGGCTCGCTATAGAAGCCCGAATTCGAACTTAATGCATTTCAGGCAAATTTCTTTGAAAATCTTCTTCTCAAGATCCAGCAAGCAGAATCTTTTGATATTGGGTATGCACCATGCTTAGGGGGGTGAGATTCAAGTTTGTTCAAGCTAAGTCCCTGGGTTCATATTTGGGCTCACTGTGGTAGCCCGAATTATAACTTAGTTCAAAATGAGGAATTTTCTTTAAAAATCTTCTTCAGATCCAGCAGTTGGAATGTTTTGATATTTGATATGCAGCATCCTTAGGGGGGTGAGATTCAAGTTTGTTAAAGCCAAGTCCCTGGGTTCATATATGGGCTCCCTGTGGGAGCCCGAATTATAACTTAGTTCAATATGAGGAATATTCTTTAAAAATCTTCTTTTTTTTAGATCCACTGGTCAGAATCTTTGGATATTTGGTATAAGCTTTTCTTAGGAGGAGCAGATGCAACTTGTTGAAATCAATTCTCTGGGTTGATATTTAGGCTACTATGTTAGGTGAGCGCCCTCAGGCCCCTTGGGGCCTCTTGTTTGCGTAGTCTGTCGACTTTCCAATCTTCATGAAGTGACATATTTAGATATTCAACTATTAAAATAACGAAAGTATTAATTTCAGTAAAAAAAAAAAATCCTGTGAATTCGCATGATGGAGGAATTATGTATTTTCTTTGTTCTTGATCGGAGAATGCAGAAGTAAAAAGTTACACCTCATCGAGACGGAGTGCCACATTATGTTAGTTGGCTCAGGTAACATCGTTGGAGCTTGGTCTGGTGATTTTTACAAAAGGTATGGTGCTTTTTGACTTGGAAATTTCACATTTCCATCAACATTTTGGTTTCCGGATGATAACTTGAGTTTGGATTTATAGATCAGGACCAAACCTGGTTTGTTGTGCCTTAATTGTATCAAAATGTGCATAGTGTGGTGAGTTGCACTTTCACTCAAGTTGGTATCCCATTTTGTTGGGTGGGAGATTTCCCCCCCTAGAAACATTTTGAAAATGGAAGGTTATTGTCGCTGTCCTGTGGCTTCTTTGCACATGACCACAATGTTTTCCAGCCAAAACATCATGCAGTTTTATTTTGACTCATCAATTTTGTAAAAGGGACAAGTTGTTAACATGGCTCATGCAACAGGAGATCTACACGGGAGCTATAGCTGTATGCATAACCTCAGGTAGTGCATGTCCATGTGTTATCATGGATAATATTGTGCTTCCTGGTCTCTGTGCTTGTAAAAAAAGGTCACCAACCTGTTATGCATCCTTAACTACTGGATTTGAAGGTTTATACATGAGAAAAAAGTTTCATTGGGCAGTATTACATGTAACCATTTATATTCCTTGTCAGCAGTCCTCTTATGCTACTTATTTGCCTTCAGCATGTTGGTTGGTTTGGGGGGAAGGGGTGGTATTGCTTGATCACAACAAAAACATCCACAAAGTGGAGTTTGCCCCCATAATGTGCTTGGGCTCTCAAAAAAGGCATCCGCCAAATATCTATTTCAACTGACATACCTTCAGATTTCATTCAAAACACCTTCTACTAAAATAGATTTTTGCGTACTTTCACTAACTTGAGTTGTATGGGTGGGATTTCCATTTGGTGTTTCCAGATACATCCTCTATCTATGTACTGTTTCCAGGTTTGTACACCAGGTAAAAGGATAAGCTCCCCGCGGGAACCCCGGGAAGTGAAGCAGTGCCTGTTCACTGCGGTAAACAGGCTCTATTTAACTGGTAAAATAGGACCCAGTGCTTGGGAGGTGCAAACCCTTTCTAAAATGGGCAACATGGCTTATTAACATTCACCCCTGGTCTTGAGTTGATACTCATGTTGTGGTCATGATTAGCCATTGTGCAAAAATATGTCCTTAAACACCAATAAATAAATAAAATAAATAAATAAATAAATAAATAAATAAATAAATAAATAAATAAATAAATAAATAAATAAATATAAGATAAGCACAAGCAAAATATAGGATATAGGTCATCCACAGCATATGGGGATCTTCATTTAATTTAGCATGATGGGTAGAGTTGTTTTACAGACAAAATGTCTTGTGATTTTTCGTAACATACATTGTTGGAATGTTGTGAAAAGCTTGGTCCTCTTCAAGAAACCATGCTTCGTGGTGTGGTCTTTCAAAAGTTATTGATGAATAAATAATTGAAACACTTTCATTGTTTTTAGCTCACCTTGACAAAGTCAAGCTAAGCTAATCCCATCGCTCTCCGTCCGTCATCCGTCCGTCCATCGGTCGTCAGTCAACACCATGTTTTAGTCTTCTCCAAATCCACTGGGCCAATTCAAGTGAAAGTTTGTGTGAGTGATGGTCCTGAAGGGGCATTACATTTTTGTTCACCTCAGCATGCCAAGCCCCATAGGGAGGGGGTGGGGTAAAATGCTCCAAAATATTTTTAAAATCTTCTCATGAACCAGTGATTACAATGACTTGATATTAGGTATGGAGTTTCCTTATGAGGTGTAGATTCAAGTTTGTCAAACGAGGTTCGTGAAGCAATATTTGGCTTTGTAATGGCAGGGGTAAGATTTTTGGCCCTGCCCCAAATTTCTATTTTCTGAACCGATGGTCCGATTTGAATCAAATGTGGTATGTGGTATTATTGGGTCACAAGTACTTGACTCATGCAAAAAATAGAAATATTTTCAAACGCCCATATTTCCCAACCACGCGAAATAGAGAACTGTTATTTGGTATGAAGCATCCTTAGGACCAGTAGAGTTGAACGGTTCAAGAAAATTGCCATCGGTTATGTTAGGGTGTTCTGTAAAGGGCATCGAAAAAATGCGGAGTCAGCATACTTGCAAAAATTTAAAAAAATCTTTTCTCGAGAACCAATGGTCAGAATGTTTTGATATTCGGTATACAGCATCCATAGAGGGTCCAAATTCAAGTTTGTTAAAATAAAGCCCATTGGTTCAAATTTGGGCTCAATACAGGAGCCCGAATTTTTAACTTAGGGCAATATGGGGAATATTCTTTAAAAATCTTCTTCTCCAGAACCACCAGTCAGAATCTTTTAATGTTTGGTATACATCATTGTTATGGGGGTCAGATTCAAGATTGTTCAAACCAAGTCCCTATGTTAACTTTTGGTAGGACTTTTCAGCAGAGCACTCTCATATGCTTTGGACTGACGTCTGTAAGTGTGGTAAGTGTTAAAATCTTAACTTAGTTCAATATGGGGGATAATGTTTAAAAATCTTCTAAAGATCCACCAGTCAGAATGCTTTCCTATTTGGTATACAGCATCTCTTGGGAGGTCAGATTCAAGTTTGTTCAATTTGAGAGCCTAGGTTAATATTTGGGCTGCATATGGGAACCTGAAATTTAACTTAATACAATATGAGGGAATTTCTTTAAAAATTGTCTTCTTCAGATTCACCTGTCAGAATCCTTTCATATTTGGTATACAACATCTCTGGGGGGGGGGGGGGGGGGGGGGGCAGATTCAAGTTTGTTCAAATCAGGTCCCTAAGTTAATATTTGGGCTCACTATGGTAGCCCAAATTTGAACTTAGTGCAATATGAGGAAATTTCTTTAAAAATCATCTACCCCATATCAGAATCCTTGACAGATAGACAGACAGACAGACATAACAGACATTCTAAAATATAGTATAGATATAATGGTTTGACACAAGGTGACCTGGTTTGTTGAAATTGTGAAAATCTTCCTTAATAAAAACAAAAATCAATGAAACATGAACTATGGTTGTCGTGATTATTTGACCAACTGTTGTCCATTACGGTAATTGATATTCTTATTTGATCGCTGTTCATTTTGAAAGTGACGCAAGTCTGGTTGAAATTATACTGTGTAATGAGGTGAATGAACAGTTAGATTATTAACCTTTGAAATGTCTAGCCATAGTTACTTGTAACATCTCATGTCCTTTGTTTTCTACATGATTAAGCAACAACATAATTTTAAAAACAATGAACCTGCCATTTGATCAATCTCTGTTCTCTGCTGTAGTATTAACCAACACTCTTTAATCAGTACTAAAGGGTATTCTTCAAATGATGTACCTTTGAATAATTTACAATTTGGGAAGTCATTGCAGACTGCAGAGTAAATGGAATCTTCTGTCTTTTACACAGAGTGAACCTCAAAGGTGAGAAAATTGTCACAAAAATCACGATGGTCAGTTCACTTGTAGTAGTTGTAACATGTGTAGGAATGGAGGAAGTTTTATGTTCGACATTTCTGGAAATTAATTATAGAAATTAAGCATTTTCACAAAATATTCTGTTTAAATTCTTCAGATCAGTCGGAGGTATTTTTGGTGTTTCCATTTTATCTCAACACAAAAATGTACACATTTGGACATTGTCAGTTTTAAATTCGTTTTGTACGTATATTAGTGATTGTTTGTTTAATTTATGGGAAATGACTTTAATCAACTAACTGTTGATTAATGCTGGCGATTAGTCAACTACGATAATTAATAGTCGCGACAGCCCTAACATAAACAGAAAATTTTTACCCCTGTGATACAAATCAATGAAAAACCTCTCGCTCACACTCTCCCTCCCTTATTCCTTTCCCACCTCACTTTCTCTGATGACAACTTGATTGAGGTGCATATTTTACACTCGCTGTAAACTCTATTTTAAACACTAACAAAATTATGCAAGTCATTTCTTACTCTCCATTTCCAGGGTTCAGCTAGAAGATGTGATTCCAGTGATACAGGATATGGTTCCATTGGTATGCAAGAGAGTAGAGATGATGTAAAAGATGATAGAGCTGGAGAGAGATGGGTAACAAAAACGCCCACAAATACCATTTTATTGCGAGGCTTGCCTTCTTGCATTGATGAAAAAGACGTGAGTAATGTTAATGTCAGTAATTATTTATTGGGGTTCAACAACGCTTTTGACAGCCGGAATCACCTCATGTCGGACAGTGTTATGGGTGGGAGAAACCAAGGTACCTGGGGAGAACCCCCAAGCAGTGGCAAATAACTGACAGTCTCCTCAACATACTAACTCCAAGTTAGATTAGTTGAAGGCAAGTGCACCATCAATGTGCAGTTGCCCCCGGTCAGGATCAAACTGTGAACCTCTTGGTTTGAAGTCTGATCCTCTTACCACTGAGCCTGGTGTTCCCAATAATTGTTGAATAACCCCATTTTAGAGAGGGGTTGGTTATAGAGTGGTCACTTTATCTGCTCATCCTTCCATTCATTTTGTTTCCATACAATAACTTTAGTTTCTTTTTCATTCGAAAATATAATAACTTCATACACAGATTGGCTACAAGGTGTTTGTGATTGGAATTGTCTTTGGTGTCAATAGGTCATGGTAATTACTATTAATAGAATTTTAGTTTCTGTGCAATAACTCTAGTTTCCTTTTGCGTACAAAACTGTTAACATCATACACAGGTTGTCTGTAAGGTGTCGGAAGATTGGGATTGTGATACTCCATGCCCCGACATTGAACATCATTTTGTGGGCAATGAGTAGTCGCTAAACTGACCAATCTGTTATAATCTCCATCTCTCTGTTACCATTTTACTCTTTATTAATGAATCCTTATCTTTTTCCCATCATATTTGCTGTATTGTCTGTTAGGTCAGGGGGAGCTCAAGTGATCACTTTTTGTCCATTGTCCATCTGGCGTGAACTTTACATTAAAGACTTCTCCTCATAAACCACTGGGCCGAATTGAACCAAATTTGATATGCATGTTCCTAATCAAATGTCAATTCATGTTTGTTCAAAGTTGCCACGTCCACAGGGAGCACCACAAGAGGCATTAATCTGATAGCACCCACAAATTGATTTCAAAAATTTAAAAAGATCTTCTCCAGAACCATCAATTAGAATCTTTTAATATTTGTATACAACATCTCTAGGGGTTCAGATTCAAGTTTGTTCAAATCAAGTCCCTGGGTTAATATTTGGATTCCCTATGGGAGCTGCAATATGAGGAAATTTTTAAAATCTTCAGATCCACCAGTCATAATGCTTTCATATTTGATATACAACATCTCTAGGGGAGTCAGATTCAAGTTAATTGAAATTGGGTCTATGGGTTAATATTTGGGCTCTCTATTGGAGGCCAAAGTTTAACTTCGTGCAATATGAGGAATTTCATTAAAAATCTTCTTCAGATCCACCAGTCAGAATGCTTTCATATTTGATATACAGCATCTCCAGGGACGTCCGATTCAAGTTTGTTTTAAAACCGAGTTCCTGGGTTAATATTTGGGCTTCCTGTGGGAGCCCAACTTTTAACTTAATGCAATATGAGGGAATTTCTTTAAAAATCTTCTTTGTCAGATCCACCAGTCAGAATGCTTTCATATTTGCAGTGTTCGTACGAAAGTCTGGAAAAAACATGGAATTTTTAAAAACATTTTCCAGCCCTAGAAAAGGTATGGAAAATTATGTTTTCATATAAATGGTATGGAAAAAGGGAGGGAGGGTATCAGATTCAAGTTTTTTCCCGAATTTAAACTTAGTGCGAGTTGAGGAAATTTCTTTAAAAATCATCTTCCGATCCATATTTTATATACAACATCTCTAGAGAGTCCAAATTTTAACTTAATTGCAATATGAGGGATTTGTTTTAAAAATCTTCAGATTCACCAGTCAGAATCCTTTCTTATTTGGTATACAATATCTCTAGGTGGGTCAGATTCAAGTTTGTTCAAATTGGTTTCCTGGGTTAATATTTGGGCTCCCTATGGGAGCCCGAATTTTAACGTAGCAATATGAGGAAATTTCTTTAACCTTTTACCCAGTGCAGACGATATCAAAATTTATTATTTTAAATATAATTTTTTTAAATTTTAAAAAAAATTTCAACAAAACTATATTCTGTGACCCCCTCATTGGAACGAGCTTAATGAGCCTGTTCCAATGAGGGTTCACATGATATGGTTTTGTTGGAATATTTTGAAAAATTCAATTTTTCAACTGCTCAATTTGCATATTACGTGGGCGGATGCAGGCGATTCGTTAGGTAAAGGGTTAAAAATCTCCTCCTAGAGGGGTTTGACCATCCCCTACTAGGTAGTGTTGAAACGATTATCCGACTAATCGATGTCGACGCGATTAATAAATTAGTCGATCCCGAAATCTGCTAGTCGATTAGTCGGGAAAAAGCACCACCTCCATGCTATCAGGTCATCAGTGCCGTTGAAGGTTATCGGGACACATGATTAATTTGTTAAAGCCTCAATGAATTGTTGCCTTGATGATTGCCGCTGCCTACAGTCGGTGAAGGGGGGGGGGGGTGAACTCGGTGATCCGAACTGAACTCAAAGTATCAAACTTCAGAGACAAGTGTCTGCGGTTTCATTGTTTTATGTTGATGATTAAATACAGTGCCAACCGCGACCTTGTTTATTTTGATGTGATGCAATTGATCGGACATATAAGAGAAACATGAAAATTGTAACTGTGGCACATGCCGCGTAAAGGGCCACGTTTGCCTTTGATGTGTCATGTGAGCACAATGAGGGCATAACATTCAATGCCATTCGCTGATTCATAACATCATATTCAGACCTCAGTCTGCATTCTCAGAATAGCGATCATCATGGCTGCAACTCAAAAAGTAAAAACGTCTGATGTTTGGCAACACTTCACATTAGTTGACAAAGACAAAAGTGTCGAGTGTAATCTTTGTAAAGCAAAGCTTAAGTACAATAACTCAACTTCCAGTATGCGAAATCACCTCAAATACAAGCACCCAACGTCGACAAATACGACTCCAAGAGAGACACAAACTCAAAGCGCATTAACGTTCGCTTGTTGAATAAGTGGCAGGCCAACCATAATTAAACATCGGTATGAAGTGCTTGTGAAAAAACTCATGGAATTGTGTGCAATGGATTTGAGACCGCTAAGCATCGTCAATGGTGATGGATTCCACAAACTGATGGCCGAGCTGGAACCAGCTTTCAAAGTACCATGCCATACGACACTCCAGACTCACCTCAAATATTTTTATTCTTCACTCAAATCCCAACTGATGGATGAAATTTCGGAAATCGATTCGATTGCTCTTACCACAGACACGTGGACCAGTTCTACGCAAGGGTATGTTACAGTAACCTACCATTTCATTGACAAGGACTGGAATTATAAACATGGCGTGTTATGTACAAAAGCTATTACTGATCACCACACAGGTGAGCATCTTTGTAATGTTCTCTTGCAAATCCTTTATGATTTCAACATAGATCCCGAAAAAGTATCCGCAATTACGACAGATAATGCAGCTAATATTGTTAAGGGATCACGTCTGATGAAGTTTGAACATATTAGGTGCTTTGGACACACCCTGCAGTTAGTGGTTAACCGTGGACTTATGCTGAATTTTGCGTCAAAGGCAGCTAGAACAGGTCGCACTTTAGTCACCCATTTCAGAAAATCTACACTAGCATCTGATGATTTGAAAATCAAACAAACAAACTTTTCTTTGCCTCCCCACCGGCTGATACAGGATGTAGATACCAGATGGAACTCGATCTTTTACATGTTTGAGCGGTTACTTGAACAGCGGTTGGCAATCTTTGCTGTATTGCATGATAGAAACGTGACTAGCTCTTCCGATGCGCGTAAGTTGGAACTGCCTGATGATACATGGGTGACAATGGAAGAGATCACAGTCATTCTAAAGCCTTTGGAAATGGCGACAACACTGCTCGGATCCGAAACATACCCATCTTTAAGCATATCCTATAGTCAAGGGACTGCTTGAAAGACACCTTAAAGTGAATCCTAGTGATCCTGTGTCGCAAGAGCCTGCAGATTCTAAACGGGTCACTGAGTACAAGCAAACAATTTCCAGTGATTTGAGTAAGAGGTATGTGGATATAGGGAAAGGGACAGATTCGGAGGAATTTGCCAAGTCATCAATTGTTATTGCAAGTGCTCTTGATACAAGGTACAAAAGTCTTAAATTTCTAACCAAAATGCAACAGGACTTAGCATGGGTGTGTGTCATTGATGAAATGAAAGGTGTCCATGTGGATAATACTGGTGACTGCAGTCAGAGCTGACCAAGTGAACAAGATGCTGTTAGCACCGAAGTTGACACCCAGAAACACCCCAGACCAGTTTGTAAAAAGTCAAAAATTGAACAAACAAATAAAACAATGAAGTTCATAATGGGTGATTATTTTGACGCAAAGACAGTCAAAACTGCATCGGTTCATACTGTGGAAAGTGAGCTGAGTTCGTACAGGGAAGTTGAAGCTACAAGCATCGACCCTAAAGATTGGTGGAAAAGAAATTGTGATAGATTTCCCAGACTTGCTGTGCTAGCCAGAAAATACCTGGCCATTCCCGGCACTTCAGTTCCATCGGAGCGTGTATTCTCGCTAACAGGTATTGTATCTGTAAGAGACGAGCTAATCTTGACCCTGGGACCGTGGATGAACTCATCTTCGTTCGAGAGAACATGAAGATGACGGCTTCTGTCGGTTTAACCGAAATGTCACAACTCAGTCTCATGAGGTGTCAGAATTTGCCAGTAATGCCGACTGCAAGTGTCATGTGTGTGAAAAGGCCAAAACTCAACAAACTGAAGACACACAATGAATGTAACTCATTGACATCTGACTTGCCCTGACTTACCGGATTTAAATTCAGTGTTGAAAACTGTTTAGTCAACAGGAGTTTGTTACAACAAAACAATGATACACAAACCCAATTAGTCCCAAATCCTAATTAATGGGTGACAACAAAGCACTACTCTTCGACATCATGTCAATAGGGGAACTGAGTTCTACAGCAGGACTCGGCATCACAATGGCCCGTATTGACATGATGTTGAAGAATAGTACTTTATCCTCCATTAATCAGGGTTCGGGACTAAATTGTAACAAAAAACACCAACAATTATTTTGTTTGACTATATATTGGGAAGATCAGATTAGTGAATTAGACATATATTAAATGATCCATACCTTAATTAACTATCTTTTCACATTCTCAATACCAGGCCACACACTTTTGTGAAGTGAAGCATACGTTTCGTAATGTATGGCCCATAGATGGATCAATTTTGTTGTCTGCAGATTTTGCCCAAAAGGTGATACCATGGTCACCGTCGAGGCATGTATCGCGAACATGGATGTGTGGAAATGTCAAATGTGCAGTCTTTTTATGTGCCCCCCATTGGGGCTCTCCAGAGAAATTTGGAAAAATATGATGGTCTGTTATTTTTTATATGTCAGAGGAAAAGTAGCGGTTCCAGCACCGTTCTTTGGGGTACTCCATAGTCGTTATGAACTTTTTTTGAAGATGATCCTTAATCATCATTCTAGGGTGACTCTTGTGGTACTGTTTTGGCAATTATCCGTATCATCCAAAGAAATTATCTGAACCATCCCGAATCATGGTCAAAAGATCTGGTGATTGTGGTCCAATTTCTGCAGAAATATGACCACAATCATCCAAAGATCTGAGCCGGGTCATCCAAAAATAAAATTGTCCGAAACTGTACATGGTCCAAATCGTCCAGCATTCTTGTAATCAAAGAGGCAAAAAATCAGTCACATTTTTAGCCCAAATTTCGTTTTGTCAATTTTGCGCAAGTTCACTCCACCCCTCTCTGGGGACACACACACGATTCGAGATCCAGCCAGTTTTTAGGGCTGTTTTCCATTTGTTTTTTTGTTGTTGTTGTTGTTTCTTTTTTTTGGGGGGGGGGGGGGGTTTGTAGCCTATATTTGCACTTCTGCCTCAGAATCAAATTATGCTCATCAGCATATATGCGCACTGCCACTAAAAATAGTGACAATACACATATACACTGTGACCATAATTTGATTCCAATGTCCAAACTTCTTCAAACGCAAAACACGGCCGGCAGTCGGTGGCCACTTTGCTCAAGCTAAATGTCAATATCTCCGGGGGACATTTGTCCCAGGGTCTATTATAACCTACCACCCAATTAATGTTTGTTCACAATGGTGACTAGCATTAATTGGTACTTGGTAGGGTATGACAGACCCTGGGAGGCTGGGACAAATGTTCTCCAGCGATATTGATATGTACCTCATGTTCTATTCAAAGGTTTCACTATAATATCACCGGTGTAGAATCTAGGTGACTGGCCTCATTTTGAGTTTTGTGTACGCATGGTGAACAGCTGATTTTAAAAACCAATGCTATGATATGAGCCCGTAAGCTACCGATTTATCGGTTTATAAGTGACCAAACACACTTGAACTGCTTAAGCAAAGTAAATATAAGTAACCACTTTCTAACACGTCGGTTTTGCATTTGAGCGTTACATACTGACACACAGAATATTATACTCATAACTTACGAAAATAACGTTGCCATAATGCCCATTTCATACCTGTAGGCACAGAAATGGAAAATTATGGCAGGGGTCCGACTAATCGACTAGTATTCGATTACCTCTGTCGACTAGTTGACTCCTGAAAATCCCTAACCGTTTCAACACTACTACTAGGCGGGGGCCTCAGGTGGCGGATAGAGGACGGCCTGCTCAATTCGGCAAGTTTGCTGGTTATTAATTACCAGGTTTGCTCAATTGAACTGATTTGCTGCGAAATATAAAAATACGCAGCCCCGGACCAAAATGGTCAGTCCTGCTAATACCATCTTGGAGGCACCTTGTTCTTCCCGAATGTTCAGTGTGGTTTCAGAAGCCAGAGAAGTACTGTGGATCATTTGGTCAGACTTGAAACATGTATTAGAAATGCCTTTGCCAGAAGAGAACATGTGGTCGCCATCTTCTTTGATCTGGAGAAGGCATATGATACAACGTGGACGTATGGGATTTTAAAAGATATTTTTAACATGGGGTTGAGAGGGTGTATGCCTCTTTTTATTGAAAACTTTTTAAGGAACGGCCAATTCCAGGTTCGTGTTGGGTAAAAGTTATCTGATCCCCATGAACAGGAATTGGGGTTCCCCAGGGTAGTATGTTATCTGTTATCCTTTTCTCAGTGAAAATCAATAGTATTATTGATGCAATTGAGAATATGGTGGACTCGTCATTATATGTAGATGACTTTTTAATCTGCTATAGCTGCAAAAACACGAATGCTATAGAGTGCAAACTTCAGCTCTGCCTAAATAGAAATCAAAAGTGGGCCACAGAAAATGGTTTTAAATTTTCAAAGACCGAAACTAATTGTGTGCATTTTTGTAAACTTCGGAAGCATCATCTTGATCCGGAGCTGAAAATAGATGGGAGTACTATTAAAGTTGTTAAGGAAGTGAAATTCTTAGGTTTGTTGTTTGACAACAGACTGAATTTCACTTCTCATATAAAACAACTAAAGGGGAAGTGTAAAAGAGCACTGAACCTTCTTAAGGTAGTTGGCAGCACTGATTGGGTTGCTGATCAAAAAACACTAATCCATCTGAAAAGATCACTTGTCAGATCAAAATTAGATTATGGCTGTGTGATTTACAGTTCTGTGAGAAAATCATACCTGAAACCACTTAATGCAATTCATTATAGTGGTATTTGAATTAGCTTGGGTGCGTTGGTATGCAGCTTCCTTTTGAGGTGTAGACTCAAGTTTGTTCAAGAGAAGTTGGAGGGGCTATATTTGACGATGTTAAAGGAGAGGCAAACATTTTGGCCCCGCCCCAAATTTCTATTTTCCAAACCGCGAGGCCAATTTGAACCAAATTTTACATGAGTGCTTATTGGGTCATAAGTACCTAATTTAAAATCGGAAAATTTTGACCAAAAAAAAAAAAAAAAAAAAAATTTCCCCTGAAAATTTGGGGTCTGGGTGGGACTTCGAAAATTTTGGACCCAAATCCGTAATTTTTTGTTGTTGTTTTTTATGCGTTTCTGTCAATTTTAAGACAAAAAATTTTTTTTTTTACACCGAAAATTTGGGGTCCAGGTGGGACTTTTTTTGACCAAAATCCGGAAATTTAGTTTTATCGTTTTTTATTCGTTTTAAGAAGAAGAAAAAAATTTAAGCTGAATGTATTTTGTTTGGGAAAAAAATCTGGTTTTTTTGCGTTTATCTCAATTTTGAGGCGTAAAAGTGCAGGAACTGAAAATAGAAGGAAAATCCTGTGTATTGTGTGGGCACAATCACTTCATCTAGTTGGTATATGCTTTTCTTGGGAGGGGGCGTATGCAGCTTATTCAAGTCAAGTCCCTGGTTTGATATTTAGACTACCATGTCAGGTGAGCGCCCTCAGGCCCCCTGGGGCCTCTTGTTCTTGTGTGAGTTACGGCCCTTGGAAATATGGAAAAGCACCAAAATATCAGTTTTCCGGAGTTTTTTTGGAAACGCTTCAACGGAATGATTTCATTTTTGGTAAACTACTATAGTAAGATGACTTACAGATAAAGTTTCAGTTTCATGCTGATTGTATTATTCTTGTGTGAGTTACGGCCCTTGGAATTATAGAAAAGCACCAAAATATCAGTTTTCCGGAGTTTTTTTGGAAACGCTTCAACGGAATGATTTCATTTTTGGTAAACTACTATAGAACGATGACTTACAGATCACGTTTGAGTTTCATGGTGATTGCATTATTCTTGTGTGAGTTATGGCCCTTGGAAATATGGAAAAGTGCCAAAATTTCAGTTTTCCAGACTTTTTTTGAAAACGCTTCAACGGAATGATTTCATTTTTGGTAACCTACTATAGAAGGATGACTTACAGATCAAGTTTGAGTTTCATGGTGATTGCCTTATTCTTGTTTGAGTTATTGCCCTTGGAAATATGGAAAAGCGCCAAAATATCAGTTTTCCAGACTTTTTCTGGAAATGCTTCAACGGAATGATTTCATTTTTGGTAACCCACTATAGAACGATGACTTACAGATCACGTTTCATTTACACTCTTTCCATCCATCCATCAGTCTGTCAGTCAGTCTATCGGTCGTACTTTAGTTTTCCGGACTGTTTTTTTGGAAACGCTTCAACGGAATGATTTCATTTTTGGTAACCTACTATAGAACGATGACTTACAGATCAAGTTTTATTTACATTCTGTCCATTCATCCGTCAGTCTGTCAGTCGTCTGTCAGTCATACTTTAGTTTTCCACACTTTTTTGGGAAAATGTTTCAACCGAATGATTTCATTCTTGGTAACCTACTACAGAACGATGACTTACAGATCAAGTTTGAGTTTCATGCTGATTGCATTATTCTTGTGTGAGTTATGGCCCTTGGAAATATGGAAAAGCGCCAGAATATCAGTTTTCTGGACTTTTTTTGGAAATGCTTCAACGGAATTCATGCTGATCACATCTAGGTTATAACATTTGTATAATTATTAATGCTCATTAGTCCGGTAGGGGACATTGTTTTGCTTCAGCGATACGAGCGCTCTTGTTTTGCTTGTGTCGACTAGTGGGAAAGCCATTTCATAGGCTTGCAAGTAAATATTAATGAACCTGTCATAGGTTTGGTTTACTTCAGTACAATTGTGTACTTCACTAAAGTCTCTAGTTTCAAGGTAGGTTATGAATAATTCGATATTACGACGCGAGAAAACTCTTTTCGTAGTCTGTTTCATGCCTAAGATTCTGTTGTTTTGGCGGGAAGACAATGAAGGTGCCAAAGTGATCTGAGATGTCAAGTTATTAAAATTCTGGCTTTGTTGTTCAAATAATTATTTGTGAGGATGTGGTCAATTAAGGTCGCTGAGTGGTCAGTGATTCTTGTTGGTCGAGTAATGACAGGGATGAATCCACTGTGGAATACATTTTCAATGTATGAGTTTGTTTGAGAGTGGTGTTCACATTTTCCTTTAGCACAGGCTACACCCAGTCGTTCTTGTCTGATCGTCGTGAAATTTCATATGCAGGTTTGGGGTCATGTATAGATGAGAATGTCCCCTTTTGGTCGCGATCGGTCAACCGGTATGGATGCCCGAGCCCAAAACCCGAAAACCATTAGCACAGTCTGCAGGTCGTTTTTATGGAGGGATTTCATTGTAACTTGGTAGGATGCCTCTGTATAATGCCTAGATGAGAACGTCCCCATTTGGTCGCGATCTGTCAGCCGTGAAGACTGCCCGAACCCAAAACCCGAAAACCTTTAGCACAGTCTACAGGTCATATTTATTTAGGGATTTCATTGTAATTTGGTAGGTTGACTTCATATAATGTCTAGATGAGAACGTCCCCTTTTGGACGTGATTGGGCAACTGTGATGGCTACAGGGGCTCCTTTTGGTTGCGACCATTCAACCATGATGGCTGCCCGAGCCCAAAGCCCGAAAACTTGTAGCACAGTCTACAGGTCATATTTATGAAGGGATTTCATTGTAACCTGGTAGGTTGACTTCATATAATGTCTAGATGAAAACATCCCCTTTTGGACGTGATTGGGCATTTCTGCAAGTTGTTCATTATACTCCATGTAAATGTATACTGCAAAATAAATTTCATTTCTTTATATCTGATGGAAGAATATCCTTGTGCATTCCATGGGGTGCACTGTCTGCTTCTGTTGACATACCGGTCATCTCCAGTGTTGCTTGATAGAATTTACCTCATTCAGATGTAGATCTTATCCATGTCTGATAGGCCCCGTAATTTTGTAGGATGCTCATTAGACCAGCCCAGGAACATTCACTGCAAGATTTGGCAAAATGCGTGAAGGTTTCTTCCATATCCTATCGACCACATGTAGATGACCTGGTATCAATGGCCGTGCGATTGAAATAGCGCCACACTAATAGCTTTTTAGCTTAACTTGACATAGTCAAGATAAGCTATTGCCATCACGTGTGCAGAAGTCTGTGAGTCTGTGACGTCTGTTCACATTTTCCTTTAGCACAGGCTACACCCCGCAGTTCTTGTCTGATCATCACGAAATTTCATATGCAGGTTTGGGGTCATGTCTAGATGAGAACGTCCCCTTTTGGTTGCAATCAGGCAACCGGTATGGCTGCCCGAGCCTAAAACCCGAAAACTATTAGCACAGTCTACAGGTCGTATTTATGAAGGGATTTCATTGTAACTTGGTAGGATGCCTCTGTATAATGCCTAGATGAGAACGTTTGAGCATGATCTGTCAACCGTGATGGCTGCCCAAGCCCGAAACCCAAAAACTTTTAGCACAGTCTGCAGGTCATGTTTAATGTGGAGGGATTTCATTGTAACTTGGTAGGATGACTCCTTATGATGTCTAGATGAGAATTTCCCCATTTGGGCATGATCTGCCAACCGTGACGACTGCCCGAGCCCAAAACCCGAAAACCTTTAGCACAGATTACAGGTCATATTTATTGAGGAATTTCATTGTAACTTGGTGGGTTGACTTCATACAATGTCTAGATGAGAAAGTCCCCTTTTGGACATGACTGGGCAACTGTGAAGGCTACAGGGGCCCGAAGCCCGAAACCTTTAGCACAGTCTACAGGTCATATTTATGAAGGGATTTCATTGTAACCTGGTAGGTTGACTTCATATAATGTCTAGATGAAAACATCCCCTTTTGGACGTGATTGGGCATTTCTGCAAGTTGTTCATTATACTCCATGTAAATGTATACTGCAAAATAAATTTCATTTCTTTATATCTGATGGAAGAATATCCTTGTGCATTCCATGGGGTGCACTGTCTGCTTCTGTTGACATACCGGTCATCTCCAGTGTTGTTTGATAGAATTTACCTCATTCAGATGTAGATCTTATCCATGTCTGATAGGCCCCGTAATTTTGTAGGATGCTCATTAGACCAGCCCAGGAACATTCACTGCAAGATTTGGCAAAATGCGTGAAGGTTTCTTCCATATCCTATCGACCACATGTAGATGACCTGGTATCAATGGCCGTGCGATTGAAATAGCGCCACACTAATAGCTTTTTAGCTTAACTTGACATAGTCAAGATAAGCTATTGCCATCACGTGTGCAGAAGTCTGTGAGTCTGTGACGTCTGTTCACATTTTCCTTTAGCACAGGCTACACCCCGCAGTTCTTGTCTGATCATCACGAAATTTCATATGCAGGTTTGGGGTCATGTCTAGATGAGAACGTCCCCTTTTGGTTGCAATCAGGCAACCGGTATGGCTGCCCGAGCCTAAAACCCGAAAACTATTAGCACAGTCTACAGGTCGTATTTATGAAGGGATTTCATTGTAACTTGGTAGGATGCCTCTGTATAATGCCTAGATGAGAACGTTTGAGCATGATCTGTCAACCGTGATGGCTGCCCAAGCCCGAAACCCAAAAACTTTTAGCACAGTCTGCAGGTCATGTTTAATGTAGAGGGATTTCATTGTAACTTGGTAGGATGACTCCTTATGATGTCTAGATGAGAATTTCCCCATTTGGGCATGATCTGCCAACCGTGACGACTGCCCGAGCCCAAAACCCGAAAACCTTTAGCACAGATTACAGGTCATATTTATTGAGGAATTTCATTGTAACTTGGTGGGTTGACTTCATACAATGTCTAGATGAGAAAGTCCCCTTTTGGACATGACTGGGCAACTGTGACGGCTACAGGGGCCCGAAGCCCGAAACCTTTAGCACAGTCTAGAGGTCATATTTATGAAGGGATTTCATTGTAACTTGGTAGGATGACTCCAAATAATGTCAAGATGAGAACATCCCATTTTGATCGCGATCATGCAGCCTTGATGGGTGCCCGAGCCCAAAAACCTTTAGCATAGGCAAAAGGTCATATTTATGGGAGGATTTCATTGTAACCTGTTAGGTTGACTCCATATAATGCCTAGATGATGACATCCCCTTTTGGTCGTGATTGCTCAGTTGTGATAGCTCAAGTGCCAGAATCCCAAAAACCTTGAGCACAGTCTACAGGTCATATTTATGAAGGGATTTCATTGTAACTTCTTAAGATCACTCCAGATGAGATTGTCCCCTATGGTTGCGATCATTCAGACATGATGGCTGCCCAAGCCCGAAGCCCGAAAACCTTTAGCCCAGTCTACAGGTCATATTTATGAGGGGATTTCATTGTAACTTGGTAGGTTAACTTCATATAATGTCTAGATGAGAACGTCCCCTTTTGGACATGATTGGGCAACTGTGACGGCTACAGGGGCCCGAAGCCCGAAAACCTTTAGCACAGTCTAGAGGTCATATTTATGAAGGGATTTCATTGTAACTTGGTAGGATGACTCCAAATAATGTCTAGATGAGAACGTCCCATTTTGGCCGTGATCATTCAGCCTTGTTGGGTGCCCGAGCCCAAAAACCTTTAGCATAGGCAAAAGGTTATATTTATAGAAGGATTTCATTGTAACCTGTTAGGTTGACTCCATATAATGCCTAGATGATGACATCCCCTTTTGATCGTGATTGGTCAACTGTGATGGCTACAGGTGCCCGAAGCCCGAAAACCTTGAGCACAGTCTACAGGTCATATTTATGAAGGGATTTCATTGTAACTTTGCAGGATCACTCCAGATGATGCCCAGATGAGATTGTCCCCTTTGGTTGCGATCATTCAACCATGATACCTGCCCGAGCCCGAAGCCTGAAAACCTTCAGCACAGTCTACAGGTCATATTTATGAAAGGATTTCATTGTAACTTGGTAGGTTGACTTCATATAATGTCTAGATGAGAACGTCCCCTTTTGGACATGATTGGGCAACTGTGATGGCTTCAGGGGCCCAAAGCCTCGAAAACCTTTAGAACAGTCTACAGGTCATAATTATGAAGGGATTTCATTGTAGCTTGGGAGGATGACTCCAAATAGTGTCCAGATGAGAACGTCCCCTTTTGGTCACGAGCATTCAGCCTTGATGGCTGCTCGAGCCCAAAAACGTTTAGCCAGTCTGTAGGTCGTATTTATGGAAGGATTTCATTGTAACTTGTTAGGTTGACTCCATATAATGCCTAGATGATGACATCCCCTTTTGGTCGTGGTTGGTCAGCTGTGATGGCTACAGGTGCCTGAAGCCCGAAAATCTTGAACACAGTCTGCAGGTCATGTTGATGAAGGAATTTCATTGTAACTTCATAGAATCACTCCAGATGATGTCCAGATGAGAATGCCCCCTTTTGGTGCGATCATTCAACCATGATGGCTGCCCAAGCCTGAAGCCCGAAAACCTTTAGCACAGTCTTCAGATCATATTTATGAAGGGATTTCATTGTGACTTGGTAGGTCGACTTCATGTAATGTCTAGATGAGAACGTCCCCTTTGGACGCAATTGGGAAACTGACGACTACAGGGGCCCGAAGCCCGAAAACCTTTAGCACAGTCTACAGGCCATATTTATGAGGGGATTTTAATGTAACTTGATAGGATGAGTCGTTTTGGAATAATTTTACTGTAACTTGGTAACTTTTGTTGATATGCGTTAACTGTGAGGGCCACATACATTAACTGTGAGGTCATATTAACCCACCCCTCAGCTCTTTAGTACAGTGTACACCTCATATTATTTTTATCATAAGCATAGCATACAGGGAACAGAGATGAACATATTCCCAATTATCACAATTCTTGTCTTATTTCATAATCCTTTCATAAACATTGAACATTATCCTTTTCATCAATCACAACACACAAGCTACAGTGTCACTGACACTTTCATTTACAATGTGAGTCAGAAACACGTCAAACCAAGCTAAGTACCTGGCATAGTTCTGTCCTCTGTAACTCAGGAAGAGATTGTACATATCTTACATGCACCTGTGGAATAACCTGAAATCATTTCGCTTGACAGTGAAGATAAGCATGAACACAAGCTTAGAGTGATCCAAGAAGGATACCTGTAATTTCGCAGTTTTTCCTAAATCACCGCTTTCAACTTTACTTTGGAAAACCATGAAATCAGGTAGGAAGAAATCCACACAAGGTTCATTCAATGCCACATCGAGATGTTCCTTGTCTGGCATCTTCATGAAGGAGCCTATGACATCTGCATTGGCAACATCGTGGTCATCTGTCTACCTCATATAACCACAAACAACAAACTCTCAAAACACTCAAAACCTTCAGACACCACCACAATTTGAAGTACCTCTTACCATACATCACCGTTTTTATACAGCCAGAAGTGACAAGCCCAGGCTCGACCAAAATCTCTGAATCTCCTGAACCAGTCATCTTATGCCCAATCATGTTCAGGTAATTCATAATGATGTGAAAAGCACCAATCAACACAATATGGTTTTTAGCTTAACTTGACATAGTCAAGATAAGCTATTGCCATCACGTGTGCGGAAGTCTGTTAGTCTGTGAGTCTGTGAGTCTGTTAGTCTGTGAGTCTGTTAGTCTGTGAGTCTGTGAGTCTGTGAGTCTGTTAGTCTGTGAGTCTGTGACGTCTGTTCACATTTTCCTTTAGCACGGGCTACACCCCGCAGTTCTTGTCTGATCGTCACAAAATTTCATATGCAGGTTTGTAGTCATGTCTAGATGAGAACGTCCCCTTTTAGTCGCGATCGGGCAACCGGTATGGCTGCCCGAGCCCCAAACCCGAAAACCATTAGCACAGTCTACAGGTCGTATTTATGAAGGGATTTCATTGTAACTTGGTAGGATGCCTCTGTATAATGCCTAGATGAGAACGTCCCCTTTTGGGCATGATCTATCGACCGTGATGGCTGCCCAAGCCCGAAACCCAAAAACTTTTAGCACAGTCTACAGGTCATGTTTAATGTGGAGGGATTTCATTGTAACTTGGTAGGATGACTCCTTATGATGTCTAGATGAGAATTTCTCCCCATTTGGGCATGATCTGCCAACCGTGACGACTGCCCGAGCCCAAAACCCGAAAACCTTTACCATAGTCTACAGGTCATATTTATTGAGGAATTTCATTGTAACTTGGTGGGTTGACTTCATACAATGTCTAGATGAGAAAGTCACCTTTTGGGCATGATTGGGCAACTGTGACGGCTACAGGGGCCCAAAGCCCGAAAACCTTTAGCACAGTCTAGAGGTCATATTTATGAAGGGATTTCATTGTAACTTGGTAGGATGACTCCAAATAATGTCTAGATGAGAACTTCCCATTTTGATCGCGATCATGCAGCCTTGATGGGTGCCTGAGCCCCAAAACCTTTAGCATAGGCAAAAGGTCCTATTTATGGAAGGATTTCATTGTAACCTGTTAGGTTGACTCCATGTAATGCCTAGATGATGACATCCCCTTTTGGTCGTGATTGGTCAGTTGTGATGGCTACTAGTGCCCGAGCACTTCACCCCGAATACCTACATGGGGGCACGATGACGCTGTGTACTGAGGCATACTGCACGTCGATGGTGCGCATGTCTTCAACCAATCTAACCCTGCCTGTGCTGCGGTGCAGAGTTCAGAGTTACGATGTTGGAGAGCAGACAGCTGCTCGTCGTTGCTCGATGGTTCTCTCCGGGTACTCCGGCTTCCTCCACCCGTAAAACTGTCACGGTCACGATTAGCTATTGAGCATAAGTATGTGACCTTAAACACCAATAAATAAATAAAATAATACTAGTGCCTGAAGCCCGAAAACCTTGAGCACAGTCTACAGGTCATATTTATGAAGGGATTTCATTGTAACTTCTTAGGATCACTCCAGATGATGCCCAGATGAGATTGTCCCCTATGGTTGCGATTATTCAGCCATGATGGCTGCCCGAGCCCGAAGCCCGAAAACCTTTAGCACAGTCTACAGGTCATATTTATGAAGGGATTTCATTGTAACTTGGTAGGTTAACTTCATATAATGTCTAGATGGGAACGTCCCCTTTTGGACATGATTGGGCTACTGTGACGGCTAAAGGTGCCCGAAGCCCGAAAACCTTTAGCACAGTCTACAGGTCATATTTATGAGGGTATTTCATTGCAACTTGGTAGGATGACTCCAAATAATGTCTAGATGAGAACATCCCATTTTGGCCATGATCATTCAGCCTTGATGGGTGCCCGAGCCCAAAAACCTTTAGCATAGTAAGGTTGACTCCATATAATGCCTAGATGATGACATCCCCTTTTGGTCGTGATTGGTCAACTGTGATGGCTACAGGTGCCCGAAGCCCGAAAACCTTGAGCACAGTCTGCAGGTCATATTTATGAAGGGATTTCATTGTAACTTCGCAGGATCACTCCAGATAATGAGATTGTCCCCTTTGGTTGCTATCATTCAACCATGATGGCTGCCCGAGCCCGAAGCCTGAAAACCTTAAGCACAGTCTACAGGTCATATTTATGAAGGGATTTCATTGTAACTTGGTAGGTTGACTTCATATAATGTCTAGATGAGAACGTCCCCTTTTGGACATGATTGGGCAACTGTGAGGGCTAAAGGTGCCCGAAGCCCGAAAACCTTTTGCACTGTCTACAGGTCATATTTATGAAGGGATTTCATTGCAACTTGGTAGGATGACTCCAAATAATGTCTAGATGAGAACGTCCCATTTTGGCTGTGATCATTCAGCCTTGATGGGTGCCCGAGCCCAAAAACCTTTAGCATAGGCAAAAGGTTATATTTATAGAAGGATTTCATTGTAACCTGTTAGGTTGACTCCATATAATGCCTAGATGATGACATCCCCTTTTGGTCGTGATTGGTCAACTGTGATGGCTACAGGTGCCCGAAGCCCGAAAACCTTGAGCACAGTCTTCAGGTCATATTTATGAAGGAATTTCATTGTAACTTTGCAGGATCACTCCAGATGATGCCAAGATGAGATGTCCCCTTTGGTTGCGATCATTCAACCATGATCATGCGTGATGGCTGCCCGAGCCCGAAGCCCGAAAACCTTTAGCACAGTCTACAGGTCATATTTATGAAGGGATTTCATTGTAACTTGGTAGGTTAACTTCATATAATGTCTAGATGAGAACGTCCCCTTTTGGACATGATTGGGCTACTGTGACGGCTAAAGGTGCCGAAGCCCGAAAACCTTTAGCACAGTCTACAGGTCATATTTATGAGGGGATTTCATTGTAACTTGGTAGGATGACTTCAAATAATGTCTAGATGAGAACATCCCATTTTGATCGCGATCATTCAGCCTTGATGGGTGCCCAAGCCCAAAAACCTTTAGTATAGGTAAAAGGTCATATTTATGGAAGGATTTCATTGTAACCTATTAGGTTGACTCCATATAATGCCTAGATGATGACATCCCCTTTTGGTCGTGATTGGTCAGCTGTGATGGCTACAAGTGCCCGAAGCCCAAAAACCTTGAGGACAGTCTACAGGTCATATTTATGAAGGGATTTCATTGTAACTTCGTAGGATCACTCCAGATGATGCCCAGATGAGATTGTCCCCTTTGGTTGCGATCATTCAACCATGATGGCTACCCCAGCCCGAAGCCCAAAAACCTTAAGCACAGTCTACAGGTCATATTTTGAAGGGATTTCATTGTTACTTCGCAGGATCACTCCAGATGATGCCCAGATGAGATTGTCCCCTTTGGTTGCGATCATTCAACCATGATGGCTGCCCGAGCCCGAAGCCCGAAAACCTTTAGCACAGTCTACTGGTCATATTTATGAAGGGTTTTCATTGTAACTTGGTAGGTTGACTTCATATAATGTCTAGATGAGAATGTCCCTTTTTGGACATGATTGGGCAACTGTGACGGCTTCAGGGGCCCAAAGCCCGAAAACCTTTAGAACAGTCTACAGGTCATAATTATGAAGGGATTTCATTGTAGCTTGGTAGGATGACTCCAAATAGTGTCCAGATGAGAATGTCCCCTTTTGGTTGCGATCATTCAGCCATGATGGCTGCCAGAGCCCAAAGCCCAAAAACCTTTAGCACAGTCTACAGGTCATATTTATTAAGGGATTTCATTGTAACTTGGTAGATTGACTTCATATAATGTCTAGATGAGAACGTCCCCTTTGGACGCATTTGGGAAACTGACGGCTACAGGGGCCCGAAGCCCGAAAACCTTTAGCACAGTCTACAGGCCATATTTATGAGGGGATTTTAATGTAACTTGATAGGATGACACATTTTGGAATAATTTCACTGTAACTTGGTAACTTTTGTTGATATACGTTAACTGTGAGGGCCACATACATTAACTGTGAGGTCATATTAACCCACCTCTCAGCTCTTTAGTACAGTGTACACCTCATATTATTTTTATCATAAACATAGCACACAGGGAACAGAAATGAACATATTCCCAATTATCACAATTCTTGTCTTATTTCATAATCCTTTCATAAACATTGAACATTATCCTTTTCATCAAACACAACACACAAGTTAAGCTACAGTGTCATTGACACTTTCATTGTAATCATTTGGGCGTGCCCAAATGATTGGCCATACATTCATGCATACACCTAGATCGAATGTTTTCACCCTGTTATTCTGTCCATTCTCCTTCATTGCTCCTTGCATTTGCTTAGTAACTCTTGGAACAACATTGTGTTTGGTTAATGGTGCAATAATTGAGGCGTAGTAGTCAATGGTAGTCATTCTTTCTGGCGATGTGCCAGTTAACACAAATCTGGCAAATGCGTTGCCAGTGTTGCATGCTGTGTGAGAAAATTCCCATATTGTATAAATTTACATTGCACTCAGCCGAGCATCCATGTTCGCTGTTGGTTTGTTTCGTAGCCTACCATTGCAGATCCTGTCTTTTTACCGATGCAGGTATGTCGAATGTCGGGCTGGCCATCAGTTGGAAAACTGCATCTACCTGTTTTGGAATCGAAGGCAGGGTTTGTTCTAATATTACAATTGGCTTACTGACTTCTTGCAGCATGATGTCTGCAGTGGTATTGCATGTTGTTTAGCCATGCACTCCCGTAAGGTTTTCGTTGAAATTGTCCCATTCGGAATGGAGGTGTCTGTTTTTGGGCCCAGTTGTGATCCGTGGTGTCAGTAGTGAGGAAGCCCATTCCAGTGCGATTGCTCTCACTGTTTCAGTTTCTAAACAAAATTCATAACTCTCAAATGACCTAGCCAGTTTACCATCATCAGAAGTTGCTTGCTTTTAAAGTGGTGGAGAGTTCCTGACAACAGAATATGTTAGTCACTTTCCAAAGACTGTTCAATACAACCCTGCAATTTCCAAAGACTGTTCAATACAACCCTGCAGATGTTCAGCCCAATAGACAGCATTAGTTGTTTCAATTGGTCTGACAAAGTATCGGATCCACCGGAGAATAATTAGTGTGGAACTGTTCAATACAACCCTGCAGATGTTCAGCCCAATAGACAGCATTAGTTGTTCCAGTTGTTCCAATCTGACAAAGTATCGGTTCCACTGGAGAATAATTAGTGCAGGAAATTATACAGAAGAGATTAAATAACAGCTTGGGTCAACTCCAGATCCTCTGCCGATGGTGGCCAGACCATATTTGCATGATTTTACAATTGCACTGCGGAGGACATCTGCAACCTCACTTACACTGCTTCATGACGCCAACTTAAAAGCTTCTACTACTGCCTATCCAATGTCAATTTTGGTGCTATATATAACATAGAAAGGTGCCACAGTGCCTTCACTTCATTTCACTTTCTTGAACACTATTTCTGTGCAAAGGATAGGGTGCTTTTCGAGTCGCTGTCTTAGATGCTTATCTGGCAGCAAATTTGGATTTCTCCAATTGTAAGCAATATATTGTTTTTTATGTTGACAGCTTAACAACCCTGTGTTTGTCAACCACAGATTGTTCGACATATTTAATAACACTGTCAAAAGCCGCATTGTGTGCCGATACCAGTGATGCTTGGTGTGATATCTTCTCTTCATCTTTACTTATCCAGTTCTCGGGCGATGACATATAACTCTTGTGGCATTTGTGGTGATACTTTGCCTCACATGCAGACAGGTCATAGCCCCTGATTCTACGCAAAAGTCTCTCATCTTGTTTCTGTTCAGCTTTCTTAACACGGATTCCTAATCTTCACATTTGAAGGAACTGATATCTTGTATTGCTCATGCACCTGCTACTCTCACATGAATCATGCCAGATACATTGTATAAAATGCAGTTCTGGTGAAAGATACTTCTTCAGAAACATCTTTCAATTTTTCCCTACGTTCCTGTGTTGGGCCATCGGATGTCGATGGGATAGGATTCAATCTGTTGAGGTTCATCGTAAATCTCTGGTGGTAGCCATGCGCTGGTGCAATGGAACTTTGGATTTGGGAACAGACTCTCTCCATTCTATTTGATGAACAGGTTCTGCTTGACAATTTTCTTTGATGCCTATAAGCATTTTGAATCGAGCCTCAGCATCATTGACCTCTAAAATCATAAATGGGCCATGTTTCATCTCAGGATTGTGGACAGTGTATATTACATCAGTGCCCTCTGTAGCCACATCCATTCAATTGGCGTCTTCATATTTGTGTTTCTTTGGTATTATTCAAGTTACATATAGTTATTCTTATGTGAACACTAGATTCAAATATAAACTTTGCAAAATTATTTTTCTCAAATAGGATATATATTTCAAATAAATATGCAAGTATCATCTTAAAAGTCTGACATATGAGTTCAGAATGATATCGAATGACTGATTTTTACTGGCATTCATGAGTTAAAAAAAACCCCTGTGAATTATGTTACACGTGTATGGACGATCATCGGTAGAAACTAAACTTCCCTCCTTTTCAGTTCTAGTAACACCGAACGATAGCCTCATTTACATTGGCGCAATAAGTTTTGGATATATATTGTACATGAATATACAAGTTTCGTATTAAAAGTAGGACATTAAAATTAAGTTAATTATTTTGAATCATTCACAGATAAAAGGGTGTGATTAGGATTTGAGAGCAGGGGTGGGGGTGGGGGGAGTGGGGCACTGGGCAGGGATTATCTGTGTATCATCAAAACAGATATGCATTGAATATGGTTTGTTGGTAGTAATAGTAAAACACTGTAGTTGGTTGCGATGGCTTACGGCAACTAGTGTGCCAGGATTTGGCATACAATTTGACCTGTAAACACGTTCATTACATGCGCAATAACAGGAAACTGGTGGTTGCTCTGGTGGCCATCTTTCTTTTCACATGGAATATTGTTGATGCATGTTCACAGTGGGTATTATTGGCAGATAATTTACAATCATTTTTAGCTGCAACTAGCAGCTCTATAAGTGGCAATGTCGATCTGTCTGTCGGTCGGTCTGTCTGTCGGTCGGTCTGTCTGTCTGTGACCAACAAGTTTCAAAACTCAATAACTTTTGAAATACTTGATGGAATGACTTTATATTTGGCATGTTACAAGTGTATCTTATTGATGTCTAGCCACTGTTCAATGCATGTGTTGTTCCAAGTATTTCTCTTGGAGTTATGGCCCTTGATGAACTTAGAATTTTGTGAGATTGCACCACCCGTCGCAGCTACGGCGTCGATGTCGCGATTTTTAACCTCTAAAACATTCACAAGTTTGTGATTTTTAGCTCACCTGGCCTAAAAGTCCATGTGATTTTTTCTCATCACTTGGCATCCGTCGTCGTCTGTAAACTTTTCACATTTTCATCTTCTCTGTAACCGGTGAGCCGGTGTGAACCAAACTTGGCAAGAATGGTCTATGGGAGGTCCTCTACAAATGATCCTCATTTTGTTCCCGTTGGATGAAAAACATGTCTTCCAGAGGCATTCATTGATTCTGGATGGTGGATTTTGAAAAATCTTCTCTGATTCTGATTAGTGGATTTTCAAAAATCTACTCCTCAGAAACTGCCAGGCCAATTGTTTTGATACTTCACATAAATGATGACTGGTATCCCCTCTACCAACGATCCTCATTTAATGTTGGTCGGGTAGTAAACATGGCCACAATTGTGGCTTATAGTTACTATAGAAACCCTATGGGAAATCACATTTTATCTTCTTCTCTGGAACTACTGAGCTGACGTGAAAACAGACCTGGCAGGGATAGTCTATGGGAGATCCTCTACAAACGATCTTCATTTTGTTCCCATGCATTTGAAAACATGGCTGCCAGAGGCATTCTTTGATTCTGATTGGTGGATTTTGAAAAATCTTTTTTGAAACCTTAGGTTCAAAAGTTTGGATATTTGCATGGTTGATGACTGGGACCCCCTCTAACAATGATCCTCATTTAATGTTGATTGGGTTGTAAACATGGCCACAATTGCGGCTTATAGTTACTATAGAAACCCTATGGGAAATCGCATTTTCATTTTCTTCTCTGGAACTACTGAGCTGACGTGAACCAAACCTGGCAGGTATAGTCTATAGGAAGTCTTCTACGAATGCTCCTCATTTTTGTTACCGTGCATTGAAAAACATGGCTGCCAGAAGCATTTTTTAATTCCAATTGGTGAATTTTGAAAAATCTCGGAAACCACAGGGCCAAATGTTTTGAAACTTTGCATGGTTGATGACTGGGACACCGTCTACCAGCGGTCCTCATTTAATGTTGTTCGTGTTGCAACCATGGCCACAATTGTGGCTTATAGTTACTATAGAAACTCTATGGGAAATCACATTTTCATCTTCTCTGGAACTATTGAGCCGACGTGAACCAAACTTTGCATGAATGGTCTATAGGAGGCCCTCTACAAACAATCCTCTTTTTGTTCCCATTGGTTGGAAAATATGGCCCCCAGAGACATTCTCTGATTCTGACTGATGGATTTTGCAAAAATCTTCCCCTCTGAAACTGCAAAGTCAAACGATTTGAAACTTCACATGATTGAGGACTGGGACACCTACCAATGATCCTCATGTAATGCTGATGTAATGTTGCAAACATGGCCACAATTGCAGCTCATAGTTACCATGGAAAGCCTATGGGAAACCACATTTTTATATGTAGTTCCAGGTGAGTGATTACAGGCTCTTCAGAGCCTCTAGTTAGCTATTGCCATCACTTCTCGTCTGTCGGCGTACGTATGTCCACAATTTCCTTTGGCACACTGCACAGGTCGCATTATCAGATTGCTTTGAAACCTGGAATGCTTGTTTGGAGTGACCTCTAGATGGGAGCTACAGATTTTCTTCCATTTCCATCAAAAAATGTTGCTCCTGGCAACAACCATTGAACTTGATTTAGTCAAGCATCAATATATTCCTTTGGCATGCCTTACAGGGCACATTTATGATCAGATCGCTTTGAAACTTGGATTGCTTGTTTGTGGTGACCTCCTGATGGGAGCTATCGATTTTCTTCCATTTCTGCCAAAAAATGTTGCTGCTGGCAACGGCCTTTGAACTTAGTTTAGTCAGACCTCAATATTACCCTTTGGCACATCCTACAGGTCACATTTATAATCGTATTTCTTTGAAACCTGCTATGCTTATTTGGGTTGACGTCTGGATGGGAGCTATCGATTTTCGTCAACCTTTGAACTTGGTTTAGTCAGGCATCAATATATTCCTTTGGCATACCCTACAGGATACATTTATGATCAGATCGGTTTAATCTTGGTATGCTTGTTTGGGAGCTATCGATTATCTTCCATTTCCATCAAAAATGTTGCCACTGGCAACGACCTTTGATGAACTAAGTGCACTTTTGCGTCAATATTTCCCTTTGGCACACCCTGCAGGGCACATTTATAATCGGATCACTTTGAAACTTGGTATGCTTGTTTGGGGTGACCTCCAGATGGAAGCTATCAATTTTCTTCCATTTCCATCACAAAATGTTGCTGCAGGCAACAGCCTTTGAACTTAGTTGAGTCAGACCACAATATTTCCCTTTCGCAAACTCTACAGGGCACTTTTATAATTTATAATCGGATTACTTTGAATCCTTTGGCACACCCTGCAGGACACATTTATAATTGGATCAATTTGAAACTTGGTATGCTTGTTTGCGGTGACCTCTAGATGGGAGCTATCGATTTCCTTACATTTCCATAAAAAATATTGCCGCGGGCAATGGCCTTTGAACTTAATTTAGTCAGACTTCAATATTTCCCTTTGGCACATCTTACAGGGCACATGTATGATCAGATCGGTTTGAAACTTGGTATGCTTGTTTGGGGTGACCTCTAGATTGGAGCTATCAATTATCTTCCATTCCTGTCAAAAAATGTTGCCACTGGCAACAACCTTCAATGAATTAGTGCACTAATGCGTCAATATTTCCCTTTGGCACATCCCGCAGTGCACATTTTTAACCGGATCGCTTTGAAACTTGGTGTGCTTGTTTGGGGGTGACCTCTAGATGGGAGATATCGATTTTCTTCTATTCCGTCAAAAAATATTGCAGCTGGCAACGACCTTTGAACTAAGTCAGACCTCAATATTTCCCTTTGGCACCCCCTACAGGGAACATTTATGATCGGATTGCATTGAATCCTGGTATGCTTGTTTGGGGTGACCTCCAGAGGGGAGCTATCGATTTTCTTCAGTGACCTTTGAACTTAGTTAAGTCATGCATCAATATATTCCTTTGGCACGCTCTACAGGGCACCTTTATGATCAGATAGGTTTGAAACTTGCAAGGCTTGTTTGGGGTTACTTCTAGATGGGTGCTATTGATTTTCTACGTTTTGCATCAAAAAATGTTGCCGCTGGCAATAGCCTTTGATGAAACTAGTGCAGTTATGCATCAATATTTCCCTTTGGCACTCCCTGTAGTGCACATTTATCATTGGATCACTTAGAAACCTGGTGTGCCTGTTTGGGGTGAACTTGATGGGAGCTATCCTCTTTCTTCTATTTTCGTCAAAAAATGTTGCAGCTGGCAACGACCATTGAACTTAGTTTAATTGGACCCTAATATTTCACTTTGGCACACCCTACAGGCAACATTTGTGATTGGATTGCATTGAAACATCGTATTCTTGTTTGGGGTGACCTCTAGATAGGAACTATTTATTTTCTTCCTTTTCCGTTAAAACATTTTGCCATTGGTAACGACTTTTGATGAACTTAATGCAGTTATACATCAATATTTTCCTTTGGCACACCCTGCAGGGCACATTTATGATCGGATCACTTTGAAACTTGGTATGCTTGTTTGGGGTGACCTCTAGATAGGACCTTTTGATTTTCCGGATTGTCCATCAAAAAATGTTGCCGTTACCAACGACCTTTGATGAACTTGGTGCAGTTATGCATCAATATTTCCCTTTGACACACCCTGCAGGGCACATTTATGATTGGATCACTTGAAAACTTGGTGTGCTTGTGTGGGGTGACATCTATATGGGAGCTATCGATTGTCTTCCATTTCTGTCGAGAAATGTTGCCGCTGACCTTTGAACTTAGTTTAGTCAGACCTCAATATTTCCCTTTGGCACACCCTTTAGGGCACATTTAGAACTTCTGTATGAAAGTTATGATTTGAATAAATTTTTGAATGAATGTTTAGTTACCTGGAATACATCACATATAATACAGATTTTTTTCTCGTGCAGAAATTATGCAAATTAGATGAACTTTGATTTATTCAGTGCTACTTGTACACAGTAAGTACACATGTCAATACAGCTCGGGCTAGGGGCTGTATTTATGAACCGATCTTCATGAAACTTCTCGGGTACCTTTGTTATCACCTTTGGGCGAGAACGAGTGTTTTTGGGTGCGGTCGGAAATTCAAGATGGCTGCCGGCAACCATTTCATACCAAAATTAGGAGCAATCAGTTTTTTGTACAGAACTTCTAGAACTATGTTATCATCATGGGATGGTAACGAGTGCTTTTGGGCTCGGCCAAAAATTCAAAATGTCTGTCTGCAGTCATATTTATGGGAATTGTGTGTATTACATTTTTTGTCCAGAACCTGTAAAGAAGATTTTTTATGTCAGTAATGTTTGCTATAAATTTATTAGGTGTCTGTTATCACTGTGGTATGAGAACCAATATTTTTGGATTCAGTCAGTCCCACTCGGGGACTTCAAAAGGGAGATAATTAAAAATCTTTTCCAAAAACACCAGACAAAATAATGTTTCTTGAATTCAGTATCCCTAGGATGTGTATATTCAAATGTGTTGAAGCCAAGTTCCTGCGTTAATATTTCGTGTTGTTTGTGGATGGTAAACATTATTCCATAAGCATTACACGATATTTATTAACAAAGGGCAATAACTCCTATAATTTTCATCGGATATGGCTGGTCATGAAACTTGATGTAGACATTGTTGCTATAGAGACATATACCATAATGAGAAATATAAAACCTCCTCACCCGTGGGAACCCTATGAGTTAAAGATAAAAAATTCAAATCCACATATTTCAAGAAGGACTTGACAAATATTTATTATTTAGTATGAATCAACCTTAGAAGGGTTTGAATCAAACGGGCCAATACCTTACAAAAGTAAGTAGTCTATTATTTTGTATAAATATACTTAAAAACCCTTGAAAATTTGCCTGTGGACAAAACGTCCTTTGATATATGTACAAAACGTCTTCTTTTGTATACGAAACAGTCAGTGTATGAAAAGCCTGTGTACAAAACGACACTAATCTGTCCGAGAGCCCCTTGTTGTCTTGTCTGACATTGACCATTGAAAAACAAATTTTAAAATGCAAGATATTAAAATAGTTTTTTTTTTTTTTTATGACATAGGTTCATACTTTTAAACAGTTCAACAACATCAAAACATGTTTTTTCTGAAACATGTTGGTAAAGAATCAAACACTCAATTTATATAGCTTTGGTGTGATGTCTAGATGGGAGCTATAAAATTTTTTTGAATTTCGTTCAAAAATAGGGCTGCCAGCAGCCATCTTGGATTGGCATTTGAATTGTCAACAATTCCATTAGCACACCCTGCAGGCCGCATCTCTCACCCAATCTTCTTCAAATTTCATATGTAGTTTTGGTGTGATGTCTAGATGGGAGCTATCAAATGTTTCTGAATTTTGTTGAAAAACATGGCCGGCAGTGACCCTCTTGGATTTGGCATATCAAGTGTCAACAATTCCATTAGCAGACACTACAGGCCTCACCTCTCACCCGATCTTTTTCAAATTTTCTATGTAACTTTGGTATGATGTTCAGATGGGAGTTATCAAATTTTTCTGCATTCCGTTGGGAAAGATAGCTGCCACCAGCCATCTTGGATTTGACATGCAATACGTGGAGAGTAGATTGTAACTAAATCACCCATGGAGTGAAGCTATCGCCTGACGTATCACTTTCAAATTTTGTACATACATGTATGGACAGAAAACACAAGCAATGTTTCAGCAAATGGACTTTCAGGTTTAACCCGGAGATCCATTGGCTGGAACTTTCCTTGTGGTTGTTATGCTTTGCAACAAATTTGCAATTATTGCTTGGGTGGAATCTTCACTCTGTGGGTGATTTAGTGATAATACACTCTCCTGTATAATTTGTCAGCAATTCCATTAGTACACCCAACAAGCCCCATCCCTCAGATTTCATTTGTAGCTTTGGTGTGATGTCTTTTCTGTAGAAATTTGAGTGACATGACATTACTGGATATTTCTATTTAGTTCAGTCCCTTCTTGGACAAGTTGAGCTGCAGTGTCATTGACACTTTCTTCATTTTATATTATTTTCATTTTGCGCAAAAAAGTTACGAAAAAACTTTTATGTTCTTCAATTTTGAGGCATAATCTGCTTGTCATGTTGGATATTCACTAACTAAATTGGTATTATTATACGCAGAAAAATTTTCCAAAATACTGTACCGTTGAATCCTGTGCCCTATATCAAACAGTTTTTTCCGCAACCATCGTACAACTAACTTGAGAAAGTGTAAACTTGCCCATTACATGAGCTGGATAATTGGAAATGGGTAGTCGCACTAGTGACCATCTTGTCTTCTGCATCTGCTTTTGATCATGCATGTTCCAGGGTTTCCACTAGGGGAAAATTTGTGGGCCCGATAGTTTAAAGAAAGTGAAACTCACATGCCGAAGGTGTGTGCCGCACGTGCCAAAGGCACGTGCATATAGAGGGGGGCCTGGGGGAGTTCTCCCCCAGGAAAATTTTTATTTTTTCTGGTGGCCTCTGGGGACATTCTGGTCGCAAAAATGCTGAATAATTGTTGTGGAAAATATGTATTTTTTCCTACTACAATTCTCTAAATTCCCACGGGACACACAATACTACATCTGGTCGGAGGTTTCATAAAAATACAAACCCAAAACAACACAAAATCCACGAATCCTAACAGTGACTGAGCTTTGTTTACAACCGCTCGCTGTAATAATCGAAAAGAACCATGATGCGGACGTGTGACGTCATGCACGTGCAATTACAGTACTGACTCGTGTAGAAGCCCGGGGGGTGCTTGTAGTGGATAAAGTGCAAAGTGTGTGTGTGGGGGAGAGGGGGGGGGGCTTCGGGACGATTAATAGTGCTCGCAAGACGCGTTGGGATGCGTCTGAAATTGGCGATATAAGGCAAGTAAATATCCACTGGGTATGTTACATTTCTTTGGAAACCGCCTACCAATTTTATAGAATTTGCTTTAAAAATTCTCATAATTATCTTGTACATACGTTTCATTTTCAGATTTCGGGTTTTAATCCTCAATTTAATGAATAAAACAAACAGAAAACCATGCGGTGTTGTTTTCATTTTTTTTGTACAGGCTACTCTCGAAAGTCGAAGCCAGAAATGGACATTAAGTATGTCAATCAGCACTGCAAACCACCCCCATTGTCTGTTTAAAAATAGAGGGTTTTTTAAATATGTACATTTTTAAAAAATTTTACGAATAAAACAAAATATAGCCTCACACAAACTCAATAAAAGAATCATAATATGAAGACCAGATAAAATTTACACAGCGAAATATGAATAACAAAATAGTTGCCTCCCTTGGCACCATTCGAAAAATTGATTTTACACTGAAAGTCATAACTTCACATGTTGCAGGGCATGATGAAATGATAAATGAGCATGTTTTATTGAACCAATAAGTCATAAATCATATCCCTGTTTATATTGTTATATAATTCTTAAATACCAGAGTTGTAATTATTTTTTATTTTTAATTACCACTTTCTCATTAATTTCTGAACACCCGTTTTTCACAATGAGTTGTGCACGCTCGAGAGTGGCAGTGTTCTTTCACAATGAGTTGTGCACCGCTCGAAAGTGGCAGTGTTCAGTCAGTATCTTCTGATGATATTCAACCACTGTGAAAACTGTGAAAACTATATGTTGTGGGCGTGTTTCAGGCAACTCCTGACAGCAGCCTGCACACTCATTTGAAACAAGTGACAGCTTCCAAAACGAGTACATCAGTTGTCGCTCAAAATAAAAGCCAGTGATTTCGGACCAAACACGACAATTTGAGTCCGAAATTTTATAGGCGACGTTTAGGATTTGAACTTTGTTTCCCCCTTTCGTCTGGGGGTTATAAGGTATCAGGTTGTCACCAGTAATAGTAGGCATAGTATACAACATAATTGTGCCTATATTACGTGGAAACAAAGGATCCCGAGTGTCATTACGATACAGCATTGTACTCAACATTTTAACCACCAGCTTTTCTGACTGATCATAGTATGATCGGCGGGGGGAATGGGTCCGGTTGACGGACCCGCTGCCGGTATAGCGGAAACCCTGATGTTCACACAGGGTATTATCAGAGAATAATTAGGGCCCTGCCGAGAGGCGGATGCCCTATAGTGATCGCTCTGTCCGTGCATCCGTCGTCCGTCCGACCGTAATCTTTCTCTCTTAATAGATAAGGTTTTGATATTTGATATGTGGGTATATTATCTCAAGACGATGTGTGGCGTACAACGGTTGCCATGCTTTGACCTTGAACTTTGACCTCAAGGTCAAATTATTCCGAATTCGGGGTTCTTTTCTGACAAGTTTGTGTCCGGGCTGTAACTTTTTTCCCTTAATAGATAGGGTTTTGATATTTGGTATGTGGATAGATTATCTCATGACGACGTGTCGCGTACCAAGGTTGCCATGCTTTGACCTTGAAGTTTGACCTCAAGGTCAAATTATTCCGAATTCAGGGTTCTTTTCTGACAAGTTCGTGTCCGGGCTGTAACTTTTTTCCCTTAATAGATAGGGTTTTGGTATTTGGTATGTGGATAGATTATCTCAAGACAACGTGTCGCGTACCAAGGTTGCCATGCTTTGACTTTGAACTTTGACCTCAACGTCAAATTATTCTGATTTTTTTTTTTTTTTTTTCTGACAAGTTCGTGTCCGGGCTGTAACTTTTTTCCCTTAATAGATAGGGTTTTGATATTTGGAATGTGGGTAGATTATCTCAAGACGATTTGTCGCGTACCACGGTTGCCATGCTTTGACCTTGAAGTTTGACCTCAAGGTCAAATTATTCATATATTTTTTTTTTTCTTTCAAGTTCGTGTCCGGGCTGTAACTTTTTTCCCTTAATAGATAGGGTTTTGATATTTGGTATGTGGGTAGATTGTCTCAAGACAACGTGTCACGTACCAAGGTTGCCATGCTTTGACCTTGAAGTTTGACCTCAAGGTCAAATTATTCATATATTTTTTTTTTTTTCTGACAAGTTCGTGTCCGGGCTGTAACTTTTTTCCTTTAATATATAGGGTTTTGATATTTGGTATGTGGATAGATTATCTCAAGACGACGTGTCGCGTACCAAGGTTGCATGCTTTGACCTTGAAGTTTGACCGCAAGGTCAAATTATTCATATATTTTTAGCTCATCTTGACAAAGTCAAGCTGAGCTAATCTCATCGCTCTCCGTCCGTCGTCCGTCAACGCCATGTTTTGGTCTTCTCCTTCAAAGCCACTGGGCCAAATCAAGTGAAAGTTTGTGTGAGTGATGGTCCCAAAGGGGCATTTCATTTTTGTTCAACTCAGCATGCCCAGCCCCATAGGGAGGGAGTGGGGGAAAATGCTCCAAAATATTTTAAAAATGTTCTTCTCAAGAACCAGTGTGTACAATGACTTGATATTTGCTATGGAACTTCCATATGAGGTGTAGAATCAAGTTTGTTCAAACGAACTTCGTGAAGTAATATTTGGCTTTGTAATAGGAGGGGTAAAATTTTTGGCCCCGCCCAAAATTTCTATTTTCTGAACCGATGGTCTGGTATGAACCAAATTTGGTTTGTGATAGTATTGGGTCATAAGTACTTGACCCATGCAAAAAAAAAAAAAATTCCCGCATCCCCATGGGAACCCTGGGAGCTAAAAATAGAAATATTTTCAAACGCCCATATTTCCCAAACCCCATGGAACAGAGAGCTTTTATTTGGTATGAAGTATTCTTATGACCAGTAGAATTGAATGGTGAAAAAAATTGCCATCGGTTATGTTAGGGGGTTCTGTAATGGGCATCGAAAAAATGCTGAGTCAGCATATTTGCAAAAATTAAAAAAAATCATTTCTCCAGAACCAATCATCAGAATCTTTTGATATTTGGTATACAGCATTCATAGGGGGGTGGGGGGGGGGGGGGGGGGGGGGGGTCAGATAAAAGTTTGTTGAAATAAAACTCATTGGTTCATATTTGTGCTCTCTACAGGAGCCCGAAGTTTTAACATAGGGTAATATGGGGAATATTCTTTAAAAATCTTCTTCTTCAGAACCACCAGTCAGAATCTTTTAATATTTGGTATGCGTCATTGTTATGAGGGTCAGATTCTAGATTGTTCAAACCAAGTCCCTAGGTTAATATTTGACCCAAATTTTATCTTTGTTCAATATGGAGGGTAATTTAAAAAAATCTTCTTCTTCAGATCCATCAGTCAGAATGTTTTGATATTTTGTATGCAACATCTCTATGGGGGTCAGATTCAAATTTGTTCAAATCTGATCCCTAGGTATATATTTGGGCTCACTATGGTAGCCCAAATTTTTACTTAGTGCAATATGAGGCAATTTCTTTTAAAAATCATCTTCTTCAGATCCACCAGTCGGAATGCTTTTATATTTGGTATACAACATCTCTAGGGGGGTCAGATTCCAGGCTGTTCAATTCGAGTGCCTAGGTTAATATTTGTTCTCCATATGGAAACATGAAATTTAACTTAGTACAATATGAGGGAATTTCTTCAAAAATCTTCTTCTTCAGATTCACTTGTCAGAATGCTTTCACATTTGGTATACAACATCTCTAGCGGGGTCAGATTCAAGTTTGTTCAAATCGGATCCATATGTTAATATTTGGGCTCGCTATGGTAGCCCAAATTTGAACTTAGTGCAATTCAAAGAAATTTCTTTACAATTTCTCTTCTTCAGATGCAACAGTCAGAATGCTTTCATATTCGGTACACAACATCTCTAGGGAAGTCAGATTTAACTGTGTTCAAATCAAGAGCCTGGGTTAATATTTGGGCTCTCTATGGGAGTCGGAATTGGCCATTTTGCTGAAGAATTAAACAGGGACTTAAGAATTGACAGTGTAGCCTATGGAGATGGCTTGCTTAATGTAGACTCATTCTTGGACTCTGTTTAAATCGTGTTCTGTACAAGATGAGCGCTTCAGGCCCCGTGGGGCCTCTTTGTTTTTTTTTCTGACAAGTTTGTGTCCGAGCTGTAACTTTTTTCCCTTAATAGATAGGGTTTTGATATTTGGTATGTGGGTAGATTATCTCAAGGCGACGTGTCGCGTACCAAGGTTGCCATGCTTTGACCTTTGATAGGATTTTGATACTTGGTATGTGGGTAGATTATCTCAAGACGACGTGTCGCGTACCAAGGTTGCCATGCTTTGACCTTGAAGTTTGACCTCACGGTCAAATTATTCACAATTTGGGTTTTTTTCTGACAAGTTCGTGTCCGGGAAGGGATTTTAATCAGATTTTACCTATTGCTTGAAATATTTTAGTATTACGGTTCACATCAGTTTATACCTAACATACCTAACATCGGTTAGTTGCTGCGGGGCCCGGAGAGATGGATTCCATCTACGTGATATCTAGTTTGAAATCAATTTAACATCTAAAAGTTTACAGGTTTCTAATTTTTTTATCATGATTCTGTAAGTCTTTGCAAAAAAAGTGTTGAAAAAAAAAAGACTTTCTTCAATTTTGAGTCATATTTTGATGGCCATCTTGGATTTTCACTAACTCACTTGATATTATTATATAGTTAAAAGTGTCAGAAATACGAATGAGTTAATTCCCATTCCCTATCTCATATAGTTTTACCGTAATCAAGAATAATTAGAGATGGTGTAAAATCACAAAATTGACCCACCTTTTTGGACGCCATCTTGGATCACGTCATATCCAGCCAGGATGATTTCTTATTAACATCTGAAAATCTTCTCTTGAAATGTCCAAATACATGAAATTTTTATTTTTTTTTGGGGGGGGGGGGTGGGTATCCCATAGAGGGTACACTTCGCTGCCCGACTATTAAGCCAGTGTTCAAAAAGTAATCTAAACCTCTACTATTACTATGAAAAGAATCAGTTCTTGCGAAATAACGTGACATATAACAATGAGTTCTCTTCTAAGAACGGTTTGTATTGAATCACCTTCAGTTGGTTGGATGAGAAAAGGTTTGGCACACTTGTGAGCTCCCACGCCCTTTGTCTCTTAGCTCACCTGACTGGAACTCAGCCTGTGGTATTGCCATTTGCATATCAGTTTTGTGTGATATGGGGTGGCATAGCTGTAACCCGATTTGCCTAAATGCTTCGGATGTGGTCACCTTTTAAGTAGCAAGTCAGCATGATTGCCTTGTGTCCATTTGACCTGCAGTAGTGGTCCTGGTGCTGACTTAAAATTAGGTAGTATCAGCATGCAGTGAAAGGTTAGCTGACTAACAGTCGATGTAGATGTGGTTGTTTTGTATGAAAATAAGAGTGGCACATCTGGGAAATGGTGTCTCACTGTAGTCATACATGAGATTTTTCCGCGGATCCGCGGATTTCCGCTTTTGCGTATTTTACGATAATGAAGTGTAAAAATATTACGTTAAAAAGCAAAATTTCCACGGAAAGAACGTCTAAAAAGACGAAGGGTACGAAATATTGGGGCGAATCTCTTGGGAGCGTTTTGCGAGTACCACTCTTCTATTGATTATGCACAATCGAACGCCCCATCGAGAGCACGTTTTATGTTCTGCTGCTAAATATTATGCACTTTTTATTTGTAATTCTACTTGGATTTCCAATACTATTAATCAAAATGCGGAGTGACATTATTGAGCGAAAAAGTGATTCATTAATTGATGAAAAGGGGATAAAAAATTCTTGGAAATGGTCATGGATGGAATTAAAAATTATCAATCATGACGAAACGGAATATGTCAATGAACACGTACGAAAAATTCGTGCCAAAGGGAAAGCTTATTGTAAACTCCGTGATTTGGAGATAAAGTACGGAAGCCGTGGTAAGCCGGCATTAATCGACCACATTAAGTCTGCAAAGCATCAAATTAAAAGGAAAATAATTTCCCAGGTATGTAACCTTCACTTTTAGAGGACCCACTGCCATATTGAGGACTCGCTTTTGCGGGTCCAGGTCATTTCGTTTCTGGGACGTTTCGTCCCCATGGCAGGGTGGGATTTTTTCGTACCCAGCAAAATACTTAATCGTTTTAATATCCTAGAAAAATACTTGTGCAGACCTTATTGTTCCGAAATATTTAAAATATTTCGGAACAATAAGTTCTGCACAAGACAAGTACACCACATGTCCTGTCACAAGATGGGTTGGAAGAAAACTGACACAGATTCTTTTGTCTCCCTAAAACGTTTTGTGTCAATTCAAGGGATGAGTGTTCCCGTACCCCGCGGGTGTGTGTGACCCACTGTGTTTGTGTGTGGGGGGTGGGGGGGGGGGTGGGGGGGAGGGGGGTCTTGCTACATACGTAACACTGGTTGGTGCCCTGTTAGGTAGGACCCACTCTACCAGGCAGGCAAGCTTTTCACCACTGTTTAACTTGAAATTATTTTCCTCCAACCTGGCTCACAACCATTTCTCTTGATTTTATATTTATTTGAAATGAACATAAAATCAAGAGAAATGGTTGTGAGCCAGGTTGGAGGAAAATTTAACTTTAAGATATTAAATAAATTTATAGCAATGAAATATACCACGGTTAGTTATTTACATGAATTTGCACTCTCGCTTTTACATGAGATTGCACTGGGGACGAAACGTCTCGCCAATAGGGGACAAATCATCCCGGGGACGAAACGTGCAACGACATATGGCAGCGGTTCCCCTAAAAGTAAAGATTACTCATTTTCCAGAATTATTCACTCCCTGGAATTGTTTGTGGTGAAGCTTCAGACTCGGAAAATAAACTATATGGTGTCCACCCCATATTAAAATGTTCAGCTTCAGCTACTGCCAGTACTAGTTCAGCTACATGTTCAAAGTTGCCAGCAGTACCAGTGACAGATAGAGTGGCAAATAATGAGGCAATGATTTTGGGATTTCTAGCTGAAAAATCTCTACCGTTTACTATTGCACCTGACTTGATAGAGCTCACAAAAACTCTTGCCACAGACAAAAAGGCACTCAGTTCTCTTTCGATGGATCGAACTTCGGCTGCGTACAAAATGAGGTTTGGACTTGCCAAAACGTTTGAAGAAGAGTTGCTGAGTTGTGTCAGGGAAACATTTTTTTCATTAAATATTGATGAAGCAACTAGCTTTAACCATCAACGAGTCATGGCTGTTCTTATTTCATATTTTTCACTCAAGCAGAGGAAAATTGTTGTGGAACATTTGCGTTCATTTCCAATGACTACAGTAAATAGTGAGTCAGTGTACACTATGATATGTTCACTTTTTAATGAACTGAGCATACCTTGGAAGAATCTCATTTCAATATTAATGGATTCATGTTCAGTGATGCGCGGGACAAAAACAGGCTTTGAAAAAAGAATTCGAGACAGTGTGGCCCCACAGTTGATTGACATAGATGGTGACACATGCCACCATACCCACAATGCAAGCAAGAAATTCTCTCAGCCATTTGATTTCTATTTGGAAGGCTTGTTTGGTGACATTTTTAATGGTTTAAAATGGTCTGTAGACCTCTGAGAGTATTTAGAAGAACTTTGCTCACTCTTAAACATTACATACAGAATGCCACATAGATTTGTGAACCATCGTTGGTTATCGGCGTATGATTCAACAATATCAACACTTGAACTTTTTGACGCATTCACAGTTTTCTATTTTGCTTTCCTGTCTAAGAGGGACAGATCTTTGTACTTGTGTAACCTTGTAGAAATTTATAAAAAGAAAACAGTGAGTCCAGAATCGAGAGCTCGTGTCAAGGAAATAATACAAAAACTTGATTCAAAAAACCTTACATCTGATGGTCAGAACAGAAAAAACAGAATAGTGAACAAGTTGTTTTTTAAGAGAACAGACACTCTATTACAGCTGTACTTCTATGAGGCTGTTTTACCAACCCTGAAAAAGTATGTTCTAGTGTTGGAAATGAAAAAGCCCCTCATACACACAATGTATGATTATATACTTGGACTTATTCGTGACTTTTTAACTTGTTTTGTAAAGCCAGAATATTTATCTGAAACCACAAATGCAAAGCAGCTTAGTCAGTTAAGTCATCATATTGAGGGAGGTGAAGCTGTCTTGAATAAGAAATCTATGTTCTTTGGCTCCAAAGCATTAAAGATTATAAAAGAACAGACAGGAAAGAAAGACTCTGCCATAGGCATATTTTTGGACAATGCATCAAAATCGTACATTCAGTGTGGACTATATCTACTTAAGAAAATGCCAATCAACAACAAAGCCCTGGAGTGCTTCTCCAGCATTGATCCCATATGTAGAAGCCATACTTCATCTCTCAACCTGATGTTGAAAATTCCAGAAGTAGTATTAAAGAATGTGATCAGTGAAGCCGAAAAGGATGAATATGATAAAGAGGTACGGCACTATCACAGCATTGTATCATTGCCTAAATTTGACCCACACGAAGACAGGGTTGATGTCCGGTGGGCTACTGTATTAGAGACTAACAAGTACTGCACACTACAGAAAGTTATCACTGCCATATTAAGTTGTTTCCATGGTCCCATGGTAGAGGGATCTTTTAATGTTATGGGGGATGTGATTGATAAGCGCTCTGGGAGAATGAATATTCAAACTTATAGTTCCATACAGAGCGTAAAATACAAACTAAGATCTTGTAATGCTTCGTCAGTCCAGTACTTTAAAAGAGCAGATTTCCTGAATTCTAAAGTGGATGGAAAGTTAGTTAGAAACATTCAGACTGCCAGCAAGAGCTACAAAGAGGAGTTGAAAGCCAAAGAACAAAAGGCTGTTATAGGAAGAAGAGAATTGCAGTTGAACACTGTCAAACGGATAACAAAAAAGCGTGCCAAAGAACTATCTGTTAAATCTGTGCAAAAGGCTCGAAAAAGATTTATTCAAAAACTACAGAGCAACACTTCATCAAACAAACTATCTAAAAAGAGAAGGATTGAATGACAATATGAACTTGGTTCTCAGGGTACATGTACACATTCACAGGTTTTAAATTAATTTAAATTTAATCCTTCTCTTCATTTCTTTTAACTGTATATCTCAATAAAACAATGCAAATATCGAAGTCACTGGAACTAGCTCCTTGAGCCAGTTCCAGTGACTTTCATAGCTGCATTGTTTTAATCGGATGCTTGCATTTTAGTGGCATTAAATGTCATTAGGTCAGGTGATAAACATTAAACAGTGAATGTTGATTGTTGAAGCCTGTACACAGACATTGCAGGTACATTTTGGTGAGCAAGCAACAGCATTGTGGAATGCATAAATACACCAAGTTTCACTTTTATCCAAAAGAATTTACAAATATTTCCCTAGCTTACATGTACAATGAAACAGAATATTATTCCTAGAGTTAATTGTAAAATTATGCCATGGCTGCTGAGAAGCAGCCATGACATAATTTGTCAATGAACTCTGGTAATGGTGAAAGGGTTTAATTCAAAAAAATTAAAACAGATTGTCTGCCTACTATTGCAACCAGCCTACTATTGCAACCATCAGTCCTTTTTCATAGCAGAAGTTCTTGATGAAAGTTGTAAAAGAATATGAATTTTTTCGACATCCAGTTTGTTTAATCAAATTATCTTAAGTGAACCACCAATACTACTCAGTTATAATCTTAAAATGCTTAGGAATGGCCAAGATTCCATGTCCGAGCACTTACAACCCCAGAGCTTCCAGGGGCCTAGTGGCCCCTGAACCCCGGCTAAGAAAAATTTCACCTCGCTTCGCTCGGGCAAACAATTTTTCACCTCACTACACTCGACAAACATTTCCTCTTTTTTTATCTTTTACCAATCTCATATATGTGTAGTGAAAGTCCTGCCTGAGAGTGGAATGTAGTGTTAGATGGGATTAACTCCCAATTATGGAGGCAGACTCACCATTTTGTGGGTAGAATCTGTGTAGGAATCCAGTGTGTTCAAGGGGAGTTACAATATAAGCTATTGGAAAATACAAAATAGGGACTACCAAGCAGTAGATTCTGCAGTTACAAGCTCAAAAACTGCTGAGCTTTTGCTCCCTGACATAAAACCATCGCTGATTGATTCTTGATTGATTTGCTTTCCAAATACTAGTAGCATTTGTCTCGTGATTGTTTCGACAATTATTGATGTGCAACATAGGACCTGATGATACAAGAATTGAAAGTTGTGCTTTCTCTACAATGCAAGGTGCTTGTCGTCAGTGGAATGAAACTCCTTGCTATATAAAGTCCATGCTTTCTAATCACTGGTAACAGAAAATTGTTTAGACATACACTCATACACTGGAAATTGTGGTGCTCTGCGTACAATGGGATGAGTGTACAAAAATAGGGGTTGTATAGCCAGATGAATTGGTAGAGACATTTGTTAATAATGGATTATGTTAAGTATTATTTTGCTGTTAGAATTGTTTTTCTTTTACTATTTTGTAGCTTGGTGCTGAAGTGATGCTTTTTGGTGCACCTATAAAAGATGTGAGGCTTATGAGGCGAAGTACAGGTGATACATGTTTTATTTTTGTGACATAGAATGTTCTATGTAAAATTGTATTTCCAATTTAAAATAAATCGCTATGGGCTGACTTGAGGTACCAATTAATATAACAAATCTATTTGTAACTTCAGAATTAATGTATTATAATTATAGTCATCACTTGTCTTCCATCTGTGCATTTCGATAATGTTAAGAGTCATCTTTTCCAATATGAGTGTGTGATAGTTTGTGTGAGGCACTTGAGTTTTGTTCATATCAAGTCACTGCCCACTCCTTGGGGTTGAGGTGGGGGGGGGGGGGGGGAGAGGAAAATGAACTACCAGTAAGAATGGTTGTTTAATATTGCGACTTTCTTTCGGTGGAGAAGACAGGGGTCATTTCTAAAAAAGTTTGCAGGTCAATATTTGGACCTGCCTTTGTAGGATCCTAATTTTGGACCCCAATAAAAATTTTTAGTCGAGTTGTGACGAAGTCAAACTCAACTTATAGTTTGATGAATGGCGGGCGGGTGGCCGGGCGTGTGTAAACAATTGGTTTCCGGATGATAACTTGATAATGGTTCAACCCATGTTCATGAAACTTCATAGGAAGGTTGGTATCAGTGAGAGGAAGAACCCTATTAATTTTAGACTTGCTTGGTCAAAGGTCAAGGTCACAGTGACCTTGAACATAATAAATTGTAAACAATTGGTTTTCGGATGATAACTTGACTACGGTTCAACCCACATTCATGAAACTTCATATGTAGGTTGGCCTTTGTGAGAAGAAAAACCCTATTTATTTTGGACTCACTAGGTCAACGGTCATGGTCACAGTGACCTTGAACATAGTAAATCAAAACAATTGGTTTCCAGATGAAAACTTGATAATGGTTCGACCCATGTTAATGAAACTTCATAATTAGGTTGGCATCAGTGAGAGGAAGAACCCTCTGTATTTGCAACATAGTAAATCGTAACAATTGGTTTCCGGATGATAACTTGATAATGTTTCGACCCATGTTCATGAAACTTCATAGGTGGGTTGGCATTAGTGAGACGAAGAACCCTATTTATTTTGGACTTGCTAGGTGAAAGGTCAAGGTCACAGTGACCTTCAACATAGTAAATCGTAAACAATTGGTTTCCGAATGATAACTTAATAATGGTTTGACCCACACTCATGAAACTTCATAGGTAGGTTGGCCTAGGCGAGTGGAAGACCCCTATTTATATTGGACTCACTAGGTCAAAGGCCAAGGTCACAGTGATCTTGAACATAATAAATTGTAAACAATTGGTTTTCGGATGATAACTTGACTATGGTTCAGCCCACATTCATGAAACTTCATATGTAGGATGGCCTTTGTGAGAGGAAAAACCCTATTTATTTTGAACTGAAAATGGTAAATCAAAACAATTGGTTTCCGGATGATAACTTGATAATGGTTCGACCCATGTTCATGAAACTTCATAGTTAGGTTGGCATCAGTGAGAGGAAGAACCCTATTTATTTTGGACTCGCTAGGTGAAAGGTCAAGGTCACAGTGACCTTCAACATAGTAAATCGTAAACAATTGGTTTCCGGATGGTATCTTGATAATGTTTCGACCCATGTTCATGAAACTTCATAGGTGGGTTGGCATCAGTGAGAGGAAGAACCCTATTTATTTTGGACTTGCAAGGTGAAAGGTCAAGGTCACTGACCTTCAACCTAGCAAATCGTAAACAATTAGTTTCTGAACGATAACTTGATAATGGTTTGACCCACATTCATGAAACTTCATAGGTAGGTTGGCCTACATGAGTGGAAGACCCCTATTTATATTGGACTCACTAGGTCAAAGGCCAAGGTCACAGTGACCTTGAACATAATAAATCGTAAATAATTGGTTTCCAGATGATAATTTGACAATGATTCCACCTACGTTCATGAAACGTCATAGGTAGGTTGGCATTGGTGCAAGAAAGATCCCTATTTATTTCGGAATCACAAGGTCAAAGGTCAAGGTCACAGTGACCCTTCACATAGTAAATTGTAAACAATTGGTTTCCGGACGATAGGTTGATAATGATTAAACCCACTTTTGTGCTGTCACAACTCGACATTGGATCGGTGATTCTATCGGGATTTTTGTTCTCGGAACTGATAGTTTGATTTGAACCAAATTTTGGTATCTCATCCTTCAGATGGGTCTCTATTTTGCCAGAGTGATCTAGCAAAATTTTGAGCTCACCTGACTGAAACTCAACATCCCTCATACATGAACATGATATTTGCACCTGCCCCTCCTAAACCACCGAACCAGTTTTAGTTAAATTTGAGGTGATTGCTTGTTCTGACATCTCATTTTGTTTTTTGTTTTTTTTAGCTCACCTGAGCGAATCTCAAGGGGAGCTTTACTAATCACTTTGTGTCTGTCATCGTCCGTCCGGCGTAAACTTTACATTATCGACTTCTCACAAACTGCTTGACCAAATTGAACCAAATCTGGTGCGAATATTCCCTATCATATGTCAATTCAGGTTTGTTCAAATAAAGTTGTCATGCCCACGGGGAGCATCACAAGGGTCATAACTCTGATAGCACCCATAAAATACAAAAAAAATCATCTTCGGATCCAGTGGTCAGAATCTTTTCATATTTGGTATACAGGATCTCTGGGGGTTAGATTCAAGTTTGTTCAAATCGAGTCGCTGGGTTAATGTTTTAACTTGGTGCAATATGAGGGATTTTCTTTAAAAATCTTCTTCTTCAGATCCACCAGTCAGAATCCTCTCATATTTGGTATACATCATCTTTTTTTTTTTGGAGGGTGGGGGGGGGGGGGGGGGGGTGGGGGGCAGATTCAAGTTTGTTCAAATCGAGTCCCTGGTTTAATATTTGGACTGCCTATTGGGGCCAAAATTTTAACTTTGTACAATACATAGAATATTCTTTAAAAATCTTCTTCATATTCACCACTCAGAATCCTCTCATATTTGGTATACATCAATTAGTGGGGCTAGTTTCAAGTTTGTTCAAATTGAGTTCCTTGGTTAATATTTGGGCTCCCTATGGGAACCCGAATTTTAACTTAGTGCGATATGAGGAAATTTCTTTAAAAATCATCTTCTTCAAATCCAGCAGTCAGAATCCTTTAACATTTGGTATACATCATCTCTAGGGGTGTCAGATTCAAGTTTGTTCAAATCGGGTCCCTGGTTTGAAAATTTTGGGTTTGGTTTGGAGTTATAAATTTTGGATGAAAATTCGGAAAATTTTTTTTTTTTAGATTTTTTATGCGTTTTGTTAAATTTTGAGACGAAAAAAAAAATTTCAGCCTGAAAATTTGGAGTACGGCTCTTTTTCAAAATCAAGTTCCTAGATGAATTTGAGTGTTTTTATGCAAAAATGTTTTTACCCTATGTCATCCCCTTCCTTCCTTATCGGGGGGGGCGGGGGGGGGGGGGGGGCAGTTAGATGTAACCAACTGTTTGGCTGCAAAATATATTTTGAAAGATTTAGATTGATTTTATGCAACACAACAACCCCCCCCCCCCTCCCCCCAAAGAAAAAAAAAAATACCTCTATGACTGCCAACCCCACTCCCCAGGGTCAATTAAGCAGAGGAAAACATTTTCTACAAAATGCATTTTGAAGGAATTAAGAGTGAATTTATGTAAAAAAAAAAAAAAAAGGATCCCTATAATAATTTTATGACTTCATTCCTCTGAAGTGTTGATGAGCCATGATACTTTGAACGTGTTTAAGAAATCTTCACATCCACCAGTCAAAATCCTTTCATATTTGGTATGCAACATCTCTAGGTGGGTAAGATTCAAGTTTGTTCAAATCAGGTCTCTTGGTTAGTATTTTAGCTCACTATTGGGGCCCAAAGTTTAACTTAGAGCAGTGTGAGGACATTTCTTTAAAAACCTTCTTCTTCAGATCCACCAGTCAGAATTCTTTCATATTGGGTATATAACATCTCAAGGGGGATCTGATTAAAGTTTGTTCAAGTTGAGTCCCTGGCTTAATATTTGGGCTCTCTATGGACAGGGTTGGCAGGGGGAGTGTGTTAGGCTCATGTTTGTTCAGATCCATTCCTTAGTGTTTTTCCATAAAATTTCATGATTTCATTCCTTTGCAGTGTTGATGAACCATGTCTAACTGAATGTGACCCCCCAAATACTTCTTTGAATCACTTTGGCAGGTGAGCGATTAAGGCCCCATGGGGCCTCTTTGTTTTCAAATCAACTTGCCCTGCCCCATAGGGAGGGGGGGGGGGGGGGGTGGAGAATCCTCCAAATTCTTTTAAAAATCTTCTCATGAATCAGTGGAAACAGTGGCTTCATATTTGGTATGTACCTTCCTTTTGAGGTGTAGAATCAAATTTGTTCAAACGAAGTTCGTGGAGCAACATTTGCCTTTGTGATGGGAGGGACAAGATTTTTGGCCCGCTGAAAATTTCTATTTTAGAATCGATGGGTCGATTTGAACCAAATTTAGTGTGCGGTATTATTGAGATGCAAAATAAAAATTTCCCCATGTGCCCTCGGAAGCCCAGAAGCTAAAAATAGAAATATCTTCAAACACCCATCGGTTGTGTCAGGGTGTTCTTCTGTAGGGGGCATCGAAAAAATTCTGAGTCGGCATATTTGCAAAAATTTAAAAAAAAAGATTTTCTCCAGAACCACTGATCAGAATCTTGTGATATTTGGTATACAGCATCCATTGGGGGGGTCAGATACAAGTTTGTTAAAATTAAGCCCCTTGGTTCATGTTTGGGCTCAATACAGGAGCCCGTATTTTTAACTTAGGGCAATATGGGGAATGATCTTTATAAATCTTCTTCAGATCCACCAGTCAGAATGCTTTCATATTTGGTATTCCACACCTTTACGGGGTCAGATTCAAGCTTGTCCAATGCAGGTTCCTGGGTTATTATTTGGGCTCCCTGTGGTAGCCTGAATTTTAACTTTGTGCAATATGAGGAATACTCTTTAAAAATCTTCATCAGAACCACCAGTCAGAATCTTTTAATGTTTGGTATACATCATTGTTATGAGGGTCAGATTCAAGATTGTTCAAATCAAGTCCCTCGATTAATATTTGTGTTTCCTATGGAAACCCTAATTTGAACGGAGGCCTAAAAAAAATATATGTTTGTATCCACTAACCTGACCAACCCTTTTTCAAACTGCCGAGTCCAAGTCTTCTATTGAAATCGCCCAAAAAATGTGAAAAAAATGGTGGCATTTTTGCCACTTACTAAATTGCGCCACATATATACCCTATTTTATGTAAAATTAAAGCCACGAAACTTCTTTATAATATAATATTCAGCAGTCCTCTTATTCTAAATTGTGCGTTCGCATACCTCACTTTATCACAGGGTCAAGAAGTGTTAAAATTAGCACACCTCAGCAGTTGAAATAAATTGCCTTTTTAAGTGATTGTGGTAATGGACTGGTTATTTTTTTTTTTTAAGTAACACTGTATTTGTTTTGGCTAAGAAAGCACAAGTCACTTGCTTTTGTTTATTTGAAGACAATCAAGTTCCCTGCGCTTGTCTAGTATGAAACACTTTTCAGCACACTGTTTTGAAGGCATGATGCTATTGTGTCGTCAGCTTGTGCAAACAGCCAATCACTTTAAAGTACAAGTGTCAATTTACAGGGAATCCCTTGGCATTTCCCAAGGAAAATTTCCAGGTTTTAAATAGCAGGCATGCATTGGTCAAAATATACAATGTGATCAACCACGCATGCTTACTGGAATACAGTCTGTGTCTTGTTTCAAATTCGAGGTAAACAATATTCAATCACTTGCGTAATAATGGTCACTGTTGAGACAAACCACTTGAACAGTTGATGAAGAAAAGTAATACAGAAACTTTTCATCGACTGCGAGGGCAGACAGGGCGGTAAAAAAGGGAAAAGACCCAAATATAAGCCAACATTAATCCACACAAGTGAAGTAAAATCACTTCTTGTAAACCATGATATTGAAGAAAGTTTAAATTTATATACCACCTCACCGGGATAAAGCCAACTTTTCCAGGTACCGATTATGTTTTAATTTGCCAGTATCGCTGACGGTATTGACAATTTTATCGTTTTAGTCGGCATACCATAAAACCACACAGCACGACAATGAGGCCTATTTTATGTTGGAAAAGTTTTAAACTGAGTTAAGGGAACTGCATTCTGAAAAAAAAAAAAAAAAAAAAATTTCCGACCTACCGACCCTATTTTTTCCATCCCGTTAGCGGAAACAAATTTCTTTTTAGGCCTTAGTGCAATATGAGGAAATTTCTTTAAAAATCTTCTTCAGATTCACCAGTTAGAATGCTTTCATATTTGGTATACAACATCTCTAGGGGGGTCAGATTCAAGTTTGTTCAACTCGAGTCCCTGTGTTAATATTTGGGCTCTCTATGATAGCCCAAATTTTAACTGAAAATCTGAGCATTATTTCTGTGGTGGTATCCCAGTACTAGAAAGAAATCATATGACATGGACAGCAAAGTTATAAATAATTAAAGAACTCCATTCCTCTGTAGTGTTAACTAGCCATAGATGGTAATTAAATCCTTTAAACAATTTTGGCCAGGTCAGTGACTCAGTTCCCATTGGGGCTTCTTGTCATAATTGTTATTTTGAGAGAAAGAGAAGAACCCCAACCGTTTTTAGCTCATCTGACTGAAAGTCAGTGTGAGCTTTTGCCATCACTTGTCGTCTGGCGTCTGTCATCCATCGTCCGTTAACTTTCGCAACTCGGTCTTCTCCTTCAAAACCACTAGCCCAAACCCAAACAAATTTGACACACAGTATATTGGAGGTATCCTCTTTCCAGTTTGTTAAAATGAACTGGGTGCCCCCACAGGGGTGGGAGTGATGCCCCAAAAGCATCAATTTCTCCTTAAATCTTTTTATGAACCACCAGTCAGAATGCTGTGATATTTGGAATGTAAGCTCCTTTGGTACTCAAGATTCAAGTTTGTTCAAAGAAATTTGCTCGGTCAGTATTTGGGCTCGCTATGGGAGCATCCCCATTTTGTGCCCCAAATTTCTATTTTCTGAACCAAATTTGCTATGAGGTATTATTGGGCCCTAAGTACTTGATTCATACTAAAAAATTTGCTCGGTCAGTATTTGGGCTCGCTACGGGAGGATCCCCATTTTGTGCCCCAAATTTCTATTTTCTGAACCAAATTTGCTATGAGGTATTATTGGGTCCTAAGTACTTGATTCATGCTAAAAAAAAAAATGTTCCACTGCCCGTGGGAACCTCAGGAGCTAAAAATAGAAAGAAATTAAAATGCCCATATCTCCAAAAGTACACGGCATTGAGAATTCTTATTTGGTGTGAAGCTTCCTTAGGACCAACAGAATGGAATGGTAAAAAAAATTGCTATCGGTTTTATCATGGGGTACTTTTTGGGGACTTTGAAAAAGTGTGGAGTCAGCATTTTTTATCACTGTGGGAAATGGGAAAAACATTTAGCACTACTTTTCTCCCAAACCACTGCTCCAAAAGCTTTCAAATTTCACATATAACATCTTTAGAAGATTGTTTCACATGTTTATTGAAATCAATTCCCTGGGTCCATAGTTGTGCACTCTATGGGAGCCCAAATGTTTAAATTAGTGCAGTATGAGGAATATTCTTTAAAAATCTTCTTCTTCAGATCTACCAATGAGAATCTTTTGATATTTGGTATGCAGCATCCTTAGGGGGGTGAGATTCAAGTTTGTTCAAGCCAAGTCCCCATGTTCATATTTAGGCTGAAAATTTGGGATCCCGATCCAGACTTAGAAATTTTGGACCAAAAATCCAGAAATTAGGTTTTTGTTTTTTTATGTGTTTTGGTCAATTTTAAGACAAAATTTTTTTATTTTTTTTACACTGAAAATTTGGGGTCTGGGTGGGACTTGGAAAATTTTGGACCAAAATCCGGAAATGAGTTTTTTTGTTTTTATGCATTTAGGACAACTTGGTTCAGGTGAGCGATTCAGGCTCTCTTAAGCCCCTAGTTTAGAAAACTAATTGATCAGTTTCTTGTTTGTATAGACGGTTGATTTCTGATTCAGTGAATGAACAGTAATCATCGGATATTTATCAATATTCACTTTAATAATGGGTTATTTCAAGAATAGTAATCAGAGCCATTTATCATTAACAGGATGAGCGACTTCTGTAATGTCGAGTGAAATTACAACAGGTCTTTGAAGTGATGTGCAACCCAAGAGTCTTTTTTTCACAACCAAACCTAAAACTGTTTGACGGAACTTATCTTGAAGAGTATTATCATTTGTGTGTTGTATTTAATTTATTCCAGCTGTACACATAGTTCTTTAAGATTTATTTTATAAAATGGCTGGATTATTTTATAACATGTACATCAGTTAAAAATATTTTTCAAGTACCCTGTATTTACTATAAATATGAAGCTTTGTGCAGAGGTTACCATTCATGCATAGTTCTTTTTAGCTCACCTGACTGCAAGTCAGTGGGAGCTATTGCCATCACTGTTATCCGGTGTCCGCCGTTCGTTAACTTTTTGCAAACTTGACATCTTCACAACCACTAGGCCAAATTCAAACATATATTGCACAGACCATCTATGGAGTATATCCTTTCTATTTTGTTTAAATGAAGCAGCTGCCATATTTGGGCTCTGGTTTATGCCCCCAAAAGTTTAAAAACTTATAAAAATCTTCTCATGAACCACCAGAGGGAATGCCTTGATATTTGGTATGGAACAGTTGATAGGTCAATATCTGGGCTCTCTGTGGGGGCATATCCATTTTGGGCCCTGCCCAAAATTTCGATTTCAAGAACTGGTGGGCCAGTTTCAACCAAATTTGGCATGTAGTATAAGTGGGTCCTAAGTAATTGATTGATGCCCCTCCCTCAAAAATTTTTTTCACAGCCCTGTTGCAACCCCAGGGGCTAAAAACAAAAAAACTCGGAAGCCCATATATCCCAAACCACAAGGAACAGAGAACTATTATTTGGTTTGAAGCATCCTTAGGACCAGAAGACAGGATTGGTTAGAAACAATTGCCACCGGTTAAATCAGGGACCCCGGTAGAGGGTATTGAAAAAATTATGAGTCAGCTTTTTTTGCAGTAGTTTATCCTGGAGGAAATGTTCATTCACTCAGAACCTTGATTGACATATTGTTCTTAAATCAACAATGCTGCTAGAAAACATTCTTATCTTGTTATTTTAATCCAAAAATTTTGTGGACTTCAGTTTGTTTTGCAAAGATTTTATTTCATGTTGAATTAACTGTTTTCAATTCTGGAAACATCTGATTCCTGTATGCATGTCTTTAATTTAACCCTCTCAAGACTGCAATGTGGGTTCCAAAGATTTTACTGATGCCATGAACAAACAAACCCTTTTAATGCTGTATATGGATTTTTCTGGTTCGTTGGAAAAAAATTGATCTGATTTCTGTATGAATATCTTTAATTTAACCCTCTCATGACTTAAGTGTGTTTTCCAAAGATTTTATTTTATGTTGAACTCTTTCAATTCTGTGCAAGATATATATTTACCTTAACTTGACAAAGTCAAGATAAGCTATTGCCATCACGTGTGCGGAAGTCTGTTAGTCTGTGAATCTGTGAGTCTGTTAGTATGTGGGTCTGTTCACATTTTCCTTTAGCACGGGCTACACCCTGCAGTTCGTGTCTGATCGTCCCGAAATTTCATATGCAGGTTTGGGGTCATGTCTAGATGAGAACGTCCCCTTTTGGTCGCGATCGGTCAACTGGTATGGCTGCCCGAGCCCAAAACCTGAAAACCATTAGCGCAGTCTACAGGTCGTATTTATGAAGGGATTTCATTGTAACTTGGTAGGATGACTCTGTATAATGCCTAGATGAGAACGTCCCCTTTTGGGCATGATCTGTCAACCGTGATGGCTGCCCAATATTTATTGAGGAATTTCATTGTAACTTGGTGGGTTGACTTCATATAATGTGTAGATGAGAAAGTCCCCTTTTGGACGTGATTGGGCAACTGTGACGGCTACAGGGGCCCGAAGCCCAAAAACCTTTAGCACAGTCTACAGGTCATATTTATGAAGGGATTTCATTGTAACCTGTTAGGTTGACTCCATATAATGTCTAGATGATGACATCCCCTTTTGGTCGTGATTGGTCAACTGTGATGGCTACAGGTGCCCAAAGCCCGAAAACCTTGAGCACAGTCTACAGGTCATATTTATGAAGGGGTTTCATTGTAACTTCGTAGGATCACTCCAGATGATGCCCAGATGAGAGTGTCCCCTTTTGGTTGCGATCATTCAACCATGATGGCTGCCCGAGCCCAAAGCCCAAAAGCCCTTAGCACAGTCTACATGTCTTATTTATGAAGGGATTTCATTGTAACATGGTAGGTTGACTTCATATAATGCCTAGATGAGAACGTTTCCTTTGGACGCAATTGGGAAACTGATGGCTGCAGGGGCCCGAAGCCTGAAAACCTTTAGCACAGTCTACAGGCCATATTTATGAAGGGATTTCAATGTAACTTGATAGGATGACTCGTTTTGGAATAATTTCACTGTAACTTGGTAACTTTCGTTGATATACGTTAACTGTGAGGGCCACATACATTAACTGTGAGGTCATATTAACCCACCCCTCAGCTCTTTAGTACAGTGTACACCTCATATTATTTTTATCAGAAACATAGCATACAGGGAACAGAAATGAACATATTACCAATTATCACAATTCTTGTCTTATTTCATAATCCTTTCATAAACATTGAACATTATCCTTTTCATCAAACACAGCACACAAGTTAAGCTACAGTGTCATTGACACTTTCAATTTTTTCTGGTTTCTTGGAAACAATTATCTGATTCCTGTATGGATGTCATTAATTTAACCCTCTCAAGACTTCAGTATGGCTTTCAAAGATTTTATTGATGCTTTGATCAAACCTTTTTCAATGTTGTGCACATATGTTTTTTTCTGTTTTCTTGGAAAAAATTTCTCTAATTCCTTGAATTTAACCCTCCCAAGGCTTCAGTGTGGTTTCCAAAGATTTTATTTCATGCAATAATGTTAATGAAAACCTATTTTTGATTTCTAAAAAAAAGCCTCCATAAATATAAATTCTCTCTGTTTTGTTTTGTTTATTTTTGATGCTTTAACCATTTTCACATAGACTTGAATTTACTGGTGGCAGTAAAATTCTGTTTCTCTAGTTTGAAATATTTCTTATTCTTTGAAACCACTGGGCCAAATTCATTCATTTATGGCACAGACCATGTTTGGAGTAAACCTTTTCTCTGTTCAAACGAAGCTACTGCGATCTTCAGGCTGGTGGAATTTAATTTTATGATTTTTCCCCCCAAATTACTATATCCCTTGTCGTGGGGTTTATGCTCCATAAGCCTAAAATGCTTTTAAAATCCACTTTTTATAAGCCACTTGCAATAATGCTTAGATTTCTTTGGAACTTACTTTAGTGATGCAGATTCACTTTTTTTTCAAAGAACTCGGTAAGCCAAAATTTGGGCTCCCAAATTTGGACTACACTCAAAATTTCTATTTTCAGATCCAATGGGCAGAGGTGAACCAAATTTGTCATGTAGTATATACCTGGGTCATAAGTACTTCATTTATTGTGGAATTTTTTTTTTTCTTTTGGCTCACCTGACTTTCAGTCAGAGTGAGCTATAGTGATCGTTCACTGTCCACTGTCTGTCGTCGTCCGTGAACATGGTGTTTGCGTCTTCTCCTCCAATACCGCTGAACCGGTTTAAGTGAAATTTGAGATGATTGTTTGTGATGACATCGCATTTTGATTTTGTTCAAATTGAGTTTCCACACCCAAAAAGTATGCCTTAATGTTAAAAAATCTTCTCATGAACCAGCAGTAGGAGAAACTTGATATTTGGTGTGCAGCTTCCTTTTGAGGTGTAGACTCAAGATTTGTTCAAGAGAAGTTCGTGGGGCTATATTTACCTTTGTTATGGGAAGGGCAAGAATTTTTGCCCGCCCAAAATTTCTATTTATTATCAACCTACCTCAATTGTTTGCACCCCAGTGGAAGAACCTAACTCGGATAAAATACTCTCTATTTTAATCTTTCTCAAGATTTGGGGAAGAAAAGTGGTGTAAAAACACCACGAAAAAAAATAAGCCAAAACTGGGTCGAGCGCCATCGGCGCACACCCAGTATGGGAGGCTCTTCCATAGTACAAATCCATGACTTCCATAAAACAGTGTGCAATTCGTCAATTCGTCATTCTTTTGATTATCCGCACACGTGGTGGATGTGTGTGTCATCTTTGCTGCAGTAACAGTGATATTTTAACTCGTCGATAATGGTTTTCCTGGTACTGGATTTATGGATCTGAAGATCGTATAATAACAGGACTGTGTTTTATATATTCTCGTTTATATTTTCAACCACATTCTCATTGTTTATTACTTACTATTCCGTTTTCGCGAATGTTTTGTTTTCGACATCACGCGATTCGACAATTAATTTTTCGGTTGATGAATTAATTTTTGGAGTTAGGTGTCAATCTGGGACTGTCTGGACAGGATTTCTTCACTCTGTTGAGGGCTGAATTTCTTTTTTTTTCGGTCCCTGTCGACCGCCTGGGTTCTGTCATGTACCCACCGTTTTTTTTTCTGCCACCTTCTCCCGTAGTTGAGGGTGTTCTTCTACTTTCTGTTTCTGTTGAGTTCACCTTTTTCTTCTACTGCTCTCACCTCTGTTATTTCCAGTTCGGTTCCTTTAGGGCAATTCCTTTTGCCCTCACCTTGGTGCGTCCTCGTGGCCGTTTCTTCCACACCCGTGGGTGGTGTGGAACGCTGTCGTTTCGGGAGCCTCCTGACTCGACCACATCTGGTGTGAATTTACCCCCTCCGTGGGGGATGTGTAGCTCCTCCCGCCCCAGGAGGGGGTGGGGAACGCTATCGTTTCAGGGTCGCCTGATTCGACCGCATCTGGTGAGAATTGCTCCCCCTCCGTGGGGGATGTGCAGCTCCTCCCGCACCAGCGGGGGGTGGGGAACGCTGTCGTTTCGGGGCTTCCCGACTCGACCATGTCTGGTGAGAGTTATTCCCCTTGCGAGAGGAATGTGCAGTTTTTTACCGTGGTGGATACTGCGGGAGCTGTTGGATTTCTGGTGAAGAGATGCCTGGTTCCGGGACTATGCGCCCTCTCCAGTCGACATCTGAGGCTGTCACTAGGGTTGTGACTCCTCCTTTGGAGGCCGAGCTTGGTGGCTCTCTCCGCTTTTCCGCCAGTTCCAACAGCTCCTGTCGTATCTGCTGCTACTGCTGTTCCGTCTACAACGTCATTGGGCACCGTTTTTAGCTGGCCTCGGCTTATCCCTGCCATGGTCTGCAGGGATGTCTGTAGTGTGGTTGTGGGGTATCGGCCTCAGCCTTCCCCGACTTCCACTCGGCGAAGTCGGATGGGGCTGCCGACTGAACCCCCTACTGTGTCCTCTCAGCCATTCTGCACAGTAGTTTTATACCTGCAGCGGTCTGCTGCGGTGTCTGGTTTTGTAGACATGGGGGTATCGGCCTCAGCCTTCCCTGACTTCAACTCGGCGAAGTTGGAAGTAGCTGCCGGCCGAACCATCTACTGTGGTCTCTGCACCGTCGAGCACCACAGTTGTCATTGGATTCGGATGTTCTTAGTGGGACACTATGAACTCCCTGGCGTTTCCGTCCACTCATTCTGGCCACACAACCAGTTTTGGGGGACCAACGTCTTTTGTGCAGCCTGGTCCTTCTGCCCTGCAGAGGTCCGCGGTGACTCTCATGAGTTCCCGCTATGTTGATCCTCGGGGTGTGTCACACCCCTATACACGTCTGCCTTCAGACGTTTCGGCTGCCGCCCGTCGGCCCACATTGGGTGTTTTGGAGGATTATGATCCTTCGCTGGTTAAGAGGGTCAGAGGTGAAGCCACTTTGCCGGTTCGTTCCCCTGTCGAACCGGCCAGTACGGGCAGTGAGCTGAGGGAGGCCCTCTCCTTACTCACTCAGGTTCTGTCAAAGAGCCTTCACGTTGCTTCCAGCGAGGCAGCGAGTGGTTTCCAGGCGCCCCCTATGGCGCCCCCTCCTGGGATTGGAAACAGGCCGCTTTCTGATCCCCCTGGTGTTCTGACACCATAGGAGGCGTCGGCTGGTTTGCCCATGATGGGCTATGTGTCTTCCGACTCGGGAAGAGTCAGACATGCTTTATGTCGAGAGCCAGCAGTCTTCGGACTTGGGGGCAGCTCTTGATTTCGTGTTTGGATTCCTTCCGGATCTCAAACCATCTAACCAGTCGACAGTGTCAGCCGTGCCGCGATCATCGGTTGCGCACCAACAGCCTATGGAGCAACCCGCTTCTGGGCGTCTTTGACCGTACCAGTCGGTACAGTTGGTTGAAGCATTTTCAGCCTTGGACTCTTAGCTAAGTTCCAAGGCTATGAAGGCTCCGTTCTTCACCAGGGTTGACACCTTTTTTGCCTCTGGCGCGTTATCGTTCCTACAATTCTGCCAATCCATCAGTCTACCAGGCTTTGACGGTTTTGGATCAGGACTCCAATTCCCTCGGGCTTTCCAAGTCCAAGTCTGCCGTCATTCCATTGACGACTCTGGAGTCCACATTGGGCTTATCGAGAGAGATGCTTGGTATGCTTTCTCTCTCCGATCACGTCTCAGCTTTAGCTGCTTATCTGCCCCCAGATAAGTTTGACGAGCTACAGGCTCCTTTGCGTGAGCTGTCCACGGCACTCATGCATCTTACTCACACGCATGCCTGTAACACGGCTAATCTGGAATTAGTTCGAAGGGACTCTGTGCTGGACAAAGGCCGATCCCTTCCTGAGGAGCAGTACGCTACTCTTCGATCTGCTTCTTTGGCAGGTCCACAACTTTTCCATGGTTCTGTGTTGACGGTCCGGGATGACGTCCTACGTCATTCCAAAGATCAGCTGCTGTTTCTTCAGCTTGATCAGCCTTCTAGGGTAGGCACGGGCCGTTCCAAGCCTAACAAGTGCCCTCTGCTTCCTCTGCGAAGCAAAGGGGCTGATCCTTCTGCCTCCGCTTCTACTTCTTACTCAAGGGGTAAGGGTAAGCATCGGCAGTCTTGAGGGAAGTCTCAGGATTCTTCATTCAGTAGAGGAGGTGTTTTCTCCTCTCGCGAGCCTCGTTGGGGTTCGAAATGAAGGTCCTCACCTCGACTCGTCCCAGGTTGGAGGAAGGATAGCAGAGTTCGCAGACCGTTGGGCCACCATCACATCCGATCCTTGGGTGTTAGATGTTGTTTGGTCCGGGCTGCGAATATCCTTCCGATGGCACCCCACTCTGTCCAGGGTGCCTCTTCCAACCACAGTTCCTTCAGACATTTTACATTGGGAACTTTTTGTCCACGGAGATAGACTATTTCCTGACAACGGGGGCGATTGAGGTCATCAAGAACATTAGGTCAGTGGGTTTCTATTCCCGCCTATTCTTGGTGCCGAAGAAGGACGGCCGACTCTTACCGGTTCTTGATCTGAGTTTCCGGAACCAGTCTATCATTGCTCACAAGTTCAGCATGGAGACTTTCAGGTCTGTCCTCCGTTCAGTTCACCAGGGAGATTTCGCTTCCAGCTTCGACCTGTGAGACGCTTACTTTCACGTTCCGATTCGTTGGGCGTTACGGAAGTATCTCGGGTTCGTTTTTCTGGGGCGAGTTTACCAGTTCAAGGCCATGCCTTTCGGCCTCAACCTGGTTCCTTGGGCCTTCACCAGACTGATGACGCATGTGATAGCTTTCCATCGCATACAGTCCAGGGTGACTACTTCGGCATATCTGGACGATATCCTCCAGGGGCATTCCAATGCTGCCTTACTGGAGTCGGATGTCGCCACTCTGTTGAGCTTGCTCACGTCGCTAGGTTTCAGAGTCAATGAGGAGAAGTCAGACCTGGTCCCTTATCAGTCGTTTTATCATCTGGGGATGGCTTTCTGCACACAATTCAATTTGGTGGCGGTTCCCCAGGCCAGGGCTGTGATTCTCTCAGCTTTTGCTATGACTCTGTCCCAGTCCACTTCCGCGACGGCTCGGAGTATTCTCCGGCTAATCGGTCTCTGCTGTTCGGTGACGGATCTCATTCCTCTAGGTCGTCTGCGTGTCAGACCTCTCCAACACTTTTTGCTCAGTCGTTGGAGGCCGAATGTAGATTTTCTGGATCTGGTGCTTCAGTTTCCAGAATATCTTTATCCTTACCTTCTCCTCTGGGCGGATGTCCAGTGGCTTTCGCAGGGTGTTCCGTTGGACTTACCCACGGCCGATCGTGTTCTGACGGCAGATGCCAGCGATCTTGGATGGGGTGCGACGTTGGATCCTCTAGGTCTTTCCATTCACAGGATGTGGGACCAGGATCATGCAGCTCTACACATCGACCAGAAGGAGCTTCTTGCTCGTCTTCTGCGTTTCAGGCAGTGGATCCCTCACCTGTTGAATCGCCAGGTCCTTCTGTTGTCCGACCATTTGACGGTGGTTGCTTACATTCGGAACCAGGGCGGCACGCACTCTGTTCCAATGTACGAATTGGCTCGGGATCTTCTACTGCTTGCTCAGGATGTCCACGCCGGGTGGCTGTTCGTCACATTCCCGGTCGTCTGAACGTCCTAGCCCACTCCCTGTTCCGTCGAGGCAGGGTCATTTCCACCAGGTGGATGCTCCACATGGCGGGTTCCATCGATCTCTTGCGACTCGTTGGAACCATCCGGTGGACACTTTCGTGTCCCAGTGTCCAGATGCTCTGGCTTTCGACATGGACGCTCTGGCCCTCCTTTGGGATGGTCTTATCGGCTACGCCTTCCTACCGGTTCCGATTCCGCCGTCGGGTTCTCGCCCTGATATGAACCTTCAGTCGTCGAATCCATTCGATCACACCCGTCTCCTCGGTGGGTGAGGATCAATCTGCTCCGCTCTCTGTTAGCGGCGGTTCCGGCATGTCTCCCTCTACCTCGCGACTTTCTTTGCCAAAGTCGCCCGAGGAGGTTTTACGTTGACCTGACTTCATTGTGCCTTCGCACATGTCTTTTATCGGGTCCTGTCTGCTCCGTAGTGGTTTTTCGAGACACGCAGTGGAGTTGCTTTTCTTCAAGGAGGCACTCACTCCACTGGTTTATCCTCTGTGGCTAAGAGGAAGGTTCTTCTGTCGATGGTGTGCGATCACTCTGTTGCTTCTGTCACTCCTTCGATCACACCGCTTGCGGAGTTTCTGGTATATGTTTGTTTCTGGGGGTCTCCAACAATGGGTACATGTCCATGCTTCGGAGACATTTTTTCATATGTGATACCGCATTGTTTCGACACTCATCCTTGCCTCTCCAAGCTTGTTCAGCTCTTTTCCTTGAAAAGGCCAAGTACTTTGCAGTTTCCTCCAAGATGGTCACTTTCTTGGGCGCTGCTCTGCTTGGGGGTGGGGGGCGTTCACGCCTTTATCCTGGATGAATATGCGTTCTCTCACATGCCAGATCTCTCCTGCATCCATTTCTTGATGGATTTGTCTTGCTATTCGTGCAGCTTCCGCTCGTCTAGCTACTGGTGATTGTATTACCAATTGTTTTTTCTGCCACGAGGTGCGTGCATTGTCTTCCTATTTTAATAACTCTGTCATGTTATCGGATGACGGATGTTATTCTGGCAGCCTTCTGGAGAAATGCTACATTCTCCTTTTATCTGCGACAGTTGCAGGAGCCGATAGAGGACCTTGGTCCTTGGGGCCCTCTTTCTTCGGCTCAGGCTGTTGTCTATTCCAGCCTTTCAGCTTTTTTCAGGGTCAGTTCCAGTTTTGTGCTGTTACTACCCTTTCTGTCTGTGCGTCGCACTTCACCATACGCCTCATCTTTCATTGTCTTTTCTAATGTTTGTGATGCTATGGTTTGATAGGCCTAGCGATCTCTTCCTCTGTCCACGGTCCCAGTGCCATTGAGTTATGTGTGGGTTGGTTTTGTGATTCCCTCCAGCCTTTTGTCTATTCAGCCTGTAGTAAACAATTGAGGTAGGTTGATAAGAAGTATCAATTTTATAGTAAATTTCCTTTCTTATTGTACCTACCAAAATTGTTTATATGGAGGCCCTCCCGTCTTCTTATTCGGGTGAGAATCCTTCCTCCCCGCTGATCACATAACTCCAGTGTTGTTCGGAATCAAAAGAATGACGAATTGACGCATTGTGCACTGTTTTACGGAAGTTGTGGATTTATACTATGGAAGAGCGTCCCATACTGGGTGTGCACCGATGGCGCTCGACCCAGTTTTGGCTTATTTTTTTTCGTGATGTTTTTACACCACTTTTCTTTCCCAAATCTTGGGAAAGATTAAAATAGAGAGTATTTTATCCGAGTTAGGTTCTTCCACTGGAGTGCAAGCCTGTAGTAAACAATTTCGGTAGGTATAATAAGAAAGGAAATTGACTATAAAATTTATACTTTCCAAACCAAGAGGCTGATTTGAACCAAATTTGATGTGAGGTCTTATTGGGTCAAAATAATTATTTATGCCCAAAAAATTTTTCCCGTCTCCCCATGGGAACCGCAGGAGGTAAAAATAGAAAAAATTTAAAACGCCCATATCTCCAAAACTACACGGGCTGAGAATTCTTATTTGGTGTGAAGCTTCCTTAGGACCAACAAACAGGAATGGTCCAAAAAAATTGCTATCGGTTTTATCATGGGGTACTTTTTTGAGACTTTCAAAAATTTGCTAAGTCAGCTTTTTTTCACACTGTGGGTAATGGGGAAAACATTTAAGACTCTTCTTGTCCCAAACCACTGCTCCAAAAGCTTTCAAATTTCACATATAACATCTTTGGAAGATTGTTTCACATGTTTATTAAAAACAAATCCCTGGGTCTATATTTGGGCTCTCTGTGGGAGCCCAAATGTTTAAATTAGTGCAGTATGAAGTGTATTCTTTAAAATTCTTCTTAATTAGATCCACCAATCAGAATCTTTTGATATTTGGTATGCAGCATCCTTAGGGGGTGAGATTCAACTTTGTTCAAGTCATGTTCCTGGGTTCATAATTTAGGCTCACTGTGGGAGCCCGAATTATAACTTAATTCAAAATGAAGAATTTTCTTTAAAAATTTTCTTCAGATCCAGCAGTCGGAATGTTTTGATATTTGGTATGCCGCATCCTTAGGGGGGTGAGATTCAAGTTTGTTCAAGCCAAGTCCCTGGGTTCATATTTGGGCTCCCTGTGGGAGCCAGAATTATAACTTCAATATGAGAAATATTCTTAAAAAATCTCTTTCTTCACATCCACCAGTCAGAATATTTTGATATTTGATATACAGTATCCTTAGGGAGGTGAGATATAAGTTTGTTAAAGCCAAGTCCCTGGGTTCATATTTGGGCTTCCTGTGGGAGCCGGAATTGTATCAAAATTTCTATTTTCCAAACTGAGAGGCCGATGTGAACCAAATTTGATATAAGGGATTATTGGGTCATAAGTACCTAATTTATGCCCAAAATGTTTTCCTATCGCCCCATGGGAACCGCAGGAGCTAAAAATAGAAAGAATTTAAAATGTCCATATCTCCCAAAACTACATGTCACTGAGAATTTTTATTTTGTGTGAAGCTTCCTTAGGAAGAGCAGAAAGAATCTTCTTGTGAACCAATTGGTACAGTGACTTAATATTTGGTATGGAGCTTCCTTTTTTGAGGTGTAGAGTCAAGTTTGTTCAAACGAAGTTCGTGGATCAATATTTGCTTTTGTAATGGGAGGGGCAAGATTTTTGGCCCGTCTGAAATTTCTATTTTCTGAACTGATGGTCCAATTTAAACCAAATTTGATATGTGTTATTATTGAGTCATAAGTACTTGATTCATGAAACATTTTTTGGGGGATATGTCTCCGTGGGTACCCCAGAGCTAAAAATAGAAATATTTTCAAATGCCCATATTTCCCAAACTACATGGAATAGAGAACTGTTATTTGGTATGAAGCATCCTTAGAACCTGTAGAATTGAATGGTAAAAAAAGGTGTGTCATGGCTTTGAACCAGTGTCATATCATCAAGGTCAAGTTCACAAACAGAAAAACTTGACATTGTTATACATCCCATGTCCGGTCTAGATAATTTAATCTATGTGACAAACTGACATTTCACTATCACCTTTGTCCTGTCCATATAACTTGTTATGATTGACAGATCTTATTCATACTTGGACCAATTATGGCTCATGACTCAAAAGTGTGTCACAGTTTTGAACCAGTGTCATATCTTCAAAGTCAAGGTCACATACAGAAAAACTTTGGTATTGTTACACATCCCTTGTCTGATATGTATAATTTAAATTTTGTTTGGCATTATAGCAGAAGACAAATTCTGAATCATTCATTTTTCATTTCAACATAGGTTAATGAGAAGTGTTTGCAATTTTAATTTCATTCTGTCAGAGCCCGATCATAATTAATGAGATTTCAAGGTAATCATTTCTACTCTATTCTCCCTGTCTTATATTTATCCTCTGTATATCTGCCCTGGATCCTCGTTTGAACAATGGGAAGTGAATCAGTGCTTGTTTACTGTAGTTAACAAGCTCCGATTCATTGGCAAAATAGGACCCAGTCACCAATGCTTAGGATGGAAATCCTCTAAAATGGGTAACAGGGGTATAAATGAAACAGACATCCTTGTTCAGAGCGATTTTCATGATAGTCATTGTAATATGCACACATGTACAAAGTGGCACTTCTTTTTTGCCCCGTCTTTCTGATTCCTTTACACTAAGACCACTATTTCTTGCTGGCTTCCTCCCTCTAACCCACTTATGTCCTTCTAGATAATTTGTTCCAGATCAGAGTTTAGGCTCACTTGAGCCTATGGTTTGATTTTCTATTGATACTTCACATAGAAATCATAATGATAATTTTGAGCTGGTGACCTTTAAAATCTATATGACTAAGTTTGCTCTGTATGTTATTGTTTTAGATATATGGTAGCATAACTTTGGTAAATTTTAATATGTACCTCATTGTCACCCTTGTGATAAATATTCATATACCTGTCAACATGAATAAAATAAGCTTTCTAAAATTCATATTAATTTTCTTTAAAATATTATTTTATGCCTTGGTTCTGTTATGTTACCAATGGCATTAACTTTCATGCTAATAGTTGCAAATTTAAATTTTAAATACAGGTGCATCCCGAGGGTTTGCTTTTGTGGAGTTTCAGTACATCGCTGATGCCCAGCACTGGATGGAGCAGAATCAGGTGTCAAGATAGTGCTAAGTTTATATTTTAAGTATGGTATTAAGATTGTACTGGTTACCATTTTTATGCTTGAAACATTGTTTCTTGGAGTTTGTGTGGCTGGGTATAATGGGTTGGGAAAATGTTTAACTCCATGAAAGTAAGTACAAAAACTTGGGAAGGGTGATTTCAGAGTGATGTGTGAATGGTTGTGTGTATGAAATGTGATTGGTACAGAATTGTTTTTTCATTGTTATGACACCAACTGATCTTTTACTTACAATACCTTGGGCTGCAGATTTATCATTGTTATTTACTTCTCTGGACATTCAAAAATGTAGAATTTATTTAATGAAATGGATAAAGAAATTTAAAGAAATTTCCACCTTTATAGATGGCACCTTTGTCATTGTGCCAGTAACTTCATTTTCTTAGTGCTTAGTAACTGTGTGCATCATTATCCCCCAATCTTTAGCTTTATCTCGCCAGAAAAAGGGAACTTAACATTTTGCTCATTATCTGTTATGACTTCAGACAGTTTGATAACAGGTATGTTATGTACATTCCTTACAGGGCTCCACAGATGTCAGAACTCGGTAAAAGTTGTCAAATACTTCCTCAGATTTTTCTTCCTGCAAACTGATGAAAATAATCTCTGAATATTTGGCATGCATCATTTTTAGTGCAGAAGATTGAAATTTATCCAGTTCAAGTTTCTGGGTTCAAACTTGCGGTCCACTTCAGAGGACCAGATTTTGAAAATCTTGTCAAGATCAGGTAGTGGCTGATACATAAGATCATTTAATATCTTTTCAGTATGCAGCAGGCTCAGGAGCCCATGTTTCAAGTCTGTTTAAAGTTTGTTCAAAGTAAGCTCCTGAATTTATATTTGAGTTTGCTATGAGAGCCCAAATTTAGCTTAATCTTCCCAAGATCTGGAGGACAGAAAATGAAGCAACCATTGGGATTTGAAATTCATAGTTGCTGAAATGAAGTCTATAGATTTGGGTTCATATATAGCATGCAATGAGAACTCACATTTTACTTGAAGTAGCCATTGGGATTTGAATTAAACAGCCATTGTGATTGGAGTGAAGGAGCCTTTGGGATTTGACATTCAGATTTACTGAAATGAAATCTACAGGTTTGGGTTCATACTTGAGATGCAATGAGAGCTTGGATTTTACATGAAGCATCCATTGAGATTTCAGTAAAGCAGACATTGGGATTTGAAATTCTTGTTTTCTAAAATGAACTCTATATCTTTGAGTTCATACTTAGGATGCAGTGAGAGTTTGGATTTTACTTTGTTCAGCATGATGAAAATTTCTTTAAAAATCTTCGTAGGACCAGCTGTTAGAATGTTTTAATATTTAACAGGTTCATTCTTTGGGATGAGCATTAGTGGGGCAGATTCTAGTTAGTTAAAATAAAGTCGCTGGCTTCGTATTTGCACTTCCTGTGGGAGCCCAAATTACAACTTGCAATTTGAGGAAAAGTCTTTAAAAATCTTCTTCAGATCCACCTGTCAAATCATTTGATATTTGCTATACAACATCCTTATGATCATCGGATTCAAAGCAAGGACCTGGGTTCATCTTTCGGCTTCCTATGAACCCAAATTTTAATTTCATGCAATATGAGGAATATTCTTAAAAACTTTCTTCTTCATATTCACCAGTCAATGTTTTCATATTTTGTATACAATATCTTCAGTGGTTTCTGATTGAAGTTTGTTCAAATCAGATCAAGTCCCCGTGTTCATATTTGGGCTTCCCATGGGAGCCTGAATTTTTACTTCGTACAGGACGAGGAAAATTCTTTAAAATCTTCATCAGCTGTCAGAATCATTTGATATTTGGTATACTGCAACCTTAGGGGGCTCAGATTAATGTTTGTTGAAATCAAGTTTGTTCATGGTTTCATATTTGCCTCCCTTTGTGGGAGCCCAAATTTTAACTAGGTGCAATATGCAGTCCACCAGTTACAATCGTCGGTTATTTGGGATTCATCAACCGTCGTGGGTTCAGATTCAAGTTTGTTTAAATAAGTCACTGGGTTCATATTTGGGTTCCCTATGGGAGTTCAAATGTAAGTTGCTACAACATGAGAAATGATTTTTAAAAATCTTATTCTTCAGTTAAAATCTATTGATACTTGTTATTCAGCATCCTTAGAGGGACCATATTCGTATTTGTTCAAATCAAGTCCCTGGGTTCCGGTTTGGGCTCCAACAGGGGATCCCAAATTTTATTATGCCTCCCCCCCCCCCCCCCCCCCCCACACACACACACACACACACACACACCTCTGAAGAAGGATTTGGGGGTATCTAGAGAAGACCGCCGTCCATCTGTCCATCAGTACAAATGATTTTGATTGTAATTTCAAAGCTATCAGTCGGATTTGGATCTCTTTTGATATGCTGATAGACCCATGTAGGGGAGTGGATATGCACAAGGGAAACAAAGTTTTCCTAGAGTTATGGCCCCTTTTCACTCCTTCGACTTGAAAACTTTTCTGTCCCACAATACCCATAAAGCTACTTCGAACATGCCTACGGGTCGTGGGCAGTGTCTCACGCTTTGTGTAGCCCTCGTTTAGTCCAGTGTGAGGAAAATACTTTATAAATCTTCTTCAGGCCCACCAAGCAGAATAACTGGATATTTGATATATTCCATTACTATGGCTCCTAGATTATATTTTGTTCAAGGAATTTTGGTCAACTGATTTGGAGGGGGTGTGGCCCCAAAGGAGGTTAAAATTTAACATAGAACTGCCTCAGAACCTGTGGGACCTATTTAGTCCAACTGCCTTGAACTTAAAAATTTTCTGGAAATACATCTGCACTCTAATTAAGGTTCCACTTGGATGATCAAAACCAAACTTGACATATGGGATGGATAGGATGAAAGGAAGTGTCCTATATATTTTGAGGTAATTGTGCCAAAGGTAAAGATCCGTGACCTTCAACTTCAACATTTTCTTGGAGTTGATTTCCACTCTCTCATGGAGTTCCATTAGGCTGATTGAAACGACGCTTGACATGTGGGTTTGGTATGATGAGAGGAAGAACCTTATTAGCTCACCTGACTGAAAGTCAGGGTGAGCTTTTCTTCTCACTGTCCATCCGTCGTCCGTCGTCTCTCGTCCGTCGTCCTGCGTGAAAGTGGTGTTTGAGCCTCTTTCTCCTAAACCACTGGCCACATTTTAATTAAATTTCATGTAAGTAATGGTTATATAGGGGCATTTGGGCTTTTCTTCAAATTGGATTTCTGCTCATATTGTGGAGTGGGGTGGGGACAAAATGCACAAAATTTTAAAAAATCTTCTTCTCATGAACCAGCCATAGCAGAGACTTGATATTTGGTATGCAGCTTCCATTTGAGGTGTAGACTCAAGTTTGTTCAAGAGAAGTTTGACGGGCAATATTTACCTTTGTTCTGAGAGGGGCAAGAATTTTTGCCCCACCCAAAATTTCTATTTTCAGAACCCAGAGGCCGATTTGAAACAAATTTAATATGAGGTATTATTGGGTTATAAGTACTTGATTTATGCCAAAAAATTTTTCCCCATGGAAACCGCAGGAGCTAACAATAGAAAAAAATTAAAACGCCCATATCTCCAAAACTGCACGGCACTGAGAATTTTTATTTGGTGTGAAGCTTCCTTAGGACCAACAGAAAGGATTGGTAAAAAAAATTGCCAATGGTTTTATCATAGGGTACAGCTTTGGGACTTTGAAAAAGTGCTGAGTCAGCACTTTTTAACACTGTAGGCAATGGGAAAAACATTAAAAAATCTTCTCCAGATCCAGCAGGCAGAATTTTTTGATATTTGGTATGCAACATTGTAGGGTGGATCTGATTCAAGTTTGTTCAAATTGGCCCCCTGGGTTCATATTTGGGCTCAGTATAGGAGCCGAATTTTGAACTTAGTGCATTTCAGGCAAATTTCTTAAAAAATCTTCTTCTCCAGATCCAGCAGGCAGAATCTTTTGATATTTAGTGTGCAACATTGTGGGGTGGATCTGATTCAAGTTTGTTCAAATCGGCCCCCTGGGTTTATATTTGGGCTCACTATAGAAGCTCGAATTCGAACTTAGTGCATTTCAGGCAAATTTCTTAAAAAATCATCTTCTCCAGATCCAGCAGGCAGAATCTTTTGATATTTGGTATGCAACATTGTGGGGTGGATTTGATTCAAGTTTGTTCAAATCAGCCCCCTGGATTCATATTTGGGCTCACTATAGAAGCCTGAATTCGAACTTAGTGCATTTCAGGCAAATTTCTTCAAAAATCTTCTTCTCCAGATCCTGCAGGCAGAATCTTTTGATATTTCGTATGCAACATTGTGGGGTGGATCTGATTTAAGTTCGTTCAAATCAACCCCCTGGGTTTATGTTTGGGCTCAGTATAGGAGCTCAAATTTGAACTTAGTGCATTTCAGGCAAATTTCTTTGAAAATCTTCTCAAGATCCAGCAGGCAGAATCTTTTGATATTGGGTATGCACCATGCTTAGGGGGTGAGATTCAATTTTGTTCAAGCCAAGTCCCTGGGTTCATATTTGGGCTCGCTGTGGGAGCCCGAATTATAACTTGGTTCAAAATGAGGAATTTTCTTTAAAAATCTTCTTTAGATCCAGCAGTTGGAATGTTTTGATATTTGGTATGCAGCATCCTTAGGGGGGTGAGATTCAAGTTTGTTCAAGCCATGTCCCTTGGTCCATATTTGGGCTTACTGTGGGAGCTTGAATTGTAACTTAGTTCGAAATGAGGATTTTTCTTAAAAAATCTTCTTCTAAAGATCCTGCAGTCAGAATGTTTTGATATGTGGTGTGTAGCATTCTTGGGGGGGGGGGGGATTGAAGTTTGTTAATGCCCAAATTATAACTTATGTCAATATGAGTAATTTTTCTTTAAAAATCTTCTTCAGATTCAGCAGTTGGAATGTTTTGATATTTGACATGCAGCAACCTTAGGGGACTGAGATTCAAGTTTGTTCAAGCCAAGTCCCTTGGTTCATATTTGGGCTCACTATGGGAGCCCAAATGACAACTTAGTTCAAAATGAGGAATTTTCTTTAAAAATCTTCTTCAGATCCCACAGATGAATGCTTTTTATATTTTTTATGCAGCATCCTTAGGGGGGTAAGATTCAAGTTTGTTCAAGCCATGTCCCTAGTTCCATATTTGGGCTCATTGTGGGAGCTTGAATTGTAACTTGGTTCAAAATGAGGAATTTTCTTTAAAAATCTTCTTCTTCAGATCCAGCAGTCGGAATGTTTTGATATTTGGTGTGCAGAATCCTTAGGGGTGTGAGATTCAGGTTTGTTAAAGCCAAGTCCCTGGGTTCATATATGGGCTCTATGTGGGAGCCCGAATTATAACTTAGTTCAATATGAGGAATATTCTTTAAAAATAATTTTTTTTAGATCCACTGGTCAGAATCTTCGGATATTTGGTATAAATATATTGTTTAAATCAATTCTCTGGGTTGATATTTAGGTTACCATGTCAGGTGAGCACCCTCAGGCCCCATGGGGCCTCTTGTTTATTTTGGTGTCATTGTCCCAAAGGTCATTGTCATGGTGACACCCAACTTCAAAATTTTTCCTGGTGTGCACTCTCTAATTAAAGTTCCATTGAGCCGACCAAAAACAAACTTGGCATGTAGGTTTGGTATGACGAGAGGAAGAATCCTATTGATATTTTGAGTCATTGTGCCATATGTCAAGCTCTCGGTGAGTCTGTGACCCTAACTTGAAATCTGTTTCTACTCCAAAACTTGAGATATTGATGAGGGGGGGCGGGGGGGGGGGGGGGGGGGGGGGCAAAGGGGGGGGGGGGGGGTAATTGGGATTCCTGGCAGCTCTAGTACTTTACTCCAGCTGTGTCTTTATTATCAAATAATCCAAATCTCAATGCAAATATCCAGAAATTTTGTGTTTGTTCTCAACCTTAAAAGTTCTTGTTTGCATTTTGGGGTTGCCAACTGTTGATGTATGGATGCGAATGAGATGCAAAACTGAAAGTGTGCTCCATTACGTGGAGGAATAGAATTCATTGTTAACAAGTTTTACATTTACAAGGTTTGATTACCTTGCAGGGCATTTCTTAATTTGCATTTGAATAATCTTCTGATGATTTCCATAGAGTTACGTCTAGAAACAATTTTTTAATGTTTTATTGCCTAAATTAAATTTTGTTAATAGTTTTTTTAGGGCAGAGTAAAGAATTAAACATTGTAAACTGTTTCCAATTCCTTCCATTGCCACATACAAGCATTGCTTGCAAACATCTCATATTTCAGCAAGTAAAGCCTATAATGTAGAGGAGCAGTCTTTGCATACTGCGGCTGCCAAAATATAGTGCTATATTTTTTTCATGCTGTCTGTCCATATATCTGTATGTACATCTAGACATCTGTCCAAGATTCAGTGGGTGCACATCTTCAACATTTATGCACTAATTTCAATGATTGCTAGCAAATGGAACATGCACATGTCAAAGTTGTGATTAATGTAATGAAATAATCGTTTGAACTTGGATTCAATATAGATTTCTATATGAAATTCTGTTCTGCATACTTACCATATTTATGAACCAATTTTGATGAAACTTCTCATACTGTACATGATCACTAGCCGTTGGACACGTGTACATTACCAAATTTTCAAGTTGTGACAAATTCTATTAAAGTTATCGCCACTTTATTCTTTAACTTGGATTTAATTTTGTTTTGATATTCATGAAACTGAAGATTCATATATTTCAGAATTTTCAAGCTGCAACAATTTTGACCTAATTATCCTCGCTAACGTAGAATATGAAATTATTATGTTTGCAGCTCCCTCTATCTTTATGAACAATTTTCCCCCATTGGAACCCCAGGAAGTGGAGCAGTACTTGTTTCATGTGGTAAACAAGTTCTGTTTTACTTGTAAAGTTTGCCTCGGGACCAATGCCTGGGGTGAAAGTCCTCTAAAGTGGGCAGCATAGATATAAATAATTGGCTAATCTTGGCTTCATACCCATGTTGAAAGATGCTGAAAGTGACATTAAATACCAATAAATAAATTAACAAATTTTGTTGAAACTTGTACATTATCACTAGAAAGTGATGTGCATATTCCCATATTTTCAAGTTGCTTCAAATGTAAAGAAGTCATCTCCTGTTGATCTTTGATTCCATTCTCATCCATACGAAATGTTTGTTTGCATAAGTCCTCCTATGTTTATCAAGCTGTTTTGCTGAGACTTCTTCTTCTGGCCACTTGAAAGTGATCATGCACATACTGCAATTTGAATATGCCTCAAGCTATCACCTCTTCAACTGAAATTTAATACTGGTTTCTACATGGACCTTTTTAGGGCACAGTTCCTCACTTTATAAACGAATTCTAATTAAATTTCTTGACTGTGAAATTGCCGTGTTAGCATGTCCTGACTCCCACATCTTTCAGTTGTGACATCTTGAAGCAATTATTTCTTATCAACCTACTCACAATTGTTTACTACAGGCTTGCACTACAGTGGAAGTCCCTAACTCGGATAAAATACTCTCTATTTTTGTCTTTCCCAAGCAAGTTGGGAAAGAAAAGTGGTGCAAAAGCACCAATAAAAATAAGCCAAAACTGGGTCAAGTGCAACCGGCGCAGACCCAGTACGGGACGCTCTCTCCCAAGTACAACTCCACGACTTCCGTTGCCAGTGCGCATATACCGTCTCTAAAGACTCATTCTTTTTAAAATCCGCTTCGTGTCGAGATGTTTTTGCACGCTTATCAGTGTTCCACCAGCTCGATGTTTGATGATTCCTGATTCATTATACCACAGTGTATCCTTTGTATTCTCAGGAACAGTGTTTTATATTCTCTTTTTTCTATTATATGTCCATAGTGTATATTTATTTGCTCTCTCTCGAGTCGCGCGCGAATTTCGCGGGCCACGCGGTTCGGACTTAGATTATTTCACAATTATTGTTAATGCTTTTTTTGCAAAATTTTCTAATTGTGTTAGAGTTAGGTGTCAGCGGGGTACCACTCCTACAGTGTTTCTTCTTTCTGTTGAGAGTAGTCTTCCTGTTGGGTGGTTCCCGGTCGACCGTCTGGGGTCTTTGTTTCTGTCACCTTTCTCTCTTTGGGGGTGTTCTGTTTTCTGATCTCACCTTCTCTGCTCCTCTCACCTCTTTCATGCCTAGGACAATTCCTTGTGGGTAGTGTCTGCTGCCTAAGCATGTGGACGATGTACATTCGTCGTGTTTCTCCTGTAATGGGTGTTCGGCCGAGCGGCCATGTGGTGTCTGTGGAACATGGTCTTCCACCTTTTGGGCGTCTGTAAATCGTGTCGTTCGTTCTCGTGGCCGGGCCTCCCGCTCCCGCGGGAAAGGAGAACGTGGTCGTTCGGGGCCTCCCGAGCCGACTTTGTCTGGTGAGAGTTATTCCTCCTCCGTGGGGGATGTGCAGTCTTTTCCTGTGGTGGATACTGCGGGAGCCGTTGAGTGTTCTGGTGTAGAGATGCCTGGTTCCGGGACTACGGTCCCCCTCCAGTCGACATCTGAGGCTGTCACTAGGGTTGTGACTCCTCCTTCGGAGCCGAGCCGGTGTGCTCTCTCCACTATTTCACCAGCCTCAACGACTCTCGACGTATCTACTACTGCTGCTGGTCCGTCTGCTTCGTTGTCTGTTTCAGCCGGCCTCGGCTTTTCGCTGCAGGGGACTGCAGAACTGTCCGATACTGTAGACGTGGGATATCGGCCCCAGCCTTCCCTGGCTTCAACTCGGCGAAGTCGGAAGGGGCTGCCGGCAGAGCCCATCGCTGTGGTCTCGTCGCCGTCGAGTACCACAGTTGTGTCTTTGGATTCGGATGTTCGTAGTGGAAACACTATGAACTCCGTGGCGTTTCCGTCCACTCACTCTGGTCACACGACCAGTTTTGGGGGACCAACGCTTTTTGTGCAGCCTGGACCTTCTGCCCCGCAGAGGTCCGCGGTGACTCTCATGAGTTCTCGCAATATTGATCCTCGGGGTGCATGGTACCCCTATACACGTCTGCCTACAGATGTTTTGTCTGCCGCTCGTCGTCCCGCGTCGGGTGTTTTGGAGGATCGTGACCCTTCGCTGGTTAAGAGGGTCAGAGGTGAAGCCACTTTGCCGGTTCGCTCCCCTGTCGAACCGGTCGGTACAGGCAGTGAGCTTAGGGAGGCCCTCTCCTTACTCACTCAGGTTCTCTCTAAGAGCCTTCCTGTTGCTTCCAGCGAGGCTATGGGTGGTTTCCAGGCGCCTCCTATGGCGCCGCCTCCCGGGATTGGAAACAGGCCGGTTTCCAATTCCTCTGGTGTCCCGACACCATGGGAGGCGTCGGCTGGTTTGCCCACGATGGGCTATGTGTCTTCCGACTCTGGGGAGGAGTCCGACATGCTTGAGGTCGAGGGCCAGCAGTCTTCGGACTTGGGGGCGGCTCTTGACTTTGTGTTTGGGTTTCTGCCTGAGCTCAAACCTGCTAACCAGCCGACAGTGTCAGCCTGGCCGCGATCATCGGTCGCACGCCAACAGCCTATGGAGCAACCTGCTTCTGGGCGCCTTCGACCATGCCAGTCGGTACAGGTGGTTGAGGCTTTTTCAGCTTTGGATGCCAAGCTGAATTCCAAGGCTTTGAAGACTTCGTTCTTCACCAGGGTTGACACCTTTTGCCTCCTGTGCGTTATCGTTCCTACGATTCCGCCAATCCGTCAGTCTGCCAGACTTTGACGGTTCTGGATCAGGACTCCACTTCCCTCGGGCTTTCCAAGCCCAAGTCTGCCGTCATTCCAATGACGACTCTGGAGTCCACGTTGGGCTTATCTAGAGAGATGCTTGGCATGCTTTCTCTCTCAGATCACGTCGTCTCAGCTTTGGCTGCTTATCTGCCTCCAGATAAGTTTGACGAGGTACAGGCTCCTTTGCGTGTGCTGTCCAAGGCGCTTATGCACCTTACTCACACCCATGCCTGTAACACGGCCAATTTGGAATTAGTTCGAAGGGACGCTGTGCTGGACACAGGACGATCCCTTCCCGAGGAGCAGCGTGCTACTCTTCAATCTGCTTCTTTGGCAGGTCCGCAACTTTTCCATGGTTCCGTGTCGACGGTCCGGGATGACGTCCTACGTCATTCCAAAGATCAGCTGCTGTTTCGTCAGCTTGATCAGCCTTCTCGGGGAGGCAAGGGCCGTTCCAAGCCTAACAAGTACCCTTCTGCTTCCTCTGTGAAGCAAAAGGCTGGTCCTTCTGCCGCCGCCTCTACTTCTTACTCACGGGGTAAAGGTAGGGGTCGGCAGAATCGAGGGAAGTCTCAGGATTCTTCATTTAGCAGAGGAGGTGGTTTCTCCTCTCGCGGGCCTCGTCGAGGCTCGAAATGAAGGTCCTCACCTCGACTCGTCCCAGGTTGGAGGAAGGATAGCAGAGTTCGCAGACCATTGGACCACCATCACATCCGATCCATGGGTGTTAGATGTTGTTCGGTCCGGGCTGCGCATATCCTTCCGACGGCACCCCACTCTGTCAAGGGTGCCTCTTCCAACCACAGTTCCTTCAGACGTTTTACGTCGGGAACTTTTGTCCACGGAGATTGCCAATCTCCTGGCAAAGGGGGCGATCGAGGTCGTCAAGAACGTTCAGTCAGTGGGTTTCTATTCCCGCCTGTTCTTGGTGCCGAAGAAGGACGGCCGACTCCGACCGGTTATCGATCTGAGCATCCTGAACCAGTCTATCATTGCTCCCAAGTTCAGCATGGAGACTTTCAGGTCGGTCCGCCAATCAATTCACCAGGGAGATTTTGCAGCCAGCATCGACCTGCGAGACGCTTACTTCCACGTTCCGATGCATCGGGCGTCACGGAAGTATCTCGGGTTCGCTTTTCTGGGGCGAGTTTACCAGTTCAAGGCCATGCCTTTCGGCCTCAACCTGGCTCCTTGGGCGTTCACCAGACTGATGTCGCATGTGATAGCTTTCCATCGCACACAGTCCAGGGTGACTACTTCGGCATATCTGGACGATATCCTCCAGAGGCATTCCAATGCTGCCTTACTGGAATCGGATGTCACCACTCTGTTGAGCTTGCTCACGTCGCTAGGATTCAGAGTCAACGAGGAGAAGTCGGACCTGGTCCTTTCTCAGTCGTTTTGTCATCTGGGGATGTCTTTCCAAACCAAATTCAATTTGGTGGCTGTTCCCCAGGCCAAGGCTGTGATTCTCTCAGCTTTTGCTCTGACTCTGTCCCAGTCCAGGTCCGCGACCGCTCGGAGTTTTCTCCGGCTGATCGGTCTCTGCGGTTCGGTGACGGATCTCATTCCTCTAGGTCGGCTGCGTGTCAGACCTCTCCAACACTTTCTGCTCAGTCGTTGGAGACCGAATGTAGATTCTCTGGATCAGGTGCTTCCGTTTCCGGACTCTCTGTATCCTCACCTTCTTCCCTGGACAGATGTTCAGTGGATTACGCAGGGTGTTCCGCTGGACTTACCCACGTCCGATCGCGTTCTGACGGCAGATGCCAGCGATCTCGGATGGGGTGCGACGTTGGATCCTCTCGGTCTTTCCCTACACGGGATGTGGGACCAGGATCAAGCAGCTCTACACATCAACCAGAAGGAGCTTCTTGCTCTTCTTCTGAGTTTCAGGCAGTGGATCCCTCACCTGTCGAATCGCCAGGTCCTACTATCCGACAATTCGACAGTGGTTGCTTACATTCGGAACCAGGGCGGCACGCACTCGCTTCCGATGTACGAGTTAGCTCGGGATCTTTTACTGCTCGCTCAGGAGGTTCACGCCGGAGTGGTTGTTTGTCACATTCCCGGTCGTCTGAACGTCCTAGCCGACTCCCTGTCCCGACAGGGCAGGGTTATTTCCACCGAGTGGATGCTTCACAGGGCAGTGTTCCAGTCGCTTTGCGCTCTCTGGGGATGTCCCCACATCGATCTCTTTGCGACTCGTTGGAACCATCAGGTGGACACTTTCGTGTCCCCGTGTCCAGATCCTCTGGCTTTTGCCGTGGACGCTCTGTCACTCGATTGGAACGGTCTAGTCGGCTACGCCTTCCTGCCGGTTCCAATTCTTCCTCAGGTTCTCGCCAAAATTCGAACCTGCAGTTGTCGAATCATTCTGATCGCTCCCCCGTCGCCTCAGCGGGTGTGGATCAATCAGCTCCGCTCGCTGATGGCGGCGGTTCCGGCACGTCTCCCGCTACGTCGCGACCTTCTTTGTCAAGGTCGCCCGACGAGGTTTCACGTCGACCCGACTTCATTGTGCCTTCACGCATACCTTTTGTCAGGTCCTGTCTCCTCCGTAGAGGTTTTTCGAGACGAGCAGTGAATGCATTTCTTCTTCAAGGAGGCACTCCACTGGTTTAGCTTATGCAGCTAAATGGAAGGTCTTCTGTCGATGGTGTGCTGATCACTCTGTTGATTATGCCAATCCTTTGATTTCACAGATTGCGGAGTTTCTGGTATATCTGTTTGATTCTCGGGGTCTCCAGCCTGTTACCATCAAGGGTTACAGGTCTATGCTTTCAGAGACTTTTTCTTATGTGGGGAAGCGTCGTATCGGCACTAATCCTTACCTCTCCAAGCTCGTTCGGCACTTTTCTTTGAAAAGGCCTCGGACTTTGCAGCTTACTCCACGATGGAATCTTTCGTGGGTGCTGCTTTGCTTGGGGGGGGGGGGGGGGGGGGGGGGGGGGGTGCCGTTCGAACCTTTATCCCAGGTGGATATGCAATTTCTCACATACAAGACGGCTTTTCTGATGGCATTTGCTTCGGCCAGACGGGTTAGTGAGCTTCACGCCCTCTCGGTTGACCCGGCCTTTTTTAGGAGTTCTCCCAACAGTGTTACTTTTACCACTGATTGCTCCTTTTTGGCTAAGAATCAGTTACCAGATACTACAGCTCCTCCTATCTGTATCAGGGCTCTTCCCTCTGTTGAGGGTACTCGCCCTTTGCTCTGTCCGGTCCGTGCTATTCGCATTTATCTTGATCGGACACGCTTCATTCGGAAGGGCAGAAAACGTTTTTTTCTGTCTCTCATTCCGGGTCGACAGAAGATCTCTCCTCAATCCATTTCTCGATGGATTTGTCTTGCTATTCGTACGGCTTATAGTCGTTTAGCAGCTGGCGATTGTATTACCAATCGTATTTCTGCCCACGAGGTGCGGGCACTGTCTACCTCTTGGGCTTATTCTAACTCCGTCAAGTTGTCGGATGTTATGCAGGCAGCCTACTGGAGAAATGCTTCTACTTTCTCCACCTTTTATTTACGCCAGTTGCAGGAGCAGTCGGAGGACCTTTTTGCCTTGGGTCCTCTTTCTTCTGCTCAGGCTGTTGTCTGCCATAGCCATTAGGCTTCTTGAAGGTCAGTTTCAGCCTTGTGCTGTTACTGCCCTTTTTTCTGTCTGTGTGTCACACAGGCTCATATGTCTCTTTTCATTGTCCTTTACCAATGATTGCGACATTATGGTTGATATGCCTCGGGACCTCTTCCTTCTGCTTCACGGTTCCAGTGCACTAGGGTTATGTGGGGGTTGGTTATGCGATTCTTTCCAGCCTTTTGTCTATTCGGCCTGTAGTAAACAATTGTGAGTAGGTTGATAAGAAATCTAAATTTTATAGTAAATTTCCTTTCTTATTATACCTACCACAATTGTTTACATGGAGGCCCTCCCGTCTTCTTTACGGGTAAAGAATCTTTCCTCCCCGCTGATCACATAACTCTGACGTTTACGGATTCAAAAAGAATGAGTCTTTAGAGACGGTATATGCGCACTGGCAACGGAAGTCGTGGAGTTGTACTTGGGAGAGAGCGTCCCGTACTGGGTCTGCGCCGGTTGAACTCGACCCAGTTTTGGCTTATTTTTATTGGTGCTTTTGCACCACTTTTCTTTCCCAACTTGCTTGGGAAAGACAAAAATAGAGAGTATTTTATCCGAGTTAGGGACTTCCACTGTAGTGCAAGCCTGTAGTAAACAATTGTGGTAGGTATAATAAGAAAGGAAATTTACTATAAAATTTAGATATCTTCTAACACTTGGAATTTGAATACAATTATGACCCACGCCCTCCCCCACATGCACACACAAAACACTATTTTTTGTGCACAATTTCTCGTGGTAATTGAATCGACATTTGGAAATGAAATAAAAAACACAAAGTACCGGTCTATTAATCACCTTCAGTTCTTGCTTGGGTTGATAGTCTACTGTATTTTATTGTAAGAAAGCAGTTAAAATCTAAGGCAATGAAAAGCTCCTGAAAGAAAATTACAGTTAGGCTGACTGTTGTGTTTAGAATTACAGCCTTTAGAAAACAGTATGTGTGAAATCTTCTGTTTTCAATATGTTTGCCATCATAACTTTCAGAAATGATTGCAATTTTATCATGTTCTGTTTTATTTGTGTGTGTGTGCCTTTTTCCATTTTTGTAAAGGGTTTCAGCATCTTTGATAGTAATTAATGTCTTCTCATCAAAACTGACCCTGTGGTCTTGGATCATCAGGCTGCGCTATCAACATGGCTGATTTTCACCTACCAGTACAGTCGGTAGAATAGCTGGAAATTGTGCAATCAAGGTTTGTACTTGAATACTGCTAGATCACAGGCTTATGGCAGCTTTTTCTAATTTTCTCTTGCAGAAAAAACTATACTTGTTGAATGAGTTTGAAGTTTCAATGCATTATAGTACCCCAAAAAATGCTCCAGAAAAGAATGTTCTAACAAAGAATGATTGGTCCTGTTGTAAAGTGAGTATAATATGGAAACCTTATGTACAGAGATATTTGTGATGTACAATTCATTCATCTAATTTAATCATTGAATAACCCTTTACCCATCCCGAATAGCCAAAAAAACTTGTAAAGTAAAAAAAAAGTCTTGCATCACTGAAATTTTTTTTTTTTTTTTGTCTCCAAAACATAGCTAATGACATGTTAAAGTAATAATCTTGACAAGCTTGTTCCACTTAGGGGTCATGAGCTATGTTTTAAGACAAAAATGACAAAAATAATATGAGACTGGGTTACGTTTGTTTGTTTATTTATTTATTGGGGGTTAAATAACACTTTCAGCAGCAAGGATAATAATGTGAAGGTCATTTTTTGGGGTTGAGGAAACCAGAGTACCCAGCTTGATCCATTGAACAATGGTAAAGAATTGTCGTACTCTCCAGGTTTGTAATCTGGCACAAAAATAGCAGCATTTGAAGGCAATTGCACCCTTGATGTTCAGTATACCTTTGTGCAGAGAGCCTCAATTTGTATTATGTGATTAATGCAGTTATCTTTTATTTCAGACTTTTCTCAGCCAATTATTTTATGAACTTGCTAGTCCTCTTTTGGTGAGTCACAAAAAAAGTTAACGCAATGTTTTTTGAAACTCTACAAAAACCCTGTTGAGTCCAGAGAACATCTTAGAAGTCCTGATATTTTTATCAAAAGAAATCTTGTGTAACTGTCATATAAGCTGGAACATTCACTTTTTCGAACCGTAAGAATATCCAGTGCTTATGGTATGTTGGTGATTTCACTGTGATTCAATAGAGTTAGCTTTTGTCAATCTCATATTGATTAATATAGTGTTGCTGGAATTCATTTTGACTTTTGTTAAGTTGACAGTTTCACAGATTTGTATACTGTGACAGTTAACCACACAGGTGGGAGCGCAGTGGCTCAGTAGGTGGAGGTGCAGGCTGCAAGCCGAGAGGTCCTTGGTTCGAATCCCACCTGCGGCAACACTTCATCTCCATTGCCCGCGTGTTGGGGGGGGGGGGGGGGGGGGCACGATTACGCCGTGTACTAAGGCGTACTGCACGTCGATGGTATGCATGTCTTCAACCAATCTAACTCTGCCTGTGCTGCAGTGCGGAGTTACAATGTTGAGCTGGCAGCTGCTCATCGTTGCTCGGTGGTTCTCTCTGGGTCCTCCGGCTTCCTCCACCCGTAAAACTGTCACAGTCTTGATTAGCCATTGTGCATAAACATGTGACCTTAAAACATAAATAAATAAATAAAAATAAATAAATAAATAAATAAATAAATAACCACACAGGTTAGTCACATTCTCATGTTTGTGGAGATATGGTTGAATCTTTTGGAACAGCATTGTTCCATTTTAATATTTCTGTGTGTTGTCTCTAAGTAAAATGACCTTGGCTGTTGAAAGTGTTGTTAGAACCAAATAAAGAGGTACAAAGTAAAACGGTCCTCTCTCTTTCTCTTGACCAAAGTAAGAACAAGCGATACCTTATCAGAATTATTCCTAATTCTGAAATAAATAATCATAGTATAGTTCAGAACACTGAAACTTCTTAATCTGTTTTAATTTGAATTTCCATTCTAGAAGTTTTGTTTTAGTTTTTTAAAATGACAAGCAATGAGTTGTTTTCAGTTTTATAAACAAATTGTGGACTTTGCCCCACTAAAGATGATAAACATCTGTGAACATTTTTCACTAAATAGATCTTCCCAGGAGTTTTGTCACGGCTTCCATATTTTTAGTAATAATAGAATAAAGATCAGAAGCTGTGTGAACCTACTATTACTGGTAGTTATAACTAGTTAACAGGAAAGGTTTGAAGTAACTGCGCTGTATTTGCCACAGATGCAAATGAATTTTTTGTTACTTTCATGAATGGGTCATGGAAATATTTCTAGCTCATTATTTTGTGTTGCATGGGGTATTATGGAGTGGGTGTGAGAGATTTTAGCCCTGGGTGTAATAGGAAAAACAGAAAATCTTGGTCTCCTAAACCACTGGCCCAAATGGCTCCATATTTCAAATATGACCAAAACTGAAAGGGTCATATTTAGTGGTTTATGGGGCCTCACATTTTAACACAGACTAAGGAAAACAAAAGATTCTTTTCCCAAACTATTGCTGCAAAAGCTTCTGTATTTGGTGCATAACATTTTTATAACAATGTGTTGTGAGTCTGTTTAATTCAAGTCCCTGGGACAATAGTTAAGGGTATTTCTGAAGGCCTAGATTTTAACTCTTAACCACTGCCTCAGAAACCTTCATATTTGTCATTTTTCATCTTTGGAAGAATGATTTGCATGTTTGACCCACGAAAACTTTGTGCAGGTTTTTGCATGAGCGCCGCATTAATGTCTGTGGGGTACGGTTTGAAATTTTCATTTGTACTGGACAGGCTTTTTTCGGAGGTCTCATTATTATTTTCTTGGTATAAACTCGTTTATCAATAGTTTCTGGTCAAAACGTAACTTTTGAGGTATGCGAATACTGACATGTGACGAATGTTAACTTGCCGTTGGCATGATGGAAGCTGGCAACAGACAGACTGCAGTGGCTCAAATTCTCAACATTACTCAATCGGTGATTAGCAGGTTGTGGTCATCTACCGTCAGACAGGCAATGTTGATGACAGACATCGGTCAGGTCGTCCAAGGGCGACAGCTGCTAATGAGGATCGGTTCATCCGAACCACAGCATTATGTAACCACCATCAAAATGCCTCAGAAATTGGACAACAGCTGCACCAAGTGACAGATGTGCGAGTCAGTGGTCAGACTATCCAGAATCGTCTGCACAGCTGGAATTTGTATGCTCGACGACCTCGATTAATTCCACGTTTGCCTGAATGTCACATCGCAGCAAGGCGTGATTGGCGTGGAGCACGAGAGCACTGGGACAATCATCGGTGGAGGAACGTCATGTTTTCCAATGATTCAAGCTTCACTCTCGACTTCCACAACATGCGAAACAGAGTGTGGTGGCGGAGGAATAAACAATACCATGATGTAACCATTAGGCAGCACGATCGTTTTGGTGGTGGATTGGTTATGGTGTGGGGAAGCATAACCATGACAAGCAGAATAGCATTACATGTCATCCAAGGGTGTGTCACCGGGCAGTACTACTGTGACGGGTGCGGTGGCATCTTGGTAACCGGTTCTCGTCAGATTACCGAAGTTAAGCAAGGTCGAGCACGGTTAGTAGTTGGACGGTTGACCATTTCAGCGACTGCTTTGCTCTCCCGCGTTGTGTCCTTGGGCAAAGCACTTCGCCCCGAATTCCTACATGGGGGCAAGATGACGCTGTGGACTAAGGCGTACTGCACGTCAAAGGTGTGCATGTCTTCAACCAATCTAATCCTGCCTGTGCCGCGGTGCAGAGTTCAGAGTTACGAAGTTGGAGAGCTGACAGCTGCTCGTCGTTGCTCGGTGGTTCTCTCCGGGTACTCTGGCTTCCTCCACCCGTAAAACTGTCACCGACATGATATGACCCTGGCTGTTAAAGTGTCGTTAAACCCTAATAAAAAAAAAAACTACCGTGATATGTTAGCAGCTCATGTGGTGCCATTTTCGCAATGTCGCGGCCATCGATTCATTATCCAAAATGACAATACAAGAGCACACAGAGCTTGTCTCACTACAGAGTTCCTCCAGGAGAAGAACATCAGTACACTGCCTTGGCCAGCAGTAAGTCCAGACCTTTCACCATTCGAACTCGTCTGGGATATGCTTGGTAGGTGCATACGACAACGCCAACAGCCCACTACCAGTGTCCAGGAACTCGCCGCTGCACTGCAGGAAGAATGGAATAACATCAGTCAAGCTGATATTGGACGTTTGGTGAGGAGTATGCCACATCGGATCCGCACTTGCTTTGCGAACTGAGGAGGATTTACAAGGTATTGAGGGCTTGGACTGAATGTGGTAAATTCTCTGACGGACCGTCCATGTCTTCTACAGCTCAGTGCATGGAATATGTGCTTGTCAGACACCCAACTATCTCTGAAATCATTCATCAGATGTCATAGTGCAATGCCTCAACTGTCTTTTTGATGAAAATATAAATATATTTCTTCATATATCTCACTTTTATCAAATATACCCTTCTTTTTTTGAATAGTATATAACATCTTTGTTGGAATGAGTCACAAGTTTATTCAAATCAAAACTACAAGTTTATTCAAATCAAAACTCTGGGACACATTCAGGAGGATCATGGATCCTCAGATTTTGACAATGTGGATAATAGGAAAAACAGTCTAAAAACCTCTTTTACCATTACTCCAAATGTTTCCATGTTTGATGTCTAACATCTTTGTAAGGATGGTTACCAAGTTTGTTCAAATCAAGCCTCTGGGCCATATTTAGGGGGCCATAGGCACTCGGCTTTTTATGTGTACCCATACTATGTATGGTACACATAATGCTGGCATCCGGGGTGACCATCCGTCGTTCGTCCATCCTTTGTCCATCCGTCGGTCCGTCCATCTGTCCATCTGTCCATCTGTCCGTCCGGCGTCCGTATCCATTTCTTTGGCATTCGATAACTTGAAAAATATTGCTTGGATTGTCAAGTTACTTTATAGTTGTGTTCAGGTTACTGATGTGCCGAGCTGTATAGTTTGTGGTGTAAATCTGATAATTTAATCCTGAGATATTAACCCTTTATCCTTCAAATTGAAAATTCCTCCAATCCCTTTGGCATTCGATAACTTGAAAAATATTGCTTGGATTGTCAAGTTACTTTATATTTGTGTTCAGGTTACTGATGTGTCGAGCTGTATAGTTTTTGGTGTAAATCTGATAATTTAATCCTGAGATATTAACCCTTTATCCTTCAAATTGAAAACTCCTCCAATCCCTTTGGCATTCGATAACTTAAAAAAATATTGCTTGGATTGTCTAGTTACTTTATATTTGTGTTTAGGTTACTGATGTGCCAAGCTGTATAGTTTTTGGTGTAAATCTGATGATTTGATCCCAAGATATTAACCCTTTATCCTTCAAATTGAAAATTCCTCCAATCCCTTTGGCATTCGATAACATGAAAAATATTGCTTGGATTGTCAAGTTACTTTATATTTGTATTCAGGTTACTGATGTGCCGAACTGTATAGTTTTTGGTGTAAATTGGATAATTTGATCCTGCGATATTAACCCTTTATTCTTCAAATTGAAAATTCCTCCAATCCCTCTGGCATTCGATAACTTGAAAAATATTGCTTGGATTGTCAAGTTACTTTATATTTGTCTTTAGGTTACTGATGTGCCGAGCTGTATAGTTTTTGGTGTAAATCTGATAATTTAATCCTGAGATATTAACCCTTTATCCTTCAAATTGAAAATTCCTCCAATCCCTTTGGCATTCAATAACTTGAAAAATATTGCTTGGATTGTCTAGTTACTTTATAATTGTGTTCAGGTTACTGATGTGCTGAGCTGTATAGTTTTTGGTGTTAATCTGATAATTTGAACCCGAGATATTAACCCTTTATCCTTCAAATTGAAAATTCCTCCAATCCCTTTTCCATGAGATAACTCAAAAAATATCAATCCGATTGTCATGTTACTTTATATATTTATTCAGGTTACTGATGTGCTATGCTGTGCTGTGCTGTGCTGTATAGTTTTTTTTTGGTAAATCTGATAATTTGATCCGGAGATATTAACCCTTTATCCATCAAATTAGACACTCCTCCAATCCATTTCTATATGTACCCATACCTTGTATGGTGTACATAATGTTGGCATCCGTGGTGGCCCTCCGTCATACAGCTTTCTACTAGTTGCGCGTATGGGTACACATCTGACGATTTCATCGGCCTATTTTTTAACACAGTGAGTAACTAGAAACACATTAAATACCTTATCCCAAACCACTGCTCCATATGATTTCATTTTTGGCATATCCTCCTACCCACTCATTCCAGCAAGATTTGTAATAGGGGAAGGATTATGAAAGATCATCTCCCAAACCACGGCAGTTTGAAATCCTATATCTGGTAACCAGTGAGTGAGTGCTTTTTTTTTTAGCTCACCTGACTTTCAGTCAGGAGAGCTATAGTGATCACTCACCGTCCGTCGTCCGTCGTCCGTGAACATGGTGTTTGCGTCTTCTCCTCCCAAACCGCTGAACCAATTTAATTGATATTTGAGATAATAGTTTGTTATGACATCGCAATTTGATTTTGTTCAAATCAAGTTGCCCCGCCCGTGGGTAGGGCCACACCCAAAAAGTGTGCTGAAATCTTAAAAAATCTTCTTCTCATGAACCAGCAGTAGCAGAGACTTGATATTTGGTGTGCAGCTTCCTTTTGAGGTGTAGACTCAGATTTGTTCAAGAGAAGTTTGTGGGGCTATACTTGGCATCGTTATGGGAGGGGCAAAATTTTTGGCCCCGCCCAAAATTTCTATTTTCCAAACCGAGAGGCTGATTTGAACCAAATTTTATGTGAGGGCTTATTGGGTCATAAGTACCTAATTTATGCTGATTTTTTTTTCCCCGTAGCCCCATGGGAACCGCAGGAGCTAAAAATAGAAAAAAATTAAAACGCCCATATCTCCAAAACTGCAGGGCACCGAGAATTTTTATTTGGTGTGAAGCTTCCTTAGGATCAACAGAAAGAATTGGTAAAAAAAAATTGCCATCGGTTTTATCATAGGGTACAGTTTCGGGACATTGAAAAAGTGCTGAGTCAGCACTTTTTAACACTGTAGGCAATGGGAAAAACATTAAAAAATCTTCTCCAGATCCAGCAGGCAGAATCTTTTAATATTTGGTATGCAACATTGGAGGGTGGATCTGATTCAAGTTTGTTCAAATCGGCCCCCTGGGTTCATATTTGGGCTCAGTATAGGAGCCCGATTTCGGACTTGGTGCATTTCAGGCAAATTTCTTTGAAAATCTTCTTCTCCAGATCCAGCAGGCAGAATCTTTTGATATTTGGTATGCGACATTGTGGGGTGGATCTGATTCAAGTTTGTTCAAATCGGCTCCTTGGGTTTATATTTGGGCTCTGTATAGGAGCCCAAATTTGAACTTAGTGCATTTCAGGCAAATTTCTTTGAAAATCTTCTTCTCAAGATCCAGCAGGCAGAATCTTTTGATATTGGGTATGCAACATTGTGGGGTGGATCTGATTCAAGTTTGTTCAAATCGGCCCCTTGGGTTTATATTTGGGCTCAGTATAGGAGCCCAAATTTGAACTTAGTGCATTTCAGGCAAATTTCTTAAAAAATCTTCTTCTCCAGATCCAGCAGACAGAATCTTTTGATATTTGGTATGCAACATTGTGGGGTGGATCTGATTCTATTTTGTTCAAATCGGCTCCCTAGATTCATATTTGGGCTCACTATAGAAGCTCGAATTTGAACTTAGTGCATTTCAGGCAAATTTCTTCAAAAATCTTCTTCTCGAGATCCTGCAGGCAGAATCTTTTGATATTTGGTATGCAACATTGTGGGGGGGATCTGATTCCATTTTGTTCAAATCGGCCACCTGGATTCATATTTGGGCTCACTATAGAAGCCCAAATTCGAACTTAGTGCATTTCAGGCAAATTTCTTTGAAAATCTTCTTCTCAAGATCCAGCAGGCAGAATCATGTGATATTTGGTATGCAGCATCCTTAGGGGGGTGAGATTCAAGTTTGTTCCAGCCATGTCCCTAGGTCCATATTTGGGCTCAATGTGGGAGCTTGAATTGTAACTTTGTTCGAAATGAGGAATTTTCTTAAAAAATCTTCTTCAGATCCAGCAGTCGGAATGGTTTGATATGTGGTGAGTAGCATCCTTGGGGGGAGGGGGGATTCAAGTGTGTTAAAGCCAAGTCCATGGGTCCATATTTGGGCTCCTTGTGGGAGCCCAAATTATAACTTAGTCAATATGAGGAATTTTTCTTTAAAAATCTTCTTCTTCAGATTCAGCAGTTGGAATGTTTTGATATTTGGCATGGAGCAACCTTAGGGGGCTGAGATTCAAGTTTGTTCAAGCCAAGTCCCTTGGTTCATATTTGGGCTCACTATGGGAGCCTAAATGACAACTTAGTTCAAAATGAGGAATTTTATTTAAAAATCTTCAGATCCAGCAGATGAATGCTTTTGATATTTTTTATGCAGCATCCTTAGGGGGGTAAGATTCAAGTTTTTTCAAGCCATGTCCCTAGGTCCATATTTGGGCTGATTGTGGAAGCTCGAATTGTAACTTGGTTCAAAATGAGGAATTTTCTTTAAAAATCTTCTTCTTCAGATCCAGCAGTCGGAATGTTTTGATATTTGGTGTGCAGAATCCTTAGGGGTGTGAGATTCAGGTTTGTTAAAGCCAAGTCCCTGGGTTCATATATGGGCTTCCTGTGGGAGCCCGAATTATGACTTAGTTCAGTATGAGGAATATTCTTTAAAAATCTTTTTTTAGATCCACTGGTCAGAATATTTGGATATTTGGTTTCAGCTTTTCTTAGGAGGAGCAGATGCAACTTGTGGAAATCAATTCTCTGGGTTGATATTTAGGCTACCATGTCAGGTGAGCGCCCTCAGGCCCCCTGGGGCCTCTTGTTTTTTTTTTCTCTCAGAGAATCAATGGTTTTTTGTGAGGTGAATGTTACAGACCCCATGGGGAGTCTGGTGTTACAATTTGCCCATAGGCATTCCAATAAAGTACAGCTAAAATTATATTGAAAAATCGTTTGCATTTTGCTGAATGTGACACACCTCTATAAAATATAAAGCCATTATTGCAGTATCAGCACATTTCTGTAGCGCTATGACTGTGGCTACTGGCGCAGAAACTTGTTGACTAACTATGCAACAATAATATCAGTCATATTTGAAAAATTGGCAGCCTCTTCCAATAAAAAGGTTTGGAAAAAGTTTTAAGTACCAGTGAATATGAGAAAGATTTGGCAGTGCAGTGAGAAGTATTGAGAAGTGATTTTCTTTTATGTAGTGGACTTCTCACTTGATGAAGTTTTAAAAGCCTTCTCAATCAATTCGTCACATTTTAGAAATTTTTAGCTCACCTGAGCAAAGCTCAGAGTGAGCTTTAGTAATTTTTATTGGCCAGCTGGGATGAACTTTACATTCTTATGCCCCGACCTCCGAAGGAGGATTGGGGGGAGTGGGTGTTGGGGGGGGGGGTGGAATCTAGTGAAGCCTTCTGACCGCTGGTCTGTCTGTCTGTCAGTTGAAATGTTTTGCATTGTAATTTCAAAACCATTGGTCGGATTTGGATCTCCTTTGGTATGCTGATTGACCTGTATAGAGGAACAGATATGCAAAAGGACCAGGTTCCATCCAATAATTTTTCCCAGAGTTGTGGCCCTTTTTTAGCTCACCTGACTTTCAGTCAGGAGAGCTATATTGATCACTCGCCGTCCGTCAGTCGTCGTCCGTCGTCGTCCGTGAACATGGTGTTTGCGTCTTCTCCTCCCAAACTGCTGAACCAATTTAATTGATATTTGAGATAATAGTTTGTTATGACATCGCAATTTGATTTTGTTCAAATCAAGTTGCCTCGCCTGTGGGTAGGGCCACACCCAAAAAGTGTGCTGAAATCTTAAAAAATCTTCTACTCATGAACCAGCAGTAGCAGAGACTTGATATTTGGTGTGCAGCTTTCTTTTGAGGTGTAGACTCAGATTTGTTGAAGAGAAGTTTGTGGGGCTATACTTGGCGTCGTTATGGGAGGGGCAAAATTTTTGGCCCCGCCCAAAATTTCTATTTTCCGAACCGAGAGGCTGATTTGAACCAAGTTTTATGTGAGGGCTTATTGGGTCGTAAGTACCTAATTTATGCTGATTTTTTTTCCCCGTAGACCCATGGGAACCGCAGGAGAAAAAAATTAAAACGCCCATATCTCCAAAACTGCACTGCACCGAGAATTTTTATTTGGTGTGAAGCTTCCTTAGGACCAACAGAAAGAATTGGTAAAAAAAAATTGCCATTGGTTTTATCATAGGGTACAGTTTCGGGACTTTGAAAAAGTGCTGAGTCAGCACTTTTTAACACTGTAGGCAATGGGAAAAACATTAAAAAATCTTCTCCAGATCCAGCAGGCAGAATCTTTTGATATTTGGTATGCAACATTGTAGGGTGGATCTGATTCAAGTTTGTTCAAATTGGCCCCCTGCGTTCATATTTGGGCTCGGTATAGAAGCCCGATTTCGAACTTGGTGCATTTCAGGCAAATTTCTTAAAAAATCTTCTTCTCCAGATCCAGCAGGCAGAATCTTTTGATATTTGGTATGCAACATTGTGGGGTGGATCTGATTCAAGTTTGTTCAAATCGGCCCAAGGGTTTGTATTTGTGCTCAGTATAGGAGCCCAAATTTAAACTTACTGCATTTCAGGCAAATTTCTTTGAAAATATTCTTTTCCAGATCCAGCAGGCAGAATCTTTTGATATTTGGTATGCAATATTGTGGGGTGGATCTGATTCAAGTTTGTTCAAATCGGCCCCTTGGGTTTATATTTGGGCTCAGTATAGGAGCCCAAATTTGAACTTAGTGCATTTCAGGCAAATTTCTTAAAAAATCTTCTTCTCCAGATCCAGCAGGCAGAATCTTTTGATATTTGGTATGCAATATTGTGGGGTGGATCTGATTCACTTTTGTTCAAATCGGCTCCCTAGATTCATATTTGGGCTCACTATAGAAGCTTGAATTCGAACTTAGTGCATTTCAGGCAAATTTCTTCAAAAATCTTCTTCTCCAGATCCAGCAGGCAGAATCTTTTGATATTTGGTATGCAACATTGTGGGGTGGATCTGATTCAAGTTTGTTCAAATCGGCAACCTGGATTCAAATTTGGGCTCACTATAGAAGCAGGCCTGGCATTCTGAAAAATGCAGGAGGGCAAAAAATCGCTCTCCTCAATCAGCTTAGGAGAGCAATTAGCTTTACACAGCATTTTAAGTATCCAGTTGAACGAACTCATTGAAACTGAAACCAACAGACTACATCATTGATTTTATTAACTTTACTAAGGTAAAGCGAAATCTCTTAGATATCTAGATGTCTCACTCAACAACCGAACACACACTTGACAAGACCTGTGTGTGTACCCAGACCTGTTGTCCAAGAAAGTCATATGCCTACCACTACCACCTTCAACCCCCCAAGGGGGGTTGAAGGTGGTAGTGGTAGGCGTATGACTTTCTTGGACAACAGGTCTGCTTGAATCTACAGTCACATCCTGGTGCAAGTGCTTCAAGTGACAGGATAGTAGTAATGGTAGTATATTATAGTGTCAATATTCCTTGAATAATTACCCCTCAAACTGTGATGTCAGTTGTTGAACTTGAAACTGACAGAAAAAAAAATATTTCTGTGACCCATTTTGCTTCAAATGATTGCAACTGTGTTTGGGTATGGTTGCAGCCATTACCTTTTACCACTAAACCACTTTCAAAATGAAATTACGTGATGTTATGTGACTTTGAAGTTAAATTACATTTTTGCTTTACAACAAAAATTTAATGTGAGCATAATACATGTAATCTCAATCATCTCAGACCAAAATATTTAGGAGGGCAATTTTTCGCTCTCCTTAATTCTTTCAGGAGGGCATTAAGGAGAGCTAAAAAATCGCTCTCCTGAAATTGCTAAGCCATTGTGGGGTGGATCTGATTCAAGTTTGTTCAAATCGGCCCCCTGGATTCATATTTGTGCTCACTATAGAAGCCCAAATTCAAACTTAGTGCATTTCAGGCAAATTTCTTAAAAAAAAAATCTTCTCCAGATCCAGCAGGCAGAATCTTGTGATATTTGGTATGCAACATTGTGGGGTGGATCTGATTCAAGTTTGTTCAAATCAGCTTCCTGGGTTCATATTTGGGCTCAGTATAGGAGCCCAAATTTGAACTTAGTGCATTTCAGGCAAATTTCTTTGAAAATCTTCTTCTCAAGATCCAGCAGGCAGAATCTTTTGATATTGGGTATGCACCATGCTTAGGGGGGTGAGATTCAATTTTGTTCAAGCCAAGTCCCTGGGTTCATATTTGGGCTCACTGTGGGAGCCTAAATTATAACTTAGTTCAAAATGAGGAACTTTCTTTAAAAATCTTCTTTAGATCCAGCAGTCGGAATGTTTTGATATTTTTTATGCAGCATCCTTAGAGGAGTAAGATTCAAGTTTGTTCAAGCCATGTCCCTAGGTCCATATTTGGGCTCACTGTGGGAGCTTGAATTGTAACTTTGTTCAAAATGAGGAATTTTCTTGAAAAATCTTCTTCTTCAGATCCAGCAGTCGGAATGGTTTGATATGTGGTGAGTAGCATCCTTGGGGGGGGGGGGGGGGGGGGGGGGGGGGGGATTCAAGTGTGTTAAAGCCAAGTCCATGGGTCCATATTTGGGCTCCCTGTGGGAGCCCAAATTATAAGTTAGTCAATATGAGGAATTTTTCTTTAAAAATCTTCTTCTTCAGATTCAGCAGTTGGAATGTTTTGATATTTGGCATGGAGCAACCTTAGGGGGCTGAGATTCAAGTTTGTTCAAGCCAAGTCCCTTGGTTCATATTTGGGCTCACTATGGGGGCCTGAATGACAACTTAGTTCAAAATGAGGAATTTTCTTTAAAAATCTTGTTCAGATCCTGCAGTCGGAATGTTTTGATATTTTTTATGCAACATCCTTAGAGGGGTAAGATTCAAGTTTGTTCAAGCCATGTCCCTAGGTCCATATTTGGGCTGATTGTGGGAGCTTGAATTGTAACTTGGTTCAAAATGAGGAATTTTCTTTAAAAATCTTCTTCTTCAGATCCAGCAAACGGAATGTTTTGATATTTGGTGTGCAGAATCCTTAGGGGTGTGAGATTCAGGTTTGTTAAAGCCAAGTCCCTGGGTTCATATATGGGCTCCCTGTGGGAGCCTGAATTATGACTTAGTTCAATATGAGGAATATTCTTTAAAAATCTTTTCTTAGATCCACTGGTCAGAATATTTGGATATTTGGTATAAACTTTTCTCAGGAGGAGCAGATGCAACTTGTGGAAATCAATTCTCTGGGTTGATATTTAGGCTACCATGTCAGGTGATCGCCCTCAGGCCCCCTGGGGCCTCTTGTTTCACTTTTTCAGCTTAAAAATTTTTTGAAAATTTTCATGTCCCACAGTACCTTTAAGGCTACTTCAAACATGCCTGCATTTCGGGGGCAGTGGCCCGCGCTTTGCGTTGCCCTTGTTGACTTCACATAAACTGCTGGGCCAAATTGAACCAAATTTGCATGTTCCTTTCATATGTCAGTTCAAGTTTGTTCAAATAAAGTTGCCACGGTCACGGGGGCAGGCACCACAAGGTGTATAATTATGTAAGCACCCACAAATTTTTTTTACAAAATTAAAAAAATCTTCTCCAGTACTACCTTAGAATCTTCTAATACTTGGTATACAATATCCTAAGCGGGGTCAGACTGAGGTTTGTTCGAAACAAGTTCCTGGGTTGATATTTGGTCTTCCTGTGGGAACCCGAATTTTGACTTGGTGCTTTATGAGGAATTTAAAAATCATCTTCACATCTACCAGTCAAAATCTCTTGATATTTGAAAAACTGCATCTTTTTTTTTTGGGGGGGGGGGGGGGAGGGGGGGGGGAAGAGGTCAACATGAAGTTTGTCCAAATCAAGTCCCTGGAGTCATATTTGGGCTCATTGTGGGAGCCTGACTTTTAACTTAGTGTAATATGAGGAATTTTTAGTCGAGTTGTGATGAAGTCAAACTCGACTTATAGTTTGGTGAATGGCGGGTGGGCTTTGGGCGGGCGTAAACAATTGGTTTCCGGATGATAACTTGATAGTGGTTCAACTCACATTCATTAAACTTCATACGTAGGTTGGTCTTGGTGGGAGGAAGATCCCTATTGATTTTGGACATGCTACGTCGAAGGTCAAGGTCACAGTGACCTTGAACGTAGTAAATCTTAAACAATTGGTTTCCGGATGATAACTTGATAATAGTTCAACTCACATTCATGAAACTTCATAGGTAGATTGGCCTTGGTGAGTGGAAGAACCCTATTGATTTTGGACTCGCTACGTCAAAGGTCAAGGTCAACATGACCTTGAACATAGTAAATCGCAACAATTCCTTTCCGGATGATAACTTGATAGTAGTTCAACCTACATTCGTGAAACTTCATAGGTGGGTTGGCCTTGGTGCGAGGAAGAACTCTATTGATCTTGGACTCACCAGATCAAAGGTCAAGGTCGCAGTGACCTTTAACATAGTATATCGCAACAATTGGTTTCCGGATGATAACTTGATAGTGGTTCAACCTAGGGTCATGAAACTTCATAGGTGTGTTGGCCTTGGTGCGAGGAAGAACCCTATTGATCTTGGACTCACCAGGTCAAAGGTCAAGGTCACAGTGACCTTGAACATAGTATATCGCAACAGTTGGTTTCCGGATGATAACTTGATAGTGGTTCAACCTAGAGTCATGAAACTTTACAGGCGTGTTGGCCTTGGTGCGAGGAAGAACCCTATTGATGTTGGACTCACCAGGTCAAAGGTCAAGGTCACAGTGACCTTGAACATAGTATATCGCAACAATTGGTTTCCGGATGAGAACTTGATAGTGGTTCAACCTAGAGTCATGAAACTTCATAGGTGTGTTGGCCTTGGTGCGAGGAAGAACCCTATTGACCTTGGACTCGCCAGGTCAAAGGTCAAGGTCACAGTGACCAAATTGCAACAATTGGTTTCCAGACAATAACTTGACAGTGCTTCAGCCTATAGTCATGAAACTTAATAGCTGCATTGGCCTTGCTGTGAGGAAGAACCCTACTGATCTTGAACTCTCCAGGTCAAAGGTCAAGGTCACTGACCTTGAACATAGTAAATCGCAACAATTGGTTTGTGGACGATAAATTCATAGTGTCTTAACCTACATTCATGAAGCTCCATAGGTGGGTTGACTTCTTGCAAGGAAAAACCCTATTGATATTGGACTCGCCAGTTCAAAGGTCAAGGTCACAGTGACCTTGAACATAGTAAATCACAATTGGTTTCCGGATGATAACTTGATAGTGGTTCAGCTTACATTCAATAAACTTCATAGGTAAGTTGACGTGGGTGCGACGAAGAACCCTATTGATTTTGGACTCGGCAGGTCAAAGGTCAAGGTCACATCGACCCTAAACATAGTAAATCGCAACAATTGTTTTCCAGATGATAACTTGATAGTGGTTTAACCTACGTTCATGAAACTTCATATGTAAGTTGGCCTCAGTGAGTGTAGAACCCTATTTATTTTGGACTCACTAGGTCAAAGGCCAAGGTCACAGTGTCCTTGAATATAATAAATTGTAAACAATTGGTTTCCAGATGATAATTTGACAATGGTTCCACCTACTTTCATGAAACTTCATAGGTAGGTTGGCATTGGTGCAAGAAAGAGCCAAATTTATTTTGGAATCACTAAGTCAAAGGTCAAGGTCACAGTGTCCCTTCACATAGTAAATTGTAAACAACTGGTTTTCAGACGATAAGTTGATAATGATTAAACCCACTTTTGTGCTGTCACAACTCGACATTGGATCGGTGATCCTATCGGCATTTTTAAAAAAAAAATCCTCTTCAGAGCCATATGTAGCATCCATAGTAGGGTGCAGTTCAAGTCTGTTCCAATCAAGTCCCTGGGTTCCTATTTGGGCTCTCTCTAGAAACCTGAATATTAACCCCAATATGAGGAATTTTTTTTAAAAATCTTTTTCTTCAGATCCACCAGTCAGCATCTTTTGATATTGGTTTAGAGCATCTTGGGGGGAGGGGGCACATTCAAGTTTGTTCAAATCAATTCACTGGGGTCATAATTTAGTGCCCCTTGGGAACTCGAACTTCAACTCACTACAATAAGAAGAATATTCTATAAAAATCTTTTTCTTCAAATCTCAGTCAGAATGTTTGGATATTTGATATGCAGCATCCTAAGGAGGTTCAGATTCAAGTTTGTTCAAATCAAATCTCAAGATTTGATTTTGGGCTCCCTATTTGAACTTAGTGCAATATGAGGAATATTCTTTAAAAATGTCTCTTCCTCAGATCCATCAGTCAAAATATTTTGATATTTGGTTTGCAGTATCCTTAGTGGGATAAGATTCCAGCTTGTTCAAATCCCTGGGTTCATATTTGGGCTCTCTATGGCAACCTAAATTTTAACTTAGTGCATTAGTGCAATATGGGGAAATTTCTTTAAAAATCTTTTGATCCACCAGTCAGAATCTTTTGATATGCCGCAACCTCAGGAGGTTCAGTTTCCAGTTTGTTCAAATCAAGTTCTTGGGCCATATTTGGGCTCCCTGTGGGAACCCAAGTTTTAACTTAATGCAATATAAGGATTATTCTTTAAAAAGAGTTTCTTCATATCCACAAGTCAGATTCTTATGTTACATAGCATTGACAGCCTCAGTGTGGGGAGAGTCAAGTTTGTTCAAATCAAATCCCTTGGCTCATATTTGGGCTCCCTGTAGGAGCCCAAATTATAACTTAGTGCAGTATAAGCAATTTTCTTCAAAGATCATTTTTCTCAGAGAGCTGGGCAAAATCTTTTGATATTTAGTATATAGCATTACTGTCTCTCCTAAATTAACGTTTGTGCATTGTGTTATGCTTGAATTTGGTGAACACCAGAGGGGCTTGAAATTTAACAGAGATCCTAATGGATAATTTGCTATTTGTTTGAATGAATTGTGTGAAAGATCTGATAGTGGTAAACTTTAGTTAGATGTAGGTGTGAGTACAGATTAATGTTTGCTCACTTGCTTGAAAAGAAGATTTGAAGTATCTGGAGGATTTTATAAAAAAAACCCACCAAAACATTCTCCCTGTTGAGGGGTATGGAGTTAAAGGGGGTCCACTAGGTGATTTTTTACTCACCGTAGGGAGCTTAACTTATCACTTGCCGTGCATCGTCCACCGTCATCCATCGTTGTCCGTCATGACCTTTACGTTATCGACTTCTCACAAACTACTGGACCAAATTGAACCAAATCTGGTGTGCATGTTCCCTATCATATGTCAGTTCAATTTTGTTCAAATAAACTTGTCCCGCCCACAATGGGCATAACTCAGGGTATCACCCATCAATTTTTTCAAAAATTCAAAAAAATCTTCAGATCCACCAGTCAGAATCTTTTCATATTTGTTATACAACATCTCAAGGAGGGGCAGATTCAAGTTTGTTCAAATTGAGTCCCTGGATTAAGATTTGGGTTCTCTATTGTTTAAAAATCTTCTTCAGATCCACTAGTTGAAATCTTTTGGATATTTGGTATACAACATCTCTTTGGGGGGGGGGGGGGGGAGGGGGGGGGGGGGGTAGTCACATTCAAGTTTGTTCAAATCGGGTGCCTGAGTTAGTATTTGGGCTCTCAATTGGAGCCCAAAGTTTAACTTAAAAATCTTCTTCAGATCCACCAGTCAGAATCCTTTCATGTTTGGTACAGGCCTGGCAATCTACAAAATCAAGGAGTGCAAAACAGTTGCCCTCCTCAGATTGCTGGGAGTGGAATTGCATCTGAAATTTTCAAAGTGTATACTTCTATGCTATTTTGGTTACAGTACGTGGAGGGTGGACTATCACCCAATCACCCATGGAGTGGAGGTATCAGCCAAGGTGCTACTCTCAAATTTCATACAGAAACACAAGAAGCACAAGACAAGTTTCAACCAATGGCCCTCCGGGTTTAACCCGGAGGTCTATTGGCTGAAACTTTGCTTATGCCAATTACGCTTTGCGAAATCATCACTCCACAGGTGATTTATTGACAATACACTCTCTATGTACTGTATATTCACTTCAAGATATTAATATTGTGACTGAAAAATTGTACTACATTCAGCTACATAGTGGAAATATTGGCACAGTCATGAATTATTATGAATCAATGCAACATTGACAAATGATAATAGATTTTAAAGGCAATCCCTAACATGACTGGCATTCCAGAAAATGAAGGGGTGCAAAATATTACCCTCCTCATTTTTTTCGAGGCGTGTAGTAGGCGCACAGCACTCCTGCACTCCTAAAGAATGCCAGGCCTGTTGGTATACAACTTCTGTAGGGGGTCAGATTCAAGTTTGTTCAAATTGCCCTGTTGGAGCCCAAATTTTAACTCCGTGAAATATGAGGAAATTTCTTTAAAAATCTTCTTCTTCAGATCCACCAGTCAGAATGCTTTCATATTTGGTATACAACATCTCTAGGGAGGTCAGATCTAAGTTTGTTCAAATCGGGTCCCTGATTTAGTATTTGGGTTCTCTATTGGAATCAAGTTTGTTCAATTTAAGTTCCTCGCTTATTATTTGGGCTCTCTATGGGTGTGGTGTGGGTGGCAGGTGTGGGGGGGGGGGGGATGTTAGGTTCAGGTTTGTTCAAATCCATTCTTTAGTGTTTTTCCATAAAATTTGCCTTTCATGACTTCATTCCTTTGTAGTGTTGATGAACCACGCCTAACTGAATTTGACTACAAATACTTTTAACCACTTTGGCAGGTGAGCGATTAAGGAGTCTTGTTTTAGCTCACCTCACTGAAAGTCAGGATGAGCTATTGTGATCACTCACTGTCTGTCGACCGTCGCCGGCATCCAGCATCTGTGAACATGGTGTTTGCACCAGCTTCTCCCAAACCTGAACCAATTTTAGTTAAATTTCAGGTGATTAATTGTTCTGACATCGCATTTTGTTTTTGTTCAGATCAACTTACCCATAGGAGGGGGGGGGGGGGGGGGGTGGAAAATGTCCCAAAATTTTTGAAAAATCTCATGAACCAGTGGGTACAATGACTTGATATTTTGTATTAAGCCTTTTAATGGGAAGGGAGGGGGCATGATGGTATTGCGGAAACCGGTTCTCGTCAGATTACCAAAGTTAAGCAACGTCGAGCCCATTAGTCTTTGGATGGGTGACCGTCTGATTGATAATTTCAGACTCCCGTGTTGTGTCCTTGGACAAGGCACTTCACCCCGATTGTCCACATGGGGGCACGATGATGCCGTGTACTAAGTCGTACTGCACGTTGATGGTGCCCATGTCTTCAACCAATCTAACCCTGCATGTGCTGCAGTGCGGAGTTTTTGCTTGGTGGTTCTCTCCGGATACTCCGGTTTCCTCCACTTGTAAAACTGTCACGACACAATATGACCTTGGCTGTTAGAGTGTCGTTAAACCCTAATAAATAAATTGGGGGGGGGGGGGGGGCAAGATTTTTGGCCCCATCCAAAATTTCTATTTTCTGAACTGATGGTCCGATTTGAACCAAATTTGATATGTGGTATTATATAGTCATAAATACTTGATTGATGCAAAAAATGTTTTTGCTGTGTCCCCGTGAGAAACTCAGGAGTTAAAAATAGAAATATTTTCAAATGCCCATATTTCCCAAACCACACAGAACAGAGAACTGTTATTTGGAATGAAACATCCTTAGGACCAGTAGAATGGAATGGTAAAAAAAAATTGCCATCAGTTGTGTCAGGATGTTCTCTAGGGGGGCATCTGAAAAATGCGGAGTCCGCATATTTGCAAAATTAAAAAAAAACATTTCTAGAGAATCACTGATCAGAATCTTTTGATATTTGGTATACAGCATCCATGGGGTGGTCAGATACAAGTGTGTTAAAATGAAGCCCCTTGGTTCATGTTAGGGCTCAATACAGGAGCTCGAATTTTAATTAGGACAATATGGGGAATGCTCTTTAAACTTGTTCTTCAGATCCACCAGTGAGAATGCTTTCATATATGGTATGCAACATTTTTTTTTTTTTTTTTTTTTGGGGGGGGGGGGGGGGGGGGGGGGTGGGGGGGGTCAGATTCAAGTTTGTTTAATTCGTCCCTGGGTTAATATTTGGGGTCTCTGTTGGAGCCCAAAGTTTAACTTAGTGCAGTATGAGAGAATTTCTTTAAAAATCTTCTTCTTCAGATTGACCAGTTTGGAGGGGGGGTGGGGGGGGGGGGGGCACCTTCAAATTTGTTCACATCGAGTCCCTGGGTTCATATTTGGGCATCCTACGTGAGCCCAAGTTTTAACTTAGTGCAATATGAGGGGATTTCTTTAAAAATATTCTTCACATTTACCAGTTTCATTCATATTTGGTATAAAACATCTTTATGTGGGTCAGATTTAAGTTTGTTCAAAAAGGGTCCCTGGGTTAATATTTTGGTAGCCCGAATTTCAACTGGGTGCAATATGAGGAAATTTCTTTAAAAATCTTCTCATTCCAATCCACCAGTCAGAATGCTTTCACATTTGGAACACAGCATCCTGGTGGTGGAAGTGAAGGGCTCAAGACTCAAGTTTGTTCAAGTTAAGTTCCTAGGTTGATATTTGAACTCCCTAGTTTTGCATTACTGGAAATCTAGGCATTATTTCTGTGGTAGCATCTCAGTACTAGAAAAAGATCATCTGGCATGGACAACACGGTTATACATAATTAAATAACTTCATTCCTATGTAGTGTTAACTAGCTATAGATGCTAATTAAATCCTTCTTTAAACAACTATTGTCAGGTGTGTGCCTCAGGCCCTGTGAGGCCTCTTGTTTTCTATTTGCTTCAAAATTGGTTTTGAAGGAGTTTGAATGGTTTTACGCAAAAAAAAAAAAAAAATCACCCAATATCCCCTTTTCCCCACCCACCCCCTCTCCCACAGCAAAATTAGATTAACTATATTAACATATAGATGCTGAATGTGACCTTAAATCCTTCTTAAACCAATTTTATCAGGTGAGCGATTCAGGCCCCTTGGAGGCCTCTTGTCAAGAAACTGTGATTGATCTGCTTGTGAAGAAAGTGTTTGCAGAATACTTGGAGTACTGAATTTATTTATAATTTGTTAGCATGGATAGGATAACCAACCTCCTTCAGACTTTTAATGTACTATAATTTTTGTGTTTCTCTTTAAATTATTTTTAGTGTGGAGTACATAATTTCAAGAGGCGAAATTTTTGCTTCAAGTGTGGCATGTCAAGAGATGGTATGTTCTATCTGCACAGATGACAGTTTATATTAATGGCTAATATGGGTTTAAATATGGTAGTTTGTATATTTACATTCTTGAACTTTAATCTCTTGCATTTTTTTTTTCAAATGGTTGTTTCATAAACTCCTTGTAATACTGAAAGCAGGAAAGTTGATGGTATCTTCTGAATTGCATGTGCACCAATTTATAACACATTTTTTTTCCAAATGATTGTTTTCAAATTCCTTCTAACCAAAGTGTTTTGGTTCTGTGATAAAAAGGACACGTTATGCACATGTGAGCTGTGGCAACCTGTAGAAGGGTGCAGTGCTAGTGATCTAGATCAGTTTTTGCACTTCTCATCAATTTTTTTTTAGTATAACTAGTGTAGAAAAAAATAAAGAGTACTCATATAGTGTTCCAGTTTTAGTCAACTTTAAAAAATCCCAACTCAACATATGCTTTGATAAAGTTGGTTGGTGGGTGGACAGTCATATATGAAAAGCTATAGCTCAAAACAATTATGGATGGATTAAAAAGATTTTGGGAAAGCAGATTGATATCCACTTTTTTTAGCTGAAGACATGAAATTGACTCGGTTCACACTTTCTGCAAAGTGTTATGGGACTTGATGAAAATTCTATAATTTTCAGCTCGTTGGCATGATAGCTTGGGAAATACACACAAACGTTTTGATTGATATTTGATGTAAGAGGCTTCCTCTTAAACATGTGCAGGTTTGAAGTCATGTCTAGATGAAAACGTCCCCTTTTGGTCGCAACTGTGATGGCTGCCCGAGCCCAAAACCAAAAAACCTTTAGCACAGTCTACAGGTCATATTTATGAAGGGATTTCATGGTAACTTGGTAGGATGACTGTATAATATCTAGATGAGAACGTCCCCTTTTGGTTCATGATCTGTCAACCATGACGGCTGCCCAAGCCCGAAACCCAAAAACTTTTAGCACAGTCTACAGATCATATTTAATATGGAGGAATTTCATTGTAACTTGGTAGGATGACTCCGTATGATGTCTAGATGAGAACTTCCCCATTTGGTCACGATCTGTCAACTGTGATGACTGCCTGAGCCCAAAAACTGAAAACCTTTAGCACAGTCTACAGGTCATATTTATGGAGAGATTTCATTGTAAATTGGTAGGATGACTCCATATAATGTCTAGATGAGAACATATCCTTTTGATCGCGATTGGTCAACTGTGATGGCTACAGGAGCCCGAAGACCGAAAACCTTTAGCACAGTCAACAGGTCATATTTATGAAGGTATTTCATCGTAACTTGGTAGGATGACTCCAGATAATGTCTCGATGAGAACATCCCCCTTTTGGTCGCGATCATTCAGCCATGATGGCTGCCTGAGCCCAAAACCCCAAAACCTTTAGCACAGCCTACAGGTCGCATTTATGAAGGGATTTCATTCTAACTGGTAGGATGACTGTATAACGTCTAGATGAGGACATCCCAGTTTGGTCGCGATCAACCATGATGGCTGCCCGAGCCGAAAACCTTTGCACAGTCTACAGGTCGTTTTTATGAAGGGATTTTATGGTAGGATGACTCTGTATAATATCTTGATAAGAATGTCCCCTTTTGGTCATGATATGTCAACCGTGATGGCTGTCCATGCCATAAACCCAAAAACTTCTAGCACAATCTACAGGTCATATTTAGGGAGCGCAGTGTCTCAGTGGTAGACTGTTGGACTTTTATGCTAGAGGTCCTGAGTTTGATCCCCATCTGGGATGACCTGTGTTGTGTCTTTGGACAAGGCACTTTATCTGGGTTGCCTACATGGAGGCATGATGATGCTGTGTACTAAAGCATATTGCACGTCGATGGTGCACATAATTTCAACCGCTGTAACCTTGCTTGAGTGGAGCTTGAACAGAGTTAGAATGTTGAGGAGCTGACAGTTGCTCGTCGATGCTCGGTGGTTCTCTCTGGGTACTCCAGCTTCCTCCACCCATAAAACAGTCACGTTCACGATTAGCCATTGTGCATAAGTATGTGACGTTAAAAACACCAATAAATAATAAATAACAGGTCATATTTAATATGGAGGGATTTCATTGTAACTTGGTAGGATGACTCTGTGTTGTGTCCTTGGGCAAGACACTTCATCTCCATTGCCCGCTTGGGGGGGGGGGGGGGGGGGCACGATGACGCCGTGTACTAAGGCGTACTGCACGTCAATGGTACGCATGTCTTCAACCAATCTAACCCTGCCTTTGTGGTAGTGCAGAGTTTCGATGTTGGGGAGCTGGCAGCTGCTCGTCGTTGCTGGGTGGTTCTCTCCGGGTACTCCGCCTTCCTCCACCCGTAAAACTGTCACGGTCATGATTAGCCATTGTGCATGAATATGTGACCTTAAACATCAATAAATAAATAAATAAATAGGATGACTCTGTATGATGTCTAGATGAGGACGTCGCCTTTTGGTTGCGATCGGTCAACCATGAGCGCTACACATACCCGAAGCCCGAAAACCTTTAGCACAATCTACAGGCTGTATTTATGAAGGGATTTCATTGTAACTTGATAGGATGACTCGTTTTGGAATAATTTTACTGTAACTGGTAACTTTGGTTGACATACATTAACTTTGAGAGCCACATGCATTAACTGTGAGGGCCACATTAACCCACCCCTCACTTCTTTAGTACAGTCTACACCTCAGATTATTTTTATTGAAAACATAGCATACAGGGAACAGAAATTAACATATTCTCACTTATCACAATTCTTGTCTTATTTCATAATCCTTTCATAAACATTGAACATTATCCTTTTCATCATACACAACACACAGTCAGGTTAAGCTAGAGTGTCATTGACACTTTCATTTTGATCTTGTTAGCATGATAACATGAGCAAATGTCAATTGATTCAATAGATATTTGACATGAATCTTTCACGATAATATCTCTATTGATTTTGAAAACTAATGCACTTAGACTCACTTGAGTAGAGTTATGGCCATTAATTAGCTGATTTTTATGAATTTTAAGCTTGTTAATGTGATAACTTAATTGATATTTGGTATATTGAGTCTTTCACACCAACATCCTGGATCAAGTTAAAAAACCATTGTGGTCTAATATTTTTTGGTGGAGTCATAGCTCTTAATTACTTCATTTTCGTGAAGTTTGAGCCCAAACAATTGTCAACTGACTCAATTTCTATTTCATACATGAGTCTTTCTTGACTCAATTTCTATTTAATACATGAGTCTTTCACAACAATGTCTTCGAGTTCGAAACCCAGTGCTGTCTGATTTTTAAGGCAATTATGGTCCTTAATTAGTTTATTTTGCATTAATTTTGAGGTTGTGAGCATGATAACTTGAATAAATGTCAAAAGTTGAAAACCAAAATTGATTAGCATATACCTAAGAGGATGTTACTTCTCATTGAGCCAAGGCTCCTTGCTGGAAACACCTGTTGCTCTTGTGTGAGTATAGTGGTGCAGCATAAAAAGGCATGTCTGTTGATAAGATCAATGTGAATCAAACAGTCCTCACTTATCTCAGTAAGAATGTCTGACTACTTATTTGCTAATGCTTTGTTCTCTGCACATCTCAGGAGGTCTCCTCATGTAAAACTTCTTGACATGATATGACCTATGCTGTTGAAAGCATGGCTAAATTCCAGAAAATGAATGAAGAAATAAAGAGTGAGCTTTTACATTTTAACTATGTATTGAGACTGCTACAGGAATGTGATCACAGTGCTAGGTATATTACAAAAATGAAATTTGCAACCCATGGTAATGCTGTGTACATACAACCATTAATTTTTCGTTGTGTCCTTGGGCAAGACACTTCATCTCCATTGCCCGCGTGGGGGCACGATGACGCCATGTACTAAGGCGTACTGCACGTCGATGGTACGCATGTCTTCAACCAATCTAACCCTGCCTGTGCTGCAGTGTGGAGTTACGATGTTGGGGAGCTGGCAGCTGCTCGTCGTTGCTCGGTGGTTCTCTCCGGGTACTCCGGCTTCCTCCACCCGTAAAACTGTCACGGTCATGATTAGCCATTGTGCATAAATATGTGACCTTAAACATCAATAAATAATAACCATTAATTTTTGTTAGCTCAACTTTGGCGAAGCCAAATTTGAGCTTATGCCATGGCCAGTCGTCCGTCTGTTCGTCTGTCCATCAACAATTCAATATGGCTCAGGCTAGAGGCCGTATTTATGAACCGATGTTCACGAAACTTCTTGGGTACCTTTGTTATGACCGTGGGACGAGAACGAGTGTTTTTGGGTCCGATCCAAAATTCAAGTTCGCCGCTGTCGGCCATTTTGTACAGACTTAGGTGAAATCAGATTTTTGTGAAGAACTTCCATATGAAAGCGCTGATTTGAATAATTTTTTGTATGAATGTTTAGTACCATGGGATACATCACATATAATACGGGTTTTTTTCTCGTACGTAAATTATGCAAATTAGACTAACTTTGATGTATTTAGTGTTAATTTCAGCACTGTAAGTTCAAATGCCAATACGGCTCGGGCTAGGGGCCGTATTTATAAACCGATCTTTACGAAACTTCTTGGGTACCATTGGTATCACCGTGGAACGAGAACGAGTGTTTTTGGGTGCGGTCCGAAATTCAAGATGGCCGATGGCAGCATTTTGTTCAAAATTAGGTGCAGTCAGATTTTTGCACAGAACTTCCATATGAAAGCGCTGATTAGAAAAATTTTTTGTGTGAATGTTTAGTACCATGGGATACATCACATATAATACGGGTTTTTTTCTCGTGCAGAAATTATGCAAATTAGATGAACTTTGATTTTTTCAGTGCTACTTATACACAGTAAGTACACATGTCAATACGGCTCGGGCTAGAGGCTGTATTTATCAAACGATCTTCATGAAAGTTCTTGGGTACCTCAGTTATCACCTTGGGACGAGAACGAGTGTTTCTGAGTGCGGTCCAAAATTCAAGATGGCTGCCAGAAGCCATTTTGTACCGAAATTAGGTCTAATCAGTTTTTTGTACACAACTTCTATACGGCTCAGGCTAGAGGCTGTATTTATGAACCGATCTTTACAAAACTTCTTGGGTACCTTTGTTATCACCGTGGGATGAGAACGAGTGTTTTTGGGTGTGGTCCGAAATTCAAGATGGCCACCACAGCCATTTTGTACCAAAATTAGTGCAGTCAGTCTTTTGTACAGAACTTCTGTATGAAAGTTCTGATTTGAATAAATTTTTGTATGAATGTTTAGTAAAATGGAATACATCACATACAGTACGGGTTTTTTTTCTCGTGCAGAAATTATGCAGATTAGATGAATTTTGATTTATTTAGTGCTACTTATACACGAAGTGCACATGTCAATACGGCTCGGGCTAGAGGCTGCATTTATCAACCGATCTTCACGAAACTTCTTGGGTACCTTTGTTATCACCTTCGGACAAGAACGAGTGTTTCTGAGTGCGGTCCAAAATTCAAGATGGCTGCGAGTGGCCATTTTGTACCAAAATTGGGTCCAATCAGTTTTTTGTCACAACTTCTATACAGCTCGTATTTATGAACTGATCTTCATGAAACTTCTTGGGTACCTTTGTTTTCACCTTGGGACAGGAATGAGTGTGTTTTGGGGTGCCTTTGTTATCACTGTGCTATAAGAACAAATATTTTGGGGTTCAGTCAGACCCACTCTGGGACTCAAAGATTTCTTTTCTTGTTTAGCATCTGACTGTCACCCACCTTTACAATACTTTACCTATACATTTGTTACAGGCTACAGTCAGTATTTATGTACAGACCGTTGCAATACTTTATATGTACCTTTGTAATCAGGTCATTACCTAGATGTTTGTCATTGCTGTGTCACATTCTATACATGTACATGTCTTGACAAGTTGAGCTACAGTGTCATTGACACTTTCATTAATTAATTAGATATGCTCAAACACTGCTGCCACACTTCCTGAAACTAAGTGATAAATCTCTGTTAGCAACGGATTAATCATTTAACAAAATTGGCCCAACCATTTTAGCATAAAAAGTTTATATCATATTTCAGATGATCTGGAATCTGAGGTAATATTGAATTTACCATTCCAAAAAAAATAATTCATTTTTAGCTTAACTTGACAAAGTCAAGATAAGCTATTGCCATCACGCGTGCGGAAGTCTGTTAACATTTTCCTTTAGCACAGGCTATACTCTGAGAACGTCCTCTATCAACCTATCAACCGTGACTGCTGCCCAAACCCGAAACCCAAAGCTTTCAGCACAGTCTACAGGTCATATTTAATATGCAGGGATTTTCATTGTAACTAGGTAGGATGACTCCGTATGATGTCTAGATGAGAACTTCCCCATTTGGCCGTGATCTGTCAACTGTGGTGGTTGCCCGAGCCCAAAACCCGAAAACCTTTAGCACAGTCTACAGGTCATATTTATGGAGGGATTTCATTGTAACTTGGTAGGATGTCTCCATATAATTTCTAGATGAGAACGTCCCCTTTTAGTTGCGATTGATCAACTGTGGTGGCTACAGGAGCCCGAAGCCCAAAAACCCTCAGCACAGTCTACAAGCTGTATTTATGAAGGGATTTCATTGTAACTTGGTAAGATGACTTCAGATAATGTCTAGTTGAGAATGTCCCCTTTTGGTCTCTATCATTCAACCGTGATGGCTGCATACAATGTGCAGAAATTAACCCAAAAACCTTTAGCACAGACTACAGGTAGTATTTATGAAGGGATTTCATTGTAACTTGGTAGGATGACTCAGTATAATGTCTAGATGAGGACGGCCCCTTTTGGTTGTGATTGGTCAACCATGAAGGCTACACAGGCCCGAAGCCCAAAAATCTTTAGCACGATCTACAGGCCGTATTTATGAAGGGATTTGGTGCACCATGGCTCAGTGGTAGACTGTTGGACTTCTATGCTAGAGGTTCCAAGTTTGAACCCCGTCCGGAAAGACCTGCTTTGTGTCCTTGGGCAAGGCACTTTATCCCAGTTGCCAACATGGGGGTACGATGACACCATATACTAAGGCGTAATGCATGTCGCTGACAGCTGCTCGTCAATGCTCAGTGGTTCTCTCCAGGTACTCCAGCTTCCTCCAACCGTAAAACTCATGGTCACGATTAGCCATTGCGCATAAGTAGGTGACCTAAAACACCAATAAATAAATATGAAGGGATTTCATTGTAACTTGAAAGGATGACTTGTTTTGGAATAATTTCACTGTAACTTGGTAAATTTTGTTGACATACATTAACTGTGAGGGCCACATACATTAACTGTGAGAGCCACATACATTAACTGTGAGGGCCACATTAACCCACCCCTCAGTTATTTAGTACAGTCTACACCTCAAATTATTTTTATTGAAAACAAAGCATACAGGGAGCAGAAATTAACATATTCTCAATTATCACAATTCTTGTCTTATTTCATAATCCTTTCATAAACATTGAACATTATCATTTTCATCAAGCACACCACACAGTCAAGTTAAGCTCCAGTGTAATTGACACTTTCATTGTTACTTACTTGTGAGAATTTAATGAATTCTAGAAAATATTTGGGGTTTGAATTTATCTGGATCATAATAGCTACTTCTTGCAGCTATGTTTTATACATCTGAAACAAAGTTAATCATGTAATTACAGTGATAAATACTTGGCCAAAAGTGAATTTACTTTTTTTATTTTCAATGAATATGAGTAGATGCTTACTGAATCTGGCCTCTCGGTCATGCAAAGGATCAAGATTGAAAGCAGCAGGACAAAAGTTGATGGTTATTAATTTCTATTTTGTAGAGTCCGAGAAAAATACAGAAATGGATGGCTATGATCAGATTGGATCAAATCCCTGCAACAGTGAGTTAAACTAATGTCAAAATAAAATCCAAAACAAGATATTTACCAGTGTAATCCTCTTAACTGAATAGCTACTTTACCAGTGAAACATATTCAAATAAAAGGAGTATTCAGTTACCCAGGATCTGATGATTCTTCAGCATTCTGTGATAAATTGAGTGTTTATTATGTTCCATTTCATTTCACAGAACTCATGAAGCGCTGTCAAATAAGGTAATGTAGATGAAATGCCAATATTGGTAATGGTGATGCTAAGTTTGGCTGTCAAACATGCAGTTTTAGACTTGACAGTACAGTGAAACACACTTTTATTAGTGTCTCGTAATTAATAACCCTGATAATTGCATTAATGTCCAAACACTAAACCATTTACCATACTTTCAGTATAAATTTGCCCTGTTAATATAGGTTACAGAGTAAACTCCTGTTAGTTGAATAAAACATCTTGTAATCTATCGAAGAATTACTCTTTGACAACCATTGAGTGTCTTATGTTTATAGACATATTTATCCTCAGTGCAACCAGGCCTGAAAATAAGCAGTCTGACATTTGCAAAATGAGGTTCCCAGAGGGTGAATTTGATGATGCTATCCTTTACAGTCGGGCAATTTATCCTCTGGGTACCTCTTTCTGTTTAGTTTTGAGACCCTGATTCAGATTTAGGTTCACAGAGGGTAAATTTAGTGATGCTACCCTGCTGTGCAGGGTAGCATCACTAAATTCACCCTCGGGCGGGTCCTCATTTTGCAGATGACAGTCTGCTTATTTTCTGGCTTGAGTGCAACCAGTTCTCAGTGCATCCAATACAGACATTTACTGGAGAGTTCCATGACCACTGTAAATTGAATAGTTTTCACTGGCATAGTGTTATTCAGTTGACAGGGTTCCACTGTATTAAATATGTATTCTCCACTTAAATATAGTTGCTTGTTTGTTTGTAGCTCGGCAAACTGAAAAAGCAGGGGGTGCTATAATGAAAACTTTTTGTCCATTGTGAAGGTGGAATCGTTAAACCAGTTCCAGTTAGATATCATCTGATGGGGTGGGTGGGGAGGGGGGGGGGGGGGGCTGTAATCGCCATTGTAATGAAAGGGGTAAAATTTTTGGTCCCATTGTAGATGGATTCCAGAACCCTTGAACCAGACCTTGGTAAAATCTTATTCTGCATATCTATCAGTCATAAAATTTTGATATTTGGTATACAGCAATTTTGGGGTGTCTAGATTCAAATTTGTTCAAGCCAGCTAGCTCTCTCGGTTCATTGATGTCTGAATTTTAACTTTGTGCAATATGAGGAATATTCTTTAAAAATCTTATTCTGATCCATCAGTATCCTTTGATATTTTGTATACAACATTCTTATGGGGGACAGATTCACATTTCTGCAATTCAAGTACCTGGGTTCATATTTGTGCTTCCTATTGGTGTTGATTTTCCTACTGACTCAAACAGACCACTTATGTCAAACTCCTGTGAGATCCTCTCACCTGAAAAATTTAACTCTGCGTATTGAAAACATTGAAGACAAACATGTCTTCTTTTACAGCTTGAAACTCATCCGTCAGTCCTTAAACCTTACAAACAACTAGGGGTTACTGACAATAAACTGCCAGAACACAACTTCCGATAAAAAATGTCTGTGCAAGAGAAGACAGTGGCCAGAATGAATACTTTCCACTTGACCTTCCATCCTTCCATACATCATATACCACAAATCGAAGCTTGCTTAAAGTATTACAACACTAACCTCTATTTACTTAACTGACAACCCTAAAATCACTCACCCCTGCCAATACCTGCACTTGTAAAACAGGCTGCTCAGACAGATATTTTTTGCTATTCCTTGTAAAGGTGAAATTTTTTTCCACTTCATGCAGGTAACTACTTTATTCAGAGATTTTTACCAATTTTTTGCCAGATTTCCAGTTTTTAGCTCAACTTTTGCGATGCCAAATTTTATCTTATGCCATGGCCAGTCGTCTGTCTGTCCATCTGTCCGTCAACAATTGGATACGGCTTGGCTAGAGGCCGTATTTATGAACCGATCTTTACGAAACTTCTTGGGTACCTTTGTTATGACTGTGGGACGAGAACGAGTGTTTTTAGGTGCGGTCCGAAATTCAAGATGGCTGCCAGCCGCCATTTTGTACCGACGATGCAGAAATCTGTTTTTTGTACAGAACTTCCATATGAAAGCTCTAATTTGAATAATTTTTTGTATGAATGTTTAGTACCATGGGATACATCACATATAATACGGGTTTTTTTCTCGTGCGTAAATTATGCAAATTAGACTAACTTTGATGTTTTTTGGTGTTACTTTCAGCACTGTAAGTGCAAATGCCAATACGGCTCGGGCTAGAGGCCGTATTTATGAACCGATCTTTACGAAACTTCTTGGGTACCTTTGTTATCACCATGGGATGAGAACGAGTGTTTTTGGGTGTGGTCCGAAATTCAAGATGGCCACCAGCAGCCATTTTGTACCAAAATTAGTGCAATCAGTCTTTTGTACAGAACTTCGGTATGAAAGTTCTGATTTGAATAAATTTTTGTATGAATGTTTAGTAACATGGAATACATCACATATAGTATGTTTTTTTTTTCTCGTGCAGAAATTATGCAAATTAGATGAACTTTGATTTATTCAATGCTACTTATACACTGTAAGTGCACATGTCAATACGGCTCGGGCTAGAGGCTGTATTTATGAACCGATCTTCACAAAACTTCTTGTGTGCCTTTGTTATCACCTTGGGACGAGAACGAGTGTTTCTGGGTGCGGTCCAAAATTCAAGATGGCTGCCAGTGGCTATTTTGTACCGAAATTAGGTCCAATCAGTTTTTTGCCACAACTTCTACACAGCTCATATTTGTGAACTGATCTTCATGAAACTTCTTGGGTACCTTTGTTTTCACCTTGGGACAGGAATGAGTGTGTTTTGGGGTGCCTTTGTTATCACTGTGCTATGAGAACAAATATTTTAGGGTTCAGTCAGACCCACTCTGGGACTCAAAGATTTCTTTTCTAGTTTAGCATCTGACTGTCACCCACCTTTACAATACTTTACCTATACATTTGTTACAGGCAACGGTCAGTATTTATGTACAGACTGTTACAATACTTTATATGTACCTTTGTTATCAGGTCATTACCTAGATGTTTGTCATTGCTGTGTCACATACTATACATGTACATGTCTTTGTCTTGACAAGTTGAGCTACAGTGTCATTGACACTTTCATTTGTTTCGATTTGCTCTGTTCCAGTTACCACGTCACTGTAGCAGCTGTAAAGTGTATCCAGTACATTTCTGTGTATTAGATCTGATGTAGTAACAATGAATGCATTTGATAGATCAGATTTTTTGTCACAGGTTTTGCCAATAAAATTAAGTTTTAAATCAATGATTTTGAAAAATTTGGTCAAGTTTGCAAAAATGTCAAAAAAATATTAATTCAAGTGAAACATCTAGCATGGCTGATGGAAAATTTATTAAACGGTCCAGCGATAATATAAATGTTATGGAGAAGTTAAAAAAAAAAAGAAAAAAAGTTTGGTTTTGGACAGGCTCAAGGAGAAAGACTAAAACGATACATTTATTTCGTCTTATATCAGAAAATTATCTCTGTCTAGAGTAGCATGGTGTTCCTGTGTATATATGATCAGAATTTAGGTTGCAATTGGAAAAAAGTTAACTGATGCCAAACTCATTTTTACTGCCAAGGTCCAACTGAGGAGTGATAATTTGATAGGTTGGTATAATTTTCGTGTACCTCAAATCTAATTTTGTTCTTCATACATTTGTGTTTCAGTAAATGGTATCACAACGGTTCATTCTTCAGCCAATTGCTTATAAGATGTTCAGGCCTTGGGACTCTGGTGTCACTGTGCACTGCTCCCTTTAATTTCAGGTTTTTAGTTCACTTGACTGAAAGTCAAGGTGAGCTTTAGTGATCACTTTTTGTCTGGCATCCGACGTAAAGGTGTGTTTACTAGTGTTGTACGGTTTACCGGTTTTATAAGTCGGTTTCAATTTTGCTTTAAAACCGAAACCGTGTAATTGATAAATGAGTACGGTTTCGGTTTTTTCCTAAAACGTCGGGAAGAGATGTTTTCATTGTTCAGTTTGCACTAACAATGTCTGAAATGTCAAGCTTTGTCAGGAAATGACAGCGTTGTCAATGCACGCCACATTCTGGGTGTAAAGGGGTCACTGCAGCATGTCCCGATCTCTCCAGAATGATGTATGACAAGTTGTCAATCACACATTGTTAATGTAAAAATGGGTTGTGTTTTCTGTGAGAATGACAAAACAGGCAGCCAACATGCCTACATTTCACTGATTACAGGAAATACCTTGTGCCATTGGCTTCGTTTTTAACAGGTTTGTCTGAAATAGTAAATCAGGTTAATTAAAATTACTTATCTACAATCTGTTGGACAGTGAATAATATCATATCAGAAAAAGGTCTTGGTATTTCATTGTCGTATTCGAAAATAACATTTGTCACGGGTTTCCCCACCACGTGTTTCGGATGTAAATCTTGTGCCTCCCTTGATCTGCTTATCCGGGAAGAGGTTTTACTGCGATTCAGTCTTGGGTCGTTCCGACCGGAGACATCTTGTCCTGGACGTTTCGGATCACTAAAAACACGAAACCCCAAGTTCTTATTCTATTTAGTTCAATATATGAAGGCCGAAATGTCTTGAATGGAAACGTCCCAAGGCCAAATCATCCATATCCACGGGAAAAAGCTGCGTTCCGTAATATCACTCTTGTCAACATGCCTCTGTTGCATTCCCACACAACTAATTCCCAGCGGCCAACCAAAGGAACACATCAGCGATAGAAATAGAAAGTGGAATGGCAAGAGGCAAATGCAGAAAGTTACAATATAAAACAGTACACCAGTGAATTTGTAAAATCAAATCCGTTGAGCTAAAAAAAACATTGCGTGGGGGGAAGATAGACAGTAGGTATTTGGTAAAGTGGTTCGTTTTGAAGCCCAACCAGCTACAAACAATATGACTTTCCAATACCACACTGACATGAAATTATTGCTGATTATCTTACTAGGGCGGGTGGTGGCACCACTGTGAGTGGGGGGGGGGGGGGGGGGGGGTGTACTGAAAAGAGTCCATACTCCAGTTCATTGTCAAATATCTTGGGATGGGTGTCTAGGTGACCCACTTGGCAACGCTTGGTATTACTTGCAATGCCTGGTAGGGTCACTGGGCTCACTAGGCTGCCTAGGGCCCCACCCAGGAGTGAACACTGAACAGAGCCCTGGCAAATTGTGAATTGGCTCTTTTTGCACCCATGTGTTAATATCAATTCATCATAGACTCTCTTAAGCCTGAACTTATAGACTGGAGGTGGGGGGGGGGGGGGGGGGGTCATGTGCCTAGAATTGGTGAGTGCTGGGTGGTGGTTTTTTACGAACATGCCTAGAATTGGTGAGTGCTGAGTGGTGGTTTTCTACGAACACTGTTACATTTTATTTTCTTTCATTAGTCCCCTACCGGCATCGACGGAGGGGACTATATGTTTGCACTCTGTCCATCCATCATGTCTGTCAGTTTGTAGGTCTGTCAGTCTGTAGGTCTGTCTGTCAGTCTGTCAGTCTTGTCAGTCTGTCAGTCTGTCAGTTTAGTTTTCCGGAGTTTTTTTGGAAACGCTTCAACGGAATGATTTCATTTTTGGTAAACTACTATAGTAAGATGACAGATAAAGTTTCAGTTTCATGCTGATTGTATTATTCTTGTGTGAGTTACGGCCCTTGGAAATATGGGAAAAAGCACCAAAATATCAGTTTTCCGGAGTTTTTTTGGAAACGCTACAACGGAATGATTTCATTTTTGGTAAACTACTAAAGAACGATGACTTACAGATCAAATTTGAGTTTCATGCTGATTGCATTATTCTTGTGTGAGTTACGGCCCTTGGAAATATAGAAAAGCACCAAAATATCAGTTTTCCGGAGTTTTTTTGGAAACGCTTCAACGGAATGATTTCATTTTTGGTAAACTACTATAGAACGATGACTTACAGATCAAATTTGAGTTTCATGCTGATTGCATTATTCTTGTGTGAGTTATGGCCCTTGGAAATATGGAAAAGCACCAAAATATCAGTTTTCTGGACTTTTTTTTTTGGAAATGCTTCAACGGACGGAATTCATGCTGATCACATCTAGGTTATAACATTTGTATAATTATTAATACTCATTAGTCTGGTAGGGGACATTGTATTGCTTCAGCAATACGTGCGCTCTTGTTTTTTTTGGTTTTGGTAATGCCTGCTATTTTTAGTTTAACTTGACAAAGTCAAGATAAGCTATTGCCATCACGCGTGCGGAAGTCCGTTAGTCTGCGAGTCTGTTCGTCGGTGAGTTTGTTCACATTTTCCTTTAGCACGGGCTACACCCCGCAGTTCTTGTTTGATCATCACGAAATTTCATATGCAGGTTTGGGGTCATGTCTAGATGAGAACTTCCCCTTTTGGTCGCGATCGGTCAACCGGTATGGATGCCCAAGCCCAAAACCCGAAAACCATTAGCACAGTCTACAGGTCGTTTTTATGAAGGGATTTCATTGTAACTTGGTAGGATGCCTCTGTATAATGCCTAGATGAGAACATCCCCTTTTGGGCATGATCTGTCAACCGTGATGGCTGCCCAAGCCCGAAACCCAAACACTTTTAGCACAGTCTGCAAGTTATGTTTAATATGGAGGGATTTCATTGTAACTTGGTAGGATGACTCCCTATGATGTCTAGATGAGAATTTCCCATTTGGGCGTGATCTGCCAACCGTGACGACTGCCTGAGCCCAAAACCCGAAAACCTTTAGCACAGTCTACAGGTCATATTTATTGAGGAATTTCATTGTAACTTGGTGGGTTGACTTCATATAATGCCAAGATGAGAAAGAAAGTCCCCTTTTGGACGTGATTGGGCAACTGTGATGGCTACAGGGGCCCGAAGCCCGAAAACCTTTAGCACAGTTTACAGGTCATATTTATGAAGGGATTTCATTGTAACTTGGTAGGATGACTCCAAATAATGTCTAGATGAGAACGTCCCATTTTGATCGTGATCATTCAGCCCTGATGGGTGCCCAAGCCCAAAAACCTTTTGCATAGTCTATAGGTCGTATTTATGGAAGGATTTCATTGTAACTTGTTAGGTTGACTCCATATAATGCCTAGATGATGACATCCCCTTTTGGTTGTGATTGGTCAACTGTGATGGCTACAGGTGCCCGAAGCCCAAAAATCTTGAGCACAGTCTACAGGTCATATTTATGAAGGAATTTCATTGTCACTTTGTAGGATCACTCCAGATGATGCCCAGATGAGAATGTCCCCTTTTGGTTGCAATCATATAGCCATTATGCCTGCCCGAGCCTGAAGCCTGAATACCTTTAGCACAGTCTACAGGTCATATTTATGAAGGGATTTCATTGTAACTTGGTAGGTTTGACTTCATATAATGTCGAGATGAGAACGTCCCCTTTTGGACATGATTGGACAACTGTGACAGCTATAGGGGCCCGAAGCCCAAAACCCGAAAACCTTTAGAACAGTCTACAGGTCATAATTATGAAGAGATTTCATTGTAGATTGGTAGGATGACTCCAACTAATGTCTAGATGAGAACACCCCCATTTGGTTGTGATCATTCAGCCTTGATGGCTGCCCGAGCCCAAAAACCTGTAGCATAGTCAAAAGGTCGTATTTATGGAAGGATTTCATTGTAACTTGTCAAGTTGACTCCATATAATGCCTAGATGATGACATCCCCTTTTGGTCGTGATTGGTCAACTGTGATGGCTACAGGTGCCTGAAGCCCGAAAGTCTTGAGCACAGTCTACAGGTCATATTTATGAAGGGATTTCATTGTAACTTCGAAGAATCACTCCAGATGATGCCCAGATGAGAATATCCCCTTTTGGTTGCGATCATTCAACCATGATTGCTGCCCGAGCCCAAAGCCCGAAAACCTTTAGCACAGTCTTCAGTTCATATTTATGAAGGGTTTTTCATTGTGATTTGGTAGGTTGACTTTGACATATAATGTCTAGATGAGAACAGCCCCTTTTGGACACCATTAGGCAACTGTGACGGCTACAGGGGGGTGAGAACGTCCCCTTTTGGTTGCAATCAGTCAACCGTGACGGCTGTATGGGCTGAAACCCGAAAACATTTAGCACAGTCTACAGGTCGTATTTATGAAGGGATTCCATTGTAACTTGGTAGGATGACTCTGTGTAATGTCTTGATGAGAATGTCCTATTTTGGTCAGGTTCATCTGCCGTGATGGCCGCAGGGGTACGTAACCTAGTTTCCTTTAGCAAAGTCTACAGGTGATATTTATGAAGGGATTTCATTGTATCTTGGTAGGATGACTCCAAATGATGTCTAGATGAGAACGTCCCCTTTTGGTCGCAATCATTCAACCTTAATGGCTGCCCGAGCCTAAAACACCAAAACTTTAGCACAGTCTATAGGTCATATTTATGAAAGGATTTCATTGTAACCTGTTAGTTTGACTCCATATAATGCCTAGATGATGATATCCCCTTTTGGTCGTGATTGGTCAACTGTGACGGCTTCAGGGGCCCAAAGCCCGAAAACCTTGAGCACAGTCTACAGGTCATATTTATGAAGGGATTTCATTGTAACTTTGTAGGATCACTCCAGATGATGCCCAGATGAGAATGTCCCCTTTTGGTTGCGATCATTCAACCATGATGGCTGCCCGAGTCCAAAGCCCAAAAATCTTTAGCACAGTCAACAGGTCATATTTATGAAGGGATTTCATTGTAACTTGGTAGGTTGACTTCATATAATGTCTAGATAAGAATGTCCCCTTTGGACGCAATTGGGAAACTGACAGCTACAGGGGCCCGAAGCCCGAAAACCTTTAGCACAGTCTTCAGGCCATATTTATGAAAGGATTTCAATGTAACTTGATAGGATGACTCGTTTTGGAATAATTTCACTGTAACTTGGTAACTTTCGTTGATATACGTTAGCTGTGAGGGCCACATACATTAACTGCGAGATCATATTAACCCACCCCTCAGCTCTTTAGTATACTGTACACCTCACCTTATTTGTTAGCTCATCTTGACAAAGTCAAGCTGAGCTAATCTAATCGCTTCCCGTCCGTCGTCCGTCGTCTGTCGTCCGTCGTCTGTCAACACCATGTTTTGGTCTTCTCCTCCAAAGCCACTGGGCCAATTCAAGTGAAAGTTTGTGTGAGTGATGGTCCCAAAGGGGCATTTCATTTTTGTTCAACTCAGCATGCCCAGCCCCATAGGGAGGGAGTGGGGGAAAATGCTCCAAAATATTTTAAAAATCTTCTTCTCAAGAACCAGTGTGTACAATGACTTGATATTTGCTATGAAGCTTCCATATGAGGTGTAGAATCAAGTTTGTTCAAACAAAGTTCGTAAAGTAATATTTGGCTTTGTAATAGGAGGGGTAAGATTTTTGGCCCCGCCCAAAATTTCTATTTTCTGAACCGATGGTCCGGTATGAACCAAATTTGGTTTGTGGTAGTATTGGGTCATAAGTACTTGACCCATGCAAAAAAAAAAATTCTCGCATCCCCATGGGAACCCTGGGAGCTAAAAATAGAAATATTTTCAAACGCCCATATTTCCCAAACCCCACGGAACAGAGAGCTTTTATTTGGTATGAAGTATTCTTACGACCAGTAGAATTGAATGGTAAAAAAAAATTGCCATCGGTTATGTTAGGGTGTTCTGCAATGGGCATCGAAAAAATGCTGAGTCAGCATATTTGCAAAAATTTTAAAAAATCTTTTCTCCAGAACCAATCATCAGAATCTTTTGATATTTGGTATACAGCATTCATAGGGGGGTCAGATAAAAGTTTGTAGAAATAAAGCTCATTGGTTCATATTTGGGCTCTCTACAGGAGCCCGAAGTTTTAACATAGGGTAATATGGGGAATATTCTTTAAAAATCATCTTCTTCAGAACCACCAGTCAGAATCTTTTAATATTTGGTATACATGATTGTTATGAGGGTCAGATTCTAGGTTGTTCAAACCAAGTCCCTAGGTTAATATTTGGGCTTCCTACAGAAGCCCAAATTTTATCTTTGTTCAATATGGAGGGTAATTTAAAAAAATCTTCTTCTTCAGATCCATCAGTTAGAATGCTTTGATATTTGGTATGCAACATCTCTATGAGGGTCAGATTCAAGTTTGTTCAAATCAAATTCCTAGGTATATATTTGGGCTCACTATGGTAGCCCAAATTTTTACTTAGTGCAATATGAGAAAATTTCTTTAAAAATCTTCTTCTTCAGATCCACCCGTCAGAATGCTTTTATATTTGGTATACAACATCTCTAGGGGGGTCAGATTCCAGGTTGTTCAATTCGAGTGCCTAGGTTAATATTTGGGCTCCATATGGGAACATGAAATTTAACTTAGTACAATATGAGGGAATTTCTTCAAAAATCTTCTTCTTCAGATTCACTTGTCAGAATGCTTTCACATTTGGTATACAACATCTCTAGGGGGGTCAGATTCAAGTTTGTTCAAATCGGATCCATAGGTCAATATTTGGGCTCGCTATGGTAGCCCAAATTTGAACTTAGTGCAATTCGAAGAAATTTCTTTACAATTTCTCTTCTTCAGATCCAACAGTCAGAATGCTTTCATATTCGGTACACAACATCTCTAGGGAAGTCAGATTTAACTGTGTTCAAATCAAGAGCCTGGGTTAATATTTGGGCTCTCTATGGCAGCCAGAATTGGCCATTTTGCTGAAGAATTAAAAATTTTGTATTCAGTACCCTCTAGAGGTACTAAGATTAATCCACATAGGTTGTATCAAGGGGCTTCATAGGGGAGCTCTACATTTTACTTATGATCAACTGAAGAAAAGGCATGATGCCCAGATTATTTTTGTCACTCCTGAGGGACTCAAGGATTGACAGTATAGCCTATGGAGATGGCTTGCTTAATGTAGACTCATTCTTGGACTCTGTTCAAATTGTGTTCTGTACAAGATGAGCGCTTCAGGCCCCGTGGGGCCTCTTGTTTATCAAAAACATAGCATACAGTGAACAGAAATGAACATATTCCAAATTATCACAATTCTTGTCTTATTTCATAATCCTTTCATAAACGTTGAACATTATCCTTTTCGTCAAACACAACAGACAAGTTAAGCTACAGTGTCATTGACACTTTCATTACACTTAGTACCAATGGCCAATGCTGGGCACTGCCAATTAAATCATCATTGAAAATATGACAGTATGGGCATTATATTGACACTACATAGTTTCTGTTCGAAACTGCAGATGTCTTACTATAAAAAAACCTCCGAAAACCGACCTATAAACCAAGTTTTTTTTTAAATCCGAAACAAAAAAAATAAAACCGCCCAACACTAGTGTTTATGAATTCTCCAAAATGGCTGGACTGATTTCAGTTAAATGTTCGGGGGCACGGTGGCTCAGTAGGTAGAGGTGCAGGCTGCAAGCCTGGAGGTCCTCGGTTCGAATCCCACCTGCGGCAACCACGTTGTGTCCTTGGGCAAGACACTTCACCCCCATTGCCCATGTTGGGGCACGATGACGCCGTGTACTAAGGCGTACTGCACGCCGATGGTACGCATGTCTTCAACCAATCTAACCCTGTCTGTGCTGCAGTGCGGAGTTACGATGTTGGGGAGCTGGCAGCTGCTCGTCGTTGCTCGGTGGTTCTCTTCGGGTACTCCGGCTTCCTCCACCCGTAAAACTGTCACGGTCATGATTAGCCATTGTGCATAAATATGTGACCTTAAACATCAATAAATAAATAAATAAATAGTTAAATGTTCAAATGAAGATCATGGAGCAATATTTACCTGTGTAATGGGAGGAGGCAAAAGTTTTGGCCCAGCCCAAACTATAGTTATATTTTTTGAACCGATGAGCCAATTTGAACCGAAGTTGGGTATTTGGTATTATAGAGTCACAAGTATTTGTTTTTTCATGCAAAATTTTTTTCTTGCGTCCTCATGGGAACCCCAGGAGCTAAAAATAGAAATATTTTCAAATGCCATATTTCCCAAATCACACAGAACAGAGATCTGTTATTTGCTATGAAGCAACCTTTAGACCAGTAGAATGGAATGGTAAAACAATATTGCCAACGGTTGTGTCATTGTAGGGAATGAATGAATGGTTTTATTCAGTAGTGCCACATGTATACAATCAAATCCAAAAATATACATAGGGGTAACATTATTCACAACTACATGATTGCATCACAGGGAGATGGCGTAGCCACTAGTGGCTGTCTTCCCGCCATTCCCGTTAAAAAAAAAATGAATAAGAAAATGTGAGAAAAAAACAAAAAATGAAGAAAAGAAAAGAAAAAATGAATGAGAAGCAGACATGAGAATCGAGGCAATCCTGGCAACAGCGTGTTCTCCAGTAGGAGGTCAGTTTATGTCCCTACTATAAAGGATATGTCAGGCTGGTTCTTTCCATAACGTGAAAAATCTATTCTATGTTTCTGGGATGTCGGGAAGATTGAGTTCAATAGAAAGGTAGCGATGAGATAGAGCTACGGCCGACATTCGAGGCACACTGGATTATTACAGTTGATATGTAGTGAGTATGAGCTTAGAAATAATTCAGTTAAAGTTTTTTTGAATAGTGGTCTTGAATAATTTTGAACGAATGGTTCAATATTGTTCCACGTCCTAGGGAAAGTGTGTATGGGAAGATTAGCAGAAAACTGAGTCCTCCATTCATCTAGGCGTAATTTACCTAACTGCCTGGTGTCCATACCGGAGGGATTTTGGTATATTTTAGAGGTATTCTCAAAACTTTCAGGCAACATTTTATTTTGCCAATCATGCATAAACAGCTGAACGTGAAACTTATACAGGTCTGTGAATTTTAAAATGTGTTGGTTTCTGAACAGTGGGTCGGTGTGTGCATTGAATTTTTTGTTGCATATAATTCGGATGGCTTTTTTTTTGCAGTTTTGTGAGCTCTCTAGTGGAGGGCGAGTGCCCCCAAATTTGAATACCGTGCAGCATGTGACTGTGAATTAGCGAAAAATATAATGTTTTTAAGCATTTTTGTGGCAGAATCCTTTTCACTCTATTTATGGCATAAATAGCCCTAGAAATTTTGGAGCAGACAACCGAAAGATGGTGCCTGAAGTTCAGATTTTCATCCACAAAGATTCCTAAGAATTTGACAAATTTTTCTTCTTGGTTATTTGTGATAGGGGAGATGGTTGAATTGTTAATTGTTTTTTTGTGCACTGAATTACTTCGTGTGGAGTAGTTGGTACGATAAAGAAAGATTCTGTGTTGCTTCTCTCAATATAATCGGAAAAAAGACGACAGGGAGGAGGCAATGACTCACTAAGTTTTTTGCCAATATTAACGAAGTATGAGTTAAATTTAGTAGCTATTTCTTCAGCGTCGGTTATTTCAACATTATCATCGACGAATGTCGATGGGGCGGTAAGGGTAGGGTTGGATTTATTAATTACTTTTATTAATATTTCCCACGTTTTTTTCATGTTATGTTTGTTTTCTCGAAGTATAGTGTTATAATAATCTGTTTTGCGAGCTCGTTTTAGTCTGTTGTAAATGGTGCAGTACATTTTGTATTTCAATTTGTTTTGCATTGTTAGGTTTTTTAATTTTTTTACATACAGTTTGTTTTTTTTCAATGAGGACTTTAAAAGACCCGATGTTATCCATGGTTCATGCTTTACAAATTTGAAGGGAACTTTAACAAGTTTTTCTGGAAACGCGTGGTCAAAGGCTGCATGTACAATGCCAAGAAGAGTATTGTAGGCTTCATTCGGACATGATGCGTTCATTACGTTTGAGAAATCACTTGCGGATAACAGGGATTTGAAATGGTTAATGTTTTCCTGTTTAAATGATCTTTTTGGAGTTTGTACGGTGTGAGTATGTCTTTTAGCTGATTTGTCAACATAAAATGTTGCAAAATGATCGCTTACATCAGTAATAATTATTCCAGATGTTTGTGATTTGATTTTATTGCAGAAGATATTGTCAATTATAGTGGCAGAGTGATCCGTGATTCGCGTTGGTCTCGTGATAGCAGGCATAAACCCAGCACTGAATATAATATCTATGAATAAATCAGTTTTTGTGTGTTTGCAGAAACCCAGTAGGTCAATGTTAAAATCACCCATAAGATAAACAGTTTTGTTTTGGTCACCTAGCATATCTAGTAAATTCGATAGTTTTTCCAGGAATAAATCAAGGTCGGCTTTAGAGGCTGTGTTGGGTCTATAAATGATTCCAATAATTTGTTTTTCCTTCGTCGCAATCTCAACGAACAGGGACTCAAAGACATGTGGGATAAACACAGATAGATCTTCGCGAATTTTAAATGGAATACTGTCTTTAATAAAAAGCCCCACAATTCCCCTACCGCCGTCATTCTCAAGTCGCTGTAGTGTGGACAAGGGATGGTAACCATCAAGTGAGTAGGTAATATTAATCAAGGATCCGGATGATAACCAGTATATTTCCAAAAATTTAAAAATGATTTTTTTCCAGAAACACTGATCAGAATCTTCTGATATTTGGAATACAGCATCCAAAGCATGGTCAGGTACCAGGTTGTTAAAATTAAGCTCCTAAGTTCATATTTGGGTTCAGGTGCCCAAATTTTAACTTTGTTCAGTATGAGAAGTTCTTTTGAAGAAATCTCCAGAACCACCAGTCAGAATCTTTTAATATTTGGTATACAACATCATTCCAGGGGTCAAATTCACTTTTGTTCAAATCAAGTTCCCCAATTAATATTTGGGGCTCCCTATGGGGGCCTGAATGTTAACTTTGTGCAACAGGAGGAATAATCTTTAAAAATCTTCTGAGGATCCACCAGTCAGAATCTTGATATTTGCTATACAGCATCTTTAGGGAAGTAAGATCTTAGTTTGTTCAAATCAAGTCGCTTTATTAAATTTGGACTTCCTATTGGAGCCTGAATTTTAACTTAGTCTAAATAGTCTAAAATGAGGAATAATCTTTAAAACTCCTTTTCTCTAGAACCGCTGATCAGTATCTTTTGATATAATATGATATACAGAATCTGTACAGGGGTCAGATTCGAATTTGTCCAAATTTAGCCTATCCGTTGATAATTGGGCTATCTATGGGAGCCCAAATTTTAACTGCTCTATAGAGCTGGTCGGTTTTGAAATTTTCCCTCGGTTCGGTTTTAGACAAAAAAAATCTGTATCCAGTTTCGGTTTTTGTAACACAATATACATTTTCCATATCTTATGTATTAAACTGGGACAGGATAGTACCAAAACATGTTAAATAACAAACAAGTGAACTTGAAATGAAGTATAACTGTATTACGATTGTTTACTGTAAATTTAATGAACAAAAAATTATATCTTCAATCTGCATATGCTTTCATAAAAAGGGTGGGGGCTCAAACAGTTGAAGGAGCAAACTCTAAATCCCAGAATCATTCATTTACAAAGCACTGAAGAGGTTATGCAAATTACCGACAAAATCGTCACCTGACCTGATTTCCATGTCCATTCTTCCTTTCAGTTTGCATTGAATTATCATTGTCAGAGTCACTGAATTCTGAGAATTCCCATTACTTCAAAAAACAACCCAGCCACGTGCGTTTTGCACGTATAAGTGTATTTTGGATTTTTACTTTCATTCTTTTCAAATTTACGATTGACACTTGTATGACAGGTATGTGCAGCTAACGTTTTATTAATATTAATTTTTAACCCCTTTCCTGCAAAAAGGGGTTCCCCAGCATCAACTGAGCTTTGAGTGAACTGTTACTTTGCAGGTTCTTTTTAACTTCTTGGGTACCTTTGTTATGACTGTGGGACGAGAACTAGTGTTTTTGGGTTCAGATCGAAATTCAAGATAGCAGCCAGCCACCATTTTGTACCGACGATGCAGAAATCTGTTTTTTGCACAGAACTTCCATATGAAAGTGCTGATTTGAATAATTTTTTGTATGAATGTTTAGTACCATGGGATACATCACATATAATACGGGTTTTTTTCTCGTACATAAATTACGCAAATTAGATTAACTTTGATGTATTTAGTGTTACCTGCAGCACTGTCAGTGCAAATGCCAATACGGCTCAGGCTAGAGGCCGCATTTATGAACCGATCTTTACGAAACTTCTTGGGTACCTTTGGTATCACCGTGGGACGAGAACGAGTGTTTTGGGGTGCGGCCCGAAATTCAAGATGGCCACTGGCAGCCATTTTGTTCAAAATTAGAGGCAATCAGATTTTTACGCAGAACTTACACATGAACACTCTGATTTGAATAATTTTTTGTGTGAATGTTTAGTACCATGGGATACATCACATATAATACAGGTTTTTTTCTCGTGCAGAAATTATGCAAATTAGATGAACTTTGATTTTTAGCTGCGACTAGCAGCTCTATAAGTGGCAATGTCAGTCTGTCTGTCGGTCTGTCTGTCGGTCAGTCTGTCTGTGACCAACGAGTTTGTCTGTGACCAACGAGTTTCAAAACTCAATAACTTTTGAAATACCCGATGGAATGACTGAATATTTGGCCTGTAAGTGTATCTTGTTGATGTCTAGCCACTGTTCAATGCATGTGTTGTTCCAAATATTTTTCTTGGAGTTATGGCCCTTGATGAACTTAGAATGTCGGTCGGTCTGTCTGTGACCAACGAGTTTCAAAACTCAATAACTTTTGAAATACTTGATGGAATGACTTTATATTTGGCATGCAAGTGTATCTTATTGATGTCTAGCCACTGCTCAATGCACGTGTTGTTCCAAGTATTTTTCTTGGAGTTATGGCCCTTGATGAACATAGAATTTTGTGAGATTGCACCACCTGTCGCAGCTACGGCGTCGATGTCGCGATTTTTTCAGTGCTACTTACACACAGTAAGTATACATGTTAATACGGCTCGGGCTAGAGGCTGTATTTACCAACCGATCTTCACGAAACGTCTTGGGTACCTTTGTTATCAACTTGGGACGAGAACGAGTGTTTCTGGGTGGGGTCCAAAATTCAAGATGGCTGCCAGTGGCCATTTTGTACCGAAATTAGGTCTAATCACTTTTTTGTACACAACTTCTATACGGCTCAGGCTAGATGCCGTATTTATGAACCGATCTTTACGAAACGTCTTGAGTACCTTTGTTACCACCATGGAATGAGAACGAGTGTTTTTGGGTGGGGTCCAAAATTCAAGATGGCCACCAGCACCCATTTTGTACCAAAATTAGTGCAATCAGTCTTTTGTACAGAACTTCTGTATGAAAGTTCTGATTTGAATAAATTTTTGTATGAATGTTTAGTAACATGGAAAACATCACATGTAGTACGGGTTTTTACCTCGTGCAGAAATTATGCAAATTAGATGAACTTTGATTTATTCAGTGCTACTTATACACTGTAAGTGCACATGTCAATACGGCTCGGGCTAGAGGCTGTATTTATCAACCGATCTTCTTGGGTACCTTTGTTATCACCTTGGGATGAGAACGAGTGTTTCTGAGTGCGGTCCAAAATTCAAGATGGCTGCCAGTGGCTATTTTGTACCGAAATTAGGTCCAATCAGTTTTTTGTCACAGCTTCTATACAGGTCGTATTTATGATCTTCACGAAAACTTCTTGGGTACCTTTGTTTTCACCTTGGGAGAGGAATGAGTGTGTTTTGGGGTGCCTTTGTTATCACTGTGCTATGAGAACAAATATTTTGGGGTTCAGTCAGACCCACTCTGGGAAAGATTTCTTTTCTAGTTTAGCATCTGACTGTCACCCACCTTTACAATACTTTACCTATACATTTGTTACAGGCTACGGTCAGTATTTATGTACAGGCCGTTACAATACTTTATATGTACCTTTGTTATCAGGTCATTACCTAGATGTTTGTCATTGCTGTGTCACATACTATACATGTACATGTCTTGACAAGTTGAGCTACAGTGTCATTGACACTTTTATTCTATCCTGTTACTTTATAAATTAACTGAGAAGGATGAGAATTTACAGCTTTCTTTAAAAAAACTACCCTGATCCCAAAATAAAACTAAAATCTGCATCAGCACAAAATATTTTGAGAAAAAATCTGTCTCATTTAACCATACTGCAAGCAAAACAGTGTCCCAACCCCCATGGAACAATATGGATGTCAATTTTGTTTCCAAAATTGAGGATTCAGCTATATATTTCACCAATATGAAAGGACTCTACCAGTTTATCCTAACAACTGATGTCAAATTTTATTCTACCATCTGATGTAGTAAAATTTTGCCCTGAAGAGGACCCCCCGGTGTGCCCCTTTTCATCAAAATCTATGATATAATTCATAATTTAATTGATATTGACCCAAAACAAACCTACTGTGATATGAACTTTCCCATCTGTAATAGTTTTTAAATCACAGTCTGGCTTTTGAAGACATTTCACATTGTGTTTGATGAATATTTTGCAATTTGTGTAAAGGAAAAGCCTCAGTTTTCTCAGTAAAGGCATATAGAGTCATTGGTATGGCACTGAGAAAACATAAAACAGTGTTTTTTCCAAAAGAATGACCAGTACCTGCTACTGTGATATCTCATAACACTGGTAAGATGCCTAAAACCATCAAATATTGATTCTATAGTGCTATGCTTATGCTGGAAGTTCCCATAAGTGCACTTTTATAACCTTTGTTTGAATCCCCACAGACACCCATTCTGGCAAAAGCATGAAATTGTTGAAAACATGTTTCCAAAGAGGATGAATCAGATATTTGCTTCAAGAATATAGTGGTATTTGATGTTTAATATACTTGTGTGTGTGGGGGGGGGGGGGGGGGGGGGGGTGAAAGTTAGTCAGCTGCCAATTATTGAAAATGTAGATCCAGGCAAGTGAAAAGCAAAGAAAAACCATGTCTGATAAAGAGACAGACACACAGACAGACAGATAGGCTTGCAGTCACGCATGTAGGAGATCTACACAAGAGTACCGAATGACATACAATGACATATAGTGGAAAGGCCAGGGCAAGGTTGTTAAATTGAAAAATATCCCAGAAGATCATGAGTGCTGAAGCCTCAAAGTAAATCATGAGAAACTGAAAGTGTGTGATACTAACTTCTGTCTCTAAAAACATGCTGTTCAGTTTTTCCAAATGTTTATCATCAGCAGAAGGGTAAAATATGTGTGGGAGGGAGGACTTGGTTCAGGGAAAGAGCAATATTTCACAACTGTCACTGTAAATTTATGCTGTATCATGGGAACCATGACAGCACTAGTACTAGACAACTATATTGGTAGCTTTGTAATTTTATTATGTTATTTTCCACTGTAGCCCCACCCCCTCCTCAAATTTGTGTTCCTGGATACTCTTTCAATGAAGGAATTGTTTTCCAATATTTTGAAGAGCATAATATAGAAGAGAAAAACTTCTAAATAATAGTGAATAGAAGGGCAGTGTAGGTTTTCTGTCTGTGTTTGAATGTTGATTTGGGTGGGGGTTGGAAGATTTGGAATCCTCCCAGCCTCCAGTAATATGAGGGGAAACCATGGTTTAAATAAATATGTTAATAGGGTAAGATAGGCTGTTAGTTAGCAGCTGTTAGAGGTTATAGTGTGCTCCTGGGGAATACACTTGCTCAAGATGTGAATTTTCTTGCATGAACAGCCTCAGTTTGCGAAATATATAGCTTTTATTGCTGACTGTGACAAAAATGTAACTTTTCAAAACAATAGAATAGTTTGGTAAGATATGTGGTCCCCAAATAAATATTTAAATGTGAAATAATCCCCCAAAATAATAATTGAATCTGGTTTGGAAGCCAAAAAACATATTTCCTATAGGGATCACAGAACTAAATACTTTCCCATAGGCGACCATTATAACGTTCAGGCGGAAAAAAATATGATCGCATCACTTTAATTTTGGCATTCAAATATCTCTTGTCAGGTATAGCCCTTCAGACAACTTTTTCTGATCTGAAAACAGGGGGTCATGCAACAAATAAGAGAGAAAAACTGACACAAAGGTAAGTACCAGTCACGTGCACATATTTTTCAGGGAATTCCCTACAAAAATGCACAAAAAGTAAATTGTATTTTTTAGGTCCAAAAGTCATCAAATCACCCTCTTTTTTATCAGCAACAATAATGCAAGATGTCAATAAAATTTTTCAAGCGTTTATTGAAACAATGGATTTTCCCAAGGCTGTTTATTTTTATACGCCCATTTTGAAAGAACGGGTCGTATTATGGTATCCTGCTGTCTATCTGTCCGTCTGTCCGTCCGGTCATATGTCGTACGATAACTCAAGAATCCTTTGAGAGATTTTCATGATTTTTGGGTAGGTGGTTTATATCGATGGAGGGAAGCTCCCTTTCGTTTAGTGTCGCCGTTCGATTAGTCATTCCAGAGTTATGGGACTTTATTACTTAGAAAATTGTTGATTTTTTACACGTACGATAACTCGAGAACGCTTTGAGAGATTTTCGTGATTTTTGGGTAGATGGTGTATATCGATGGAGGGAAGCTCCCTTTCATTTAGTGTCGCCGTTCGATTAGTCATTCCAGAGTTATGGGACTTTATATTACTTAGAAAATTGTTGATTTTTTACACGTCGTACGATAACTCGAGAATGCTTTGAAAGATTTTCGTGATTTTTGGGTAGGTGGTGTATATCGATGGAGGGAAGCTCCCTTTCGTTTAGTGTCTCTGTTCGATTAGTCATTCCAGAGTTATGGGACTTTATTACTTAGAAAATTGTTGATTTTTTACACGTACGATAACTCGAGAATGCTTCGAGAGATTGTCACGATTTTTTGGTAGGTGGTTTATGTTGATGGAAGGAAGCTCCCTTTCGGTTGGTGTCGCCGCTCGATTAGTCATTCCAGAGTTATGGGACTTTATTTTTCACATGTCGAACAATAACTTGAAAATGCTTAGAGCAATTTTCATGATTTTTTGTTTGCAAGTATATGTTGATAAAAGGAATCTCCCTTTCGATTTGTATCGCTGTCCGATTTGTCATTCCAGAGTTATGGGTCTTTATTCATCAAAATATAGGCAATTTTCCACATGTTGGACTTCGAGCAATTTTCATGATTTTTTGGTGGCAAGCATATGTAACCTGACAAGTACACATGTATACTCATATTGTGTGGTTCCCTCTTAGGGACCTGCGAATATCAAATTTTGTCTCGAATCGAATCTCGAATCAAATGTGAACGAGGATTTCGAATCGAATCTCGAATATCGAATAGTGGTTGTGTATATGCTGACAATTGTTGTTTCGGGTGCCGTAGGATCGTTGACATTTTCGGATAATAGACCGGCGGTGATAACTGGCGGGAAACGGAAACATACTTGGCCATACTGAACTTTTGTAAACACACTTCACGCGCGAATTAAAATATCGAAAGCTAAATTAAACCATTCAAACTAAACGAAACGCAATTCTGCAGCCTGGTATATCATAAAAGTTAGCTTGTTCTGGTACATTCATTCAACTTCATTGGGTCATCACATGTATCGACAATAACTGCTGTTACCAACTTCCCCTGATCTTTAATCATGAGTGATTCATGACGCATATAAACGCACATTGACCTCTCCCTTTTATATACATTCCGTGTCGGCGTTTTTATGTAAACGCGTGACCGCTTCATTGCAAATTGCAATGTAAGGGTGGTAATTCTATTATACTGCACTTTACTGTAAAACGTGCTGGTTTCGTCAAACTCCCGTAACACGCAGTGGTGTGCATAATGCATATACGATGCGATCATGCGAGCATGTCGATTTAAGACCAAGTTGCGAGGTTATATTATAACGGGAATGTTACCGGATGGGGGTGCTACTCCGATGCACGCGCCTAACTAACTGATAAACGAACGTGATTGCAAGCCTATTATCGGAGCAGAAACACACGTATCGGCACAGTGGCTTGAAAAAAGTTTTCCCGACCTAGTCCGACGAGATTCAAAAATTTCGAACCCATGACACCAGCATCGAATCGAATCGAATCGAATCGAATAGCTGCGAGGATTCGAAATCGATTCGAATAATCGAAGGTTCGCAGGTCCCTATTCCCTCTTGTAATTAATAATGGGCATATCATGCGTTCATGGCACAGCTGTTTATTAGAGATTGCATCATTTCCGAGTGCAACATTTTAAGGCGGTTCACTCTACAATATTTAGTTCCGCGATACCATTAATATTTGGGCCCCTTATTGGAGCCAGAATTTTAACTTGGTGCAATATGAGGAATATTCTAAAAATCTCATGAACCCCTCAATCAGAATCATTTTATATATGGTATATAGCATCCTCAGGAAGTCAGATTCAGATACAAGTCCCTGGGTTAATATATTTGGGCTCTTTAACTTAGTCCAGTATGAGGAATAAGCTTTGAAAATCGGTCTCAATCAAATTCAGTGGTCAGAATCCTGATTGGGTGGGTGGGGAGGGGGCAGGGGTGAGGGTGTTTGGTCAGTTCAAGTTTGTTCAAGTCCCAAGGTTGATATTCGGGCTATCTATTTTCTGTTACTGGAAATCTGGGCATTATTTGTATGGTAGCATCTTAATACCAGAAAAAATCATCTTACTGGGTAACAGAGTTATGAATAGTTAATGTGATGTTTGTCCTCTCCAGTGTTGACTGGCCATAGATGCTAATTAAATCCTTCTTGAAACAATTTTGCTAGATGGGCGCCTCAGGCTCCATGGGGCCTCTTGTTTATTCAGTTCCCACCAGCATCTCTTTTTAGTAAAACTGACATAAATTTTATCAACCCAAAGTTCTGTTTTTCTTTCCATCCCACACAAAGATACTTGACGCTGCATCCACTTTTCTCATGGTCAACTGAGATAATTTGACTCTTATTCAGGCATACAATCATCCAGTGTTAGAGGACATCATTGTTGTTATACTAATAGATGTTCTCCCTAACTGAAGGAAGTCTCTTGCTTGGTCCTACTCGAGAGGCTATTCTGTTCCAAGACAGTCTAGGAGTTTTTTCTCTATCTTGAGGAAATGAAGACTTTTCTCCTCCAGTAAGCCTTCTATAGGGACCATTTGATTGATTTTTCCTGCAACTTGCTTTCTGTAGGAGGCCAGATTGCAAAGTTTTATCCTCAGTGGACTTCAATTTGTGAGTCCATTGGATGGATTTGCCATATAGTTCATCATGGACTTTTCATCTTTTTCATTTAGTCCACCTCTTACTCAGAATCCAATCCGGCCTTATAATTCCGCAGATTTTCTTCAGGCTTCTCTTTTATGCACTGAGATAGCTATACCTTTTTAGCTCACCTGGCCTAAAAGGCCATGTGAGCTTTTCTGATCACTTGGCGTCCGTCGTCGCCTTTCGTTGTCTGTTATCCGGCGCCTGTAAACTTTTCACATTTTCATCTTCTCTGTAACCGCTCAGCTGGTATGAACCAAACTTGGCAGGAATGTTCTATGGGAGGTCCTCTACAAACGATCCTCATTTTGTTTCCGTCAGATGAAAAACATGACTCCTAGAGACATTCTTTGATTCTGGTTGGTGGATTTTAAAAAATCTTCTCCTCTGAAACTGCCAGGCCAAATGTTTTGAAACTTCATATAAATGATGACTGGGCCCCCCTCTACCAACGATCCTCATTTAATGTTGATCGGGTTACAAACATGGCCACAATTGTGGCTTACAGTTACTATAGAAACCCTATGAGAAATCACATTTTCATCTTCTCTGGAACTACTGAGGCGACATGAAAACAAACCTGGCAAAGGATAGTCTATGGGAGGTCCTCTACAAACGATCCTCATTTTGTTCCCGTGGGTTGAAAAACATGGCCGCCAGAGGCATTCCTTGATTCTGATTGGTGGATTTTCAAAAATCTTCTCCTTTGAAACTGCCAGGCCAAATGTTTTGATACTTCACATAAATGATGACTGGGAATCCCTTTACCAACGATCCTCATTTAATGTTGATCGGCTTGTTAACATGGCCACAATTGCAGCTTGCAGTTACTATAGAAAACCCTATGGGAAATCCCATTTTCATCTTTTTCTCTGGAACTACTGAGGCGACGTGAAAACAAAACCTGGCAGGGATAGTATATGGGAGGTCCTCTACAAACGATCCTCATTTTGTTCCTGTGGGTTGAAAAACATGGCCACCAGAGGCATTCTTTGATTCTGATTTGTTTATTTTGAAAAATCTTCTCGTCTGAAATGTTTTGATACTTCACATAAATGATAACTGGGACCCCCCTCTACCAACGATCCTCATTTAATGTTGATCGGGTTGTAAACATGGCCACAATTGTGGCTTATAGTTACTATAGAAACCCTATGGGAAATCACATTTTAAACTTCTTCTCTGGAACTACTGAGCCGACGTGAGTGAACCAATCTTCGCAGGAATGGTCTTTAGGAGGCCCTCTACAAACGTTCCTCGTTTTCTCATTGGTTGGAAAATATGACCACCAGAGACATTCTCTGATTCTGACTGATGGATTTTGCAAAAATCTTTCCCTCTGAAACTACAAAGTCAAAATGTTTTGAAACTTCACATGATTGAGGACTGGGACACCTTCTACCAATGATCCTGATGTAATGTTGATGTAATGTTGCAAACATGGCCACAATTGCAGCTCATAGTTACCATGGAAAGCCTATTGGAAATCACATTTTTATATGTAGTTCCAGGTGAGCGATTACAGTCTCTTTAGAGCCTCTAGTTTTATGTTCCTTCCATAACATGTCTGGGAGTATATAGTTTTTCCCTTGTCCATCTGCTATTCCATCATTCTGTCATTCCATAACAATGTGCTTGTTATTATGGTAACTTCCACAAATTTTATAAATTTTTATTATAAAGATTGGTTTGATAATCAATATGTGAGTTGTTCTTAACACTTTTGTGATCGAGTTAAAAAACCGTCCCAGTCTGATAATTAGAGGCAGAGTTATGTCCTATATTGTCGATTTTAATGAATTTTTAGCCTGACTGTTTACAGTGAGGGCTATAGTAATGACTTTTGTCCGTCTGTCCATCTGTTTGTCTGTTAACTTTTAGAGTTTTGGTTAAAGTTTGTGGTTCAAGTTTTTTTACTGAAGGTTCAGGTGGTTTTTGTTTTGTTTTTTTTTTGTTTCGAAGCCCGAAAACCTTCAGCACAGTCTACAGGTCATATTTATGAAGGGATTTCATTGTAACTTCGTAGGATCAATCCACATGAGAATGTCCCTTTTTGGTTGCGATCATTCAACCATGATGGCTGCCCAAGCCCTAAGCCCCAAAAACCTATAGCACAGTCTACAGGTCATATCCATCTGTCTAAGCAATTGGTTTGCGACTGATAACTCCAGTTTGGATTATTTGATTTCAACCAAAGTTGATATGTGTATTTTCCAGCTGGTAATACAGGCCAGGTTTCAATATAGGTTCCACAACTGACCCCCCCCCCCCCCCCCCCCCCCAACACCCCCCCCCCCCCCCCATCCCCACACACACACACACACACACACACCACACACACACACACACACACACACACACACACACACACACACACACACACACACACACACACACACACACACACAAATTGTCACTTAGGCAATTATTCCCAAAATGCATTTGAAGGATTGGGCCAATTGCTTTATGTACTGCATCTTTAATCCTTTACCTTACACAAGTTGAAGCCAACAGTCCAAATTATTTTTCTGAATCCTCAGATTTTTTCATTCTTTATTTACTTCTAACCATGACTTATTACTCCTTATTGGAACAAGCTCATCAAGTTTGTTCCATTAATAGGTCATGAGGTATGTTTTGAAATATAGAAATGAAAAAATAAAATTTGAATAGCAAATTTTGTATATCACGAGTGCAGATATGGCAGATTTGTTAGGTAAACTGTTAACAAAAAATGGCTCCGACTATTTTGTGTCTAAGCATTGCCATTCCTGGGACAGTTGGGCTGCATGCGCGACATCACTCTAGTTATTCTTCAGCATGATCACTTCAACAGATATTCATTGATTGGGCCAGTGTCAGGTATTTAGTTCAACTTAAGGATCTACAGGTCAAGTTCGAAAAACCAGCCAGGTACGATGATTATGGGCAAAGTTACGGCTACTAATTAGTCAATTTTAACAAATATTTCAGTCATTAGTTCGATAACTTGAAAAAATACTGATTGATTGAGCCAATATCCGGTATCTGGTTCTACTGTAGTATCTACAGATCAAGTTTGAAAACCAGCCCAACCAGTAATTAGGGGCAGATTACGACTCCAAATTAGTCAATTTGTAATGAATTTTTCATTCACTATTGGGATAACATCAACAAATATTAATTCATTGGGCCAATATTTGGTATTTAAGTTGAACTGAAAAATCTACAGGTCAAGTTAAAAAACTAGCCCAGTCTGATGATCAGGAGCAGAGTCATGACTCCAAATCAGTTGATTTTAACAAATTTTTAGCAAATCTTGACCAAGTCAAGATAAGCTATTGCCATCATGCATGCGGAAGTCTGTTAGTCAGTTCACATTTTCTTTAGCACAGGCTACACCCAATAGTTCCTGTCCGATAATCACTAAATTTCATATGCAGGTTCGAGGTCATGTTTGGATGAGAACATCGCATTTTGGTGGCGATCGGTCAACCGTGATGGCTGCATGGACCTGAAACCTGAAAACTTTTAGCACAGTCTACAGGACGTATTTATGAACGGATTTCACTGTAACTTGGTAGGATGACTCCTTATAATATCTAAATGAGAACGTCCTATTTTGGTCGGGTTGAGTCAACCGTGATCGACCGCACATGCACATGACCTAGATTTGTTTAACACAGTCTACAGTTCATATTTATGAAATGATTTCATTGTAACTTGGAAGGATAACTCCATATGATGTCCAGATGAGACTCCTATTTTGGTCACAATCGTTCAGCTGTTACCGCTGCCTGGACACGTGACCTAGATTCCTTTAGCACTGTCAACAGGTTGTTTTTATGAAGGGATTTTATTGTAACTTGTTAGGATAACTCAGTATGATATCTAGATGAGACTGTCCTCTTTTAATCATGATCACTCAACCGTGACCGGACCGGCACGTGACCTAGATTACTGTTGCAAAGTCTACGAGTCATATTTCTGAAGGGATTTCTTGTAACTTGGTAGGATGACTGAATGATATCCAGGTCATGATCGGTCAACTGGGACCGCTGTACTTGCACATGACCTAGATTCCTTTAGCAAAGAATACAAGTCATATTTATGAAGGGATTTCTGGAGAACAGCAACCTTTGATTGCTGCTTCTGCTTCAGCTACTAGGCTTTCAGCCAAATTAGAAGCAGGACCTGATTCCTTTCAGTCATAAAATTCCTTTTTTAGAGATGGAATTCACGAGTCAATTTTGTCCATATACTGTTAGAAAGAATCAAGATTCTTATTAGCTCCGCCTGACAAAGTCAGCAGAGCTTTTCTGATGCTAAGTTGTCCGTCGACCGTCTATCCGGTCATCTGTCCATCCTTCCATCTGTCAACATTTTGTTTGTCCGGCCATAATTTCTTAACCTCTGAATATTTTTTAATGAAACTTTATACTAATATGTAATATCAAAAGATGGTGTGTCGTGAATTATAATATGGTATGTGCCCCTCAAGGTCAAGGTCACATGCCTTATGATAAGGTGACACTCAGAAAAACTGTCCGGGCCATAATTTCTTAACTACTGAATATTTTTTCCCAACTTACCAAAGTGATACAAATTGCCTAATCTTCCTCTTTACTCTTAGGTGAAAAAGAGTGCAGAAATAGAACTCCCTAAGAAAAAAAACCCTTAGGAGACGGTAAAATTGTCAATAGACAAAAAGAAAACCAAACCGGATTCACCAGATGACGATTTGTGTGGGTACACAAAAACCTGGTGAATAGTATCCTACTTGAACTGTCACCTATTGTCCACATTCCCACCATTCATGCGCAAACAGTCAATTTCCTCTTTTTCATTTCCTGAAGTTGGATATGAAAATGTCAGCTCTGTTAAAATCCAAAGTTATGGGCAGTTGTAGAAGGTTTCCTGGAGGTGTTTTTGATGTTTCATCACTGATATGATGTTAGGAAAGGATTCCTGCAAGATTCTGTGAAGAATTTCTCAGGAAAGTGTTTTGAAAACAAAATGGTGTCGCCTATGTTCGTGCAAATTTATTTGCTTTAAAAATTGCTTTAGATCATTCCAGTGAGCTTATTCATTGTCTAATACTCATATATATGGGTATTTACCGCTTTCCTGTTAACTTACACCTCTCTTTACCTTCACACTGGCATAATTCTCAGTGATAGTCTTGGGTCTCGGTTTGTTTTCCCCTGCAGTGTGTATTTTGGTTTTTGCTCATAACATTACGTGAGAATGATTGGCTTGGGCTTACGTGAAGGCTTAAATTTTCCCCTTTTTAATAGATTTAAGCCCCTTCTGGCCTCTTTAAAAATTCCCCCTCCCCAATGCCGTGCCTTGGTGGGTTTCTCGGTTAGGTTATTTTCTGTACTGGGATTCATAGATTTCATATTGATTCTTATGTCTCTATGTTCGTTTACCACTCATTCTATCCCCTATGCAAAAATAATTTTTAATATTCTTTTTGGGGTTGATATTTGTTTCAGCTAACAGACCATTTTCAGTTTTTTCGGTCCTGTGATGGTAAGTTTGTGTATTTCCAGTATATTTATTATTTAGTATCCTTGTTGGTTACATTTAATGAAATTTTTTGATGTCTTATGTAAAATTATTTCATTCTTGATGCTAACCTGTGTTCTTCTATTTTTCAGGTTCTAGTTTCCAGAATGCCGCAAACCGTTCATTGTGTCAAATGCAATCGTAAGAAGCATGTGGATGATGACCACACTGATTGCATTTTTTGTAATGGATGCAGTTTTGATTACCGGTGCGCACTGTTTGGTCCAAAAAGATGCCGGACGTCTAGTTCGTGATCTGTTACAGGATCCAGTTTCGGATTCGTCGGACTTGCGGTGTTCTGGTGTTATTGCATTCCTTGAGAAGAGTGTTGCCGGAACTCTTGATGAATCGTAGCCATTGTGTCATCTAGCAATGATTCTTGTCCCAAGTTTGCCATTGAGGCTAACTCAGCAACACTAAATAGAACAAAATTGGTGTCTACAGACGTCAATTTGGCCGGGTCCAGCTTTACGTCGGGTTCCGGTAATGATTCTCAAAGAGAGCAGTTCTATGTCTCAGGGATTAGTGTGGGCATTGCACCTGGTAGGTGCACAACTAAAAGGGTGTATGCCCTTTCAAGCTCACACACTGAGGTTCAGTCTTGTGGAAGCTCATCAGGTAGGTCTGATAATTTATGGAGCTTTCACGAATCGCAGACATATGTAGCTCTATGACCAATTTTGATACTCTTAACCGATGTCAAACGTCCTGTATCAATACATCGAGCTTACAAAATGTACAAGTTTGTAGTCAAGTGGCTCCCACACATTACCATGGCTCTTACTTTGGTGCTAATGCCGCAGAAGTAGTGGCAAGTCATGTTCAGACTCAATTCCATAAACCTTTTGACGAGTCTGGTACATTCGACAATTCAAATTCTTTGTCCACTTCACAGCAATCTCTGTCAGTCAGACCTTTCAGCGGACCTGGTGTTACGACTCTTTCCGCTTCCGTCAATGTGCCGCTTCATCAAGCTTATGTTTCTAGCACTCATGGCCATGCTTCTCGGCAAATCTATTCATTTCTGCTTAGTAGAAGTTTGCCAGAGCATCAACGTCATTTTGTTACATTTCGGTATCTTCCGACAGAACATGTTGATGTAAGTCTGTATCTGTCTCCGCACAAATTGTTCAAATACTCTCCTCGTTGGCAAAACCCTTGATCTCTCAGAAGAGACCAGCTGATCATTTTTATGACCCGGCACCTAAACAAAGTAGCGACTCTCATTCTCCTCCACTGATGGTCGCTCCTTCATCAGGTACTGACCCTGATTACGTCACATCAAAAGATAACGATGACGATGATTGTTATGATGAGCCTGCTTCTTATCAAACATCTGACCTAGCTGAATCTTTCGAGTTTGTTCGCTCGCCTGACTTTCAGTCAGGGGAGCTATAGTGATCACTGACGGTCCGTTGTCCGTGAACATGGTGTTTGCATCTTCTCCAAAACCGCTGAACTGATTTAAGTAAAATTTGCGATAATAGTTTGTTATGACATCGCATTTTGATTTTGTTCAAATCAGGTTGCCTCGCCCCTCGGTAGGGCCACACTCAAAAGTGTGCTTAAATCTTAAAAAATCTTCTTCTCATGAACCAGTAGTAGCAGAGACTTGATATATGGTGTCCAGCTTCCTTTTGAGGTGTAGATTCAGATTTGTTCAAGAGAAGTTAGAGGAGCTATATTTGCCGTCGTTATGGGAGGGGCAAGAATTTTTGCCCCGCCCATAATTTCTATTTTCCAAACCCGAGATGCTGACTTGAACCAAATTTGATATGAGGTCTTATTGGGTCATAAGTACTTAATTTATTCCCAAAACAGTTATTCCTGTCGCCCCATGGGAACCACAGGAGCTAAAAATAGAAAATATTTAAAATGCCAATATCTCCAAAACTACACAGAACTGAGAATTTTTATTTGGTGAGAATCTTTCTTAGGACCAACAGAATGGAATTGTAAAAAAAATTGCTATCGGTTTTATCATAGGGTACTTTTTCATGACTTTTGAAAAAGTGTCGAGTCAGCATTTTTTAACACCTGTGGGCAATGGGAAAAACATTCAAGACTACTCTTCTCCCAAACCACTGCTCCAAAAGCTTTCAAATTTCACATATAACATCTTTGGAAGATTGTTTCACACGTTTATTGAAATCAAATCCCTGGGTCTATATTTGGGCTCTCCATGGGAGCCCAAATGTTTAAATTAGTGCAGTATGAGGAATATTCTTTAAAAATCTTCTTCTTCAGATCCATCAATAAGAATCTTTTGATATTTGGTATGCAGCATCCTTAGGGGGTTGAAATTCAAGTTTGTTCAAGCCAAGTCCCTGGATTCATATTTGGAATCACTGTGGGAGCCTGAATTCTAACTTAGTTCAAAATGAGGAATTTTCTTTAAAAATCTTCTTCAGATCCAGCAATCGGAATGTTTTGATATTTGGTATGCAGCATCCTTAGGGGTGGGTAAGATTCATGTTTGTTCAAGCCAAGTCCCTGGGTTGATATTTGGGCTCGAAATTTTAACTTAGTGCAATATGAGGAAATTTCTCTAAAAATCATCTTCTTCAGATCCACCAGTCAGAATCCTTTCATATTTGGTATACAACATCTCTAAGTGGGCCAGATTCAAGTTTGTTCAAATTGGTTCCCTGGGTTGAAAGTCAAGAAATTTTTTTCGATTTTTTATGCGTTTTGTTCAAATTTGAGACGAAAAAATATTTAGCCTGAAATTTTTGGGTCCGTTTCCGGAATATTTTTTAATGTTTTTTATGCGTTTTGTTCAATTTTGAGACGAAAAAAAAATAATTTTAGCCTGAAAATTTTGAGTCCGATTTGGACTTGGAAATTTTGGACCAAAATTTGGAGAAAAATAATTCAGTTTTTTATGTGTTTTGTTCAAATTGAGACGAAAACAAAATGTTTTAGCCTGAAAATTTTGGGTCCGGTTCTTTTCAAAATTGAGTTTCTAGATGAATTAGAGTGCTTTTATGCGAAAATGTTTTTACCCTATGTCCTCCCCTCCCTTACTTATGGAGGGGGTGGGAATGGGGAGGGCAGTTAGATGTAACAAAATGTTTGGCTGCAAAATATATTTTGAACAATTTTGAGTGATCTTATGCACCCCCCCCCCCCCCCAAAACAAAAAAAAAAATATATATCCTATGACTACCAACTCCACTCCCCACCCCCAGGGGTCAATTTAGCAGAGGAAAAAAAATTGCTGCAAAATGCATTTTGAAGAAATTAGAGTGAATTTATGTTAAAAAAAAAAAAAAAGGACCCCTATAATAATTTCATGACTTCATTCCTCTGAAGTGTTGATGAGCCAGGATCAGCTGAATGTGATCCAAAATACTTCTTTGAACAACTTGTCTAAGAAATCTTCAGATCCACCAGTCAGAATCCTTTCATATTTGGTATACAACATCTCCAGGTGGGTTAGATTCAAGTTTGTTCAAATCGGGTCCCTTGGTTAATATTTTGGCTCACTATTGGGGCCCAACGTTTAACTAAGTGCAATGTGAGGACATTTCTTTAAAAACCTTCTTCAGATCCACCAGCCAGAATTCTTTCATATTTGGTATATAACATCTCGAGGGGGATCAGATTAAAAGTTTGTTCAATTTGAGTCCCTGGCTTAATATTTGGGCTCTCTATGGGTGGGGGTGGGGGTAGCAGGGGGAGCATGTTAGGCTCAGGTTTGTTCAAATCCATTCCTTACTGATTTTCCATAAAATGTCATGACATCATTCCTTTGTAAAGTTGATGAACCATGTCTAACTGAATGTGACCCCCAAATACCTCTTTGAAGTGATTAAGGCCCCATGGGGCCTCTTGTTTGTAGAAACACCCCCTCTTACCTGCAATACAGTCCCCACCACCTTCCGATCTTCAAAGAGCTCTCCTTCTAGACATCGAGATTCATGAACTCTCAGAGAAGGAAGCTATCGAGGTTGTTCTCAACCTTCAGTCGCCAGGCTTCTATGACCACCTCTTCCTGGTTCCCAAGAACGGTCAACTCAGACCAGTTGTCGATTTCAGTTATCTGAATTTGTTCATCAAAGTGCCAAAATTCAGTATGGAGACTTTATGATCCGGAGTACAATTCCGAGAACTTTTTTGCAGCGAGTATAGACTTCAAGAATGCTTATTTCCATGTTCCAATTCATCCTCAGTCTCGCAAATTTCTCAGATTCGCGTTCCGAGGAATCGCTTACAAGAAGGAGTTCTTGCGTTTCATTGGTCTATGCAACTCGGTAACCAATCTCATTCCTCTGTCCTGGCCTAAAAAGAACATGTGAGCTTTTCTCATCACTTGGCGTCTGGCGTCCGTAAACTTTTCACATTTTCATCTTCTTCTCTGTAACCGCTGAGCCGGTGTGAACCAAACTTGGCAGCAATGGTTTGTTCCCGTCGGATGAAAAACATGGCTTCCAGAGGCATTCTTTGATTCTGGTTGGTGGATTTTCAAAAATCTTCTCCTCTGAAACTGCCAGGCCAAATGTTTTGAAACTTCATCTAAATGATGACTGGGACCCCCTCTACCAACGATCCTCATTTAATGTTGATGCGGTTACAAACATGGCCGCAATTGCGGCTTACAGTTACTATAGAAACCCTATAGGAAATCACATTTTCATCTTCTTCTCTGGAACTACTGAGCTGACATAAACCAAACCTGGCAGAGATAGTCTATGGGAGGTCCTCTACAAACGATCCTCATTTTGTTCCCATGGGTTTGAAAACATGGCCGCCAGAGGCATTCTTTGATTCTGATTGGTGGATTTTGAAAAATATTCTTCTCTGAAACCACAGCGCCAAATGTTTTGAAACTTTGCGTGGTTGATGACTGGGACACCCTCTACCAATGATCCTCATTTAATGTTGATCGTGTTGCAACTGTGGCTACAATTGCAGCTTATAGTTACTATAGAAACCCTATGGGAAATCACATTTTCATCTTCTCTGGAACTACTAAGCCGACGTGAACCAAACTACGCAGGAATGGTCTATAGGAGGCCCTCTACAAATGATCCTGTTTTTGTTCCCGTTGGTTGGAAAATATGACCACCGGAGACGTTCTCTGTTTCTGACTGATGGATTTTGCAAAAATCTTCCCCTCTGAAACTACAAAGTCAAATGTTTTGAAACATGATTTAGGACTGGGACACCTTCTACCAATGATCCTCATGTATTGTTGATGTAATGTTGCAAACATGGCCACAATTGCAGCTCATAGTTACCATGGAAAGCCTATGGGAAATCACATTTTTATATGTAGTTCCAGGTGAGCGATTACAGGCTCTTCAGAGCCTCTAGTCTTCATGTCTATTGACATCCTAAGGGTTTTTTTCTTAGGGACTTCTATTTCTGCACTCTTTTTCACCAGACAGGAAAGAGGAAGATTAGGTAATTTGTATCAGTTTGATAAGTATTATAAAAAATAAATTTTGGTAAAAAATGTAATTTTTTAATGAAACTTTATACCAATATGTAATATCATAAGACAGTGTGTCGCAAATTATTATATGGTATGTGACCATCAAGATCAAGGTCACAAGCCCTTTGATAAGGTGACACTTAGAAAAACATTTACATTTGTTTGTCCCGGCCATAATTTCTTGACCACAGAATATTAGCTCCACCTGACAGAATGTCAGTGGAGCTTTTCTATTGCTAAGTTGTCCAGCTTCTTTCCATCTGTCCATCCATCCATCGCCTGTCCATCTGTCGTCAACATTTTGTTTGTCCAGTCCATATAAATTGATCTAATTGTCAGATCTTGTTCATACTTGGTACAATTATTGCCCAGGACTCAGAGTTGTATCGTGATATTGATCCAAGGCCATATGAAGGTCAAGGTCACAGACAGCAAAACTTGGATATTGCTATACAGCCCTTGTCTGGGCCATATAACTTAGTGTCATTGACAGATCTTATTCATAGTTGGTACAGTTATTACTCCTGACTCAAAGGTGTGTCATGACTTTGATCCAAGTTCATATCATCAAGGTGGAGGTAACAGGCAGCAACACTTATATTGTTATACTGCCATAGTCTGGTTCATATAACTTTGTATGATTGTGCGGATCTTTTTCATTGTTGTACAATTTTTCACATGACACAAAAGTGTGTTGTGACTGATCCAAGGTCATACCATCAAGGTCAAGGTCACAGATTACAAGACTGATATTGTTATGCAGCCCTTGTCTGGTCTGTATAATTGAATCTGTGACAGATCTTGTTCATACTTCACACCATTGCTACCCATAACCTAACCTTGTGTCATGACTTTGACCCATTGTCATATACTGAAGGTTAGGGTCACAAGCAGTAACACTTGGTTTCTTGTCTTGTATTCAGCTTCCCCTAAATTAACGTGACCCTCTGAGGAGCTGTCTAGGCATAACTGCCTCTTGTTGTCTTTGCAGTTTACTTCACTAAAGTGACGAGAGTCATGTCCAAGGATTTTCTTTGTCTCATTGGCTTTTGTGCCTCAATTACCTGCCTCTTTTTGCTGAGCAGTCTGTGTATACAGCCTCTTCAGCTTTATCTGCTCCAGCTATGGAAATCCAATGCTGACTCTCATATAAGTATTTTCATTTGGACTTATCAAATATCTGCCGAATCATAGTTTATTTGTATTGAATTTTTATCTTGAATGGGTATGCAAGAAGAGTTTAACCTGCATGTGTGTTTGTTTATTCAAAATGGCAGACACGTATGTCACCTTGAGAAATGAGCAGCATATTCTATCCATGGTGTCGTAATATGGGTCATATCCAATGCTCTGTGTTGCTCCTTTTTCTTTTTTAACTTTCTTTTTGTGGCTTTCAGGCCACATAATAAATTTATGTTATTGTGCTCCGTCTGTCTGCCCAATAAATTGTGTCTTTGTCATGATTTTATAATGGCTGGGTGGATTTTCACGGAAGTTAGCTCAGTACAAAGGACAGTAGGAAGGTTTGTTGTGCAGCACCACAAGGTTTGAATGACCAGGTCAAGGTCACATGATTATGAAAAATTGTGTCCATCCCAAAAATTGTGTTTTAGTCATAACTCTTTAATGGCCAGGTGGATTTTCACAAAACTTCACATAAGGGTGAAGGCAATGGAAAGGAATGTTGTGCAGCACCACAAGGTCCAAAAGACAAGGTCACACAATTATAAAACATCTTCGAAAACTTTTGTCTGTCTCGGAAATTGCATCTTGGCCATAACTATAATGATTGGGTAAAATCTTTGTAATAGCTCTATAATAGCTAGATGTATTTTCACAAAACTCCACACAAGGGTGAAGGACAATAGGAAGTTGTGTTATGAAGCACCACCAGGTCTGAATGACAAGTTCAAGGTCACACAATTATAAAAAATCTTAAAAATTTTTTTTTATCACTTAGTTAGTCATAACCCTCTTATGTGTGGGTGGAATTTCATGAAACTTTACAGAAAGATAAAGGACAAAGGGATTGTATGTTGTGCAACACCATCAAGTCCAAATGACAAAGGTCAAAGTCACATGATATTGAAAAGTCAAATCCTAGAAAAATTTTATTGTACAGAAAATTGTGTTAGTCATAACTCTGTAATGGCTGGGTGTATTTTAATTAAACATCACAAGTCAGTGGATGATAGGGAAGGTGTGTTTTACAGCACTACCAGATCTGAATTGCAAGGTCAAGGTCACACATGAAAAATATTAGAAAAATTTTGTCTGGGAATTTGTATGTTAGTCATAACTATAATGACAGTGGGTTTCATGAAACTTCATTCAAGGGTAAAGGACAAAGTGAAGGTGTGTTATCTATCTGGATCCAAATGGCAAAGGTTAGGATCATACAATTATGAAAACTCAAAAAATCTTAGGCTTTTTTATTGAATTCTTAATTTTACAAAATATTTCCATGTCATTTACATATCTGCCTCACTTCCTGGTGGTTGTTTAGGTTTGGAGCACCTAATTCAACAATTGTTAACATTTTATTTTACAAAATAGGCAATTAGGGAATGGGTTCTGGAGTATCGGAGGTTAGGCAGTCAAAGTTTGTCCTATGTTAAAATGTCTGAGGTAAAATGCATTATTAGTGTCTTGAGAAAATGTTCAGTTATTGTCTAGCTTTCTTCTGTGGCATTATTAAATCTTGTGAAAACTGATTTGGACTTTTCTATTTTTACAGCTCTGCTTTTCCGAGGACTTGATGCACTTACAACAGAAGAATCACTTATACAGGCACTAAGTCAAGTGTCAAGACACACACTGAAGAATGCTCATATCGTTAGGGATGAGATGACAAACACTTCTCGTGGTTATGCTTTTGTTGAATTTACATCCATTCAAGAATCAACAAGTTTTATTACTTCTATGGATCAGTTGAGCCCACCACTTGAAGTTGATGGTAAACAGGTGGTGGTTAGTTTTGCAAAAAATACCTTTTCTACAGTGTGAGTATAGTAAAGTGGTTGGTTTCACAAATATGACACGTTCAACTAATCTTGGTTACATTTTTAGTTGTCCTCATTTAGACTCGTAATAAATAAAAATCCGTCCAATTACCATTTTTCAATCCGCAATCTTCCATTGTCAACATTACATGTCAAACTTCTCCAGAGCTGGGCTTTTATGACTTGGTAGAATCATACCTCAGATGTGTGCTTCTTAAAATCCAAACTTTCCTCTCATGCAGCCTTTTTGGTTGGTTTTAGTTACCACACCATTGCTTTAAAATATATAAGCTGATTGAATAGAAAGTGCCCCTTCCTCCTTATTGAACTGAAGATGGCATAATATATGTTCCAATATAAAGCTGCCAGTGTGGAGTTAACACTTTACCAAACAAATTGTCCACTTCCACTCATGTAATATGCAAATTCAGCAGTTGAAAAAATATTATTTTTCAAAATATTTCATCAAAACCATATGTGACCCCTCATTGGAACACGCTCAATGAGCCCGTTCCAATGAGGGGTCACATGATATGGTTTTGTTGAAATTTTTTGAAAAATCACTGTGGGAGCCCGAATTATAACTTAGTTCAATATGAGCAATTTTCTTTAGAAATCATCTTCTTCAGATCCAGCGGTCGGAATGTTTTGATATTTGGTATGCAGCATCCTTAGGGGGCTGAGATTCAAGTGTGTTCACACCACGTCTCTAGGTTCATATTTGGGCTCACTGTGGGAGCTGGAATTGTAACCTAGTTCAAAATGAGGAATTTTTCTTTAAAAATCTTCGTCTTCAGATCTACCAATCAGAATCTTTTGATATTTGGTATGCAGCATGCTTAGGAGGGTGAGATTCAAGTTTGTGGAAGCCAAGTCCCTGGGTTCATATTTGGGCTCACTGTGGGAGCTGGAATTATAACTTAGTTCAATATGAGGAATTTTAATTTTTCTTTAAAAAATCTTCTTCAGATCCAGCAGTCGAAATGCATTGATATTTGGTATTCGGCATCCTTTGGAGGGGGGGGGGGGGGGGGGGGGGGGATTCAAGTTTGTTCAAGCCAAATCCCTGTGTTGATATTTGGGCTTCCTGTGGGAGCCCGAATTATAACATAGTTCAGTATGAGGAATATTCTTCAAAAATCTTCTTCATATCCACCAGTCAGAATCTTTTGATATTTGGTATACAGCATCCCACAGGAGGTGAGATTCAAGTTTGTTCAAGCCAAGTCCCTGGGTTCATATTTGGGCTGCCTGTGGGAGCCCAAATTATTACTTAGTTCAATATGAGGAATAGTCTTTAAAAAATTTTTTTTTTTAGATCCACTTGTCGGAATCTTTGGATATTTGGTACAAGCTTTTCTTAGGAGGGGCAGATGCAACTTGTTGAAATCAGTTCCCTGGGTTGATATTTAGGTTACCATGTCAGGTGAGCGCCCTCAGGTTCCCTGGGGTCTCTTGTGTTTTTAGTTGAGTTGTGACGAAGTCAAACTTGACTTATAGTTTGATGAATGGCTGGCGGTCGTAAACAATTGATTTTTGGATGATAACTTGATAATGGTTCGACCCATGTTCATGAAACTTCATAGGTAGGTTGGCCTCAGTGAGAGGAAGAACCCTATTTATTTTGGACTCACTAGGTCAATGGTGAAGGTCACAGTGACCTTGAACATACTAAATCATGAACAGTTGGGTTCAGGATGATAACTTGACTATAGTTGAACCCTCATTCATAAAACTTCATATGTAGGTTGGCTTTCGTGAAAGGAAGAACCCTATTTATTTTGGCCTTGCTAGGTCAAAGGTCAAGGTCACAGTGACTCTGAACATAATAAATCAAAACACTTGGTTTCCAGATGATAACTTGATAATGGTTTGATCCATGATCATGAAACTTCATATGTAGGTTGGCATCAGTGAGAGGAAGAACCCTATGTATTTTGGACTTGCTAGGTCAAAGGTAAAGGTCACAGTGACCTTGAACATAGTAAATCATAAACAATTGTTTTCGGATGATAAATTGACTATGGTTCAACCCACATTTATGAAACTTCATCTGTAGGGTGGCCTCCTTGTTGAGAGAAAGAACCCTATTTATTTTAGACTTGCTAGGTGAAAGGTCAAGGTCACAGTGACCTTCAGCATAGTAAATTGTAAACAATTGGTTTCCGGATGATAACTTGATAAGGTTTGACCCACTTTCATGAAACTTCATAGGTAGGTTGGCCTAAGTGAGTGGAAGACCCCTATTTATTTTGGACTCGCTAGGTCAATGGTCAAGGTCACAGTGACCATGAACATAATAAATCGTAAACAATTGGTTTCCGGATGATAACTTGATAATGGTTCCACCCACATTCATGAAACTTCATAGGAAGGTTGGCATTGGTGCAAGAAACAGCCCTTTTGATTTTGGAATCACTAGGTCAAAGGTCAAGGTCACAGTGACCCTTCACATAGTAAATTCTAAACAACTGGTTTCCGGACGATAAGTTGATATTGATTAAATTCACTTTTGTGCTGTCACAACTCGATATTGGATCGGTGATCCTATCGGCATTTTTTTACCTTTCATTTTATAAATTGGGTGTCTTTTTAGCTCACCGAAGGGAGCTTAAGTTATCATTTGCCATCCGTCGTCTTCCGCTGTGAACTTTACATTATCAACTTCTCACAAACTACTGGACCAAATTGAACCAAATTTGGTGTGCATGTTCCTTATCATATGTCAATTCAAGTGTGTTCAAATCAAGTTGACCCACCCCTTGGTAGGGCCACGCCCAAAAAGTGACCCTAAATCTTAAAATATCTTCTCATGTACCAGCAGTAGCAGAGACTTGATATTTGGTGTGCAACTTCCTTTTGAGGTGAGGAAGATTGCTTCACATATTTATTGAAATCAATTCCCAGGGTCCATATTTGGGCTCTCTATGGGAGCCCAAATGTTCAAATTAGTGCAATACGAGGAATATTCTTTAAAAATCTTCTTCTTCAAATCCACCAATCGGAATCTTTTGGTATGCAGCATCCTTAGGGCCATGAGATTCAGTTTTGTTCAAGCCAAGTCCCAGGGTTCATATTTGGGCTACCTATGGCAAGCCTGGAAATAAGCAATCTGTCATTTCCAGAATGAGGTCCCTAGAGGGTGAATTTGCTGATGCTAACCCATACAGTGAGCCAATTAATCCTCTGAGTACCTCTTTCTGTTTAGGCTTAAGATCTTGATTCAGATAGAGGTTCACAGAGGGTATATTTACAGAGGGTAAATCACCCTGTGTAGACCTCATTCTGCTGATTACAGTCTGCTTATTTCCAGGCTTGCCTATGGGAGCCCGAATTATAACTTAGTTCAATATAAGGATTATTCTTTAGAAATCTTGTTATTTTAGATCCACCGGTCAGAATCTTTTGATATTTGGTATAAGCTTTTCTTAGGAGGGGCAGATGCAACTTGTTCACATCAATTTCCTAGGTTGATTTTTAGGCTACTCAAATTTTAACTTTGTGCAATATGAGGACATTTCTTTAACAATCTTCTCCAGAATCATCAGTTAGAATCGTCGATATTTGGTATACAAAATATCTAGAGGGGTCAGATTCAAATTTGTTCAAATTGAGTCCCTGGGTTGATATTTGTGCTCCCTATCCCTAATTATACCCCCACTTTCGAAGAAAATGGGGGTTTACTGGATTACATGCGCCTGTCCGTCTGTGCATCCGTGCATCCGTGTGTGAATCCGTCCGAAAGTATTCATAACTTTCATAACTTAAGTAAATTATTATTTTCTATAATATTTGTTGGTCATAGGTATGCCCGCACTGGTTATTTTATTTTTTTTCTTACTTGTTTTTGTCCGTCCGAGCCAAATTTTGTCTCTTCAGCCTGTATCTCGGGTATCGAATGTCCTATTGCATTGAAATTTGCCGTGAACACTGCTTATGGTATAGGCTTTAAAAAAAGGATTCAACGATATTCTCACATTCTCCTTTTTAGAGTTATCCCCCCCTTTTTGACTTGGAAATTGTTGGAAATGGACATTATTTGTCTGTTCAGCCTGTATCTCAGGTATGGGTTATCAGATTTCAGTGAAATATGGCATGCAGTTTGTTTATGACAAAGGCTTCTGCCTCATTGCATAAAACTTCCAAACACCAAACAATTTACCATACCTTTTGACTTAAAAATTGTTATACCCCCACTTTCGAAGAACATGGAGGGGTATTCTGGATTACATGCGTCCGTCTGTGCATCCATCTGTCCATCCATCCATCCATCCGTGCGTCCGTCTGGGTCAACATTGAGGGTTTATGGGATATTATTATTAGGGGCTACCTCCAAATTAAGGTAGTGTCAGGGTTAGGAGTGGGGTGGGGTGGGGTTAGGATTAGGGGTTGCGCCAGAGTAGGGCTTATAGTTGGGGAGGGTTAGGTCCTGGGGGGGTTAGGGTTGGGGTCAGGGGTGGGGTTTTAGTTTTAGTAGCTCATAAACCGAAAAATAGCTCCTAATCCTATTGGTTTGGCTAGGGTGGGGTTGGGTCAGGGGTGGAGTGGGGGTTAGGGTTAGGGGTAGCCCCAGAGTAGGGCTTAAGGTTGGGGGGTTAGGTCCCGGGGGTGGGTGGGGGTTAGGGTCTGGGGTGGGCTTTTAGGGTTTAATGACAGGGTGGGGTAGGGTTAGGGTTTGGGTGTGGTTTTTGGGTGGAGGGGTGGGGTTAGGGTTAAATATAAGTTCTAGGGTGGAGGGGGTGGGGTTCTGGGTAAAATAAGGTTTTTGGATATACGACATGTTCTTTTGGTAGCCCATAAACCCGAAATGTTGGAGTGTCCATGTGTGAGTCCATCCGAGAATATTAATAACCTTCATTATTTTCTATAATATTTGTTGGTCATAGGTATGCCCACCCTAGGCGGTACACCACGTGGGGGTATGCACCGGATAACGGTCCAGCTCTTGTTTTAACTTCGTGCAATATGAGGAAATTTCTTTAAAAATCTTCTCCAGATCCATCAGTCAGAATCCTTTCATAGTTGGTATCCAAGATCTCTAGATCTCTATCTTAGGTTCAGGTTTGTTCAAATCCTTTCCTTAGTGTTTTTCAATAAAACTTGCCTTTCATGACTTCTTTCTCTTGTAGTGTTGATGAACCATGTCTAACTGAATCTGACCCCAAATACCTCTTTTAAACACTTTGGGAGGTAAGCGGTTAAGGCCCCTTAGGGCCTCGCGTTATGAGGTGTTTCTTCTTTATTAAAAAATAAAATATCTCAATCAACATCGTGTCTTGTTTATTTTTAACTCACCTGACTGCATGTCAGTGTGAGCTATTGCCATCACTTGGTGCCCGGCGTTCACTGTCCATTAACTTTTGGAAACTTGTCTTCTTCACAACCATTAAACCAAATTCAAACATATATTGCACAGACCATCTATTGAGTATACCCTTTCTATTTTGTTCAAATGAAGCAGCTGCCATCTTCAGGCTCTGTTTAATGCCTCAAAAGCCTAAAAATCTTCTGATGAACCACCAGAGAGAATGCCTTGATATTTGGTATGGAACATCCCTTGGTGTTGAAGATTAAAGTTTGTTCCAGGGAAGTTGGTAGGTCAATATTTAGGCACTCTGTGGGAGTATATCCATATTGGGCTCCGCCCCAGATTTGTATTTCCAAGAACAGGTGTGCTGATTTGAACCAAATTCAAGTTTGTTCAAATCGGGCCATTGGGTTAATATTTGGGCTCTTTATTAGGGCCTGTTGTTTAACGCAGTGTAATGTGAAAAAATCTTCTTTGGATCCACCAGTTATAATCTTTTCGTATTTGGTGTGTGACATCTCTAGGGGTTGCTCAAATCAAGTCTCTGGATTAATATTTGGGATCCATATGCGGGTCACTTACTGATACACTCATCTCTTTTGACAACTTGAGCCAGGTGAGCATTTTAGGTTCACTTGAGACTCTGGTTTATCAACCTCTTTTCTGAAACTCCAGTTGCGCAGACTAAGTTCAATAATTGTCTGAAACACGCCCACAATGAAAAATGTTCTCCCAGCGGATTACAAAAATGGCCAGGCACGTACAGTAATTTTTCTTGTTGTTTTTAGCTCACCGAAGGGAGCTTAACTTGTCACTTGCTGTCCATTGTTGTCGTCGTCCATCGTCGCCAGACGTGAACTTTACATTATCGACTTCTCACAAACTACTCTACCAAATTGAGCCAAATTTTGTGTGCATGTTCCTTATCATTTGTCAATTCAAGTTTGTACAAATAAACTTGCTGCGCCCACAGGGGGCACCAGAAGGGGCACAACTCTGATAGCACCCATTAATGTTTTCAAAAATTCAAAAAAATCTTCTTCAGATCCACCAGTCAGAATCCTTTCATGTTTGGTATACAACATCTGTAGGGGGGTCAGATTCAAGTTTGTTCAAATCCAGTTCCTGGGTTAATAATTGGGCTCCCTGTAGGATCACATTCAGATCCACCAGTCAGAATGCTTTCATATTTGGTATACAACCTCGCTAGGGGGGGTCAGATTCAAGTTTGTTCAAATCGAGTCCCTGAGTTAGTATTTGGGCTCTGTATTGGAGCCCAAAGTTTAACTTGGTGCAATTTGAGGAAAATTCTTTCAAAATCTTCTTCTTCAGATCAGCCACTCAGAATCTTTCATGTTTGGTATACAACATCTATAGGGGGTTAGATTCAAGTTTGTTCAAATTGAGTCGCTGGGTTAATATTTGGGCTCCCTATGGGAGCCCAAATTTTAACGTTGTGCAATGCATGGAATATTCTTTAAAAATCTTCAGATTCACCAGTCAGAATCCTCTCATATTTGGTACACAACATCTCTAGGGTGTCCAGATTCAAGGTTGTTCAAATCGAGTTTCTCAGTTAATATTTGGGTTCCCTATGGGAGCCTGAATTTTAACTTAGTGCAATATGAGAAAATGTCTTTAAAAATTTTTTTCCTCAGATCCACCAGTCAGAATCCTTTAACCTTTGGTATGCATCATCTCTAGATTTTTATGCATTTTTTCTTCAATTTTGAGACGAAAATTTGGGGTCCGGTTCAGACAAAATTTGGGGGAAAAAAAAATTGTTTTTATGCATTTTGTTCAATTTTAAGATGAAAAAAAAAATGGGGGGTCAGGTTTGGACTCCGAAATTCGGACATTTTTGGGGGATTTTTATGCGTTTCGTTCAATTTTGAGATGGAAAAAAAACATTTATAGCCTGAAAATTTTGGGTCCTGTTCCGACTTGTTTTTAAAATCTTCTTCAGACCATGTAGTCAGAATGCTTTCATATTTGGTATACAACATCTTCAGGAGGGTTAGATTCAAGTTTGTTCAATCCTAGTCCATGGGTTGATATTTGGCTCCCCATGGGAGCCGAAATTTTAACTTAGTACAATATGAGAAAATTTTTTTAAAAATCTTCTTCAGATCCACTAGTCAGAATCCTTTCATATTTGGTATACAGCATCTCTTGGAGGGTAAGACTCACGTTTGTTCAGACCTGGTCCCGGGGTTATTAATTTGGGCTACCTATGGGAGACTGAATTTTAACTAAGTGCAGTATGAGGGAATTTCTTTTAAAATCTTCTTCTTCTGATCCACCAATCAGAATCCTTTCATATTTAGTATACAACATCTCTAGGTGGGTCAGATTCAAGTTTGTTCAAATCGGGTCCCCGGGTTAATATTTTGGCTCCCTATTTGAGTCCAAAGTTTAACTTAGTGTAATGTGAGGTGATTTCTTTAAAAACCTTCTTCATATCCACCAGTCAGAATTCTTTCCTATTTGATATATGACATCTCAAGGGGGATCAGATTCAAGTTTGTTCAGTTTGAGTCCTTGGCTTAATATTTGGGCTCTATGGGCAGGGGTGGGGTGTGGGCAGGGAGGGGGGGGGGGTGAGCGTGGGCATGTTACGTTAGGTTTGTTCAAATCCATTCCTTAGTGTTTTTCCATAAAATTTGCCTCTCATGACTTCATTCCTTTGTAGTGTTGATGAACCATGTCTAACTGAATGTGACCCCAAATACTTCTCTGAACCACTTTGGCCGGTGAGCGATTCAGGCCCCTTGGGGCCTCTTGTTCTGATAACTGTTAAGTTTAGCTTGTGTGGCGGTTCTTTGATATTAGCTTCCAGACAATGTAACCATCCATGCCTCTGATACAACAAATCCCTGTGTAAACACACCAGTGTAATGACCCAGTCATTGACAGATTGGCATATGTTGTCATTAATATGCAAATGAACCATGTGTTCCATTGTTAAATATTGAACAACAGTCAAAACATCCCTTTAGTTCGCTGACCAAACTGTATTGCTTTTTCTGTCTTAAATATATAAAAGGGGGACTAAACTGAATTAATTCATAAACTCAATCACAGTGGAAAGTAGTAAACCAGCCAGTCGCAGTTCTGGCATCGGCACTCGTTACACAATTGAAACTAAATTGAAATTTATTCAGTGGTATGACGAGGTGAAACCTGCAGGAAAATGGGGAAAAGTTTTCCTGTTGATGTTAATTTTACGTCATTTGTGTGATTGTTAATGTTTATACTTTCACATGTTGCAATGTTCTTTCAAAAAAGAAAAAAATATATAGGAGACAGACCATTTATTAGCTTAACTTTACAAAGTCATGGTAAGCTATTGCCATCAACGTGCGGAAGTCTGTGATGTCTGTGAGTCTCTTAGTCTGTTCACATTTTCTTTAGTTCAGATTATACCTCGTAGTTCTTGTCCGATCACAAAATTTCATATGCAGGTCATGTCTAGATAACGTCCCCTTTTGGTTGCAATCAGTCAACCGTGACGGCTGTATGGGCCCGAAACCCGAAAACATTTAGCACAGTCTACAGGTCATATTTATGAAGGGATTCCATTGTAACTTGGTAGGATGACTCTGTGTAATGTCTTGATGAGAATGTCCTATTTTGGTCAGGTTCATCTGCCGTGATGGCCGCAGGGGTACGTTACCTAGTTTCCTTTAGCACAGTCTACAGCTTGCATTTATGAAGGGATTTCATTGTAAATTGGTAGGATAACTTGGTGTAATGTCTAGATGAGATCGTCCTATTTTGGCCATGCTCGGTCAGCCCTGATGACCACACAAGCATGTGACCTAGATTTGTTTAGCACAGTCTACAGTTCATATTTATGAAGCGATTTCTTTGTAACTTGGAAAGATAACTTGGTATGATGTCTAGATGAGACTGTGCTTTGTTGGTCGTGCTTGGTCAGCCATTACCGCTGCCTGGTCACGTGACGTAGATTCCATTAGCACTGTCTACAGGTTGTTTTTATGAAGGTATTTCATTGTAATTTGGTAGGATAACTCTGTATGATATCTAGATAAGTCTGCCCGATTTTGGTTGTGATCGGTCAACCGTTGCCTGCCGGACTGGCACGTGACCAAGATTCCTTTAGCAAAGTCTATGAGTCATATTTATGAAGGGATTTCATTTGTAACTTTGTAGGATGACTTGTTTGGATGATTTTACTGTAACTTGGTTGGTAACTTTAGTTGACATGCATTAACTGAAGGCCACATAGGAGGAGCGGTGGCTTTGCGGTAACCGGTTCTCGTCAGATCACTGGAGTTAAGCAATATCAAGCCCGGTTAGTCCTCAGATGGGTGACCGTCTGAGCGATTGATTCGGACTCCCGCGTTGTGTCCTTGGGCAAGGCACTTAACCCTGATTGTCCACATGGGGCATGATGACGCCATGTACTAAGGCGTACTGCACATCGATGGTGCACATGTCTTCAACCAATCTAAGCCAGCCTGTGCTGCAGTGTGGAGTTACGATGTTGGGGAGCTGGCAGCTGCTTGTCGTTGCTCGGTGGTTCTCTCCGGGTACTCGGGCTTCCTGCACACGTAAAACTGTCACGGTCATGATTAGCCATTGTGCATAAGTATGTGACCTTAGACACCAATAAATAAATAAATAAATAAATAAATAAATAAATAAATAGAAGACCACATAAATAAATAAATAAATAAATAAATAAATAAATAAATAAATAGAAGACCACATCAACCCAGGCCTCAATTCTTGAGTACAGTCTACACCTCAAATTATTCTTATTGAAAACATAGCATGTAGTAGGCCTTCGTGTAAGCTATTTTTATGGGTGCAATTTTTTGTACCTGTGAAATCTGACGGGTGTAATTTACACCAAATTGCACCCGCAATTTGAAACAATTGATATTCAATGTATCATGTGTTAATATTATTTGATGCATTCTACACTAATTATTAATAAAATTTGAATGTAATCTTCTATAATCAGTTGTTTTCTGTCCAATATGCGCCCAGGGTAATGCTAGACAGTATTGGGATGGTTAAATACCATGGTATCACCATCAGAAAATGATACCGCTGAAGAATGTTTTACCGATTATTTTGGACTGTGATGTGCCAAACACAGGGTTCGCACGTGGGTCTGGAATCCTGGAAAAGTTTTGGAAATTAGAAAAAAAATGTCCATACCCTGGAAAAGTCTGGAAAATGGCACCTTTATTGAGCTGGTTTGGAAAAAGTCTTGGAGAAAACTGAACACTGAAGAGGTGTGTATGGAAAAGTTATGGAATCGATCATTTGTTTCGAAAATCCGAATATTGTTTCAAAAAAAAAATGAAAATCTTGATGCGTCGTTGGAATTCACGAACATCTGCTATTTGGCCGGTCTTTATTTGCATTTATCGGGACATTTTAGAAACACCGACGGATGTAAAGTATCAAGACACTTTAGAAACACCGGCGGATGACCTCATTTTTGCAAATCTGTAAATATATCGCAAAACATGCCTTGCAATTGTATCTTCAGAGAAAAGTGGCTATCGGATTCAAAGTTTTGTGGCTGGATACAAAAAGATGTTAATAAACTGAAACCCAGATGCATTCCATGTGCGAAATCGATTGACATTGCCAATATGGGAGAAGCTGCACTTGTCAGTCATTCGAACGGAAAAAAAACATTTGGAGTCAACTACATCCAAGAAAAACAGTCAACTCTTTTATGAGTTATCAAACGAAAAAAACTGAATGTGCAAGCAATAATAATAGTGACGCATCCAAGATAATATCTTCTGTTGTCAAGTCTGATGTTTTAAAAGCCAAAATTTTATGGACACTGGGGTATGGAAAAGGTATGGAAAGTTTCTCGCCGGTGGTCTTGGAAATGTGTGGAAAGTCCTTGAAAAGTTTTGGAAAAGTTATGGAATTTTTCTCCCTTAGAAGTGTATGAACCCTGAAACAACAAAAAGAGGCGAATGTCTGCTTACATCTTCGCCCAAAATGCCTGCCAGAAAAAAACAAAAAACATCCACTAATAATTACACCCCAAATGGAAATGTATTAGCAGACATTTTATTTGCGATTACAGTGAACATTTCGGGTGTGATTCCACAACTTAAAAATGACACGGACTCTGGGGAGTCTTCATAATATTATCATCAACTGTCCTTAGATTCTGAAGTGAAGTGCACATTCGCACACCACTCTTTATCACAAGAAGTGTTAAGATTAGCACACCTCAGCACTTAAAATAATTGACTTAAGTGATTGTGTTATTGCAATGGTAATGGGCTGGTTAAGAATCATCGTATTTATCCTGGCAGCGGAAGCACAAATGACTTGCTTTTATTTATTTGAAAAAAATGACGAACCTTGTGTAGGTCTTCTATCAAACATTTGTGTGCACACTATTTTGAAAGCACGATGCTTTCATGACATCATTGTGTGCAAACAGCCAATCACTCTGAAGTGGATGTAACCTTAAACACCAATAAATAATAATAAATATCACTCTGAATTACAAGTGTAAAACTATAGGGAATCCCTTGGCATTTCTCAAGAAAAATTTCCAGGTTGTTAATAGCAGGAATGTCATTGGTCGAAATGTCCAATGTGACTAACTACGCATGCATAATTAAATGCAGTACACATGATTGTGTCTACTCACCTCAACTTGTTTCAAATTCGAGGTAAACAATACTCCGTCACTTTCGTAATAATGGTGACTATTGAGACAAACCACTTGAACAGTTGGTCTCAAGAAATGTGCTTTTGGAAATGGAAACAAGATTGTCACAAGCGCATTTTTAGCTCAACTTTGTGGGACGAGAACGAGTGTTTTTGGGTCCGATCCAAAATTCAAGTTGGCCGCCAGCCGCCATTTTGTACTGACGATACAGAAATCTGTTTTTTTGTACAGAACTTCCATATGAAAGTGCTGATTTGAATAATTATACCCCACGCAACGAAGTTGCTGGGGTATAATGTTTTTGACTGGTCTGTCCGTCAGTCCGTCAGTCAGTCCTACTTGTTTTCCGGACTTTTTTTCTACACGCTTCCAGATATTGAGCTGATTTTTGGTATGTGAGTCTAACATGGTGGCCTACAGATCAAGTTTGCATTTTTTTCCGCTCCACTGATTTTTACCGAAATTACGGCCCTTGGACTCTGAAAAATTCATCAAAATTACAGTTTTCCGGACTTTTTTTCTACACGCTTCCAGATATTGAGCTGATTTTTGGTATGTGAGTCTAACATGGTGGCCTACAGATCAAGTTTGCATTTTTCCGCTCCACAGATTTTTACCGAAATTACGGCCCTTGAACTTTGAAAAGTTCATCAAAATTACAGTTTTCCGGACTTTTTTTGTACACGCTTCCAGATATTGAGCTGTTTTTGGGTATGTTAGTCTAACATTGTGGCCTACAGATCAAGTTTGCATTTTGTTCCGCTCCACTGATTTTTATTGAAATTACGGCCCTTGAACATTGGAAAGTTCATCAAAATTACAGTTTTGCAGACTTTTTTCCTACACGCTTCCAGATATTGAGATGATTTTTGTTATGTTAGTCTAACATCGTAGCCTACAGAACCAGTTTGCGTTTTGTTCTGTTGCATTTTGTTCCGCTCCACTGATTTTTACCGAAATTATGGCCCTTGAACATTGGAAAGTTCATCAAAATTACAGTTTTGCAGACTTTTTTCCTACACGCTTCCAGATATTGAGATGATTTTTGTTATGTTAGTCTAACATCGTGGCCTACAGAACCAGTTTGCGTTTTGTTCCGCTCCACTGATTTTTACCGAAATTACGACCCTTGGACTCTGAAAAATGCATTAAAATTACAGTTTTCCGGATTTTTTTTTTACACGCTTCCAGATATTGAGCTGATGTTTGGTATGTTAGTCTGACATGGTGGCCTACAGACCAAGTTTGCATTTTGTTCCGCTCCACTGATTTTTACCAAAATTACGGCCCTTGAACTTTGAAAAGTTCATCAAAATTACAGTTTTCCGGACTTTTTTCCTACACGCTTCCAGATATTGAGCTGATTTTTGATATGTTAGTCTAACATGGTGGCCTACAGAACAGGTTTGGGTTTTGTTCCGCTCCACTGATTTTTACCAAAATTACGGCCCCATAGACTTTGAAAAGTTCATCAAAATTACAGTTTTCTGGGCTTTTTCTCTGCTTGAATTCTTTCAATACCGTTGAAACTACAGAACACTGTTTTCTGCAGTATTCCTAGAATCTATGTTTATTTTTACAAAATGATTAGAGCTTGAAATATCGGGGCGCGTGGGGTATGTGAGCGTGCTCACTGAGGTTCTTTAATTTTTTGTATGAATGTTTAGTACCATGGGATACATCACATATAATACGGGGTTTTTTTTCGTACGTAAATTATGTAAATTAGACTAACTTTGATGTATTTAGTGTTACTTTCAGCACTGTAAGTGCAAGTACCATGGGATACATCACATATAATACGGGTTTTTTTTTCGTACGTAAATTATGTAAATTAGACTAACTTTGATGTATTTAGTGTTACTTTCAGCACTGTAAGTTTTATAAATACGGCCTCTAGCTCGGGCTAGAGGCCCGAGCTAGAGGCCGTATTTATAAAACTTACAGTGCTGAAGAGGCCGTATTTATAAAACTTACAGTGCGGTTTATAAATACGGCCTCTAGCTCGGGCTAGAGGCCGTATTTATAAACCGATCTTTACGAAACTTCTTGGGTACCTTTGGTATCATCGTGGGACGAGAACGAGTGTTTTGGGGTGCGGTCCGAAATTCAAGATGGCCGATGGCAGCCATTTTGTACAAAATTAGGTGCAATCAGATTTTTGCACAGAACTTCCACATGAAAGCTCTGATTTGAATAATTTTTTTTGTGAATGTTTAGTACCATGGGATACATCACATATAATACAGGTTTTTTTCTCGTGCAGAAATTATGCAAATTAGATGAACTGTGATTTATTTAGTGCTACTTATACACTGTAAGTGCACATGTCAATACGGCTCGGGTTAGAGGCTGTATTTATCAACCGATCTTCACGAAACTTCTTGGGTACCTTTGTTATCACCTTTGGACGAGAACGAGTGTTTCTGAGTGCGGTCCAAAATTCAAGATGGCTGCCAGTGGCCATTTTGTATCGAAATTAGGTCCAATCAGTTTTTTGTCACAACTTCTATACAGCTCGTATTTATGAACTGATCTTCACGAAACTTCTTGGGTCCCTTTGTTTTCACCCTGGGACAGGAATGAGTGTGTTTTGGGGTGCCTTTGTTATCACTGTGCTATGAGAACAAATATTTTGGGGTTCAGTCAGACCCACTCTGGAACTCAAAGATTTGTTTTCTATTTAGCATCTGACTGTCACCCACCTTTACAATACTTTACCTATACATTTGTTGCAGGCTACGGCCGGTATTTATGTACAGACCGTTAAAATACTTTATATGTACATTTGTTATTGGGTCATTACCTAGATGTTTGTCATTGCTGTGTCACATACTATACATGTACATGTCATGACAAGTTGAGCTACAGTGTCATTGACACTTTCATTAAGAATGTCCATCCATTTGTCCATCCATCCATCCATCCATCCATCATCCATCCATCCATCCATCCATCCATCCATCCATCTTCCGTTCCGTTCGAGTCACTGTCTTAATATTTGAGATCTCTATGGGTGGGGGTTGGGTGGAGGGTTGTGGGGGGCATGTTAGGTTCAGGTTTTTTCAAATCCATTCCTTAGTGTTTTTCAATAAAACTTGCCTTTCATGACTTCATTCCTTTGTAGTGTTGATGAACCATGTCTAACTGAATGTGACCCCAAATACCTCTTTTAACCACTTTGGCAGGTGAGCGATTAAGGCCCCTTAGGGCCTCGCGTTATGAGGTAAGTATTTTTTCTTTATTAAAAAATAAAATATCTCAATCAACATCGTGTCTTGTTTATTTTTAACTCACCTGACTGCATGTCAGTGTGAGCTATTGCCATCACTTGGTTCCCGGCATTCGCTGTCCATTAACTTTTGGAAACTTGTCTTCCTCTTCACAACCATTAAGCCAAATTCAAACATATATTGCACAGACCATCTATTGAGTATTCCCTTTCGGGTCCCTAGATATATATTTGGGCTCACTATGGTAGCCCAAATTTTAGCATTATAAGTTATTGTGGTGTATTGACAGTAACATGGTGTGATGTTTGCTGTCAGGAAGTTAAATGTTTAACCGAGCCGCAAACAGCAAACATCATACCATGTTACTGCTAACAATTTAGCTCAATTTGACAAAGTCAAGCTGAGCTATTGCCATCACTTTGGCACACCGCACAGGTCGGATTTATGATCAGATCATTTTGAAACTTGGTATGCTTGTTTGGGGTGACCTCTAGATGGGAGATATCGATTTTCTTCTATTTCCGTCTAACAACAACTATTGAACTTGGTTTAGTCAGGCATCAATATATTCCATTGGCGCGCCCTACAGGGCACATTTATGATCAGATTGATTTGAAACTTGGTATTCGTGTTTGTGGTTACCTCCAGATGGGAGCTATCGATTTTCTTCTATTTCCATCAAAAAATGCTGCTGCTGCCAGCATTCTTAAAACTTTGTTTAGTCAGACTTCAATATTTCCCTTTGGTACACACTACAGGGCACATTTATGATCAGATTGCTTTGTAACCTGGCAATCCTTGTTTGGGGTGACCTCTAGATGGGACCTATCGATTTTCTTCCATTTCTGTCAAAAAATCTTGCCGTCGATAATGACCTTTGAACTTAGTTCAGTCAGGCATCAATATATTCCTTTGGCACACCCTACAGGGCACATTTATGATCAGATCAGTTTGAAACTTGGTATGCTTGTTTGGGGTAACCTCTAGATGGGAGCTATTGATTTTCTTCAATTTCTGTCAAAAAATGTTGCTGCTGGCAATGACCTTTGATGAACTTAGTGCAGTTATGCATCAATAATTCCCTTTGGCACCCCCTGCAGTGCACATTTTTGACTGGATCGCTTTGAATCTTGGTGTGCTTGTTTGGGGTGACCTCTAGATGGGAGCTATTGATTTTTTTCCATTTCCGTCAAAAATAGTTGCTGTTGGCAACGAACTTTGATGAATGGTAAAAATGCTGGCAGTGTTCTTAGAGCTCAGTTAAGTCAGTCCTCAATATTTCCCTTTGACACACCCTGCAGGTCACATTTATGATTGGATCGCTTGGAAACTTGGTGTGCTTGTGTGGGGTGACATCCATATGGGAGCTATCGATTTTCGTCCACTATGTCAAAAAATGCTGCCACTGACCTCTGAACTTGGTTTAGTCAGACCTTATTATTTCCCTTTGGCTCACCCTGCAGGGCACATTTATCATCAGATTGCTTTGAAACCTGTTATGCTTGTTTGGGGTGGCCTCTAGATGGGAGCTATCGATTTTCTTACATTTCCGTCAAAAAATGTTGCCGCTGGCAACGATCTCCGAGGAACTTAGTGCAGTTATGCATCAATATTTCCCTTTGGCACACCCTGCAGTGCGCATTTTGACCAGATCATTTTGAAACCTGGCATGCTTATTTGGGTTGACCTCTAGATGGGAGCTATCAATTTTCTTCCATTTCCGTCAAAAAATGTTGCCGTTGACAACGTTCTTAGAACTCAGTTAAATCAGTTCTGAGTATTTCACTTTGGCACATCCTGCAGGGCACATTTTTGATCACTTTGAAACTTGGTGTGCTTGTTTTTCTTCCATTTCCATCAAAAATAGTTGCAGTTTGCAACAACCTTTGATGAACTTAGTAAAAACTTAGTGCCGTTAAGCATCAATATTTCCCTTCGACACACCCTGCAGGGCACATTTATGATTGGATCACTTGGAAACTTGGTGTGCTTGTGTGGGGTGACATCTGTATGGGAGCTATTGATTTTCTTCCATTTCTGTCGTTAAATTCTGCCACTGACCTTTGAACTTCGTTTTGTCAGACAGCAGTATTTCCCCTTGGCACACTCTTCATTGCACATTTATGATTGGATCACTTTGAAACTTGGTATGTGTGTTCAGGGTGACCTCTAGATGTGAGCTATTGATTTATAGCTCAATTTGACAAAGTCAAGCTGAGCTATTTCCATCACTTCTCGTCAGTCAGCTTACGTGCATACGTACGTACATCTGTCTGTACGGGAGTACATATGTCCACAATTTCCTTTAGCACACTGCACAGGTTGCATTTATGATCATTTTGCTTTGAAACTTGGTATGCTTCTTTGGGGTGACCTCTAGATGGGATCTATCGATTTTCTTCTATTTCCGTCAAAAAATGTTGCCGCTGGCAACATTCTTAGAACTTAGTTTAGTCAGACCTCAATATTTCCCTTTGGCACACCCTTCAGGGCACATTTATGATCGGATTGTTTTGAAACCTGGCATGCTTGTTTGGGGTGACCTCCAGATGGGGGCTATCACTTTTCTTCCATTTCCGTAAAAAAATGTTGCTGCTGGCAACAAGCTTTGAACTTAGCTTAGTCATTTATCAAAATATTCCTTTGGCACGCCCTACAGGGCACATTTATGATGAGATCGGTTTGAAACCTGGTATGCTTGTCCAGGTTGACCTCCAGAGTGGAGCTATTGATTTTCTTCAATGACCTTTGAACTTCGTTAAGTCAGGCATCAATATATTCCTTTGGCACGCCTTACAGGGCGCATTTATGATTAGATCGGTTTGAACATTGGTATGCTTGTTTGGGGTTACCTCTAGATGGGTGCTATTGATTTTCTTCGTTTTTCATCAAATATATTGCCGCTGGCAATGGCTTCGATGAACCTAGTGCAGTTATGCATCAATATTTCCCTTTGGCACACCCTGCAGTGCACATTTATGATCGGATCGCTTTGAAACTTGGTGTGCCTGTTTGGGGTGACCTATAGGTGGGAGCTATCGATTTTCATCCATTTCCATCAAAAAATGTTGCAACTGGCAATGACCTTTGAACTTAATTTCGTCAGACCTCAATATTTCCTTTTGGCACACCCTACAGGGAACATTTATGATTGGATTGGTATGCTTATTTGGGGTTACCTTCAGATGGGAGCTATCGATTTTCTTCGATTTCCGTCAAAAAATGTGACCTTTGACCTCAGTTTAGTCAGACCTCAATATTTCCCTTTGGCACACTCTACAGGGCACATTTATGATCAGATCACTTTGAAACTTTGTATGCTTGTTTGGGGTGACCGTTAGATAGGAGCTATTGATTTTCTTCATTGTCTGTCAACGACCTTTGATGAACTAAGTGCAGTTGTGCATCAATATTTTCCTTTGATGCACCATGCAGGGCACATTTACGATTGAATCACTTTGAAACTTGTGCTTGTTTGGGGTGACCTCTAGATAGGAGCTATCAATTTTCTTCCATTTCCATTAAAAATAGTTTCCATTGGCAGCGACCTTTGATGAACTTAGTAAAATCTTAATGCAGTTATGCATCAATATTTCCCTTTGACACACCCAGCAGGGCACATTTATGATTGGTTCGCTTGGAAACCTGGTGTGCTTGTTTGGGGTGACATATAGATGGGAGCTATTGATTTTCTTTCATTTCTGTCGAAAAATGTTGCCACTTGCAACCACCTTTGAACTTAGTTTGGTCAGACCTCAATATTTCCCTTTGGCACACCCTTCAGAGCACATTATGATCAGATCACTTTGAAACTTCGTATGTGTCCCGTGGGAACCCTGGGAAGTGAAGCAGTGCCTGTTCACTGCGGTAAACAGACTCTGTTTTACTGGTAAAATAGGACCCAGTCACCAATGCTTGTGAGGTGCAAACTCTAGATGTGCACTATTGATTTTTAGCTCAACTTTGACCTAAGTCAAATTTGAGGTTATGCCATGGCCCGTCGTCCATCTGTCTGCCCGTCTGTCCATCTGTTCGTCAACAATTCAATATTGCTCGGCTAGAGGCCATATTTATGAACCGATCTCTACGAAACTTCTTGGATACCTTTGTTATCATTGTGGGACGAGAACAGGTGTTTTGGGTACGGTCCAAAATTCAAGATGGCACCAGCAGCCATTTTGTACCTTAGTTAGTGCGATCAGTTTTTTGTACAGGTTCTGATTCGAATAAATTTTGTCTGTATGTTTAGTAACATGGAATACATCACATATATTACAGGTTTTTAGCTCACCTGACTGAAAGTCAGGGTGAGCTTTTCTTATCACTCTTCGTCTGTCGTCCGTCCATCGTCCTGCGTGAAGGTGGTGTTTGAGCCTCTTTCTCCTAAACCACTGGCCACATTTTAATTAAATTTCATGTAAGTAGTGGTTATATAGGGGCATTTGGGTTTTTCTCCAAATTGGATTTCTGCTCATATTGTGGAGTGGGGTGGGGCCAAAATGCACAAAATTTTAAAAAATCTTCTCATGAACCAGCCATAGCAGAGACTTGATATTTGGTATGCAGCTTCCATTTGAGGTGTAGACTCAAGTTTGTTCAAGAGTAGTTTGACGGGCAATATTTACCTTTGTTCTGAGAGGGGCAAGAATTTTTGCCCCGCCCAAAATTGCTATTTTCTGAACCCAGACGCCGATTTGAACCAAATTTAATATGAGATATTATTGGGTTATAAATACTTGATTTATGCCAACATTTTTTTTCCTGCAGCCCCGTGGGTACCGCAGGAGCTAAAAATAGAAAAAAATTAAAACGCCCATATCTCCAAAACTGCACGGCACCGAGAATTTTTATTTGGTATGAAGCTTCCTTAGGACCAACAGAAAGGATTGGTAAAAAAAAATTGCCATCGGTTTTATCATAGGGTACAGTTTTGGGACTTTGAAAAAGTGCTGAGTCAGCACTTTTTAACACTGTAGGCAATGGGAAAAACATTAAAAAATCTTCTTCTCCAGATCCAGTAGGCAGAATCTTTTGATATTTGGTATGCAACATTGTGGGGTGGATCTGATTCAAGTTTGTTCAAATCGGCCCCCTGGATTCATATTTGCGCTCACTATAGAAGCCCAAATTCGAACTAAGTGCATTTCAGGCAAATTTCTTAAAAAATCTTCTTCTCCAGATCCAGCAGGCAGAATCTTTTGATACTTGGTATGCAACATTGTGGGGTGGATCTGATTCAAGTTTGTTCAAATCAGCCCCCTGGGTTTATATTTGGGCTCAGTATAGGTGCCCAAAATTTGAACTTAGTGCATTTCAGGCTAATTTCTTAAAAAATCTTCTTCTAAAAATCCAGCAGGCAGAATCTTTTGATATTGGGTATGCACCATGCTTAGGGGGGTGAGATTCAATTTTGTTCAAGCCAAGTCTCGGGGTTCATATTTGGGCTCACTGTGGGAGCCTGCATTATAATTTAGTTCAAAATGATGAATTTTCTTTAAAAATCTTCTTCAGATCCAGCAGTCGGAATGTTTTGATATTTGGTATATAGCATCCTTAGGGGTGAGATTTAAGTTTGTTTAAGCCATGTCCCTAGGTCCATATTTGGGCTCACTGTGGGAGCCCAAATGATAACTTAGTTCAAAATGAGGAATTTTCTTTAAAAATCTTCTTCAGATCCAGCAGATGAATGCTTTTGATATTTTTTATGCAGCATCCTTGGGGGGGGGGGGGGGGGGGTGGGGGGGTGGGGGGGTAAGATTCAAGTTTGTTCAAGCCATGTCTCTAGGTCCATATTTGGGCTCATTGGAATTCGAATTGTAACTTAGTTCAAAATGAGGAATTTTCTTTAAAAATCTTCTTCAGATCCAGCAGTCAGAATGTTTTGATATTTGGTGTGCAGCATCCTTAGGGGGGTGAGATTCAAGTTTGTTAAAGCCAAGTCCATATATGGGCTCCCTGTGGGAGCCCGAATTATAACTTAGTTCAATATGAGGAATATTTTTTTAAAATCTTTTTTTTTTAGATCCACTTGTCAGAATCTTTGTATATTTGGTATAAGCTGTTCTTAGGAGGAGCAGATGCAACTTGTTGAAATCAATTCTCTGGGTTGATATTTAGGCTACCATGTCAGGTGAGCGCCCTCAGACCCCCTGGGGCCTCTTGTTTTCTCATGCAGTATTTCTGCAAATTAGATGAACTTTGATTTTTTCAGTGCTACTTACACACAATAAGTACACATGTCAATACTTGGGTACCTTTGTTGTCACCGTGGGACAAGAAGGAGTGTTTGTGGGTGCGGTCCAAAATTCAAGATGGCTGCCAGCAGCCATTTTGTACCGAAATTAGGTCCAATCAGTTTTTTGTACACAACTTCTCTTTGGCTCAGGCTAGAGACATATTTATGAACCGATCTTGACGAAGCTTCTTGGGTACCTTTCTTATCACTGTGGGATGAGAACGAGTGTTTTTGGGTCTGGCCCGAAATTCAAAATGGCCCCCGGCAGCCATTTTAAACCAAAATTAGGTACAATCAGTTTTTGTACAGAACTTCTGTATGAAAGTTCTGATTTGAATAAATTTTTGTATGAATGTTTTGTAACATTGAATACATCACATATAATATAGGTTTTTTTCTAGTGCAAACATTATGCAAATTACTTTTGATTTATTCAATGCTACAAATACACAGTAAGTGCACATGTCAATACGGCTCGGACTAGGGGCTGTATTTATGAACCGATCTTCACGAAACTTCTTGGGTACCTTTGTTATCACCTTGGGACCAGAACGAGTGTTTTTGGGTGTGGTTCAAAATTCAAGTTGGCTGCTGGTGTCCATTTTGTACCAAAATTAGGTGCAATCAGTTTTTTGTACAGAACTTCTATATGAAGATTCTGATTTGAATATATTTTTGAATGAATGTTTAGTAACATGGAATACATCACATATAATACAGGTTTTTTTCTCGTGCTGAAATTATGCAAATTAGATGAACTTTGATATATTCAGTGCTACTTAACACAGTAAGTGCACATGTCAATACGGCTCGGGCTAGAGGCTGTATTTATGAACCGATCTTCACGAAACTTCTTGGATATCTTTGTTATCACCTTGGGACAGGAACGAGTGTTTTTGTGTGCCTTTGTTATCACTGTGCTATGAGAACAAATATTTTTGGGTTCAGTCAGACCCACTCTGGGACTCAAAAGATTTGTTTTCTGGTTTAGCATCTAACTGTCGCGCACCTTTACAATACTTTACCTATACATTTGTTACAGGCTACAGTCAGCATTTATGTACAAACTGTTAAAATACTTTATTTGTACCTTTGTTACCAGGTCATTACCTAGATGTGTGTCATTGCTGTGTCATATGCTATAAATGTACATGTCTTACACAAGTTGAGCTACAATGTCATTGACACTTTCATTTTACATTTCCATAAAACATTATTGTCGTTATCACCAGCCTTTGAACTTAGTGCATTTGTGCAGCATCTTATCCCTTTTGCACTCTCTGCAGAGTATATTTATGAATTTCCATAAAAAAGAAAAAAAAACATTGCCACAAACACTGACCTTCAAACTTAGAGCATTTGTGCATGAACATCTTCCTTTGGCATGTCTCAGAGGGTGCATTCATTATCAGGTTGTTTTGAAACTCCAAATGCTTATTCAGGCTGACAACAATAGGAGGTATCGATTTTCTTTTCATTTCCATCAAAAACTGTTACTGTTAGCAACAATCGTTGAATTTATTGCATTTGTGCATCAACATTCTTCTTTGACATGGCCTACATACAGGGCATATTTATCTTAGGATTGTTTTTGAACTTGGTGTGCTCATTGGGTGAGACCTCTAGATAAGAGCTAAAGATTAGCATTAATTTCTGTGAAAAAAGTTGTTGTTTGCAATAACCTCTGAACTTACTGCTTTTGTGTATCAACATTCTTCCTTTAGGCAGTCCTAAAGTTTACATTTAGAAATACGGGGATTGCTCCGACGTTGTGCACACACAATAATATTATGTTGAAGTTTCACCAAATAACATTGGTACCAATGATCTTCAATTTTTCCATTTCACTTATAACTTACCAAGTTCAAGTTTGTCAAGTTGAGCTACAGTGTCATTGACACTTTCATTCACATTTTCAAACTCTCTGTCAGTGAAATGCCCATTTAATTGTCGGGTTTCCATGTAATTGTTGCTCCCCTGTTGGACATAGATTTGTCTTGATGAGAGATGGGTTCTCAAAAAGTAATGTAGCCACATAGTTTCTGCTTTTTCAGGTGCATTTTTGACTCAACTTGACAAAGTCAAACTGAGCTATTGCCGTCACTTCTCGTCCGTCGGCGTACGTACGTGCACAATTTCCTTTGGCACAGGTCAGATTTATGATCAGATCCCTTTGAAGCTTGATATGCTTGTTTGGGGTGACCTCTAGATGGGAGCTGTCGATTTTCTTCCATTCCCGTCAAAAAATGTTGCCGAATTTAGTTTAGTCAGAACTCAATATTTTTCTTTGGCACACCCTACAGGACATATTTATGATCGGATTGCTTTGAAACCTGGCATGCTTGTTTGGGGTGATCTCTAGTTGGGAGCTATCGATTTTCTTCCATTTCTGTCAAAAATTGAGTTTCTGTGTCATTGACACTTTCATTACAAAATATGGTCAAAACCAAATGAATCTTCCATTATAACAATGATTGTTTTGAGTTGTGATTCGTCGATGAAGGACGTTGAGTGTGGATTACAAAATAAATTTAAGTGGAGCTGGCTTGATGATAAAGATGTATTTGAGAGTTTTCATGTACAGAAGAAAATGTATGAAAAAGGGAATGTTTTATGCAGATATTGTGGGGATTATGGTAAAACTGCTTAGCTGGAAAGAATGCACTCCATAGTCATTCTTAGTTGGAAAAACACATAACTAGGAGGAAAATTTGTGTCGAAAACCAGTCACCTCCATGTGTGTTCTCAGATACAATGCAGTTGGAAGAAGGAGGTTTGCCTGACAATAACTTTATGTGTTTACCCTTGCGTGATTCTGCCAATGTGTTGGCCTGAACTGGAAATAGTCTCGCTTCACCAAAATTATAACCTAAAAGTTGAATTTTTAGCTCACCTGGCCTAAAAGGCCATGTAAGCTTTTGCTATCACTTGGCATTTGTTGTCTGTAAACTTTTCACATTTTCATCTTCTCCCGAACTGCTGAGCCGGTATGAACCAAACTTGGCAAGAGTGGCCTATGGGAGGTCCTCTAGAAACGATCCCCATTTTGTTTCCGTCGGATGAAAAACATGGTCGCCAGAGGCATTCTTTGTTTCTGGTTGGTGGATTTTCAAAAATATTCTCCTCTGAAACTACAGAATCAAATGTTTCGAAACTTTGCATGCTCAATCACTGGGACCCCATCTACCAACGATCCTCATTTAATGTTGATCGGGCTGCAAACATGGCCACAGTTTTGCGGCTTATAGTTACCATATAAACCCTATGGGAAATCACATTTTCATCTTCTTCCCTGGAACTACTGAGCCGAGGTGAACCAAACTTGGTAGGAATGGTCTATGGGAGGTCCTCTACAAACGATCCTCAATTTGTTCCCGTCGGTTGAAAAACATGTCCACCAGAGGCATTCTTTGATTCTGATTGGTTCTTTTTGAAAAATCTTCTCCTCTGAAACTACAAGGCCAAATGTTTTGAACCTTCACATTATTAGTCCCCTACGGGAACCGTAAGGGGACTGTAGGATTGCACTCCGTCTGTCCGTCTGTCTGTCCATCCATCCGTCCGTCCATCCGTCCATCTGTCCATCCGTCTGTCCATCCGTCCATCCGTCCGTCCATCCATCCATCTGTCCATCTGTCTGTCTGTCTGTCTGTCCGTCTGCCCATCTGTCTGTCTGTCTGTCTGTCTGTCTGTCTGTCTGTCTGTCTGTCTGTCTGTCTGTCTGTTTTTAGCTCACCTGACTGAAAGTCAGGATGAGCTTTTCTTATCAATCTTCGTCCGTCGTCCATTGTCCTGCGTGAAGGTGGTGCTTGGGCCTCTTTCTCCTAAACCACTGACCACATTTTAATTAAATTTCATGTAAGTAGTGGTGGGGGGATTTTGTTTTTTATCCAAATTAGGTTTTGGCTCATATTGAGCAGAGGTGTGGGGAAAAAATGGCCAAATTTTTTGAAAATCTTCTAGTGAACCACCAGAGGCAGATATTTGATATGTGGTATACAGAGTCCTTTTGAGGTTTAGAATCAAGTTTGTTCAAGAGAAGTTTGTCGGACATTATTTGCCTTCGTTATGGGAGGGGCAAAAATTTTGGCCACGCCTAAAATTTCTATTTTCTGAACCGTGAGGTCTATTTGAACCAAATTTGATATGAGATGATAATGGGTCATAAGTAGTTGATTGATGGAAAAAATTTTTTTCTCATTGCCACGTGGGAACCTCGGGAGCTAAAAATAGGAAAACCTTAAAACTGCCATAACTCCAAAACTACACGGCACAGAGAATTCTTAATTTGTCTAAAGCTTACTTTTATCCAGTAGAATAGAATGGTTAAAAAAAATCCCTATCGGTTTGATCACAAGGTACTTTTTTCAGGACTTTGAAAAAGTGCTGAGTCAGCACTTTTTAACACCGCAGGCAATGGGAAAAACATTAAAAAATCTTCTTCTCCAGATCCAGCAGGCAGAATCTTTTGATATTTGGCATGCAACATTGTTGGGTGGATCTGATTCAAGTTTTTTTCAAATCGGGTCTCTAGATTCATATTTGGTCTCACTATAGAAGCTCAAATTCGAACTTAGTGCATTTCAGGAAAATTTCTTCAAAAATCTTCTTCTCCGGATCCAGCTGGCCAAATCTTTTCATATTTGGTAAGCAACATTGTGGGGTGGATCTGATTCAAGTTTGTTCAAATCGGCCCCCCTGGGTTTATATTTGGGCTCAGGATAGGAGCCCAAATTTGAACTTAGTGCATTTCAGGCAAATTTCTTCAAAAATCTTCTCCAGATCCAGCAGGCAGAATCTTTTGATATTTGGTATGCAACATTGTGTGTGTGTGTGGGGGGGGGGGGGGGGGGGGGGGGGGGGATCTGATTCAAGTTTGTTCAAATCGGCCCCCTGGGTTTATATTTGGGCTCAGAATAGGAGCCCAAATTTGAACTTAATGCATTTCAGGCAAATTTCTTTGAAAATCTTCTTCTCAAGATCCAGTAGTCGGAATGTTTTGATATTTGGTGTTCTTGGGTGGGGGTGGGGGGGGGGGGGAGATTCAAGTTTGTTAAAGCCAAGTCCCTGAGTTCATATATGGGCCTGAATTATAACTTAGTTCCATATGAGGAATATTCTTTAAAAATCCTCTTTTTTTTTTTTAGATGCACTGGTCAGAATCTTTTGATATTTGGTATAAGCTTTTCTTAGGAGGAGCAGATGCAACTTGTTGAAATCAATTCTCTGGGTTGATATTTAGTCTACCATGTCAGGTGAGCGCCCTATGTCCCTTGGGGCCTCTTTTTTATGTTACCACCTCTCCCTCCAGCATGCTTTAAGCTATACCTTTCATATTTGGTACATGGATGAATGGTACATGGATAAATGGTTCTGAGGGGATGATGCACGCTCAAAATTTTTTGTTTATGTTACCACCTCTCCCTCCAACATGCTTTAAGCTACACCTTTCATATTTGGTACATGGATAAATGGTTCCGAAGGGATGATGCACGCTCAAATTTGTTTTTCAAAATCCAAGATGGCGGAATGGCGGCCATTTTTGTTGTGTTTTTTAAGCTTTTTTTCTCTATTTTCATGTTACCACCCATCCCACCAACATGGTTCAAGCTACACTTTGCATATTTAGCACATGGATAGAGGGTTGGGAGGGGATGATGCACGTTCAATATTTTTTCTTGAAAATCCAAGATGGCGGCATGGCGGCCATTTTTGTTGTGTTTTTTAAGCTTTTTCTCTATTTTGTGTTACCACCCCTCACTCCAACATGGTTCAAGCTACACTTTTTATATCTGGCACATGGATAAAGGGTTGTAATGGGATGTTGCACGTTCAATATTTTTTTTCCAAAATTCAAGATGGCGCCATGGCGGCCATTTTTGTTGTGTTTTTTAAGCTTTTTTCGCTATTTTATGTTACCACTGCTCCCTCCAACATGGTTCAAGCTGCACTTTTCATATATGGTACATGGATAAAGGGGTTGTGAGGGGATTATGCACGCTCAGTATTTTTTTTTCAAAACCTAACATCTGTCTGTCTGTCCGTCTGTTTGTCTGTCTGTTTTTATGTTACCACCTCTCCCTCTAATATGCTTCAAGCTACACCTTTCATATTTAGTACATGGATAAATGGTTCTGAGGGGATGATGCACAGTCAATATTTATTTTTCAAAATCCAAGATGGCAGATTGGCGGCCATTTTTGTTGTGTTTTTTAAGCTTTTTTCTCTATTTCGTGTTACCACCCCTCACTCCAACATGGTTCAAGCTACACTTTTTATATCTAGGACATGGATAGAGGGTTGTAATGGGATGTTGCACGTTCAATATTTTTTTTCCAAAATTCAAGATGGCGCCATGGCGGCCATTTTTGTTGTGTTTTTTAAGCTTTTTTCACTATTTTATGTTACCACTGCTCCCTCCAACATGGTTCAAGCTGCACTTTTCATGTATGGTACATGGGTAAAGGGGTTTTGAGGGGATTATGCACGCTCAATATTTTTTTTTCAAAATCTAAACATCTGTCTGTCCGTCTGTTTGTCTATCTGTTTTTATGTTACCACCTCTCCCTCTAATATGCTTCAAGCTACCCCTTTCATATTTAGTACATGGATAAATGGTTCTGAGGGGATGATGCACAGTCAATATTTATTTTTCAAAATCCAAGATGGCAGAATGGCGGCCATTTTTGTTGTGTTTTTTAAGCTTTTTTCTCTATTTTATGTTACCACCCCTCCCTCCAGCATGGTTCAAGCTATGCCTTTCATATATGGTACATGGATAAAGGGTTGTGAGGGGATTATGCACTCTCGATATTTTTTTTTCAAAATCCAAGATGCTTATATACTTTAGTGTCTTCTGTGACAAAAACACCTTATGTCACAAAAGCGCTGTAGGGGACTAATACCACCTCGGTGGTCAAACACTTGTTGATGACTGGAACTGCCTCTACCAACGATCCCCATTTAATGTTGATAGGTGTACAAACATGGCCACAATTGCAGCTTATAGTTACTATAGAAACTGGATGGGAAATCACATTTTCATCATCTCTGGAACTCCTGAGCCAATGTGAACCAACCTTGGCAGGAATGGTCTATGGGAAGTTCTCTTCAACTGTTTCTCTTTTGTTCCTGGTGGATGAAAAACATGGCTGCCAGAGGCATTCTTTGATTCTGATTGGTAGATTTTGAAAAATCTTCTCTGAAACTACAAGGCCATATGTTTTGTAACTTCACATGATTTTTGACTGGGACACCCTCTACTAGCGATCCTCAATTAATATTGATCAGGTTGCAAACATGGCCACACTTGCAGCTTATAGTTATCATGGAAATCATGTGGGAAATCATATTTTCATCCTCTGTTCTGCCAGGTGAGCGATTACAGGCTCTTTAGAGCCTCTTGTTTCATTGATATTTTCAGGCATTTCCGGATAGCCCTGAATACATTCTCAAAGCTTTCAAAATTCAAAATTTTCTTTGGGGAGGTTCCCCAAACCCCAGTTTAGTCCTCTCCCATACCCTTTCCCTTCTTGGCCATTGGGGTTTCAGGTCTTTTCCCCAACAACCACTTACATCCCCGAGTTATAAGTGTTTTGAAGTTTCAACTAAACAGGTGGTCTGGATCTTCCAATTTTCATGATTGAAGAAGACAGGTGGTCTTGATTCTCAAATCTCGATGATTGATATTGAAATTTTTATATTTTTAGAATGACGACTTTACAGCAACAGATTTTATCTTCATCACAACAGGTAAGCCATGTTGAGTAAGCATTAATTTTTCTTTTTGAGCCCTAATGACCAAGATAATCCTGTATCTAACTGGTATGACATATCTTGAAGAGTATGAGTTGAAGAGTATGTTAACTGCTGCCTCTGCATCTTTTGTGAAATCATCAGATATGCATCATTCTGGATACCTATTGGTGTATAAAAGAAGTTGGGTTTGATTAAATGGTACCTACAATTCTTCCCTGTCATTTACTAAAGCTCATGTAATTCTAGTTGGAGAACACTTTATTAATGACATCTTTGAGTGTTAATACTTCATTTGAACTAAAAATTTAAAACAGATGCTGATTTCAGAATTTTGGACTAAAGATAATAGTATGAAATGTGAACTTTATTTCCTCTTCAATTGTTTCTATTTTACCTCTGTAATCAAGGTTGTCTCATCATGAAGGTCTTTCCTTTTTTTATTCTTTTTTTTTTAGCTCTCCTGACTGAAAGTAAGGGTGAGTTATAGTGACCGCTTGTCATCAGTTGTCTCCCGTCCATCATGAAAGTGGTGTTTCAGAGTCTTATCCCAAACCAATTACAATCAGATTTCATGTGAGTGATCACTGAGGTGTGGATTTTAATTTTGTTGAATTCAGTATGCCTCTACCCTTGGGGAGAGGGTGTAGAATAACTATACACATTTTTAAAATTCATATGTAGAATAACATATTTCATTCTGATCTTCCATTTGAGATGTGGAATAAAGTTTGTTCAAACGAAGTTCGTAGGGCAATATTTGGCATTGGAGTTGCTAGATTTTTAGCCCCACCCTACCCCATGGGCCAAAACTACAATAACTTTGCATACCTCATCTTGCAGGAGACTCTCCTTCCAGTTTTTAACAACAGAGACCTATGGTTTGGTGATGGTCGTTGTGCATTTGGGTGGGCGTCCAAGTGTCCTCACACTATTAGCGCAATAACTTGAACAAACATTCTCCAATTTGACGTAATATTTGCCATATAGGTTTTTAGCTCACCTGAGCGAAGCTCAAGGAGAGATTTACTAATCACTTTCCGTCCGCCATTCATCCGCCGTTCGGTGTAAACTTTATTACATTATCAACTTCTCCACACAAACTACTCAACCAAATTGAACCAAATCTGGTGTGCATGTTCCCTATCATATGTCAATTCAAATTTGTTCAAATAAAGTTGTCATGCCCACGGGGGGCACCACAAGGGGCAGAACTCTGATAGCACCCATAAATACAAAAAAATCTTCTTCAGATCCAATGGTCAGAATCTTTTAAAATTTGGTATACATCTCTAGGGAGGTCAGATTCAGGTTTGTTCAAATCAGGTCCCTGGGTAAATATTTGGGCTCTCTATTGGAGCCCGAATTTTAACTTAGTGCAATACATGGACTATTCTTTAAAAATCTTCAGATCCACCAATCAGTATCTTTTCATATTTGGCACACAACTTCTCTGTGGGGGATAGATTCAAGTTTGTTCAAATCGAGTCCCTGGGTTAATATTTGGGCTGCCTATTGGAGCCCAAATTTTAACTTTGTGCAATACATGGAATTCACCAGTCAGAATCCTCTCATATCTGGTATACTTCATCTCTAGGGGGGGGGGGGGGGTGGGGGGGGGAGGGGGGCAGATTTAAGTTTGTTCAAATCGAGTTCCTCAGTTAATATTTGGGCTTCCTATATAAGGAAATTTCTTTAAAAATCATCTTCTTCAGATCCACCAGTTATAATCCTTTAACATTTGGTATACTTAATCTCTAGGGTTGGGGGGGGGGGGGGGGGGGGGGGAGAGAGGTCAGATTCAAATTTGTCCAAATCGGGTCTCTGGGTTGAAAATTTTGGGTCTGGTTCAGACTTAGAAATTTTGGACCAAAATTCAAAAAGCATTTTTTTCTGATTTTGTATGCGTTTTGTTCAATTTTGAGACAAAAAAAAAAAAAATAATTGGGGTCCGGTTCTGACAGGAAATTTTGAACCAAAATTTGAAATGGGGGGGGGGGGGGGGGGGGGGGGAGGGGGGGGGTAGGGCATTTTGTTGAATTTTGAGATGAAATGTTGTTTTTTTTGTACCATTAAAATTTTGGGTCTGGTTTGGACTCCGAAATTTTGGACCAAAATTCAGAAATTTTTATTTCGATTCTTTTCAAAATCGAGTTCGTGGATGAATTAGAGTGGTTTTATGGGAAAATGTTTTTGCCCTATGTCCTTCCTGCCCTTCTTTGTCGGGGGGGGGGGGGGGGGAGGGGGGTGGCAGTTAGATGTAACCAAATGTTTGGCTGCATGACTTCATTCGTCTGAAGTGTTGATGAGCCATGATTAGCTGAATGTGATTCCAAATACTTCTTTGAACAACTTTTCAGGTAAGCAATTAAGGCCCCACAAGCAAGTTGGAAAACTGGCTTATCCCAGTTTTTCATTACAGAGTTATGGGCCTTAATTAGTCGGTTTTTTTAGCTCATTAATGCAATAATTTGAACAAACGTTCTCCAATTTGACTAATATTTGACATACAGGTCTTTTGCAATAATATCTCAAGCGAGTTCGAAAACAGGCATGGTCTGATTTCCCGTTAGTTATGGGCCTTAAATAATTTTTACCAATTCTGAACTTGTTTGCATTATAACTTTAACAAAGGTACCAGATTTGACAACCGGGATATGATTGATAACTGGGTTATGGACATGCAACACTCTCCGATTGCCACTGCAACTCAATGCCTGCATCTCTGATGCAAACCCTTTTTTTTCCTTCAAAAACGTCCTTCTTTCCTTGGGGAGAGGTAATGCCTAATGTCAAAAAATTCTTTAAAAATGTTCTGAGCCACCAGTAAGAATGCTTTGATACATGTGAGCTGTCTTTCTTTAGTAGTGAACATTCAGGTTTGTTCAAAGAAAGTTTCAAGGTCAGTATTTGGGGTGGCATGGAAAGATCACAATAATAGGCCACACTTCAAATTTCTATTTCACAACCATTGGATTGATTTGAACCAAACATGGTATGCAGTATTACTTCTCTGTGGGAACCCCAGTAACTAAAAATTGAAAAATTTTCAAATGCCTTTATTTATTTAGGGAGCGTGGTGGCTCAGTGGTAGACTGTTGGACTTCTATGCTAAAGGTTCCGAGTTCGATCCCCGTCTGGGACGACCCGTGTTGTGTTCTTGGGCAAGGCACCTTATCCCGGTTGCCTACATGTGGGCATGATGATGCCGTGTACTAAGGCGTACTGCACGTCGATGGTGCACATGTCTTCAACCGCTGTAACCCTGCTTGAGCGGAGCTTGAACAGAGTTAGAATGTTTAGGAGCTGACATTTGCTCATCAATGCTCGGTGGTTCTCTGTGGGTACTCCGTTTTCCTCCACCCGTAAAGCTGTCACGGTCACGATTAGCCATTGTGCCTAAGTATGTGACCTTAAACACCAATAAATAAATAAATAATGCCTTTATTTCTGAAACCGCATGGGACAAAGAATTATTTGGTAAGAAGCTTCCTTAGGACCAGTGGAATCGAATGATCCCCAGAATTGCTGTTGGTTGTTTTCTGGGGTACCATTTTAATACTGTTGGTAATGGGAATATGCTGAGGCACTCTCTTATTAACCACTGTCTACAGTCTTCTTGAGAACCACTAGACCAACTAACTGCTGGGAAGGGGGTGGGTAAAATTGCCCCAAATTTTAAAAAATCTTTTCATGATCTGATGGACGGAATAAGTTGATGTTTGATATTCAGCATCCATTTGTGGTTCACACTATAAATTGTTCAAGGGAAGTTTGAGGGGGCAATATTTACAGTTCTTGGAGGAGCAAGATTTTTGGTTGTGCTCAGAATTTTTATTTTCTGAACCGATGGGCTGATTTTAACCATATTTGGTATGTAGTATTATTGGGTCTTAAGGACTAGATTCATGTAAAAAAACAAAACAACTGCATTCCCATGGCAACATCAGGTGCTAAAAGTAGAATAATTTTTTCAAGAGCCTAAACTTCCAAAACTGCACAGAACAGAGAGTTATTTGGTATGAAGCATTGTTATAGGCCCCCTATTATAACAAAATTGATATGTCAGTGGTTTGTAATTGTAAACAATATTTTCTAAAATTATTTTCATTCCAGAGGCGAAATTTCGATGCAAATCTGCAAATGTATTCGTGTAAAGATTTGCCCAAATCTCCAAGTACACAAATCTTTTTAAGATTTCCGTACTTGGAGATTTGGGCGAAATTTAAAAAAATTACAATTTTGATTGGCCGTTCTATTGACTGTGGAACACTTGTTAGTTTCGGCACTATGGATATTTCATGACTACAATACATGTATCAAGTCAAGTTTATCCAGTCAGTGAATAAGTCACACTTTTTCCCTAAAAAATGATTCCCAAATTTATGGTGCATCTTATACATCAGTAGGATAGACTATGTAATTTTTGGGGGAAAAAAACTCAAGCGATGTTCAGGGCAGCTTAGTTCATAAACAGTTGACAACTCACTTATATTTTGGGCGATTAACAATTGAATAAAATTTACTGAACTTGCTACCTTATGGTCAACTGAAACCAATATCTTTAATAAGGAATTTTTTTTGCAAGCATGCGCAACGTTAATTTATTTTGATTTAAAATCACAATATATAGACAACTCAGACATGAGGAAAAACAATGACTTTTTCTTCAAAAAAATAATCCCACAATTCGTCACTGAAGTATTTTCCTTTATTCATGAAAATTAATACAGCTCTTTATGAAGTTTGGGTCCTTTGCACCCTGCATTTTCCTCTCCATTATTTGCTTCTTATGACTTAGTGTATTTTTAGTGTTGATAGATATGCTCAGTGGTATGTTTGTGTTAGTAATTAATGTTCACCTAAGCAGCCATTATTAATGTCTGAATGGATTATTATTGTACAAGCTTCCCTTTTCCTTTGTTTCTGTTTCTACAATGTGTATGCACATTCCCCCCAAACTGAACCTGATGTGATGCGTGGATACCACAGCTCTTTGAGGGTTAAGATACAAATACTAGGTTTATTCGAAATTCATTATTAATTCCTGGAATAAAATCTGTAAAAAAAAATATTTGAAGTTATAAAAAAAAGTTCAGTTTGAGATTGCAGGTTGTCATTTTTAGCTCACTTGACTGCAAGTCAGTGGTAGCTATTGCCATCACTTGGCATCCGGCATCTGTTAACTTTTGCAAACTTGACTTCTTCACAACCACTAGGCCAAATTCAAACATATATTGCATAGACCATCTGTGGAGTATACCCTTTCTATTTTGTTTAGTTGAAGCGGCTGCCATCTTCGGGCTCAGGTTAATGCCCCAAAAGCTTAAAAATCTTCAAAAATCATCTTCTCACGAACCACCAGAGGTAATGCCTTAATATTTGGTATGGAGCATCCTTTGGTGTTGAAGATTAAAGTTTGTTCAAGGGAAGTGGGTAGGTCAATATTTGGGCTCACTGTGGGGACATATCCATTTTGGGCTCTGACCTAAATTTCTGTTTCAAGAACCGGTGGGCCAATTCCAACCAAATTTGGCTTGTTATATAAGTGGGTCCTAAGTGATTGATTGATGCCCTCCCCCCCTAATTTTTTACACCCCATAGCAACCCCAGTGGCTAAAAATGGAAAAACTTCAAAAGCCCATATTTCCCAAACCACACAGAGCAGAGAACTGTTATTTGGTATGAAGCAACCTTAGGACCAGTAGAATGAAATGGTTAAAAAACATTCCCCTATGTTAGGGTGGGGGGGGGGGGGGGGGGGGGGGGGGGGGTAGGAGGCAATGAAAAAAATGATGAGGCAACATTTTTGCAGTAATATTTTTCCCTCTACAAATTAAGAGTGTTTCAGACTGTTTACTATTATCATCTCTTATGTAAACAAGTGACAGGAGAAACTCCTGGCAGCTAACAAATACACATGTTCTCTTGTATTATTTTAACTTAACCCTCTGCACTCTGATTTCAAAATGGCAGAGTTATCAGCAGCAGATATTTCCCATAATGTAGTTAGACATTTAACCAAATACTTTGTTTGACAGAGCTCAGTAAGCTCTGTCAAAGAAAATAAAATTGGTTAAATTTGTTGATAAACCAGAGAAAATAAGAGTCATTGGAGACAATTCTATGGAACTACCAGAGTGTTAGGGGTTAATGTAATGACATTTCTGTTCAATGCTTAAATAAGCGGCAGAGGAAAATTTTTTATCAGTTCCTGTATAAATACCTTTAATTTAACCCTCTCAAGACTTCGTGTTTCCCAAATATTTTATTTTGTGTTGAACCCTTTCAATGCTCTGCACATATATGTTTTTTCTGGTTTCTTGGAAACATCTGATTCCTGTCTGAATATCTTTAATTTAACCCTCTCAAGACTTCATTGTGGGTTCCAATGATTTTATTGATGTCTTGATCAAACCCTTTCAGTGCTGTACACATGTTTTTTCTGGTTCCTTGGGAAAAAAATTGATCTGATTCCTTTATGAATACCTTTAATTTAACCCTCTCATGATTTAAGTGTGTTTTCCAAAGATTTGATTTCATGTTGAACCTTTTCAATGCCGTGCTCATATATGTATTTTTCTGGTTTCTTGGAAACATTTATCTGATTCCAGTATGTATATCTTTAATTTAACCCTCTCAAGTCTGCAGTGTGAGTTCCAAAGATTTTTACTGATGCCATAATCAAACCCTTTCAATGCTGTTCACATATATGTTTTTTTCTTGCTTCTTGGAAACAATTTATCTGATTCGTGCTTGACTATCTTTAATTTAACACTCTCAAGACTTCAATGTGGGTTCCAAAGATTTTATTTCATGCAATACTGTTAATGAAAACCTTTTTCTGATTTCTTTAAAAATATTTTACCCCCCAAAATAAGCCTCCATAAATTCTCTTTCTGTTTTGTTTATTTTTGATGCTTTAAACATTTTCGCACAGACTTGAATTTACTGATGGCAGTAAAATTCTGTTTGTCTAGTTTGAACTTTTACTTATTCTTTAAAACCACTGGGCCAAATTCATTCATTTATGGCACAGACCATCTTTGGAGTAAATCTTTTCTCCTTTGTTCAAATGAAGCTGCTGTCATCTTCAGGCTGGTGGAATTTACTCTTGATTTTTTCACCCAAAAGTTTTTTCTTTTTATAAGCCACTTGCAATAATGCTTAGATTTCTTGTTTGGAACTTACTTTAGTGATGCAGATTCACTTTTTTTTCAAAGAAACTTGGTAAGTCAAAATTTGGGCTCCCAGATTTGGGCTACACTCAAAGTTTCTATTTTCAGATTCAATGGGCAGATGTGAACCAAATTTGTCATGTAGTATATAACTGAGTAATAAGTATTTCATTTATGCTGGAATTTGGGGGGGGGGGGGGGGGGGGGAGTAGAGAGAACCACAGTAGTTGAGAATAAAACAAAATTTCATTCGGTTGTTGTTTTTTTAATACTTCACAAAACAGAGCTTGCTAGGAAGCTTTCCTAGGACCAGCAGAAATCAATGGCAAACAAGTTACCTTTGGTTGTGTCGTTGCAAATCAAAAAATTAATCTTGCTACTGATCACTTACTGATACACTTATCACTTTTGACAACTTGAGCCAGGTGAGCATTTTACGCTCACTTGAGCCTCTGGTTTTAGCTCACCTGACTAAAAGTCAGGATGAGCTGTTGTGATCACTCACTCACCGTCGTCTGTGAACATGGTGTTTGCACCTGCCCTTCCTAAACCCCTAAACCAACCAATTTTAGTTAAATTTTTGGGGATTGCTTGCTCTGACATCACATTGTGGTTTTTAGCTCAAAGTCAAGCTGAGCTAATCTCATCACTCTATGTCCGTCATCCGCCGTCCATCAACACCATGTTTTGGTCTTCTCCTCCAAAGCCACTGGGCCAATTCAAGTGAAAGTTTGTGTGTGTGATGGTCCCAAAGGGGCATTGCATTTTTGTTCAACTCAACATGCCCAGCCCCATAGGGAGGCAGTGGGGAAAAATGCTCCAAATTTTCTTAAAATCTTCTCATGAATCAATGTGTACAATGACTTGATATTTGCTATGTAGCTTCCTTTTGAGGTGTAGAATCAAGTTTTTTCTAACGAAGTTTGTGAAGCTAAATTTGGCTTTGTAATGGGGGGGGTAAGATTTTTGTTTTTGGCCCAAAATTTCTATTTTCTGAACCGATGGTACGGTTTGAACCAAATTTCATATGTGGTATTATTGGGTCATAAGTACTTGACTCATGCAAAAAAAAAAAAATTCCTGCATCCCCATGGGAACCCTGGGAGCTAAAAATAGAAACATTTTCAAACGCCCATATTTCCCAAACCACCCGGAACAGAGAGCTGTTATTTGGTATGAAGTATCCTTAGGACCAGTAGAATTGAATGGTAAAAAAAAATTGCCATCGGTCATGTTAGGGTGTTCTGTAATATGTAAATATTTGCAAAAATTAAAACAATCTTTTCTCCAGAACAAATCATCAGAATCTTTTGATTCGGTATACAGCATTCATAGGGGGGTCAGATACAAGTTTGTTGGAATAAAGCTCATTGGTTCATATTTGGCTCACTACAGGAGCCCAAATTTTTAACATAGGGTAATATGGGGAATATTCTTTAAAAATCTTCAGAACCACCAGTCAGAATCTTTTAATGTTTGGTATACATCATTGTTATGAGGGTCAACTTCAGGATTGTTCAAACCAAGCCCAAATTTACATTTTGTTCAATATGGGGGGGGGGGGGGGGGGGGGGGGGGTAATTTTAAAAAATCTTCTTCTTCAGATCCACCAGTCAGAATGCTTTCATATTTGGTATGCAACATCTCTAGGGGGGTCAGATTCAAGTTTGTTCAAATCAGATCCCTAGGTTTATATTTGGGCTCGCATTGTTAGCCCAAATTTTTACTTATTGCAATATGAGGCAATTTCTTTTAAAAATCATCTTCTTCAGATCCACCAGTCGGAATGCTTTCATATTTGGTATACAACATCTCTAGGGGGATCTGATTCCAGTTTGTTCAATTCGAGTGTCTGGGTTAATATTTGGGCTCCATATGGGAACCTGAAATTTAACTTAGTACAATATGAGGGAATTTCTTCAAAAATCTTCTTCAGATCCACGAGTCAGAATGCTTTCATGTTTTGTATACTGCATCTCTAGAGGGGTCAGATACAAGTTTGTTCAAATCGGATCCATGTTCAAATCAGATCCAAAGGTTAATATTTGGCCCAAATTTTAACTTGGTGCAATATGAAGAAACTTTCTCTTCTTCAGATCCAACAGTCAGAATGCTTTCATATTTGGTACACAACATCTCTGGGGAAGTCAGTTTAGCGGGGGAGGAATTCGCTAGAATTGTGCACTTGGTGATACCTTCCTGAAATTTGGCATGATGTAAGGGTAGGCATCAGAGATTTCAAAATCGATCGGCTACAAGTTGGCACCATCCTCTAGCCACCACTAGCAGCGAAATCCAAAATGGCCGCCAAGCGGATCGAAAAAAAGCTATTTTCGCCGATCGCACAACTGAAGCTCCAAACCTAACACCATACATGTGCTGTAATTGATGTGAATGATGGAGTGAAGCCCTTGGAACAAGTTGGGGGGAAGATTAATGGATAATGGGATCAGAATTTCCGTCGATGTGTGCGTCTGTGTGTCTGACTGTCAGTATGATCGTCCGTCCGTAGATAAATTAGTGTTGAATGTTTCTCGGGAATGCAATGGTCAAATGAACATGGTATGAGAGATTCCTGTCAACACATGAACAAGGGTACTCGATAGTATGCAGCAGTGGGGATACTTGGACATTTGATAATCCAATTAAAGTGACAGTCTATTCTCAACTTCCGGCATTTTCGATAGATTTATTTTCTAAGAAAATAAAACTATCAAATTTCTAGAGGAGTTCTGGTTCAATCTCAACACCATAGCGACACGTCTGCCAGCAAGGGCAGTGCTGGAATGAACTCGGGATGCATTAGTTCCCGTTGTTAATTATACAATGTTATCTTGCCAGTATAGAACATTGGCAAAATGGGACTAGAAGGGGTGAGTGTATGTTTGCAGTCATTCGAGGTACAGGAATATTTTTTGACTACAAGTAGTATTCTTCATTTTCGGCCAGTTAAGATGTGGTGTGTTCCAAGTCAGGATTAATGTTGCCGACACTTAATGCCCATCCCTCATGGTATGCTACTTTACCAGGGATATAGAGATATAGCCACCACTGGGAGCCAAAACATGACCTTTGATGTCGATGAGTGGTCGAAATGTTTTAGCGAATAACTTATCGAAATATGATCCGGTATGGCAATTTGATACCTTACGTTAGATTTATTAGATCAACTCAGGTATGGATTCATTGAGACATGAGTGCGCTACAAGATGAAGGATTTCCAAGTTGATTTGCTATGGAGTAGGAACTGACTAGTCACATGTGGCCTATGGCCAGAGAAAGACAAGGATACCATAGATGAACACACGGGTGAACGAAGGTATCAACTGTTGTACAGAGGCAAAATAGTTGGGGATATTGTATCATGCTATGCATGAATTAACACCGTCTTGTGCAGTAAATAACAGACTATTTTCCGAAATCTAAAACTGTATTCCTATACCCCGGACAATGTAGCAAGCCACATGGGATGAACATTTGTTAGCAAAATCAACTCAACTAGAAACATGACATGTGTTAACTGGCCGAAAATGGAAAAAAAAATACCAGAATAGGAGATGACTGGTCCTAACATGACAGTATACTACTCAATATTGTTACAACAGCCACCTTCACACTTACACAAAGGTGTGCACCTTAATCCAGCTTTCAAGCATTTGCAATTGCCCTTGCAGGCCTTGGCACAACTACAGTGGAGCATCAGTGCACATGCAGCACTTGCGTCTCCTAGGTGAGTCCAAAATGGGACCAGAATATTGAGACGTGGATTCCACTCCCATCCGTACTGTGATGGGTCTGGCACACATAAGTGTTTCTGCAGAGCACGATGCCAAATGAAAGATGACACAAGAATTACCCTTTTTACATGTTGATACAGAGCTGCTTTGGTGGGCGGGATGTTTTCCATAGACTTAAGGCCATGTGTGAACATATGCCGTCTCGCATCATTGACACGTGTACTGACACAACTGTTACTGTACATCTGTATGGTGAGTTTTTCGATATGCTGCATATGAGGGGAATCCTCTGAAAAGACTTGCGGATTCTCAGTCAATTCTATCATCATTTCAGTTGATGCGGGAAAATTCATCCATGCATTCCATCCTGTCTTCTTCCCAATGCCGAGCATGCTGGATGTTACATCACAACCTGTGAAGGCGTGGAAGAAAGTCAGGGCCTTACAGTAATCAGGTCCAAGTTGTGAAGCTATCTCATGAATTGGCATATCTTTATATGCCTTTCCAATTCCAAACCCAATCCACAGCTCACTGAGTCCAAGGTCACGGAATGTTGCGAAATGGTGCAAAGACAGAATGACGACATCAGAATCAACCGTGCGAAGAAAAGCTATTTTGTGACCTTGTGAGACTGCATGGTTGAGATGAAGCATCATGCGCGTGTCTGCTTCCTCGTGGTTCGATGGAGATATGTCACATAAGCTAACATCCTTATTGCATAGTACATATTCTCCTGATGTCGTTAACAACTGGTACTCGGATGTTGATGTTAATTTCAGCAGTTCAGCAGACAGGAACTTGAAAAATTCGTCTTTATTCTCACTAACTTTCAAGAATGCCTGCCAATTCTTCCCTTTAGGTAAAGGGACGTTCTCGGACACCCGTATCAACCTAACTGCTGTCTCACCGAGGCGTTTTGCTCGCGTCTGATTCTTCAAACTGCCTTCGGGGTAACAGTCATAGATCGCATCAACCCTTGTGGTGTTCGTGTTAATCAGAGATTCGATGTATGGCAATAATTGCAATCGAGCATATTCTCCAAACAGATCCGCTTTCTGTGGTTTGATTACATGGACTACAGCAGGCATATCCAAGATGACAACTGAAGCTTGTCTAGCTGCTGAATTCTTCCCTTGTGCAGGAATAGCTGGTAAACAATTGAGAATTTGAGATTTTGTCCCACTCCGTAGCTTACCTCTATCGGATAATGCTGGCGGATCACGTGCATTCTCGTGCATGAAAAACTCATCCATGTTTGAATCAGGCCGGGCTTGCAGTGAAACGAACATCTGGGTAACTATTGCGGCAGTTGCTTTACTTGACATGAGTTTGTCTCGGCCTTTGTCCAGGTTGGCTGGGGGTGGGTTAAGGAAGGTATATATATTTGCCTTGGGAATAACATCATTCAGGGGTACGGTGCATTCCACAAGCCTTTCCTTCAAGAAAGTGGAATATAAATGCTTGCCCCTTTCGGGTAATGACCGTAAACTCTTACTAACTTCGGGGTCCATATATTCACCAGTATCTAATGTCACCAGCTGACCACTAGTTTCATCATAAGGGTTGATAATGAGTCCCTGATTCACCAGATCGAGGAGAGATTTCAATTGATTCAGAAATTTTTTCTGCTCTGATACCGAACTTTCCGGGTGTTCCGTGTTATCTGATGATGTTGTGTGGAAACTTGCATATTCATACTCATCTATAACACGCAGAACTTCTGACCTTGAAAGCTCAATAACGACTTTCTCTTCAGCCTGGCCATAGAGACCTTTTGGACCACTGTCTTCTTTGAGTAGTTGGATACTATGTTCTTGGCTCTGATCTAAACCCATCATACTGAACTTCCTCTCACTACGCTGGACCACAAAATGGCCTTCCATGAATTTGTTGTGGATTGAAGGATGCCGCCTGGGTAGCTGAGACATGTCTCTCAGAAATACGGGGACCCACCGACAATAATTTGTATGTCCTAGGGCAAAAAAGTAACTGCACAACTCATCGATAGAACACAGTGTACCAGGCCAGTTACCGATTCGTTGGTTCCGAACGAATTGACAGCTTGTCAAGAGAAAGTTCCGAACGATTTCACCCCAATAGCGCGCAGTTGGAGATTGTGAAAGAATCCTCTGTTCCCACATTTCAAATGACTCATGGGGCCCAGTCTGCTGACAGTAAATCTCATAAGCATTCTTTCTGAGGATCTCAAGCCAAGCTAGAGTGAGAAGATATGCCTGTCGCGTCCTCTTGACATGTTTCCCACCAAGTAGGGATGATGCTACACCGGGTGTGAATATCTTTGCGAGGTGAAACATTCGCTCCCAACCAGAACCACCCATAAGCTTACCACCAGCTTCTTGGGTGCACATTTCAAGATGCAGGAATCCAATCATACACACCATTCGATCCTCACCTATCTCCTCTGGGAACAGCCATTGACATTTTTTCTGCCTGGCATACAACGGACAGTCACCTTCAATGACAGGTATCTGGCCGGGGTTTACGAAAGCAGTAGCTTCCCTGACCACATACATAGCATGCTTCTGCATACTGAGTGAGTCCGCTTTCTGCTCACTGAAAACAGGGAATACCCCAATAACTGCACGAGGTTTGACATTGTCTTGATCTTCATGTTTTGAAAAGAAGCCTGAAAAGGTCACAGGGACTTCATCAAGCTGCCAGCTGCCATCAACCTTCCCTTTATTGCTGATCTGTGACACATGAGACAACCAGTCATTCTCTCCCACGTTCAAATCTGCATATTCATTGGGCCGTACATTACATTCATCTGGAGATTCAAGCCTGATGTCCCCACCAAAGTCTTCAACGAAAGGAACAAATGCATAGTCGTCTGGGAGTTCAATTTGTGTGTCTTCTGGAACATCTAAACTCAGTGGTGGGGGATCAGTACCCACATTGTCCCTGCTCAGTTGACCAATGAGTGTGATGGACGTACCATGCATATCAGATCTACCAGATACATCAATGTTATCAGTGGTTCCTATCGAGAAAACATTACGTTTGCAGTTAGCTGGGACTACAACACCTTCGTTCTTGAACCGCAGTGAAACAGCTCTCGCGAAACTCCTGCGAACATCCATTACGCGATCATAAGAGACAGAGAGTCCCATTTGATGAAAATCTCTGATAAGATTTTTCATACGATCATGGGCATGCAACTTCAAACCCACATAAAGAGGCATTGGAGTTTCTCTGTCACGTCTCTGGTGAACATTTTGTGCATGTTCGGAGCGTTTCGCTGAATTGCTGATCAACATCTGTGAAATAGTACAAGCCACTCGAGTCTTGGCATTAACAGTCTCATCATCGCCTAAGTTCTGTATACTACATGTGCCCTCAAGTAGAACTCTAAGAAGAGTCAGGAGTGAGTTGGGTACAGGCTCGCTCAAGCAATAAGATGAAAATGATCCCGTGAAAGGAGCTTGAGATATGAGTATGTGTTTACGCAGAAGAAGACCCACATCAACTATCTTTTTTGCCTCTTCCTCAGACACTATACGAGTTAAAGATTCGGACAACAAGGAGCCAACTCGAAACCTACTTGAAATAAACACATCTCTACCCTGTGTGAAGGCGTCCCAGCCATCGCCCAATTTCTGCAACAAATGTTCTTTGAATCGAGTGGAATGTATTTCTTCACTAAGCCAATCAGAACCGACTTGCTTCAACCTCCGACTGTACAGATTCTTGAGATCGACAAGCTTCATCGCGGAATCGTTGTGTTCAACAAATGTTATGAGCTCTGCCATAACGAGAGGGTCATAGGGCAGGCCTGACGCGGAATGTTCGGCGTTCTTCGACTTTTTAGATTTAGCCGCTCGTGCTTCATTGGCAAGCTTACAATAACAGGTTTTGTGATAGTAAAGATCACTAGCAGCGGAATCAAATGCTGCATTGACCCGAGAAAAAACAACCCAGTTCTCGGCTTCCTTTGCCATAATTTTGAGTTTATTGTTATCAGACATTGATCTGCAAATAGGCTCACTGCTGTCACCTTCGCGTTTGTGACAATAAACACACTGGGGCAGTTTCCTGTCACAGCCAGATTCAAAACTTGTCCGTGTTCTTTTAGGACTCAGCGTGGAGCAGGATGCCACTGCCTCATTTCGCTCTCGCTTGTGTAGCACGCGCTGTACGATGTGAGTCCGAATACTGTCACGGCATGTCTTATGATATATTGCCTTATTCGTCAACAGTGACATCGACATACACTCATCACTCTCTCTCATCAAACAATCAATGGTCAAATTATATGGAAGCTCAACGCCATTATCTAGGAAGCGCGTTATGTCTTCCTCAATAGCTTTATAGGCGTCATGAAAACGAGATTCTCTATACGGACGCATCAATTTCTTGGAACTGTCTTGCTGGCAAAAGCAACAACGTTCCCAGTCAGTACTAGTCCGTACACGAAGAGGATTCTCACTCATTCTGTGAATGATTTTTGTGAACAATCGCGTTCTCGAATTAATTTCGACAGACAAATCAGAATTGCTTGCGGAATTACGCCAAACAAGAGATTGTATGGCAAAGAGACTGCTTCATAAAGAGCGTTGTTTCTCCGGGATCAGCGTCATTCAGGTTTGCCTGAATGACGCTGATCCCGGAGAAACAACGCTCTTTTCAAGTTCCAAGAAATTGATGCGTCCGTATAGAGAATCTCGTTTTATTCTACATCATCTCCCACGTCTGTTTCCAACACGTGCGTGGATCAGAGTTCACTTTCGCGCCCTTACAATCGGATGTATAGTCGGTAGACCGTCGAAAAGGAGGTTCCCTTCAGCCGCTGGCGGCCATTTAGGATTGTGCCGCTACTGGTCGCCACCGGTCGGTGTCAACTTGTAGCCGATCGTTTTTGAGAACCTCATAGCCTACACTAACAGTGTGCCAAATTTCAAGAAGGTATCACCAAGTGCACAATTCACCTGTATGTGACGAATTCCTCCCCCGCTAGTTTCAACTGTGTTCAAATCGAGAGCCTGTGTTAATATTTGGGCTCCATATGGGCCAGGGAGCCAGAATTGGCCATTTTGCTGAAGAATTAAAAATTTTGTATTCAGTACCCTCTAGAGGTGTGTAACTAAGATTGATCCGCATAGGTTGTATCAAGGGGCTTCATAGGGGAGCTGTACTGAAGAAAAGGCATGATGCCCGGATTATTTTTGTCACTCCTGAGGGGCTCAAGGATTGACAGTGTATCCTATGGAAATGGATTGCTTAATGTAGACTCATTCTTGGACTCTGTTTATATTGTGTTCTGTTCAAGATGAGTGCTTCAGGCCCTGTAGGGCCTCTTGTTTTATTATTGGTGGATTTTGAAAAATCTTCTCCTCTGAAACCACAGGGCCAAATGTTTTGAAACTTTTCATGGTTGATGACTGGGACACCCTCTACCAACGATCCTCATTAATGTTGATCGGGTTGCAAACATGGCTTCAATTGCGGCTTATAGTTACTATAGAAGCCCAATGCGAAATCACATTTTCATCTTCTTTTCTGGAACTATTGAGCCAATGTGAACCAAAATTGGCAGGAATGGTCTATAGGACGCCCTCTACAAACGATCCTCTTTTTGTTTCCGTTAGTTGGAAAATATGTCCATCAGAGACATTCTCTGATTCTGATTGATGGATTTTGCAAAAATATTCCCCTCTGAAACTACAAAGTCAAATGTTTTGATACTTCACATGATTGAGGACTGGGGCACCTTCTACCAATGATCCTCATGTAATGTTGATGTAATCTTGCAAACATGGCCACAATTGTACCTCATAGTTACCATGGAAAGCCTATGGGACATCACATTTTTATATGTAGTTCCAGGTGAGCGATTACAGGCTCTGTAGAGCCTCTAGTTCATTTTTAGCTTAACTTGACATAGTCAGGATAAGCTATTGCCATCACGCGTGTGGAAGTCTGTTAGTCTGTGAGTCTGTTAATCTGTGAGTCTGTGAGTCTGTTAACATTTTCCTTTAGCACGGGCTACACCCCGCAGTTCTTGTCTGATCATCACAAAATTTCATATGCAGGTTGGGGGTCATGTCTAGATGAGAATGTCCCCTTTTGGTTGCGATCGGTCAGCCGGTATGGCTGCCTGAGCCCAAAAACCATTAGCACAGTCTACAGGTCGTATTTATGAAGGGATTTCATTGTAACTTGGTAGGATGCCTCTGTATAATGCCTAGATGAGAATGTCCCCTTTTGGGCATGATCTGTCAACCGTGATGGCTGCCCAAGCCCAAAACCCAAAAACTTTAAGCACAATCTGCAGGTCATGTTTAATATGGAGGGATTTCATTGTAACTTGGTAGGATGACTCCTTATGATGTCTAGATGTGAATTTCCCCATTTGGGCGTGATCTGCCAACAGTGACGACTGCCCGAGCCCAAAACCTGAGAACCTTTAGCATAGTCTATAGGTCATATTTATTGAGGACTTTCATTGTAACTTGGGTTCACTTCATATAATGTCTAGATGAGAAAGTCCCCTTTTGTTCCTGATTGGGCAACTGTGACGGCTACAGGGGCCCGAAGCCCGAAAACCTTTTGCACAGTCTACAGGTCATATTTATGAAAGGATTTCATTGTAACTTGGTAGGATGACTCCAAATAATGTCTAGATGAGAAACGTCCCATTTTGATCGCGATCATTCAGCCTTGATGGGTGCCTGAGCCCAAAAACCTTTAGCATAGGCAAAAGGGCATATTTATGGAAGGATTTCATTGTAACCTGTTAGTTTGACTTCGTATAATGCCTAGATGATGACATCCTCTTTTGGTCGTGATTGGTCAACTGTGATGGCTACAGGTGCCCGAAGCCCAAAAACCTTGAGCACAGTCTACAGGTCATATTTATAAAGGGATTTCATTGTAACTTCGTAGGATCACTCCAGATGATGCCCAGATGAGATTGTACCCTTTGGTTGCTATCATTCAACCATGGTGGCTGCCCGAGTCCGAAACCCAAAAACCTTTAACACAGTCTACAGGTCATATTTATGAAGGGATTTCACTAACTTGGTAGGTTGTCTTCATATAATGTTTAGATGAGAACGTCCCCTTTTGGACAAAATTGGGCAACTGTGACAGTTACAGGGGCCTGAAGCCCGAAAACCTTTAGAACAGTCTGCAGGTCATAATTATGAAGGGATTTCATTGTAGCTTGGTAGGATGACTCCAAATAATGTCTAGATGAGAACCATTCAGCTTAGATGGCTGCCCGAGCCCAAAGACCTTTAGCATAGTCTATAGGTCATATTTATGGAAGGATTTCATTGTAACTTGTTAGGTTGACTCCATATAATGCCTAGATGATGACATCCCCTTTTGTCGTGATTGGTCAACTGTGATTGCTACAGGTGCCCGAAGACTGAAAATCTTGAGGTATCACAGAACTAAATATTTTCCCATAGGCGACCATTATAACGTTCAAGTGGAAAAAAATATGATCGCATCACTTTAATTTTGGCATTCAAATATCTCTGTCAGGTATAGCCCTTCAGACAACTTTTTCTGATCTGAGAACAGGGGGTCATGCAACAAATAAGAGAGAAAAACTGACACAAAGGTAAGTACCGGTCACATGCACGTTTTTTCAGGGAATTCCCTACAAAAACACACAAAAAGTAAATTGTATTTTTTAGGTCCAAAAGTCATCAAATCACCCTCTTTTTTATCAGGAATATTCAACAATAATGCAAGATGTCAATAGAATGTTTCAAACTTTTATTGAAACAATGGATTTTCCCAAGGCTGTTTATTTTTAGAGATTGCGTCATTTCAGAGTGCAATATTTTAAGGCAGTTCACTCTAATTTCAATATTTAGTTCCGCGATACTTATAATCATCCCCAACCCCATCAAAGAGACATTTTACCACTTCCATGAGATAAAAGAGTCATTTCTGCATTAGAATCCAACTTTTGGCTTTGGCTGAGTCAAAAACATCAATTATTGAAAATGTAGATCCAGGCAAGTGAAAAGCAAAGAAACACCATATCTGATGAAGAGACAGACAGACAGACAGACAGACAGACAGACAGACAGACAGACAGACAGACAGACAGACAGATAGGCTTGCAGTCACACATGTAGGAGGTCTACATGAGAGTACTGAATGGCATACAATGAAAAATATAGTGGAAGAGCCAGGGCAAGGTTGTTAAATTGAAAAATAACTCAGTGGACCATGAGTGCTGATGCCTCAAAGATAATCATAAGAAACTGAAAGTGTATGATACTAACTTCAGTCTCTAAAAACATGCTGTTCAGTCTTTCCAAATGTTTATCATCAGCAGAAGGGTTAAATATGTGTGGGAGAGAGGACTTGGTTCAGGGAAAGAGCAATATTTCACAACTGTCACTGTAAATTTATGCTGTATCAGGGGAGCCATGACTGCACTAGTACTAGACAACTATATTGGTAGCAGCTATGCACAAATGCCATTCACTCACATTTGTAATTTTATTATGTTATTTTCCACTGTAGCCCCACCCCTCCTCAAATTTGTGTTCCAGGATACTCTTTCAATGAAGGAATTGTTTTCCAACATTTTGAAGAGCATAATATAGAAGAGAAAAACTTCTAAATAATAGTGAATAGAAGGGCAGTGTAGGTTTTCTGTCTGTGTTTGAATGGTGATTTGGGAGGGGGTTGAGAGATTTGGAATCCTCCCTGCCCCCAGTAATATGAGGAGAAACCATGGTTTAAATAAATATGTTAATAGGGTTAGATAGGCTGTTAGTTAGCAGCTGCCAGAGGTTATAGTGTGCTCCTGGGGAATACACTTGCTCAAGATGTGAATTTTCTTGCATGAACAGCCTTAGTTTTGGAAATATATAGCTTTTATTGCTGACTGTGACAAAAATGTAACTTCTCAAAACAATAAAATGGTTTGGTAAGGTGTATGGTCCCCAAATAAATATTTAAATGTGAAATAATCCCCCAAAATAATAACTGAATTTGGTCTGGAAGCCAGAAAACATATTTTCTATAGGTATCACAGAACTAAATATTTTCCCATAGGCGACCATTATAACCTTCAGGTGGAAAAGAATATGATCACATCACTTTAATTTTGGCATTCAAATATCTCTGTCAGGTATAGCCCTTCAGACAACTTTTTCTGATCTGAAAACAGGGGGTCATGCAACAAATAAGAGAGAAAAACTGACACAAAGGGAAGTACCAGTCACGTGCACATATTTTTCAGGGAATTCCCTACAAAAACACACAAAAAGTAAATTGTTTTTTTTAGGTCCAAAAGTCATCAAATCACCCTCTTTTTTATCAGGAATATTCAACAATAATGCAAGATGTCAATAGAATGTTTCAAACTTTTATTGAAACAATGGATTTTCCCAAGGCTGTTTATTTTTAGAGATTGCGTCATTTCCGAGTGCAACATTTTAAGGCGGTTCATTCTAATTTCAATATTTAGTTCTGCGATACCTTGAGCACAGTCTATAGGTCATATTTATGAACGGGCTTCATTGTAACTTTGTAGGATCACTCAAGATGATGCCCAAATGAGAATGTCCCCTTTTGGTTGCGATCATTCAGCCATGATGGCTGCCCGAGCCCAAAGCCCGAAAACCTTTAGCACAGTCTTCAGTTCATATTTATGAAGGGATTTCATTGTAACTTGGTAGGTTGACTTTATATAATGTCTAGATGAGAACAGCCGCTTTTGGACACCATTAGGCAACTGTGACGGCTACAGGGGCCTGAAGCCCAAAAACCTTTAGCGTAGTCTACAGGTGATATTTATGAAGGGATTTCTAAATAATGTCTGGATGATAACGTCCCCTTTTGTTGCGATCATTCAGCCTTGATGGCTGCCCAAGCTGAAAACCTTTAGCATAGTCTAAAGGTCATATTTATGGAAGGATTTCATTGTAACCTGTTAGTTTGACTTCATATAAGGCCTAGATGATGACATCCCCTTTTGGTCATGGTTGGTCAACTGTAACGGCTTCAGGGGCCCGGGGGGCGTGGTGGCTCAGTAGGTAGAGGTGCAGGCTGCAAGCCGAGAGGTCCTCGGTTCGAATCCCACCTGTGACAACCGCGTTGTGTCCTTGGGCAAGACACTTCACCCCCATTGCCCATGTGGGGGCACGATGACGCCGTGTACTAATGCGTACTGCATGTCGATGGTATGCATGTCTTCAACCAATCTAACCCTGCCTGTGCTGCAGTGCGGAGTTAGGATGTTGGGGAGCTGGCAGCTGCTCGTCGTTGCTCGGTGGTTCTCTCCAGGTACTCCGGCTTCCTCCACCCGTAAAACTGTCATGGTCATGATTAGCCATTGTGCATAAATATGTGACCTTAAACGTCAGTAAATAAATAAATTCAGGGGCCCGGAGCCCGAAAACCTTGAGCACAGTCTACAGGTCATATTTATGAAGGGATTTCATTGTAACTTCGTAGGATCACTCCAGATGATGCCCAGTTGAGAATGTCCCCTTTACATTGTGATCATTCAACCATGATGGCTGCCCAAGCCCAAAGCCCAAAAATCTTTAGCACAGTCTACAGGTCATATTTATGAAGGGATTTCATTGTAACTTGGTAGGTTGACTTCATATAAGTCTAGATGAGAACGTCCCCTTTGGATGCAATTGGGAAACTGACGGCTACAGGGGCTCGAAGCCCGAAAACCTTTAGCACAGTCTACAGGCCATATTTATGAAGGGATTTCAATGTAACTTGATAGGATGACTCGTTTTGGAATAATTTCACTGTAACTTGGTAACTTTCGTTGATATACGTTAACTGTGAGGGCCATATACATTAACTGTGAGGTCATATTAACCCACCCCTCAGCTCTTTAGTACAGTGTACACCTCATATTATTTTTATCAAAAACATAGCATACAGGGAACAGAAATGAACATATTCCCAATTATCACAATTCTTATCTTATTTCATAATTCTTTCATAAACATTGAACAATATCCTTTTCATCAAACACAAAACACAAGTTAAACTACAGTGTCATTGACACTTTCATTTCCATGCGTTATCTTCGATTTATCGAATCACTCACCAGCGATCACGTAATTCAGTATTTTTTTATTTCAGCATATCAGCTAAGTTTTGATATACCAGCCTATGTTGTATACAATACTGTATACTTCCTGACAGCTTTGAAACTTTTATATAGCTGATTGGTTTCATCATACAAGCCCATGCAAAACAAGTTGCCTGACCGCTTTGAAATCACAAAGTTTCCTCATTCAAGCCAATGTGGAATACAATATATTCTTCCCGACAGCCTGGAAACATTAAAATTTGCTGATAGGTTTCATGATTGAAGCCTGTGCAACATAACGTTGCCTTACAGCTTTGAAACTTAGATGTTTCCTCATACAATCCAGTGTTATTTACATTTACATTTCGTATTCATCCCGACAGCTTGGAAACTTCATCAAACGCCGAGTTTCTAAAATACAACCAGTACAGTACCCAACTGTCAGACAACTTGGAAACTCAGAAGTTCTATATCGCAGGCCTTCACAAAACAGAGTATTCTGTATATTTAATGCCAGCTCTGGACTTCATAAACGGAAGATAAACTGAATTACAAAACAGTTTAACAAATAAACTGTAATAACTTGAGATTCTTCAAACGAAGAGAATCTAACAAAAGCACCAATACTCAAGTGCAAATACCAGACTAGTGGAAATAAATAAAAACATTGTTTTTTGAAAAAAACACTTGGTCTCCACACCCGACAAACACTTTTAGGAGTGAAAAATATAATTGCACAAACTATAAACAAAACTTCAATACAGTGCAGTAATGAAGTTCCGACACCAAACCAGTGAAAACGAAGAAACACCAAAAAAAAAAACCTCCAAATGATCTTCAGCGCAGTGCAATAATTAGGACACAGCATTTGAAATTTGCCAAAACAAACACGCTAACAATTTGCTTTGCAATCTACATCTACTATAATCAAAACTATGTCTGTATACAAGTTATACCACATCGAACAATAAGTGGTGCGTCTAGGTTCCAACACACGGTGACTGATATTATAATTTTATATTCAAATATCGACAATGTTTCGATAAACCTGGACGATTTCAGTAAATTTAAGTCCTGAGGTATTTGTTTATTTGAAAAAAAATGTAAAGGTTGAAACTAGTCATACATAATGGATTACATTCAGGACATGTTCCAATGGGCTTCAGGACAAACAAATTATGTACCAAAGCAAATATAAGTGCTAATATTAAAATTAGCTCTTTTATCTTGAGCTTAAAGCGCAAAGAGCTGATAAGGGACAAAATGCTTCTAGTCCAACGACTATATTTCTATAATGGGGCTGCATCTATTCACTGGAATGCCCTTGGTTCTCCACCAGTGCCATCGCTTGTTAGGCATGCCAAATATTGAAACGATGTCACAAAACAAACATACTACACGTCGTATAATACAGGCCGCATCCACTGAGTGACATACGCGCCCACGCCAATGTAGCATGCATTCACAGATGAGCGTTAGAGCGAGGGATAGGGGTGGATGGAGGAAACCGGTAGCTAAACCATTCACCCTTGGTTCTCCACCAGTGCCATCACTTAATACGCATGCCAAACATCGATATGATGTCACAAGCCAAACATACTACACGTCATATAACATGGGCTGCATCTACCAAGTGGTAAACATATGCGCCCTAGCAGCAGTTACTCGAAATCCACAAACCACGCAACGTATGAATCGAGTAACGGGCTAATCACACTCACTTTAAAGCACAGGCACATGTAATGCCTACATCATAGTTGATCGACCATCCATTTTATCAAGGTCGCCAATATGTTACAACTCAACTATCGTATCACCAGCGCCAGTCTGAATTATCTACCGAACTGTCTTCAGATAAATGCACTTGAATGTCACAATAATGACATACCCAGATAATGGGCTGAAGTTTTGAGCAATACATAACTAACATGCTGAATCATGAATTGACACTATGTAAAGCCGTACTTGACAAAGGGTTAAAATAAAAGCCTACACTCATCGAGCAAAGAACGAGTCAGTTCAATGTAATGGGCAAAGGGTTAAAATTTATACCTACTCCTCCTAAATCTTTCCCTGGCCACATTAACCAATTTGGCCGCACCCGGGAGCGTGCCTAACCTCCATAATGGATGCAGAGAACCATGATGGGCATTTGCTGATGCAATATTACACTCGTGACCAGCAGTAATATTAATAACACCGCACGTACATCAGTTTGCTTAAGCATGAAGCCTCCCTTCTTAGCACAAAATGCACTGTAGGGAGGAACAGTATGCTTAACCCTGGCATGTCCACCCAACCTGTGGGGAACAAGTTACATTGTACTTCATTCATAACAACACCAATTAATCTTACACTAGGGTAGTCATATATACTACACTCATGACCCTCTAATAGTACAAAAACTTGTATTTTGTAGAACAGCACTTAATAATATGTAAAAATGGATGATTCCAAACCATGTGCTGTTGTTTCCAAACAAGTCATTCAGACAATGCTGGATAAACGGTGCCTATCGGCCAATAATCACATTAAATGATATTCTGTTACTTACAATGATTAAAACGAGGAGCTAATAAAATGTGGACATGTTCTCAGGCATTTGTGGTTGAACACTTGTATGCACCTGTCCAAGCATCCAAGGATGCTAGGCTAATCCTGTACTGAGCACACTCATTATAAGCTTCCACTCCAAGGTCAAGTACAGGGAGACTTCAGTCAATTTCATATGTGCTCACTTTTGTAAGCTTCCATGGCTGCTCTGGGCTACTGGGTGGTGACTGCCCTCCCCTATTTAATCATTTTGTGAAAATGAAACCCCTTGGTTCAATACAGGTGCCCAAATTTTTAACTTCGGGTAATATGGGTAATAATTTTTAAAGATCTTCTTCAGAACCACCAGTCAGAATCATTTAATGTTTGTATATGTCATTTTATGAGGGTCAGATTGAAGATTGTCCAAATCAAGTCTCTCATTTGATATTTGGGCTTCCTATGGAAAGCCCGAATTTTAACTGAGTGCAATATGGGGGATATTCTTTAAAAATTTAGACTATTATTGACAAGAGCTTTCACATGATCAAAAATAATCCACCTACCGGTATTGACAGTTTCAAAAATATACAAGTCAATGTTGTATTGCTCACTTTACCTGACTGAAAGATTTTTAGCTCAAATTTGAGGTTTTGTCATGGTCCGTCGTCCATCTGGATGTCTGTCCGTCCGTCAACAATTCAATACAGCTCGGGCAAGAGGCTATATTTATGAACCAATCTTTACGAAACTTCTTGGGTACCTTTGTTATCACCGTGGGACAAGAACAAGTGTTTTTGGGTGCAATCCAAAATTCAAGATGGCTGCCAGCGACCATTTTATACCGAAATTAGGGACAGTCAGTTTTTTGTACAGAACTTCTATATGAAGGTTCTGATTTGAATAAATTTTTGTATGAATGTTTAGTAACATGGAATACATCACATATATAATACATGTTTTTTCTCGTGCATAAATTATGCAAATTACTTTACCTGTACATTTTTTTACAGGCTACAGTCAGTATTTATGTACAGACCTTTACAATACTTTACATGTACCTTTGTTATCAGGTCATTACCTTGATGTGTGTCATTGCTGTGTCACATACTATACATGTACATGCCTTACACAAGTTGAGCTACAGTGTCATTGACACTTTCATTTAGCTCACCTAACTGAAATTCGGGGGGAGCTTAAGTGATATTAATTCGATATTTTGCGCCTGTGTGTAGGCTGCATTTTTTCTCTGCTCTGTGATTATCGTTTCTTTCCCAAGTTTTCAATTGTAGTTATTGTGCCATATTTTACATACTCTTGTGCTATGAACTGTTGGATTTATATCTTCAGTTTCTTTTTTGGAAATTTCCTGGATTTTGGTGTTTTATGGAGATTTTGTTCTGTTAACTTGGTGTTAGTGAGTACCCTTCCCAGAAGGGAGACATATTGTTCTAGTGCATATTCTTCTTCTTCTTTCTTCTTCTTCTTCTTCTTCTCTTCTTCTCTTCTTCTTCTTCTTCTTCTTCTTCTTCTTCTTCTTCTTCTTCTTCTCATACAAACTTTGTCCGGGCCATAACTTTTTTGTCTTTTGACCTACACATTAGATACTTGGCACGTGGATGTATCACCATGAGCCGGTGTGTAGCGTACCATAGTGACCTTCATGTGACCTTGACCTTTGACCTGAAGGTCAGATTTATGTGTTTTTTTTAAGGGAAACATCACACAAACTTTGTCCGGGCCTTAACTTTTTATACGCCCGTTTGAAAAATGGGACGTATTATAGTATGGCGTTGTCCGTCCGTCCGTCCGTTTGGTTTCCGAACAATAACTTTAGTATTTGTTTTCCGATCGGCTCCAAATTTGGTATGTGGTTTAATCACAACAAAATACAGGTCAAGTTCGAATTTGGGGTCGGTCCGAACATTTTTCGCCTGAATTATGGCTCCTGTTGGACTGAGAATTCGTCAAATATTTGGTTTCCGGATGATAACTTTAGTATTTGTTTTCCGATCGGCTCCAAATTTGGTATGTGGTTTAATCACAACAAAATACAGGTCAAGTTCGAATATGGGGTCGGTCTGAACAATTTTTGCCTGAATTATGGCCCCTGTTGGACTTAGAATTCTTCGTCAAATATTTGGTTTCCGGATGATAACTTTAGTATTTGTTTTTCAATTGGCTTCAAACTGGCCCCTGTTGGACTTAGAATTTGTCAAATATTTGGTTTCCGGATGATAACTTTAGTATTTGTTTTCCGATCGGCTCCAAACTTGGTATGTGGTTTAATCACAACAAAATACAGGTAAAGTTCGAATATGGGGTCGGTCTGAACAATTTTTGCCTGAATTATGGCCCCTGTTGGACTTGGAATTCTTCGTCAAATATTTGGTTTCCGGATGATAACTTGAGTATTTGTTTTTCGATTGGCTTCAAACTTGTTAGTCTTTTTTCTCAAATGGCTGAAAAAATTTAGTCATTTCACAAAATCACTGATTTCAAAGTCTGACCGTAACATATATATATATGCCAGTATAAATTTCTCGCACTCTAAAAAAATTGTAAATGTGTTAAAATGGTACAATTTGAACAGTTCACGGGCGTATGATGCAATGCCCAGCGGTGCTCTTGTTTGTCTTTTGACCTACACCTTAGATACTTGGCATGTGGATGTATCACCATGAACCGGTGTGTAGCATACCATTGTGACCTTCATGTGACCTTGACCTTTGATCTGAAGGTCAGATTTGTGCTTTTTTCAAGGAAACTTTGTCCGGACCAAAACTTGGTTGTCTTTTGAGCCCGGCCTTAGATATTTGGCATGTGGATGTATCACCATGAGCCGGTGTGTCGCATACCATTGTGACCTTCATGTGACCTTGACCTCAAGGTCAAATTTATGTACTTCAAATAGGGAGTAATTGTCAGACCAGAATTTTTTGGGTTTTTGATCTAGGACTTGGTTATTTGACATGTGGATGTGTCACCATGAGACCGCATGTCGTCTACCTGGATGACCTTCATGTGACCTTGACCTCTGACCTTAAGGTCAAATTTATGTACTTCAAATAGGGAATAATTATCCAGACCAGAACTTTTTTGTTTTTTGACCTAGGACTTAGATATTTGACATGTGGATGTATTGCAATTAGACTGCATGTCACATGTAGTCATGACCTTCATGTGACCTTGACCTCAAGGTCAAATCTATGTACTTTAAATTGGGAGTAATGGCCAGATCAGATTTTTTTAGCTCAACTTTGGCGAAGCCAAATTTGAGTTTATGCCATGGCCAGTCGTCCGTCTGTCCATCTGTCCATCTGTCCGTCAACAATTCAATGCGGCTCGGGCTAGAGGCAGCGTTTAAGAACCCATCTTTATGAAACTTCTTGTATACCTTTGTTATGACCGTGGGATGAGAACGAGTGTTTTGGGGTTCGGTCTGAAATTCAAGATGGCAGCCAGCCACCATTTTGTACCGACGATGCAGAAATCTGTTTTTTGCACAGAACTTCCATATGAAAGCGCTGATTTGAATAATTTTTTGTGTGAATGTTTAGTACCATGGGATACATCACATATAATACAGGTTTTTTTCTCGTACGTAAATTATGCAAATTAGACTAACTTTGATGTATATAGTGTTACTTTCTGCACTGTCAGTGCAAATGCCAATACGGCTCGGGCTAGAGGCCGCATTTATGAACCGATCTTTATGAAACTTCTTGGGTACCTTTGGTATCACCGTGGGACGAGAACGAGTGTTTTTGGGTGCGGTCCGAAATTCAAGATGGCCACTGACAGCCATTTTGTTCAAAATTAGAGGCAATCAGATTTTTGCGCTGAACTTCCACATGAAAGCTCTGATTTGAATAATTTTTTGTGTGAATGTTTAGTACCATGGGATACATCACATATAATACAGGTTTTTTTCTCGTGCAGAAATTATGCAAATTAGATGAACTTTGATTTTTTCAGTGCTACTTACACACAGTAAGTACACATGTCAATACAGCTCGGGCTAGAGGCTGGATTTATCAACCGATCTTCACGAAACGTCTTGGGTACCTTTGTTATCACCTTGGGACGAGAACGAGTGTTTCTGGGTGCGGTCCGAAATTCAAGATGGCTGCCAGTGGCCGTTTTGTACCGAAATTAGGTCTAATCAGTTTTTTGTACACAACTTCTATACGGCTCAGGCTAGAGGCCATATTTATGAACCGATCTTTACGAAACTTCTTGAGTACCTTTGTTATCACCGTGGAATGAGAACGAGTGTTTTTGGGTGTGGTCCAAAATTCAAGATGGCCACCAGCAGCCATTTTGTACCAAATTTAGTGCAATCAGTCTTTTGTACAGAACTTCTGTATGAAAGTCCTGATTTGAATAAATTTTTGTATGAATGTTTAGTGACATGGAATACATCACATATAGTACAGGTTTTTATCTCGTGCAGAAATTATGCAAATTAGATGAACTTTGGTTTATTCAGTGCTACTTAAACACTGTAAGTGCAAATGCCAATACGGCTTGGGCTAGAGGCCGTATTTATGAACCGATCTTTACAAAACTTCTTGGGTACCTTTGTTATCACCTTGGGATGAGAACGAGTGTATTTGGGTGCGGTCCAAAATTCAAGATGGCTGCCGGTGGGCATTTTGTACCAAAATTAGTGCAATCAGTTTTTTGTACAGAACTTCTGTATGAAAGTTCCGATTTGAATAAATTTTTGTATGAATGTTTAGTAATATGGAATACATCACATATAAGTGTTTCTGAGTGCGGTCCAAAATTCAAGATGGCTGCCAGTGGCCATTTTGTACCTAAATTAGGTCCAATCAGTTTTTTTTTCACAACTTCTATACAGCTCGTTTTTATGATCTTCACGAAACTTCTTGGGTACCTTTGTTTTCACCTTGGGACAGGAATGAGTGTGTTTTGGGGTGCCTTTGTTATCACTGTGCTATGAGAACAAATATTTTGGGGTTCAGTCAGACCCACTCTGGGACTCAAAGATTTCTTTTCTAGTTTAGCATCTGACTGTCACCCACCTTTACAATACTTTATACATTTGTTACAGGCTACAGTTAGTATTTATGTACAGGCCGTTACAATACTTTATATGTACCTTTGTTATCAGGTCATTACCTAGATGTTTGTCATTGCTGTGTCACATACTATACATGTACATGTCTTGACAAGTTGAGCTACAGTGTCATTGACACTTTCATTTTTTTTTTGAAATGTGGTTGTGTCACCATGAAACCGCATGTCCGCTACATTGATGAACTGCATATAACCTTGACCTCTGACCTCATGGTCAAATTTATGTACTTCAAATAGGGAATAATTGTCCAGATCAGAACTTTTTTGTTTTTTGACCTAGGACTTAGATGATTGACATGTGGATGTATTACAATGAGACCACATGTCATCATGACCTTCATGTGACTTTGACCTCAAGGTCACATTTATGTACTTTAAATAGGGAGTAATTGTCCAGACCAGAATTTGGGTTTTTTTGACACATGGATGTTGAGCTAGATCATAGATATTTATAACCCCGCTCCCCAAAGGGGAAGTTGGGACATACTTGTTATTCATGTATATTTAATTTGCAGTGCATTAAATAGAAAGGAAGGGGAGACATATGTTTTAGTGTGCTAACACAGTTTCTGGTTACAGACTAGGTATTCTGACTGTTCAGCCAGAAGTTAATTATCCAGACCAGTGTAAGCGCTCAGCATTCTCACCTGTGTCTGTGAGTACTATTCACTACAGACTAGGTATTCTGTCTGTTCAGCCAGAAGTTAATTATCCAGACCAGTGTAAGCACCCAGCATTCTCACCTGTGATCGATAATATGACTCGGCTTACCTTTGAATCAACTCAGCTTCGTGAACTCAATTATCTGACAAACAAGGGTGTTCCGGGCTCGTGTAGGCCTGTCAACTTTCCTCGAGATTCCTCAGTGTATTTTCGTCTCAAAGAGCTGGGAATTCTACATATACATAGAAACAGAAAGGGAGGACGCAGAAAACATAAGGAGAGGAAACCTGCTGCCCTTAATTTAGACAATCTTAACACTCTGTGCGACCAAACCCCAACTGTGACTGTTATTGTTGGACTTTTCAATGCTAGGTCAGTTGTAAATAAAACAGACGACATCTGGGAAATGATGGATGATCATAATATTTCCCTGTATTTATTAACTGAAACCTGGTTAAAATCTAGTGACAGCATCGTGTGTGGAGAGCTTCAGCAAAATGATAAATCTCTTCTTCACAACCCTTGTCTCAGGAAGAAGGGTGGGTGCGTAGGTATGCTGTTTGATGGTACTGTCAAGATCACGGCAGAAGCCAATGTAAAATTCAAAACTTTCAAAGTGGTGTCTGGTGTCATGAAGCATGGTACTCGATCAGTTCGGATAATAGTGCTTTATCGCCCACCAAGCAAATCCAGTAAAAAGAAAGACTCCGTAAATTCCTTTCTGTCAGAGGTTGCAGATTTTCTGGGATCTGCTGCTGTGTCTCGTGGGCCATTCATTATAACCGTCGATTTTAATTTTCATATAGATAACAACGACTCCAATGCTAGCAAATTCTTAAGTCTTCTTGAATCTATGGAGCTCATTCAGCATGTGATTGGACCGACCCATGTCAGCGGCCACACATTAGACTTGATAATAACCTGTGAATGTGATGCCAGTCTTGTCAGTAATATTGCGATCATCGACCCAGCACGTAACAACCACTTCCTGATCAAATTCAACCTAGGTATACCATGTTTGGCACCAGTCAGAATCCTTTCATGTTTGGTATACAACATGTATGGGGGGGGGGGGGGGGGGAGTGGGGGGGGGGGGGGGGCAGAATCAAGTTTGTTCAAATCGAGTCCCTGGGTTTATATTTGGGCTCTCTATGAGAGCCTGAATTTTAACTTAGTGAAATATGAGGAAATTTCTTTAAAAACCTTCTTCAGATCCGCCAGTCAAAATGCATTCATATTTGGTATACAACATCTTGAGGTGGGTCAGTTTCAGGTTTGTTCAAATTGCTTACCTGGGTAAAATTTGGGCTCCTTATGGGAGCCCGAATATCAACTTAGTGCAAGGTGAGCGCTTTAGGCCCCCCTGGGGCCTCTTGTTTTTACATGAGTTGCGGCCCTTTTTAGCTCACCTGACTGCAAGTCAGTGGGAGCTATTACCATCACTTGGTGTCCAACGTCAGTTAACTTTTGGAAACTTGTCATCGTCTTCTTCTTCAGAACCACTATGCCAAATTCAAACGTATTGCTCAGACCATCGATGGAGTATACCCTTTCTGTTTTGTTCAAAATGAAGCAGCGGCCATCTTCGGGCTCTGGTTAATGCCCCAAAAGCTTAAAAATCTTTAAAAGCTTCTTTTCATGAACCACCAGAAGGAATGCCTTGATATTTGGTATGGAACATCCTTTGGTGTAGAAGATGAAAGTTTGTTCAAGAGAAGTTGATGGGTCAATCTTTGGGCTTTCCGCCCAAAATTTCTGTTTCAAGAACCGGTGTGCCAATTTGAACCAAATTTGGCATGTAATATAAGTTGGTCCTAAATAATGGATTGATGTCCGAAAAAAAATGTACACAGCTCCGAGGCAACCGCAGGGACTAAAACAGAAAAAACTTCAAAAGCCCATATTTCCCAAAGCACACAGAGAACTGTTATTTGGTATGAATCATCCGGATAAGTAGAATGGAATGATCAAAAAAAAATTGCTACTGGTTCTATCAGGGTGTCCTGTAGAGGGTATTGAAAAAATGATGAGTCAGCATTTTTGCAGTAATTTATCCTGGAGGAATATCTGTTACAGTCATTATACCCCCACTTTTGAAGAAAATGAGGGTATACTGGATTACATCCGTCTATCCGTCCGTGCATCCATGTGTGAGTCCGTGCGAGAATATTCATAACTTAAGTAAATTATTATTTTCTATAATATTTGTTGGTCATAGGTATGCCCACACTAGTTATTTTTTTTTAGCTCATCTTGACAAAGTCAAGCTGAGCTAATCTCACCGCTTGCCGTCCGTCGTCCGTCGTCCGTCAACACCATGTTTTGGTCTTCTCCTCCAAAGCCACTGGGCCAATTCAAGTGAAAGTTTGTGTGAGTGATGGTCCCAAAGGGGCATTTCATTTTGTTCAACTCATCATGCCCAGCCCCATAGGGAGGAAGTGGGGGAAAATGCTCCAAAATATTTTAAAAATCTTCTTCTCAAGAACCAGTGTGTACAATGACTTGATATTTGCTATGGAGCTTCCATATGAGGTGTAGAATCAAGTTTGTTCAAACGAAGTTCGTGAAGTAATATTTGGCTTTGTAATAGGAGGGGTAAGATTTTTGGCCCCGCCCAAAATTTCTATTTTCTGAACCGATGGTCCGGTATGAACCAAATTTGGTTTGTGGTAGTATTGGGTCATAAGTACTTGAGCCATGCAAAAAAAAAAAATTCCCACATCCCCATGGGAACCCTGGGAGCTAAAAATAGAAATATTGTCAAACGCCCATATTTCCCAAACCCCACGGAACAGAGCTTTTATTTGGTATGAAGTATCCTTATGACCAGTAGAATTGAATGGTAAAAAAAAATTGCCGGTTATGTTAGGGTGTTCTGTAATGGGCATCGAAAAAATGCTGAATCACCATATTTGCAAAAAATTTTTAAAAATCTTTTCTCCAGAACCAATCATCAGAATCTTTTGATATTTGGTATACAGCATTCATAGGGGGGGTCAGATAAAAGTTTGTTGAAATAAAGCTCATTGGTTCATATTTGGGCTCTCTACAGGAGCCCGAAGTTTTAACATAGGGTAATATGGGGAATATTCTTTAAAAATCTTCTTCTTCAGAACCACCAGTCAGAATCTTTTAATATTTGGTATACATCATTGTTATGAGGGTCAGATTCTAGATTGTTCAAACCAAGTCCCTAGGTTAATATTTGGGCTTCCTATGGAAGCCCAAATTTTATCTTTGTTCAATATGGAGGGTAATTTAAAAAAATCTTCTTCTTCAGATCCATCAGTCAGATGCTTTGATATTTGGTATGCAACATCTCTATGGGGTCAGATTCAAGTTTGTTCAAATCAGATCCCTAGGTATATATTTGGGCTCACTATGGTAGCCCAAATTTTTACTTAGTGCAATATGAGAAAATTTCTTTAAAAATCTTCTTCTTCAGATCCACCAGTCGGAATGCTTTTATATTTGGTATACAACATCTCTAGGGGGGTCAGATTCCAGGTTGTTCAATTCGAGTGCCTAGGTTAATATTTGGGCTCCATATGGGAACATGAAATTTAACTTAGTACAATATGAGGGAATTTCTTAAAAAATCTTCTTCAGATTCACTTGTCAGAATGCTTTCACATTTGGTATACAACATCTCTAGGGGGGTCAGATTCAAGTTTGTTCAAATCGGATCCATAGGTCAATATTTGGGCTCGCTGTGGTAGCCCAAATTTGAACTTAGTGCAATTCAAAGAAATTTCTTTACAATTTCTCTTCTTCAGATCCAACGGTCAGAATGCTTTCATATTCGGTACACAACATCTCTAGGGAAGTCAGATTTAACTGTGTTCAAATCAAGAGCCTGGGTTAATATTTGGGCTCTCTATGGGAGCCGGAATTGGCCATTTTGCTGAAGAATTAAAAATTTTGTATTCAGTACCCTCTAGAGGTACTAAGATTAATCCACATAGGCTGTATCAAGGGGCTTCATAGGGGAGCTCTACATTTTACTTATGATCAACTGAAGAAAAGGCATGATGCCTAGATTATTTTTGTCACTCCTGAGGGACTCAAGGATTGACAGTGTAGCCTATGGAGATGGCTTGCTTAATGTAGACTCATTCTTGGACTCTGTTTAAATTGTGTTCTGTACAAGATGAGCGCTTCAGGCCCCGTGGGGCCTCTTGTTTAGCTCATCTGACTGAAAGTCAGGGTGAGCTGGAAGTAAGCAGCACTTGTTTACTGTGGTAAACCAGTTCCGCTTTACTAGTAAAATAGGACCCAGTCACCAATGCTTGGGGTGAAAGTCCTCTAAATTGGGCAACATGTTGATCAACGATTGACTAAACTTGACTTCATCCCCATGTTGTGTCACGATTAGCCATGGTGCATAAATATGTGACGTTAACCACCAACAAACAAACAAACAAACAGGGTGAGCTTTTCTGATCACTTTTTGTCCATTGTCCGTCGTCTGTCATACGTCGTGAAGGTGGTGTTTGGGTCAATTTCTCCCAAGCCACTGGCTGCAGTTCAAAGAAAATTCACATGAGTAGCGGTTATATAGGGGCATTTGGGTTTTTCTTCAAATTGGGTTTCTGCTCATATTGTAGAGGGGGGTGGGGCCAAAATGCACAGAATTTTAAAAAATCTTCTCATGAACCAGCCGTAGCAGAGACTTGATTTTTGGTATGCAGCTTCCATTTGAGGTGTAGACTGAAGTTTGTTCAAGAGAAGTTTGACAGGCAATATTTGCCTTTGTTCTGAGAGAGGCAAGAATTTTTGCCCCACCCCGAATTTCTGTTTTCTGAACCGAAAGACCAATTTGAACCAGATTTAATATGAGGTATTATTGGGTTATAAGTACTTGATTTATGCCCCAAAAATTTTTCCTGCAGCCCTGTGGGAACCTCAGGAGCCAAAATTAGAAAAAACCAAAAATGTTTATATCTCCAAAACTGCATGGCACTGAGAATTTTTATTTGGTATGAGGCTTTCTTGGGACCAACAGAAAGGAGTGGTAAAAAAAAAATTGCCATCGGTTTTGTCATAAGGTACTTTTTCTGGACTTTGAAAAAATGTTGAGTCAGCATTTTTTAACACTGTGGGCAATGGGAAAAAATTAAAGAATCGTTTGCTTCCAAACCACTGCTCCAAAAGCTTTCATATTTTACATATAACCTCTTTGGAACATTGATTCACATATTTGTTGAAATTAAATCCCTCGGTCCATATTTGGGTTCCCTATGGGAGCCCAAATGTTCAAATTAGTGCAGTACGAGGAATATTCTTTAAAAATCTTCTTCAGAATTACCAATAAGAATCTTTTGATATTTTGTACGCAGCATGCTTAGGGGGGTGAGATTCAAGTTTGTTCAAGCCAAGTCCCTGGGTTCATATTTAGGCTGAAAATTTGGGGTCTCGGTCCGGACTTAGAAATTTTGGACCAAAATCCGGAAATGAGTTTTTTGTTTTTTTATGCGTTTTGGTCAATTTTAAGACAAAAAAAAAAAATTTTTTTACACTGAAAATTTGGGGTCTGGGTGGGACTTGGAAATTTTGAACCCAAATCCAGAAATTAGTTTTTTATACGTTTTGGTCAATTTAAGATGAAAAAAAATTTTAGTCTGAAAATATTTTGTTTGGGACTTCGAAATTTTTCGAACAAAAATAAAAAAACATCTCTTTTTTTATGCATTTATTTCAATTTTGGGACGTAAAAGTGCAGGAACTGAAAATAGAAGGAAAATCCCGTGTATTGTGTGGGCACAATCGCTTCATCTAGTTGGTATATGCTTTTCTTTGGAGGGGTGTATGCAGCTTATTATACCCCACGCAACAAAGTTGTGGGGTTTTATGTTTTTGACTGGTCCATCAGTCAGTCAGTCAATCAGTCAGTCCTACTTGTTTTCCGGACTTTTTTCTACACGCTTCCAGATATTGAGCTGATTTTTGGTATGTTAGTCTGACATGGTGGCCTACAGATCAAGTTTGCATTTTGTTCCGCTCCACTGATTTTTACCAAAATTACGGCCCTTGAACTTTGAAAAGTTCATCAAAATTGCAGTTTTCCAGACTTTTTTTCTACACGCTTCCAGATATTGAGCTGATTTTTGGTATGTTTGTCTAACATGGTGGCCTACAGATCAAGTTTGCATTTTGTTCTGCTCCACTGATTTTTAACGAAATTACGGCCCTTCGGCTTTGAAAAGATCATCAAAATTAGTTTTCCAGACTTTTTTTCTACACGCTTTCAGATATTATCGAAATTACGGCCATTTTAGTATGTGAGTCTACCACAATGACTTACAGATCAAGTTTGCGTTTCGTTCTGCTCGGCTGATTTTTGCAGAAATTACGGGCCCTGGACTCTGAAAAATACAAGTAACAGATTTCCGGGTCATTTTCCTAAAAATTACAGTTTTCCGAGCTTGAAATATCGGGGTACGTGGGGTATGTGAGCGTGCTCACTAAGGTTCTATATTTCAAGTCAAGTCCCTGGTTTGATATTTAGACTACCATGTCAGGTGAGTGCTCTTAGGCCCCCTGGGTCCTCTTGTTTATTACTTGTTCACTTGGAAATTGTGTCCGTCTGAGCCAAATTTTGTCTGTTCAGCCTGTATTTCGGGTATCGAATGTTCTATTGCAATGAAATTTGCCGTGAACACTGCTTATTGTATAGGCTTTAAAAAAGGATTCAACGATATTTCTCGCATTCTCCTTTTTAGAGTTATCCCCTTTTTTTGACTTAGAAATTGTTGAAAATAGACATTATTTGTCTGTTCAGCCTGTATCTCAGGTATGGGTTATCAGATTTTAGTGAAGTATGGCATGCAGTTTGCCTATGACAAAGGCTTCTGCCTCATTGCATAAAACTTCCAAACACCAAACAATTTACCATCCCATTTGACTTAGAAATTTTGGAAATTGTTGAAAACTTTCAAAGAAAATTGTGGGGGAGGGGTGGGGGGGGGGGGGGGGGTGTGAAGACTGGATTGGGGTTATCGGATTTCAGTGAAACATGGCATGCAGTTTGCTTTTGACAAAGGCTTCTGCCTCATTGCATAAAACTTCCAAACACCAAACAATTTACCATACCTTTTGACTTAGAAATTGTTGGAAATTGTTGAAAACTTTCGAAGAAAATGGGGGGGGGGGGGGGTATACTGGATTGCATCTATCCGTCTGTGCATCCGTCCATCAATCCATACGAGAATATTCATAAATAATATTTGTTGGTCATAGGTATGCCCACACTAAGCAGTACACCAAGTGGGGGTATGAACCGGACGACAGTCCAGATCTTGTTCAAACTAAAATAACAAATTACTCTTATCGAAACATTCATTTTCAAGACCAGTACAGTTTGCTGTCAAACACCCTTGTTATCTTATTATTTTAATCAGAAAATGAAATGATTAAGTTCAATGTTTTTAACCTTCTCAAGACTTCCATAAGTGGCAGAGCCAAAAATGTCCATTTCTGATACCTTGATCGAACCCATTCAATGCTGTGCACATATGTTTTTTCAGGTTACTTGGAAAAATTTATAAATATTTAATTTAACCCTCCCAAGACTTCAACGTGTTTTCCAAAGATGTTTGTGAGAATAATTATAACCCTTTCCATACTCACATTACAGCTCTAAACATCAGTGGCATAGCCAAAAATGTCCATATCTGACTGATTCCTTGATTAAACCCTTTTAAAACCCAGTGCACATGTATTTTTTTAGCTCACCTGACTGAAAGTCAGGGTGAGCTTTTCTTATTACTCTACGTCCGTCGTCTGTCGTCTGTCGTCCGTCGTCTGTCGTCCGTCGTCCTGCGTGAAGGTGGTGTTTGAGCCTCTTTCTCCTAAACCAGTGGCCACATTTTAATTAAATTTCATGTAAGTGGTGGTTATATAGGGGCATTTTGATTTTTATCCAAATTAGGTTTCGGCTCTTATTGAGCAGAGGTGTGGGGAAAAAATGGCCAAATTTTTTGAAAATCTTCTTCTAATGAACCACCAGTAGCAGAGACTTGATATGTGGTATACAGAGTCCTTTTGAGGTTTAGAATCGAGTTTGTTCAAGAGAAGTTTGTCGGGCATTATTCGCCTTCGTTATGGGAGAGGCATTGGCCACGCCTAAAATTTCTATTTTCTGAACCGTGAGGTCAATTTGAACCAAATTTGATATGAGATGATAATGGGTCATAAGTAGTTGATTGATGCCAAAAAAAAATTTCTCATTGCCCCGTGGGAACCTCGGGAGCTAAAAATAGGAAAAACCTTAAAACTGCTATATCTCCAAAACTACACGGCACAGAGAATTCTTATTTTGTATAAAGCTTACTTTTATCCAGTAGAATAGAATGGTTAAAAAAAATCTCTATCGGTTTGATCACAAGGTACTTTTTTCAGGACTTCGAAAAAGTGCTGAGTCAGCACTTTTTAACACTGTAGGCAAAGGGAAAAACATTAAAAAATCTTCTTCTCCAGATCCAGCAGGCAGAATCTTTTGATATTTGGTATGCAACATTGTAGGGTAGATCTAATTCAAGTTTGTTCGAATCGGCCCCCTGGGTTCATATTTGGGCTCAGTATAGGAGCCCGATTTCGAACTTAGTGCATTTCAGGCAAATTTCTTAAAAAATCTTCTTCTCCAGATCCAGCAGGCAGAATCTTTTGATATTTGGTATGCTACATTGTAGGGTAGATCTGATTCAAGTTTGTTCAAATCGGCCCCCTGGGTTCATATTTGGGCTCAGTATAGGAGCCCGATTTTGAACTTAGTGCATTTCAGGCAAATTTCTTAAAAAATCTTCTCCAGATCCAGCAGGCAGAATCTTTTGATATTTGGTCTGCAAGATTGCGGGGTGGATCTGATTCAAGTTTGTTCAAATCGGCCCCCTGGATTCATATTTGGGCTGACTATAGAAGCCCGAATTCGAACTTAGTGCATTTCAAGCAAATTTATTAAAAAATCTTCTTCTCCAGATCGAGCAGGCAGAATCTTTTGATATTTGGTATGCAACATTGTGGGATGGATCTGATGCAAATTTGTTGAAATCAGCTCCCTGGATTCATATTTGGGCTCACCTATATATAGAAGCTCAAATTCGAACTTAGTGCATTTCAGGCAAATTTCTTAAAAAATCTTCTTCTCCAGATCCAGCAGGCAGAATCTTTTGATATTTGGCATGCAACATTGTGGGGTGGATCTGATTCAAGTTTGTTCAAATCGGCCCCCTGGGTTCATATTTGGGCTCAGTATAGGAGCCCGATTTTGAACTTAGTGCATTTCAGGCAAATTTCTTAAAAAATCTTCTCCAGATCCAGCAGGCAGAATCTTTTGATATATGGTATGCAACATTGTGGGGTGGATCTGATTCAAGTTTGTTCAATTCGGCCCCCTGGATTCATATTTGTGCTCACTATAGAAGCTCGAATTCAAACTTAGTGCATTTCAGGCAAATTTCTTAAAAAATCTTCTTCTCCCGATCCAGCAGGCAGAATCTTTTCATATTTGGTATGCAACATTGCGGGGTGGATCTGATTCAGGTGTTCAAATCGGCCCCCTGGATTCATATTTGGGCTCACTATAGAAGCTCGAATTCGAACTTAGTGCATTTCAGGCAAATTTCTTAAAAAATCTTCTTCTCCAGATCCAGCAGGCAGAATCTTTTGATATTTGGTATGCAACATTGTGGGGTGGATCTGATTCAAGTTTGTTCAAATCGGCTTCCTAGATTCATATTTGGGCTCACTATAGAAGCTCGAATTCGAACTTAGTGCATTTCAGGCAAATTTCTTCAAAAATCTTCTTCTCCAGATCCAGCTTCAGAATCTTTTCATATTTGGTAAGCAACATTGTGGGGTGGATCTGATTCAAGTTTGTTCAAATCGGCCCCCTGGGTTTATGTTTGGGCTCAGTATAGGAGCCCAAATTTGAACTTAGTGCATTTCAGGCAAATTTCTTAAAAAATCTTCTTCTCCAGATCCAGCAGGCAGAATCTTTTGATATTTGGCATGCAACATTGTGGGGTGGATCTGATTCAAGTTTGTTCAAATCGGCCCCCTGGGTTTATATTTGGGCTCAGTATAGGAGCCCAAATTTGAACTTAGTGCATTTCAGGCAAATTTCTTCAAAAATCTTCTTCTCCAGATCCAGCAGGCAGAATCTTCTGATATTGGGTATGCACCATGCTTAGGGGGGTGAGATTCAAGTTTGTTCAAGCCAAGTCCATGGGTTCATATTTGGGCTCACTGTGGTAGCCTGAATTATAACATAGTTCAAAATGAGGAATTTTCTTTAAAAATCTTCTTCAGATCCAGCAGTCGGAATGTTTTGATATTTGGTATGCAGCATCCTTAGGGGGTGAGATTCAAGTTTGTTCAAGCCATGTCCCTAGGTCCATATTTGGGCTAACTGTGGGAGCTCGAATTGTAACTTAGTTCAAAATGAGGAATTTTCTTTAAAATTCTTCTTCAGATCCAGCTGTCGGAATGTTTTGATATTTGGTATACAGCATCCTTGGGGGGGGGGGGGGGGGGGGAGGGGGGGGGGAGATTCAGGTTTGTTCAAACCATGTCCCTTGGTGAATATTTGGGCTCACTGTGGTAGGCCGAATTATAACTTAGTTCAAAATGAGGAATTTTCTTTAAAAATCTTCTTATTGAGATCCAGCAGTCAGAATGTTTTGATATTTGGTATGCAGCATTCTTAGGGGGGTGAGATTCAAGTTTGTTCAAGCCATGTCCCTAGGTGCATATTTGGACTCACTGTGGGAGTTTGAATTGTAACTTAGTTCGAATTGAGGAATTTTCTTAAAAAATCTTTTTTTTCAGATCCAGCAGTCGGAATGTTTTGATATGTGGTGTGTAGCATCCTTAGGGGGGGGGGGGGGGGGGGGGGGGATGGGATTCAAGTTTGTTAAAGCCAAGACCTTGGGTCCATGTTTGGGCTCCCTGTCAATATGAGGAATTTGTCTTTAAAAATCTTCTTCTTCAGATTCAGCAGTCAGAATGTTTTGATATTTGGCATGCAGCATCCTTAGGGGATGAGTTTGTTCAATCCACGTCCCTGGGTTCATATTTGCGCTCACTGTGGGAGCCCGAATGATAACTTAGTTCAAAATGAGGAATTTTCTTTAAAAATCTTCTACTTCAGATCCAGCAGATGAATGCTTTTGATATTTGGTATGCAGCATCCTTAGGGGGGTAAGATTCAAGTTTGTTCAAGACATGGCCCAAGTTCCATAAAATTTGTCTCTCATGACTTCATTCCTTTGTAGTGTTGATGAACCATGTCTAACTGAATGTGACCCCCAAATACTTCTTTGAACCACTTTGGCAGGTGAGCGATTAAGGCTCCTTGGGGCCTCTTGTTCTCAAGATCTAGGGGGGGGGGGGATGGGATTCAAGTTTGTTAAAGCCAGGACCTTGGGTCCATATTTGGGCTCCCTGTCAATATGAGGAATCTGTCTTTAAAAATCTTCTTCTTCAGATTCAGCAGTCAGAATGTTTTGATATTTGGCATACACAATCCTTAGGGGATGAGATTCAAGTTTGTTCAAACCACGTCCCTGGGTTCATATTTGGGCTCACTGTGGTAGCCCGAATTATAACTCCAGATCGAGCAGGCAGAATCTTTTGATATTTGGTATGCAACATTGTGGGGTGGATCTGATTCAAGTTTGTTCAAATCGGCCCCCTGGGTTTATATTTGTGCTCAGTATAGAAGCTCGAATTCGAACTTAGTGCATTTCAGGCAAATTTCTTAAAAAATCTTCTTCTCCAGATCCAGCAGGCAGAATCTTTTGATATTTGGTATGCAACATTGAGGGGTGGGTCTGATTCAAGTTTGTTCAAATTGGCTCCTTGGATTCATATTTGGGCTCACTGTAGAAGCCCGAATTCGAACTTAGTGCATTTCAGGCAAATTTCTTAAAAAATCTTCTTCTCCAGATTCAGCAGGCAGAATCTTTTGATATTTGATATGCAACATTGTGGTGTGGATCTTATTCAAGTTTGTTCAAATCGGCTCACTAGATTAATATTTGGGCTCACTATTGAAGCTAAAATTCGAACTTAGTGCATTTCAGGCAAATTTCTTTGAAAATCTTCTTCTCAAGATCCAGCAGGCAAATCTTTTGATATTGGGTATGCACCATGCTTAAGGGGGTGAGATTCAAGTTTGTTCAAGCCATGTCCCTAGGTCGATATTTGGACTCACTGTGGGAGCTTGAATTGTAACTTAGTTCAAAATGAGGAATTTTCTTTAAAAATCTTCTTCAGATCCAGCAGTCGGAATGTTGTGATATATGGTGTGCAGCATCCTTAGGGGGGTGAGATTTTTAAGTTTGTTAAAGCCAAGTCCCTGGGTTCATATATGGGCTCCTTGTGGGAGCCCGAATTATAACTTAGTTCAATATGAGGAATATTCTTTAAAAATCTTCTTTTTTTTAGATCCACTGATCAGAATCTTTGGATATTTGGTATAAGCTTTTCTTAGGAGGAGTAGATGCAACTTGTTGAAATCATTTCTCTGGGTTGATATTTAGGCTACCATGTCAGGTGAGCGCCCTCAGGCCCCTTTGGGCCTCTTGTTCACATGACTTCTCTGAAACCACTGGTCTGATTTTCACGAAACTTCATGCGGATGTTTATTACTATATGGCAATTCATGTTTGTTCAAATGAAATGGCCACGTACCTTGGGGGATCTGTATGGGGCATAACTCTGATAGCACCGTATGAATTATAGAAAAATTATTCAATCTTCTTTAGAACCAGTAGGCAGAATCTTTTGATACTTGGTATGCAGCTTCTTGGTATGGGTCTGATTCAGGTTTGTTCAAATCGGCCCCCTGGATTCATATTTGGGCTCACTGTAGAAGCCCAAATTCGAACTTAGTGCATTTCAGGCAAATTTCTTAAAAAATCTTCTTCTCCAGATCCAGCAAGCAGAATCTTTTGATATTTGGTATGCAACATTGTGGGGTAGATCTGATTCAAGTTTTTTTCAAATCGGCCCCCTGGATTCATATTTGGGCTCAGTATAGAAGCCTGAATTCGAACTTAGTGCATTTCAGGCAAATTTCTTAAAAAATCATCTTCTCAAGATCCAGCAGGCAGAATCTTTTGATATTTGGTATGCAACATTGTGGGTATCTGATTCAAGTTTGTTCAAATCGGCCCCCTGGGTTCAGAATTGGGCTCAGTATAGGAGCCCAAATTTGAACTTAGTGCATTTCAGGCAAATTTCTTAAAAAAATCTTCTTCTCCAGATCCAGCAGGTAGAATCTTTTGATATTGGGTATGCAACATTATGGGATGGATCTGATTCAAGTTTGTTCAAATCGGCTTCCTAGATTTATATTTGGGCTCACTATAGAAGCTCGAATTCGAACTTAGTGCATTTCAGGCAAATTTCTTCAAAAATCTTCTTCTCCAGATCCAGCTTCAGAATCTTTACATATTTGATAAGCAACATTGTGGGGTGGATCTGATTCAAGTTTGTTCAAATCGGCCCCCTGGGTTTATATTTGGGCTCAGTATAGGAGCCCAAATTTGAACTTAGTGCATTTCAGGCAAATTTCTTAAAAAATCTTCTTCTCCAGATCCAGCAGGCAGAATCCTTTGATATTTGGTATGCAACATTGTGGGGATCTGATTCAAGTTTGTTCAAATCGGCCCCCTGGGTTCAAAATTGGGCTCAGTATAGGAGCCCAAATTTGAACTTAGTGCATTTCAGGCAAATTTCTTAAAAAAATCTTCTTCTGCAGATCCAGCAGGCAGAATCTTTCGATATTTCGTATGCAGCATTGTGGGGTGGATCTGATTCAAGTTTGTTCAAATTAGCCCCCTGGGTTCATATTTGGGCTCAGTATAGGAGCCCAATTTGAACTTAATGCATTTCAGGCAAATTTCTTTAAAAATCTTCTCAAGATCCATCAGGCAGAATCTTTTGATATTGGGTATGTAGCATGCTTAGAGGGGTGAGATTCAAGTTTGTTCAAGCCAAGTCCCTGGGTTCATATTTGGGCTCACTGTGGTAGCCCGAATTATAACTTAGTTCAAAATGAGGAATTTTCTTTAAAAATCTTCTTCTTCAGATCCAGCAGTCGGAATGTTTTGATATTTGGTATGCAGCATCCTTAGGGGGGTGAGATTCAAGTTTGTTCAAGCCAGTTTGTTCAAGCCATGTCCCTAGGTCCATATTTGGGCTCACTGTGGGAGTCCGAATGATAACTTAGTTCAAAATGAGGAATTTTCTTTAAAAATCTTCTTCTTCAGATCCAGCAGTTGAATGCTTTTGATATTTGGTATGCAATATCCTTAGGGGGGTAAGATTCAAGTTTGTTCAAGCCATGGCCCTAGTTCCATAAAATTTGTCTCTCATGACTTCATTCCTTTGTAGTGTTGATGAACCATGTCTAACTGAATGTGACCCCCAAATACTTCTTTGAACCACTTTGGCCGGTGAGCGATTAAGGCTCATTGGGGCCTCTTGTTTAATTCTTCACAGAACAGAGCTTGTTAGGAAGCTTTTCTAGGACCAGCAGAAATGAATGGCCTAAAATGTTTCCTTTGGTTGTGTCATAGCAAAGCAAAAAATTGCTCTTGCTGCTGATCACTTACTGATATACTCATCTCTTTTGACAACTTGAGCCAGGTGAGCGTTTTAGGCTCACTTGACCCTCTGGTTTGACTTAGGTTAACATTTTTGGTTTCCAACCGATAACTCCAACTTGAATTGTTTGATCTCAACCAAAGTTGGTATGTGTATTACCCAGCTATTAATACAGGCTGAGTTCGAATATGGGTTGCGTCCAATTATTATACCCCCTGCAATGAGTTGTGGGGGGGGGGGGGGGGGGGGAGGGGGCGGGGTATACCAGAATCACCTCCTCTGTTCATCTGTCCATGCGTCCATAGGCATAATTTTGTCCGGAGATTTTCTCAGACGTTTTTGGACCAATCAGCTGAAAACTTGGTATGAATGTTCACTACCATGGGAATCTGTGCACTTGTGATTATACTTCCGGTCGGATTATTTTTCCAGAATTCTGCCCCTTTTTGACTTGAAAAGCCGGCCTAGAATTTTGTCCGGAGGTTTTCACGGATGTTTATGGGGCGATTCCTTTGAAACGTGGTATGGATGTTAACTACCATGGGAACCTGTGCACCTATGTTTATGGTTTCGATTGAAAATGTTGTGGCAGAGTTATACCCTTTTTTGTCTTAGAATGTCTGAATTTTGTCTGGAGATTTTCTCAGATATTTATGGGTCGATTCCTTTGAAACTTGGTATGGATATTTTCTACCATGGGCTCCTGTGCAGCTGCAATTGTGGTTTTGATCGGACTTTTTTGGCCAGAGTTATGCCCCTTTTTGTCTTAGAATGCCTAAATTGCCTAGAATTTTGTCCGGAGCTTTTCTCAGATGATTGTGTGTCGATTTCATTGAAACTTGGTACAGTTGTTCACTACCATGGGAACCTGTGCACCTGCGATTATAGTTTTGATTGAACCTTTTTTCCACAGTTATGACCCTTTTCATCTTAGAATGCCTGAATATTGTCTGGAGATTTTCTCAAATGTTTATAGGTCAATTCCTTTGAAACTTGGTAAGGATGTTCACTACCATGGGAACCTGTGCACCTGCGATTATAGTTCCGGGCGGATTATTTTTGCCAGAATTATGCCCCTTTTTGACTTGAAAAAGCAGGCCTAGAATTTTGTCCGAAGATTTTCTCGGATGTTTATGGTACGATTCCTTTGAAACGTGGTATGGATGTTAACCTCCATGGGAACCTGTGCACCTATGTTTATGGTTTCGATTGGAATTTTTTTGCCAGAGTTATACCCCTTTTTGTCTTAGAATGTCTGAATTTTGTCCGGAGATTTTCTCAGATGTTTATGGGTTGATTCCTTTGAAACTTGGTATGGATGTTTTCTACCATGGGATTCTGTGCCGCTGCAATTATAGTTTTGATCGGACATTTTGGCCTGCGTTACGCCCCTTTTCGACTTAGAATGCCTAATTTGCCTAGAATTTTGTGTGGAGCTTTTCTCAGATGACTGTGTGTCGATTTCATTGAAACTTGGTACGGTTGTTCACTACCATGGGAACCTGTGCACCTGCAATTATAGTTTTGATCGGACCTTTTTTCTCTACAGTTATGCCCCTTTTCATCTTAAAATGCCTGAATATTGTCTGAAGATTTCTCAAATGTTTATAGGTCAATTCCTTTGAAACTTGGAAAGGATGTTCACTACCATGGAAACCTGTGATTATAGTTCCGATCAGACTTTTCTTGCCAGAGTTATGCCCCTTTTCTTCTTAGAAGCCTGAATTTTGTCAATTTATTGAAACTTTGTTTGGATGTTCACTACCATGGGAACCTGTGCACCTGTGATTATAGTTTTGATCGGTCTTTTCTTGCCAGAGTTATGCCCCTTTCTTTTTAGAATACCTGAATTTTGTCCAGAGATTTTCTCAGATGTTTATGGGTCGATTCCTTTGAAACTTGGTATGGATGTTCACTACCATGGGAACCTGTGCACCTGTGATTATAGTTTCGATGAGACTTTTTTTCACCAGAGTTGTGCCACTTTTCGTCTTAGAATAATCATGGCGGCAAAGGGTATGGACAGGCCCATTTGGGTCAGTCAGACCTCTAGTTTTTACATGAGTTATGGCACTTTTTCTACTTAGAATTCGACCGTCTATCAACATTTTTGTTTTCCGACCAATAACTCCAGTTTGGATCATTTGATCTCAACCAAAGTTGGTATGGGTATTGTTTCCACCTAATAATACATGCCAAGAATCAAAGTTGGTATTAGTATCTTCCACTTATATTTTTACATGAGTTATGGCCCTTTTTTTAGACTTGCAATTTTGTCAGTATTGTTAACATTTTCCTTTTGATCGATAATTAGGGGTATATCAGATATTCTTTGTATGCTGAAATATTTGTATTTTGCGGTAGTACAATTCAAAATGGCTAACGAGCGTATTTAGCCATGCCTGGCGATGCTCTTGTTATTAATGAAAACATTTGAATACAGGCTGTGTAACTTTTGTTATTTTATGATACAAGCTTCTGAGATTTTTTTTATACCCCCGCCTACCTGGCGGGATTATATAGTATTCCTTGTGTCCGTCAGTCCATGCATTTGTCCTGAATTTGTATCATACGCTACACTCATACTTTTCAAGACAGCCATCTGAAGTTTTGCACAATGCAAAACTACATTTAACCCATTACCATGGTAGAAAGTCAGACGACTCTTATTGTTTTTGTCACAGTTATTGCCCTTTATTAGTCCCCCACGGTTTCACCATGAAGGGGACTATTGGATTGCACTCCGTGTGTCCATCCGTCCATCAACACCTGTATCTCGGAGATGCTTTGACGCTTTTGTTTCAAATTATCAGATTTGTAAGGCATTAGGGAAAATTGATGCACGTCAATTCTTTTCCGAAAAAATCAGGATGGCCGACTGGCAGCCGTTTTTGTTGGAAATTGCATGGAATTTGTTATACGCTCAGATAATAATTTCAATAATTTTTGGTATGGAGGTCTAGCAGCATAAGATAAATTACATATCATACTAATTTTTTTCTCTTTCATGAATTATGCAAATTAGCCTTTCTTAACCTTTTTTTTCGGGTAATATTTTTGTGCATATTATATTGTGTACTGTTGCCACCTGTATCTCAGAGATGCTTTCATGCTTTTGTTTCAAATTTTCACATTTGATGGAACATTATGTAAAATTGATGCGCATAAAAAAGATTTCGAAAAAAATTCAAGATGGCCGACTGACGGCCATTTTTGTTCCAGTAAAACCACAGAAATATGGGTAACATTGGGACTAGTTTGTTAAATTCCTTTGATATCCATATTTGTTTGGGTTTTATTGAGGAAATATATCCCCACGGGAACCCCGGGAAGTGAAGCAGTGTCTGTTCACTGCGGTAAACAGGCTCTGTTTTACTGGTAAAATAGGACCAAGTCACGAATGCTTGGGAGGTGCAAACCCTCTCTAAAATGGGCAACATGTGGTCATGATTAGCCATTGTGCAAAAATATGTGACCTTAAACACCAATAAATAAATAAATAAATATTGAGGAAATATCAATATATTTCACAGTAATCCACCTTCCGTGGGGGAATGATTGTCTGATCGCTGGCGATCGGCGTTGCACTTGTTAACTCTGTTTTTTAATTGAGGATACCTTCATGGGGCAATCAACTCCTCTCACAGTTGGTAATGTAGAGAGTTGAGACTTTAGGATATGGTTACACAAACAATGCAGATGTGCAACATATATAAAGAACAAAAAATATTTTTTTGAAAAAAAATTATTGCCCTTTATTGACTTAGAAAATTTCCAGTCTTCTTTAATTGAGGGTACCTTCATGGTGTTATCAGCTCCTTCCACAGTTTGTAATGTAGAGATTTTAAAGTTTAGGATATGGTTCCATACACAATTAAGATCAACAACATCTATAAAGTTTGCGGAAAAAGTATATTTTCACACTTTTTCATAAGATTATTGCCCTTTATCGACTTCAAAAATTTCCAGTGTTTCTTAATTGAGGGTACCTTCATGGTATAATCAACTCCTTCCACAGTTTCTAATGTAGAGAGTTAAAACTTTGGGATATGGTTACACATGCCTTGAAGGTGTGCAACATCTATAAAGTTTGCAGAAAAAAAAAAAATTCATAAAATTATTGTCTTTTAGTGACTAAGAAAATTTCAGTGTTTTTTAAATGCGGGTATCTTCTTGGTGTAACCAACTCCTCCCACAGTTTCAAATGTAGAGAGTTTGAAACTTTAGGATATAGTTACATATGCCTTGCATGTGTGAAACATATATAAAGTTTGCAGAAAAATATTTTTTTTTACAGAATTATCAAATCAAATCAAATCAAGTCGCTCTTACATTTGCAACATCGGTAAAGAAGGAGAGTGTTGATAGTTTAGAAAACAATACGTGTAAAGTCACTGAAGGGCCTTTCGGCACATTTCAGTAGAGCCATGATGGTGGCTTCTAGCACTTAACCAGTTAAATGTTTGTTTTGAAGAAACGGGCTTTTAGCCAAGCTTAAAAATTCATTTTTAATTTCAGTTGTCTTCTTCATTTTGCACTGTGTCATTGACAGGGTTATGAATTTGGTTCTCAAGAATACTTTTCAAATTATTATCAAGCATCTGGTTATCAGCAAGGCTTTGATCAGTCCAGTATCATCTACTCACAAAATGGCCAGTATGCTGATCTGAACGATGTTGGTGACTATACAGCGTACTATAGTGGTGGTAACCAATCCCAGGCATCAGCTGGAGTTACAACCACAGCACCATCGAGACGTGAGTATAATTACTTTTTTATGCCATGATTTTCCCCAGCCTTTGAAACAGGATTTTTATAGCTCAATTTTGACACAAGTCAAATTTTTATTAGCTCATCTTTGATGCAAGTCAGATTTGAGCTTATGCCATGGCCAGTCGTCCATCGTCTGTCTGTCTGTCTGTCTGTCTATGAAAAATTCAATACGGCTCGGGCTAGAGGCCGTATTTATGAACCGATCTTTAGGAAACTTCTTAAGTACCTTTGTTATCACCGTGGGACGAGAACGAATGGTTTTGGGTGCAGTCTGAAATTCAAGATGGCCACCAGCAGCCATTTTGTACTTTAGTTAGTGCAATCAGTTTTTTGTACAGAACTTTTGTATGAAAGTTCTGATTTGAATAAATTCTTATATGAATGTTTAGTAACATGGAATACATCACATATAATAAGTTTTTTTTTCTTGTGCAGAAATTATGCAAATTAGATGAACTTTGATTTATTCAGTGCTACTTATACAAGTAAGTGCACATTTCAATACGGCTCGGGCTAGAGTCTGTATTTATGAACCGATCTTCACAAAACTTCTTGGGTACCTTTGTTATCACCTTGGGACAAGAACGAGTGTTCCTGGGTGCGTTCCAAAATTCGAGATGGCTGCCATTGGTCATTTTGTACCGAAATTAGGTCCAATCAATTTTTCTCATCACATTTTCATCTTCTCTGTCACCGCTGAGCAGGTGTGAATCAAACTTGGCAGGAATGGTCTATGGGAGGTCCTCTACAAACGATCCTCATTTTGTTCCTGTTGGATGAAAAACATCAGAGGCATTCTTTGATTCTGGTTGGTGGGTTTTCAAAAAATCTCTGATGAAACTGCCAAGCCAAATATTTTGAAACTTCACAAAAATGATGACTGGGACCCTCTCTACCAACGATCCTTATTTAATGTTGATTGGGTCACAAACATGGCTGCAATTGTGGCTTATAGTTACTGTAGAAAACACATCACACAATCACATTTTCCTCTTCTCTGGAAAAAACCGAGGCGACGTGAAAACAAACCTGGCAGGGATAGTCTATGGGAGGTCCTCTTAAAACGATCCTCATTTTGTTCCTATGGGTTGAAAAACATGGCCGCTAGAGGCATTTTTTGATTCTGATTGGTAGATTTTCAAAAATCATCTCCTCTGAAACTGCTGGGCCAAATGTTTTGATATTTCATATAAATGATGACCGGGACCCCCTCTGCCAACGATCCTCATTTAATGTTGATCGGGTTGCAAACATGGCCACAATTGCGGCTTATTGTTACTATAGAAAACCTATGGGAAATCACATTTTCATCTTCTTCGGAACTACTGAGCTGACGTGAACCAAACCTGGCCGGGATGGTCCATGGGAGGTCCTCTACAAACGTTCCTCATTTTGTTCCCGTGGGTTGAAAAACATGGCCGCCAGAGGCATTCTTTGATTCTGATAGGTGGATTTTCAAAAATCTTCTCCTCTGAAACTGCGAGGCCAAATGTTTTGACACTTCACATAAGTGATGGCTGGGACCCCCTCTACCAATGAGCCTCATTAATGTTGATCGAGTTGTAAACATGGCCTCAATGCGGCTTATAGTTACTATAGAAACCCTTTGGGAAATCACATTTTCATCTTGTCTGGAACTACTGAGCCGATGTGAACCAAACTCCACAGGAGTGGTCTATGAGAGGATGAAAATATGTGGCCACCAGAGGCTATATTCAAATGCTTAACCCAATGCCTCTCCTGTCTGCACGAAGATCAGTACTGTCAGCAAAATACTTGTTTTTGAGAATCTGGTAAGGATTGGTTCCAGTTTTCTCCACTGAGAACCCAAAATATTGTGTTTTCACTACAAGTCAAAATAAGGTGTAGCATAACTGCAATGCATTAAGTAAACTGCTGCTCCTGCTCCAACAAGATCAGAATCGGACATTTTCTGGAAAGCTATCAGTGGGAGCTTTCCAGAAAAATGAGGTCAGCTTCTGGTCTTATCAGTGTAGGAACAGAAACGATGCATAGTTTATAGGATTTTCGTACACAACTTATTTTGACTGTACTACTGTAAACAATGGCAACTGAATGTTGATTATTAGTCTCATGTTACTTAATCAGTAAATCTTGATTGATGACAGGTGCTTGGAACACCAGAAAAAGTTTTATATTCACTTCTCATCATGTCACCTTAGATGACAGTAATTATTGTTTATCTTTTAAGATTTACAAAATAGAAGAAAAATGTGTTTGGCTGTAACCCTTTACTTATCCCAAGCTATTTTGAAAGAGAATACTGACTGAGAAAATTCTAATTTTCAAAATATTTAACCTTCTTTTACTGATTTTTTTTTTTTTTTTGTTGAAACAGAATTCATAAATGTGTGCGTTTTCAAGAAAATCTTCTTTGAAACTACAAGGCCAAATGGTTTGAAAACTTAGTGTGACCGATGACTGTAACCCCCTCTACCAATGATCCTCATTTTAATCTTCATCAAGTTGCAATTATGGCTGCAATTGTGGCTTATAGTTACTATAGAAAACCCTATAGGAAATCACATTTTCATCATCTTCACTGAAAGCACTCAGCCAATGTGAACCAGACTTGGCAGGCATTGTCTATGAGAGGTTCTCAACAACTGTTACTCATTTTATTCCTGTTGGGTGAAAAAAATGTGGCTGCCAGAAGCATTCTTTGATTCTGATTGATCAATTTTGAAAACTCTTCTCCTCTGAAACCACAGGGCCAAATGTTTTGAAAGTTTGCATGGTTGATAACTGGGACACCTTCCACCAATGTTCCTCATTTTAATGTTGATCATATTGCAAACATGGGTACAATTGCGGTTTATAGTTACTATAGAAAAAACCTATGGGAAATCACATTTTTTATGTGTACCCATACTATGTATGGTACACATAATGCCGGCATCCGGGGTGACCATCCGTCGTTCGTCCATCCTTTGTCCGTCCATCTGTCCGTCTGTCCATCTGTCCGTCCGTCCGCCTGTCAGTCCGGCGTCCGTATCCATTTCTTTGGCATTCAATAACTTGAAAAAATATTGCTTGGATTGTCAAGTTACTTTATATTTGTGTTCAGGTTACTGATGTGCCGAGCTGTATAGTTTTTGGTGTAAATCGGATAATTTGATCCTGAGATATTAACCCTTTATCCTTCAAATTGAAAATTCCTCCAATCCCTTTGGCATTCGATAACTTGAAAAATATTGCTTGGATTGTCTAGTTACTTTATATTTGTGTTCAGGTTACTGATTTGCCAAGCTGTATAGTTTTTGGTGTAAATCTGATGATTTGATCTCGAGATATTAACCCTTTATCCGTCAAATTGAAAATTCCTCCAATCCCTTTGGCATTCGATAACTTGAAAAATATTGCTTGGATTGTCAAGTTACTTTATATTTGTGTTCAGGTTACTGATGTGCCAAGCTGTATAGTTTTTGGTGTAAATCTGTTATTTTGATCCTGAGATATTAACCCTTTATTCTTCAAATTGAAAATTTCTCCAATCCCTTTGGCATTAGATAACTTGAAAAATATTGCTTGGATTGTCAAGTTACTTTATATTTGTGTTCAGGTTACTTATGTGCCGAGCTGTATAGTTTTTGGTGTAAATCTGATAATTTAATCCTGAGATATTAACCCTTTATCCTTCAAATTGAAAATTCCTCCAATCCCTTTGGCATTCGATAACTTGAAAAATATTGCTTGGATTGTCAAGTTACTTTATTTCTTTTCAACCTACTCACAATTGTTTACAATTGTCTGTAACATAAGTGCAAGCCCTACTTCGGAACTAACTCAAGCTTTTAGAATCTTTTCCAAACGAGTTGGAAAAGTACTAGAGTGCAAAAGCACGAAAAAGATCGAAAAAAGGGTCGAGCGAGACCAGCGCTCGAAATTACAGGTACTCTCTCTGCACACCTCTTGCGTTTACCGAGCGCATGCGCAACAACCGTGACGTCAATTCATTTATTTTCCGCCATTGTACATGGTCGGAAATTTTTGTGACTCGTGCTAATTATGCTATATATTCTTCGTGAACAACTTATTCTTCATATTGAGTGTGCTACTGGATTGTATCCTTTTATCAAGCTACCAAATTATTATTATTATTTAATGTTAATTGTATTTTTATTGCTGTTCTCTTCACACTTTATCTTGTCTTTCCCCCATGTGTGAACACGACCTTAGTACTGTTTTCCGTCGGCGGGAAGCTTGATTATTGTTTTGATATCATGCCTAAGACTATTCCTTGTACCTCTTGTTTGCAGGTGAAACATGTGGACGATTCTCATGCCACATGTGTCACTTGCAACAATTGCACTCAGGCCCAATCATGTGGTATCTGTGGGGTTTGGTCCTCTAAATTTTGGGCTTCTGTGAACAAGGTGGTTCTTTCCAGAGCTAGAACCCCTCGTTCTCGGGGTAAGGGTAGCCGTGCCGTAGCAGACATTTCTGCTGGTGCACGTGGTGACTCTGTCACACAGGATTCGGATCTGACTTCTGTGGCGAGTTCCTCTGCAACTGTTGGCAGTGTTAGTTCAGTGATACCTGACGAGGAGACCGTGGTCTCTTTGTCTTCTGATGTCACTATTGAGGCGTCTGTTTTCGCTGAGAGCTTTTCCGAGGTCAGCTTGGTAACCCTCTCCGATCTGCCTCCTGCACCGTTGAACGTTGTTGAGGAGGTTGCTACTCCAGATCCTATTCTGTCTGATGGTGGCTCTTCCATCTCCTCTGGGGATGGTCTACAGTCTCGGGGGACCGAGGCTGTATCTGCTGGTGTGTCTGTGTGTTCTCAGCCTCCCCCAGCCTCGCGGCGGGCTCTGCGGGTTTGCTGTCTGCTCCGTCTCATCTGGCTAGGTTTGCTCCTAGTCGGTTGAGCCGGCCGGTCGCTTCGGCAGCGATTCCTCGTCCCTCGAGTGAATCGTTTATTGTTCCACCTTCGCCTGCTAGTGTGCCGCCTAGTGGGATGGTGTTGGGACGTTGGCATCCAGGGCCTGCTGTTCGGCAGCGGTCAGTGACAGTCCCTGTTAGCTGTCACTCTCGGAACCTTCCTCCGGTGATTCCTCACTGTGTTCCGAGTCTGGGTGTCGATCGATGCTTGCCGTTGGTCTCAGAGGATAGGCAGTTTGGGCCGTCTGCTGCGCAGAGGCCAATGGCAGGTTCCTGTCATTCTTGGGACAATCCTCCTGTGTCTTCTCATCGTGTCCTAGGTCCAGCTACCGATCGACGTGTGCCGTCGGTCTCTTTAGAGGATTTGCAGGCAGGGCCTTCTGTTTCGCAGAGGTCAGTGATGGCCCCTGGGCGTCACAATCGGGACTATCCTCCGGTGTCTTTTCACCGCGCTCCTATTCTGTCTGCCGATCGACGTCGGTCTCTTCTGAGGATTTGGGTTCTTCTACCAGAAGGGTCCATTGGGAGGACACTCCGTCGGGCGATTCTGCTGTGACAGATTCTCAGGGTGACCTGCCCCAGGCCGTTTTGGCGCTCACCCGGTTGCTTTCTGGCAACCCTCAAGTTGGCCTCCCTGTGCCTCCTGAGGCACAACCTCCTTTGGTCGGTCGCCGAGATGTCTCGCCTGGCCCCTTGGATACTGCACAGTATTCACAGGTTTCTGCTGGTCAGCTCGAGTTGGGCTACGTCTCCTCTGCTACGGAGGATGACGAGTATCTTGAAGGTGATGGGCCCCCCTCGTCAGTCTTGGGGCAGGCTTTGGATTTCGTCTTTGGCTTATTGCCGGATGTTCAACCTTCCGACCAGCCTTCTGTGACCGTCCGGCCGCGGTCCACTGTGGAGCGCCGTAACCCTCTTGAGCCTTCTAGCTCCGGGGCTTTGCAATCGGCTCAGGTTGTTGAGTCCTTCCAGGGCTTAGACGCCAAAATGCGTTCTAAGGCCCTCAAGGGTTCCTTCTTTTCTAGAGCTGATGCCTTTCTGCCTCCATCGCGGTTTCGTGTGTACGATTCCGTCTCTCCACCAGTCTTCCAAGGGATGACTACTGTGGATGAGGATTCTTCTTCCCTCGGGTTGACTAAGCCTGAGTCGGCAGTTCTCCCGATGTCGGTAGTTGAGTCTATGGTGGGCCTGTCCCGAGAGATGCTGGGTATGTTGTCTCTCGCGGACCATGTCGTCGCTGCTCTGGCTGAATATTTTCCACCAGGGGAGTTTGATGACGCTCAGGCGCCTTTTCGCGTTTTGTCACAGGCTCTTATGAACTTGACTCACGCTCACGCCTGTAACACGGCTAATTTGGAGCTGGCACGCCGGGATGCGGTTTTGGATTCTTTACCATCCCTTCCTTCTGAGCAACGTGCTGTTCTGAGGTCTGCCTCTTTGGTGGGACCTCAGTTGTTCCATGGTTCCGTGGAAGCTGTTCGTGGCGAAGTTCTTCGTCATTCGAAGGACCAGCTTTTGCTGAGACAGCTTGACCCACCTGCTGCGGGTGGGGGTCGTTCCAGGCCCGCAAAGCGTGCTGCTGCGTCTGCCTTGTCGGCGCCTTCGGCTACGCCTTCGGCTACGCCTTCGGCTCCGTCTGCTCCTTCTGCTCATAAGAAGCGCCGACGTGGCCAGGCCCGCTGGCAGCCTCAGGCTGGAAAGTCTCAGGACTCTGTCACTTCCCGAGGTGGTTTCTCCTCTCGGGGGCCTCGTCGAGGCCGCAAGTGAAGGTTCTCACCTCGATTCGCCTCCAGTCGGGGGAAAGCTGTCGCTGTTTTACGACCGTTGGACAGAGATAACGTCGGACTCTTGGGTCCTCGACGTCATTCAATCCGGTCTGCGACTGTCCTTCCATCGGCACCCCAGTTTATCTCGGGTGCCCCTTCCGACTCAGGTCCCTTCAGATTCTCTGCATCGGGACCTTCTGGTGCAGGAGATCGACAATCTCCTCACCAAAGGGGCGATCGAGGTGGTCAGGAACACCCTTTCACCGGGGTTTTACTCGAGACTTTTCTTGGTGCCGAAGAAAAACGGCCAATATCGTCCTGTCATCGATCTGAGTACCCTGAACGAGTACATAATTGCTCCTCGTTTCAGTATGGAGACTTTCCGGTCGGTTCGACGTTCAGTTCATCAGGGCGATTTTGCGGCCAGTATCGACCTGAAGGATGCCTACTTCCATGTAGCCATTCATCTGGCGTCACGGAAATACCTTCGGTTCTCGTTTCGGGATCGAGTTTTTCAATTCAGAGCTCTCCCGTTCGGTTTGAACCTGGCTCCTTGGGCCTTCACCCGACTGATGTCACATGTGCTTGCTTTCCATCGCACTCAGTCGGCAGTGACTTTGTCAGCCTACCTAGACGACATCCTCCAACGGCACCACGATGCTGCTGTTCTGGAGTTCGATGTCCGGCAGTTTCTTTGCCTGCTAGCGTCGCTGGGTTTCAGAGTCAATCGCGAGAAGTCGGATCTTCTTCCTTCACAGCGATTCCGTCATTTGGGGATGGATTTCGACACTCTTCAGTCCCCCCTCGGGCGACGATTCTTTCCGCCTTGACTCGGGACCTGCTTCAATCTTCCTCGGTCTCGGCCAGGACTTTCCTTCGGATGCTGGGCCTTTGCGGTTCGGTGACAGATCTCATTCCGCTCGGTCACTTGTTTGTCCGACCTCTCCAACACTTCCTGTTGGATCATTGGCGTCCGAATGTAGATCCGCTGGACCTGGAACTCACTATTCCTCGGTCTCTGCTTTGTCACCTCCGCACTTGGGCAGATATTCCCTGGCTGACACAGGGTGTTCCGTTGGATCTTCCTTTGGCCGATCGCATCCTTACTGCGGATGCCAGCGATCGGGGCTGGGGTGCGACGTTGGATCCTCTCGGTCTGTCTACTCACGGAGAGTGGGACAGCGAGCAGGTGGGCCTTCATATCAACCAGAAGGAGCTCCTTGCTCTTCTGTTGAGTTTTCGGCTTTGGATCCCTCATCTGTCGGACCATGTTGTCCTACTTTCGGACAATTAGACAGTAGTGGCCTACATACGGAATCAGGGAGGCACACATTCGATTCCCATGTATCGGCTGTCTCGGGATCTTCTTCTGTTGGCACGGGATGTGAACGCTCGGGTGTCCATTCGACACATTCCCGGGCGTCTCAGCGTCCTAGCAGACTCCCTGTCCCGATGCGACAGTGTCCTTCCAACCGAATGGATGCTACAACGGTCGGTGTTTCAGGCGATTTGCGAGCAGTGGGGTCGTCCTCAGGTCGACCTTTTCGCTACTCGCTGGAATCATCAGGTAGAGACTTTTGTCTCCCCTTGTCCAGATCCTCTGGCATTTGCAGTAGACGCTCTGTCTCTGGACTGGACAGGTTGGGTCGGCTATGCCTTTCCTCCTGCACCGATTCTTCCTCAAGTTTTAGCGAAGATTCGTGCTTACAGTTGCAGGATCATTCTGATCACACCCCTGTCTCCACAGAGGGTATGGATCAATCTGCTGCGGCCTCTATTGGCCGATCGACCGATTCGTCTACCTCTACGTCGCGATCTTCTTTCACAGGGTCGTCCCAGGAAGTATCACAACAACCTGGCGAGCCTGTCCCTTCACGCCTGTCTTTTATCAGGTCCAGTCTCCGACGTAGAGGTTTTTCGAGACGATCAGTGGAGTGCATTTCTGCATCGCGGCGACCTTCCACTGGAATGACTTATGCCGCCAAGTGGAAGGTTTTCTGCCGCTGGTGTTCAGATCACAATGTGAATTACCATGATCCGTCAATCGCTCAAATTGCGGATTTTCTGGTTTTTCTTTTTGACCCCAAGGGCCTCCAGCCTATTACGATTAAGGGTTATCGGTCTATGCTGTCTGATACTTTCTCTTATGTGGGAAAGCGGTGTATCGGTCGTAATCTTTTCCTCTCCAAACTTATTTGGCACTTTTCTTTGAAGAGGCCTCGAGGTTTGTGTCTTACACCCAAGTGGAACTTGGCATGGGTGTTGCACTGTTTGGAGGGGGCACCATTCGAGCCTTTATCTGAGACCGACATGCGTTTTCTCACCTATAAGACGGCTTTTCTTCTAGCGTTTGCTTCTGCTCGTCGAGTCAGTGAGCTTCATGCGCTATCTGTTGATTCTGCCTTCTTCCGAAATGAGTCTAACAGTGTCACATTCACTACTGATTGCTCTTTTCTGGCTAAGAATCGACTCCCCGATTCGGTACCTCCTCCCATCTGCATTCGGGCTCTCCCTGCTGTAGATGGACGGAGGCCTCTTCTTTGTCCTGTTCGTGTGGTCAAGACTTACATTACTCGCACTCAGTTCATTAGGAGGGGTCGGAAGAGATTCTTTCTGTCTCTCATTCCTAAGAGGCAGTCTATCTCTTCCCATTCTATTTCCAGGTGGATCTGTCTTGCAATCAAGCTGGCTTATTCTCGCTTGTCTGCATCGGATCTTGTTTCGAACCGGCTTAATGCTCACGAGGTTCGTGCCATTTCTACATCCTGGGCGTTCTCCAATTCTGTTTCGCTCCGTGATGTTATGATTGCGGCTTACTGGAGGAATGCTTCTACCTTCTCCTTTTATCTCCGCCACCTTCAGCAGCAAGCTGAGTACCTTTATTCTTTAGGCCCTCTCGTTGCTGCTCAGGCTGTTGTGCACCCTCGTTAAAATTGTTTTTGTCGAGGTTGCGCTTTGCTCAGCCCTGTTCTTTTCAGGTGCCTTCTCTCTATCTTCATTACAGGTTTTCGTTTTTGTTCTCTGCCATCCTTGCTTTCGTTCTGCTACTCTTGTTGGTATTGGTTATGTGATTCACCTCCTCCTATTGTTTATTCAGCCAATTGTAAACAATTGTGAGTAGGTTGAAAAGAAATTAAAATTTCTTAGTAAATTTTGTTTCTTAACATACCTACCACAATTGTTTACCGGAGGCCCACCCTCCTTGGGGATATCTTTGATATCGATGCCTCCCCGCTAAATCACAAACTTCTCGTTGGCGGAAATATGGAATTGACGTCACGGTTGTTGCGCATGTGCTCGGTAAACGCAAGAGGTGTGCAGAGAGAGTACCTGTGATTTCAAGCGCTGGTCTCGCTCGACCCTTTTTTCGATCTTTTTCGTGCTTTTGCACTCTAGTACTTTTCCAACTCGTTTGGAAAAGATTGTAAAAGCTTGAGTTAGTTCCGAAGTAGGGCTTGCACTTATGTTACAGCCAATTGTAAACAATTGTGGTAGGTATGTTAAGAAACAAAATTTACTAAAAATTTTTAATATTTGTGTTCAGATTACTGATGTGCCAAGCTGTATAGTTTTTGGTGTAAATCTGATGATTTGATCCCGAGATATTACCCCTTTATCCTTCAAATTGAAAATTCCTCCAATCCCTTTGGCATTCGTTAACTTGAAAAATATTACTTGGACTGTCAAGTTACTTTATATTTGTGTTCAGGTTACTGATGTGCTGAGCTGTATAGTTTTTGGTGTAAATCTGTTATTTTGATCCTGAGATATTAACCCTTTATCCTTCAAATTGAAAATTCCTCCAATCCCTTTGGCATTCGATAACTTGAAAAATATTACTTGGATTGTCTAGTTACTTTATATTTGTGTTCAGGTTACTGATTTGCCAAGCTGTATAGTTTTTGGTGTAAATCTGATAATTTAATCCTGAGATATTAACCCTTTATCCTTCAAATTGAAAATTCCTCCAATCCCTTTGGCATTTGATAACTTGAAAAATATTGCTTGGATTGTCAAGTTACTTTATAATTGTGTTCAGGTTACTGATGTGCTGAGCTGTATAGTTTTTGGTGTAAATCTGATAATTTGATCCGGAGATATTAACCCCCTTTATCCTTCAAATTGAAAATTCCTCCAATCCCTTTGGCATGAGATAACTCAAAAAATATCAATCTGATTTTCATGTTACTTTATATATTTATTCAGGTTACTGATGTGCTGTGCTGTATAGTTTTTTATGTAAATCTGATAATTTGCTCCGGAGATATTAACCCATTATCCATCAAATTAGACACTTGTCCAATCCATTTCTATATGTACCCATACCTTGTATGGTGTACATAATGTTGGCATCTGTGGTGGCCCTCCGTCATACAGCTTTCTACTAGTTGCGTGTATGGGTACACATCTGACGATTTCATCGGCCTATTTTTATCTTCTCTCTGGAACTACTGAGCTGACGTGAATGAAAACTTGGCAAGAATGGTCTATAGGAGGCCCTCTACAAACGATCATCTTTTTGTTCCTGTTGGTTGGAAAATATGGCCACCAGAGACATTCTATAATTCTGTTTGATGGCTTCAGTTGTTTTGAAACTTCACGTGATTGAAGACTAGGACACCTTCTACCAATGATCCTCACGTAATGTTGATGTAATGTTGCAAACATGGCCACAATTGCAGTTGATAGTTAACATGGAAAGCCTATGGGAAATCACATTTTTAGCTCAACTTGACAAAGTCAAGCTGAGCTATTGCCATGACTTCTCGTCGTATGTACGTTAGTATGTTAGTACGTACGTCCACAATTTCCTTTGGCACACTTCACAGGTCACATTTATGATCAGATCGCTTTGAAACTTGGTATGCTTGTTTGGGGTGACCTCTAGATGGGAGCTATCGATTTTCTTCAATTTCCGTCGAAAAATGCTGTCGCGGCCAACATTCTTAGAACTTAGTTTAGTCAGAAGACCTCAATATTTCCCTTTGGCACTCCCTACAGGGCACATTTATGATCCGATTGCTTTGAAACCTGGCATGCTTGTTTAGGGTGACTTCTACATGGGAGCTATCGATTTTCTTCAATTTCCGTCAAAAAATGTTGCTGCGGCCAACGTTCTTAGAACTTAGTTTAGTCAGACCACAATATTTCCCTTTGGCACACCCTACAGGGCACATTTATGATTGGATTGCTTTGAAACCTGGTATGCTTGTTTAGGGTGACCTCTAGATGGGAGCGATCGATTTTCTTCAATTTCCGTCAAAAAATGTTACCACGGCCAACGTTCTTAGAACTTAGTTTAGTCAAACCTCAATATTTTCCTTGAGTACACCCTACAGGGCACATTTATGATTGGATCGCTTTGAAGCTTAGTATGCTTGTTTGGGGTGACCTCTAGATGGGAGCTATCGATTTTCTTCATTTTCCGTCAAAAAATGTTGTCGCGGCCAACGTTCTTAGAACTTAGTTTAGTCAGAAGACCTCAATATTTCCCTTTGGCACACCCTACAGAGCACATTTATGATCGGACTGCTTTGAAACCTGGTATGCTTGTTTGGGGTGATCTCTAGATGGGTGTTATCGATTTTCTTTCATGTCCGTCAAAAAATGTTGCCACGGCCAACGTTCTTAGAACTTAGTTTAGTCAGACCTCAGTATTTCCCTTTGGCACGCCCTACAGGGCACATTTATGGTTGGATTGCTTTGAAACCTGGCATGCTTGTTTTCGGTGACCTCTAGATGGGAGCTATTGATTTTCTCCCATTTCCGTTAAAAAATGTTGCCGCAGCCAACGTTCTTAGAACTTAGTTTAGTCAGACCTCAATATTTCCCTTTGGCACACCCTACAGGGCACATTTATGATTGGATTGCTTTGAAACCTGGCATGCTTGTTTGGGGTGACCCCTAGATGGGAGCTAGCGATTTTCTTCCATTTCCGTTTGTCAAAATATGTTGCCGCTGGCAACGATCTTTGAACTTAGTTTAGTCAGGCATTAATATATTCCTTTGGCATGCCATAAAGGGCGCATTTATGATCAGATTAGTTTGAAACTTTGTATGCTTGTTGGGGTTACCTCTAGATGGGAGCTATCGATTTTCGTCAAAAAATGTTGCCACTGGCAATGACCTTCGATGAACTCAGTAAAAACTTAGTGCAGTTAAGCATCAATATTTCCCTTTGACACACCCTGCAGGGTACATTTATGATTGGATCGCTTGCAAACTCGGTGTGCTTGTGTGGGGGTGACATCTATATGGGAGCTGTCGATTTTCTTCAATTTCTGTCAAAAAATGTTGCCGCTGACCTTTGAACTTAGTTTAGTCAGACCTCATTATTTCCCTTTAACACACCCTTTAGGGCACATTTATGATCGGATCACTTTGAAACTTGGTATGTGTGTTCAGGGTGTCCTCTTTATGTGAGTTTTTTTTTTTCATTTCCATAAAAAATTATTGTCGTTATCACCAGCCTTTGAACTTACTGCATTTGTGCATCAACTTATCCCTTTTGCACTCTCTGCAGGGTATATTTATGAATTTCCATAAAAAAAACCATTGCCACAAGCAATGAGCTTCTACTTAGTGCATCATAAACATCTTCCTTTGGCATGCCTCCGAGGGCACATTCATTATCAGGTTGTTTTGAAACTTTGTAAACTTATGCAGGGTGACAAAGATAGGAGCTATTGATTTTCTTTTCATTTCCACCAAAAACTGTTGGTGTTAGCAACAATCTTTGAATTTATTGCATTTGTGCATCAACATTCTTTGACATGGCCTGCAGGTCACATTTATCATAGGATTGTTTTTGAACTGGTGTGCTCATTAGGCAATGAGTTATTGATTAGCATTCATTTCTGTGAAAAAAAGTTATCATTTACAATAACCTCTGAACATACTGCATTTGTGTATCAGCATTCTTCCTTCAGCCAGTCTTACAGTTTACATTTAAAAATGCATGGATTACTCTGACATTGTGCACACACAATGCTGTTATGTTGAAATTTCATCAAATAACATTGGTACCAATGATCTTCAATTTTGTCATTTCATTTATAACTCAACAAGTTCAAGTTTGTCAAGTTGAGCTACAGTGTCATTGACATTTTCATTATATGTAGTTTCAGGTGAGCGAGCGATTACAGGCTCTGTAGAGCCTCTAGTTTGTACACAACTTCTATACGGCTCAGGCTAGAGGCAGTATTTATGAACCGATCTTTACAAAACTTCTTGCGTACCTTTGTTATCACCTTGGGACGAGAACAAGTGTTTTTGGGTGCGGTCTGAAATTCAAGATGGCTGCCAGCGGCCATTTTGTACCAAAATTAGTGCAGTCAGTTTTTTGTACAGAACTTCTGTATGAAAGTTCTGATTTGAATAAATTTTTGTATGAATGTTTAGTAACATGGAATACATCACATATAATACAGGTTTTTTTCTCGTGCAGACATTATGCAAATTAGATGAACTTTGATTTATTCAGTGCTACTTATACACACAGTAAGTGCACATGTCAATACGGCTAGGGCTGGAGGCTGTATTTATGAATCGATCTTCACGAAACTTCTTGGGTACCTTTGTTATCACCTTGGGACGAGAACGAGTGTTATTGGGTCCAAAATTCAAGATGGCTGCCGGTGGCCATTTTGTACCAAAATTAGTGCAAACAGTTTTTTGTACAGAACTTCTGTATGGAAGTTCTGATTTGAATAAATTTTTGTATGAATGTTTAGTAATATGGAATACATCACATATAATACGGGTTTTTTTCTTGAGCAGAAATTATGCAAATTAGATGAAATTTGATTTCTTCAGTGCTACTTATACACAGTAAGTGCGCGTGTCAATACGGCTCGGGCTAGAGGCTGTATTTATGAACCGATCTTCACAAAGCTTCTTGGGTACCTTTATTATCACCTTGGGATGAGAACGAGTGTTTCTGAGTGCGGTCCAAAATTCAAGATGGCTGCCAGTGGCCATTTTGTACCGAAATTAGGTCCAATCTGTTTTTTTATACACAACTTCTATACGGCTCAGGCTAGAGGCCGTATTTATGAACAGATCTTTACGAAACTTCTTGGACACCTTTGTTATCATCGTGGGACAAGAACGAGTGTTTTGGGGTGTGGTCCAAAATTCAAAATGGCCACCAGCAGCCATTTTGTACCAAAATTAGTGCAATCAGTCTTTTGTACAGAACTTCTGAATGAAAGTTCTAATTTGAATTAATTTTTGTATGAATGTTTAGTAACATCGAATACATCACATATAATACAGGTTTTCGTCTTGTGCAAAAATTATGCAAATTAGATGAACTTTGATTTATTCAGTGCTACTTATACACAGTAAGTGCACATGTCAATACGGCTCAGGCTAGAGTCTGTATTTGTGAACCGATTTTCACGAAACTTCTTGGGGTACCTTTGTTATCACCTTGTGACAGGAACGAGTGTTTTGGAGTGCCTTTGTTATCACTGTGCTATGAGAACAAATATTTTTGTGTTCAGTCAGACCCACTCTGGGACTAAGAGATTTCTTTTCTAGTTTAGCATCTGTCACCCAACCTTTACAATATTTTAACTATATATTTGTTACAGGCTATGGTCAACATTTATGTACAGTCCGTTACAATACTTTACAGGGGGAGCACAGTGGCTCAGTAGGTAGAGGTGCAGGCTGCAAGCCGAGAGGTCCTCGGTTCGAATCCCATCTGCGGAAGCCGCGTTGTGTCCTTGGGCAAGACACTTCGTCTCCATTGCCTGAGTGGGGGCACGGTGGCGTTGTGTACTAAGACGTACTGCACATCGATGGTGCACTTGTCTTCAACCAATGCTAATCCTGCGCTTGCGTGGAGTTAGTATGTTGGGGAGTTGACAGTTGCTCGCCGTTGCTCGGTGGTTCTCTCCGGGTACTCCGGCTTCCTCCACCCGTAAAACTGTTGCGATTATGATTAGCCATTGTGCATAAATATGTGACCTTAAACACCAATAAATGAATAAATAATACTTTACATGTACCTTTGTTATCAGGTCATTACCTAGATGTTTGTCATTGCTGTGTCACATACTATACATGTACATGTCTTAAACAAGTTGAGCTACAGTCTCATTGACACTTTCATTCTGATTGTGGACACACATTTTCACTTAAATTTCCCCTCTGTACTCTGAGGGAAGTCACATGAAGTTTAATCTGTTATAAATCTGGTAGCAGCGATTGAAAATTATCAGTCGAGTTTGATAGAATTCAAGTTGCAGTTCAGTGCTGAAAAGTTTATAAAATTAGATGGCTTCTTTTATTCTGTGTATATCTGTGTGATCAGTTGTATAATGATGACCATAGTTTTAACCAGAATTTAGGTGGCGCAGTGGCTCAGTAGGTAGAGGTGCAGGCTACAAGCTGAGAGGTCCTCGGTTCGAATCCCACCTACGGCAACAACGTTGTGTCCTTGAGCAAGACACATCACCCCAGTTACCCACGTGGGGGCACGGTGACATTGTGTACTAATGCGTACTGCATGTCGATGGTGCACTTGTCTTCAACCAATGCTTACCCTGCTTGTGTGGAGTTAGTATGTTGGGGATCCTGACAGTTGCTTGCTGTTGCTCTGTGGTTCTATTTCTGGGTACTCAGGCTTCCTCCACCCATAAAACTCCCACTTGAGGTGACCTTGGCTGTCAAAAGTGTTGTTAAACCCCAATAAATAAATAAATAAATAACCAGAATTCATGTAACTGTTATTTACTCTCATATATCAAAATTCATTCTCTACACCAAATTTAGAAACAAACTCTAAACTTTGTTCACTTCAAGTCTTTTATGCACGTTTCTCATTTTTAGCACACCTGGCCCAAAGGGTCATGTGACCTATTGCCATCACTTGGCATCTGTCGTCATCTGTAAACTTTTCACATTTTCATCTTCTTCTCTGTAACCGCTTAGCCAGTGTGATCCAAACTTGGCAGGAATGGTCTACTGGAGTATGTCGAATTCAGGGAACGCAGACGTTGACACTTTTGGGTATATAATCTTATGTTTTTGTGTGTAGGAAATAAAATTACTCACGGAATCATTTTAGGGAGTGTTTGTTTTATTTCTATCCATTGGAGAAGGAGATAAAATCGCTTAGCCATGTTGATCAATGTTTCCATCAACAGTATCACTATGAACTTTGAACTTATGAAAATTAATGAGCTATTAATGAGAATTGTTGGTAGAGGGTGTCCCAGTCATCAAGCATGCTAAGTTTCAAAACAGTTTGCCTTGTGGTTTCAGAGGGGAAGATTTTTCAAAATCCACCAGTCAAAATCAGAGAATGCCCCTGGTGGCCATGTTTTTCCACCCACGGGAACAAAATGAGTATCGTTTGTAGAGGACCTCCCATAGACCATTCCAACCATGTTTGTTTCTCATCGGCTCAGTTGTTCCAGAGAAGAAGATGAAAATGTGTTTTCCCTCTATGGTTTCTATAGTAACTATAAACCACAGTTGTAGCCATGTTTGCAACCCGATCAACATTCAGTGAGGATCGTTGGTAGAGGGTGTTCCAGTCATCAATCATGTGAAGTTTCAAATCATTTGGCCTTGTAGTTTCAGAGAAGATTTTTGAAAATCCACCAATCAGGATCAAAGAATGCTTCTGGAAGGCGTGTGTTTTTCTACCGACGGGAACAAAATGAGGATCGTTTGTATAGGACCTCTTATAGACCATTCCCTGCCAAGTTTTGTTCACGTTGCCTCGGTGCCAGATAAGAAATTTTTTTTAGCTGCGACTAGCAGCTCTATAAGTGGCAATGTCGGTCTGTCTGTCGGTCAGTCGGTGTGTCTGTGACCAACGAGTTTCAAAACTCAATAACTTTTGAAATACTAGATGGAATGACTTTATATATGGCACGTAAGTGTATCTTATTGATGTCTAGCCACTGTTCAATGCATGTGTTGTTCCAAATATTTTTCTTGGAGTTATGGCCCTTGATGAAGTTAGAATTTTGTGAAATTGCACCACCTGTCGCAGCTATGGCGTCAATGTCGCGATTTTTTATTTCCCATAGGGTTTCTATGGTAACTATGAGCTGCTATAGGCCATTTCTGCCATTTTGTTCCCATCTGATGAAAAACATGGCCACCAGAGGTATTCTATGATTGTGGTTGTTGGATTTTCGAAAATCTTCTCACTACAAAGTGAAATCTTTTGAAACTTCACATAAATGATGACTGAGACACCCTCTGCCAGTGATCCTCATTTAATGTTGATTAGGTTACAAACAGTGTGAGCCAAACTTTGCACAAATAATGTATAGAAATTCCTCTGAAAACAATCATCATTCTGTTTGCTCAGATGAAGGAACATGGCAGCCAGCTGCATTCTTTGATTTTGATTTGAATAACTGAGGGATATGTAGTTATGCCAGGTGAGTGATTACAGGCTCTTTTAGAGCCTCTGTCTTGTTCTAAACACCAAGCCTGGCAACAAAAAAAGTTATGAGGAAAGTTGTTTTTTCTCAGTAAGGCATGGTGATCAGATTTTGCTTGTGCCGACCAGTGTTAAAGGATTATTTTAATTTTACCTCCCTAAAAAATGCAATTTCCTGTTATTTGATGAGTAATTTGATCATTGGTTTTCATTCCAGATATGTGGAATGTGACAACTAGTAATGCCGTCACCAAGAAGCTTAAATGCAGCCACATTCATTTTTAGTTCTCCTGGTCTAAAAGGCCATGTGAGCTTTTCTCATCACTTGACGTCTTTCGTCTGGCATCCGTAAACTTTTCACATTTTCATCTTCTCTGTAACCGCTGAGCTGGTGTGAACCAAACTTGGCAGGAATGGTCAATTGGAGGTCCTCTAAAACGATCATTTTGTTCCCGTCGGATGAAAAACATGGCTTCCAGAGGCATTCTTTGATTCTGGTTGGTGGATTATCAAAAATCTTCTCCTCTGAAACTGCCAGGCCAAATGTTTTGAAACTTCATATAAATGATGACTGGGGACCTTCTCTACCAATAATCCTCATTTAATGTTGATCGGGTTACAAACATGGCCGCAATTGTGGCGTACAGTTACTATAGAAACCCATGGGAAGTCACATTTCATCATCTTCTCTGGAACTACTGAGCTGACGTGAACGAAACCTGGCAGAGGTAGTCTATGGGAGGTGCTCTACAAATGATCCTCATTTTGTTCTCATGGGTTTGAAAACATGGCCGCCAGAGGCATTCTTTGACTCTGATTGGTGGATTTTGACAAATCTTCCCTGAAACCACAGGACCAAATGTTTTGAAACTTTGCCTAGTTGATGACTAGGACCCTCTCTACCAACAATCCTCATTTAATGTTGATCTGGTTGCAAACATGGCTTCAATTGCGTCTTATAGTTACTAGAGAAACCATATGGAAAATCACATTTTCATCTTCTTCTCTGGAACTACTGAGCCGATGTGAACCAAACTTGCCAGGAATGATCTATGGGAGGTCCTCTACAAATGTCCTCATTTTGTTCCCGTTGGTTGAAAAACATGGCCGCCAGAGGCATTCTTTGATTCTGATTGGTGGATTTTCAAAAATCTTCTCCTCTGAAACTACCAGGCCAAATGTTTTGAAACTTCATATAAGTGATGACTGGGACACCCTCTACCAATGATCCTCATTCAATGTTGATCGGGTTACAAACATGGCTGCAATTGTGGCTTACAGTTACTATAGAAACCCCATGGGAAATCACATTTTCATCTTCTCTGGAACTACTGAGCCGACGTGAACCCAACCTGGCAGAGATAGTCTATGGGAGGTCCTTTACAAATGATCGTCATTTTGTTCCCATGGGTTTGAAAACATGGCCGCCAGAGGCATTCTTTGATTCTGATTGGTGAATTTTCAAAAATCTTCTCTGAAACTACCAGGCCAAATGTTTTGATACTTCACGTAAATGATGACTGGGACCCCCTCTACCAACGATCCTCATTTAATGTTGATCAGGTTGCAAACATGGCTTCAATTGTGGCTTATAGTTACTATAGAAACCCTATGGGAAATCACATTTTCATCTTCTTCTCTGGAACTACTAAGCTGACATGAACCAAACTTGGCAGGAATGGTCTATAGGAGGCCCTCTACAAACGATCCTCTTTTTGTTCCTGTTGGTTTGAAAATATGGCCACCAGAGACATTCTCTGATCCTGATTTTTGGGTTTTGCAAAAATCTTCCCCTTTGAAACTACAAAGTCAAATGTTTTGAAACTTCACATGATTGAGGACTGGGACACCTTACCAATGATCCGGGGATGCGGTGGCGTCTTGGTAACCGGTTCTCGTCAGATACCGAAGTTAAGCAACGTCGAGTGCAGTTAGTAGTTGGATGGGTGACCATATCAGCGACTGATTTGCGCTTCCGCATAGTGTCCTTGGGCAAGGTACTTAACCCTGATTGCCTACATGGGGGCACGATGATGCTGTGTACTAGGGAGTACTGCATGTCGATGGTGTGCATGTCTTCAGCCAATCTAACCCTGCCTGTGTCGCGGTGAAGAGTTCAGAGTTACGATGTTGGAGAGCTGACAGCTGCTCGGTTCTTCTCTCTGGGTACTCCGGCTTCCTCCACCCGTAAAACTGTCACGGTCACGATTACCCATTGTGCATAAGTATGTGACCTTAAAACACCAATAAATAAATAAATAAATACCAATGATCCTCATGTAATGTTGATGTAATGTTGCAAACATGGCCACAATTGCTGCTCATAGTTACCATGGAAAGCCTAGATGGGAAATCACATTTCTATATGTAGTTCCAGGTGAGCGATTACAGGCTCTTTAGAGCCTGTAATTAGACTTGTTCCCAAAACTTGATACCAGTTTGTTAAAATTAAGTCCCTCAGTTCATATTTGGGCTCAATACAGGTGCAATATGAGAAGTACTCTTTTAAAATCTTCTCCAGAACCACCAGTCTGAATCTTTTAATATTTGATATACAACATCGCTACAGGGGGGACGATTCACTTTTATTCAAATCAAGTACCCTATTTAATATTTGGGCTCCCTATGGGGAAAATCTTTACTAAAAAATCGTCTTCAGATCCACCAGTCAGAATCTTTTGATATTTGGTATGCAGCATCCTTAGGGAGGTCAGATCTAAGTTTGTTCAAACTAAGTCCCTGTGATAATATTTGGACTCCCAGTTGGAGTCCAAATTTTAACTTAATCCAGTATGAGGAATAATCGTTAGCGCATTTTTCTCCAGAACCGCCAGTCAGATCCTTGGATAGATGGTATACAGAATCCTTACACGGTTCAGAGTTTGTCCAAATGAAGCCATCAGTTAATAACTGGGCTCTCTATTGGAGCCCGAATTTTAACTTAGTGCAATATGGGGAATAATCTTTACAAATTGTCTTCTTCAGATCCACCGGTCAGAATCTTCTGATATTTGGTATACAACCTACGGAGGTCAGATTCATGTTTGTTCAAATCTAGAACACCTGTTAAAATTTTGGCTCCCTCTGGCAGCCCCACTTTTCCAATCAGAATTTTTATAGCTCAACTTGACGAAGCTGAGCTATAGGCGTCATTTCCAATCCGTCCACGTACTTTTGTATGCACATGCGTCCACAAATTTCTTTGGCACACTGAACATGTCACATTTATAATCAGATCACTTTGGAACTTGATATGCTTGTTTGAGGTTACCTACAGGTGGGAGCTGATTTTCTTCCATTTCCATCACCGGCCCTTGAAGTGCATTTGTTCTTCAATATATTCCTTTGACACACCACACAGGTCGCATTTATGCTCAGATTGCTTTGAAACCTGTCATGCTTGTTTGGGATGACCTTTAGATGGGAGCTATAGATTTTCTTCCATTTCCATTAAAAACCTTGCTGTTATCAATGACCTTTGGACTCATTGCATTTGTGCATCAACATTTTCCTTTTCCATGCCCTACAGGACACATTTATGAATGGATTGCTTTGAAACTTAGTAAGCTTGTTTGGGGTGATCTCTAGATGGGAGCTATCAATTTTCTTTCATTTCCATCTTGAAACATTGCAGTTGGCAACGAAGTTCACACTTACCCATTTTGTATGTCAACAGTTTCGTTTGGCACACTGCACAGGTCGCATTTATCATCAGATCACTTTGAAACTTGGTATGCATGTTTGGGGTGACTTCTAGATAGGAGCTATGAATTTTCTTTCATTTCCATTGAAAAATGTTGCAGTTACCTTGAAATTTGTACTTTGTGGATTTGTTAATCAATATTTTCAATTTCGATATCACATACAGACGAGACACCTATAGCCATATACTTCAACCCAGACAATCACAACAAACAGGACCTCCAGTACCATATACAGGTACAATACGCCGATCCGGATGCACACCATACAACTAAACTACATTGCCATTTCAAAATCCAGTGGATTTTTGCTTTAAACACACTCATTTCATTTTTTATTATACCCCACGCAACGAAGTTGCTGGGGTATAATGTTTTTGACTGATCCGTCCGTCAGTCCTACTTGTTTTCCAGACTTTTTTTCTACACGCTTCCAGATATTGAGCTGATTTTTGGTATGTGAGTCTAACATGGTGGCCTACAGATCAAGTTTGCATTTTTTTCTGCTCCACTGATTTTTACCGAAATTACGGCCCTTGGACTCTGAAAAATTCATCAAAATTACAGTTTTCTGGACTTTTTTTCTACACGCTTCCAGATATTGAGCTGATTTTTGGTATGTGAGTCTAACATGGTGGCCTACAGATCAGTTTGTATTTTTTTCCGCTCCTCTGATTTTTACCGAAATTACGGCCCTTGGATTCTGAAAAATTCATCAAAATTACAGTTTTCTGGACTTTTTTTCTACACGCTTCCAGATATTGAGCTGATTTTTGGTATGTTAGTCTAACATGGTGGCCTACAGATCAAGATTGCATTTTGTTCTGCTCCACTGATTTTTACCGAAATTACGGACCTTGAACTTTGAAAAGTTCATCAAAATTAGTTTTCCAGACTTTTTTTCTACACGCTTCCAGATATTGAGCTGTTTTTGGGTATGTCAGTCTAACATGGTGGCCTACAGATCAAGTTTGCATTTTGTTCCGCTCCACTAATTTTTACCAAAATTACGGCCCTTGAACTTTGAAAAGTTCATCAAAATTACAGTTTTGCAGACTTTTTTCCTACACGCTTCCAGATATTGAGATGATTTTTGGTATGTTAGTCTAACATGGTGGCCTACAGAAGAAGTTTGCATTTTGTTCCGCTCCACTGATTTTTACCGAAATTATGACCCTTGGACTCTGAAAAATGCATTAAAATTACAGTTTTCCAGACTTTTTTTTCTACACGCTTCCAGATATTGAGCTGATGTTTGGTATGTTAGTCTGACATGGTGGCCTACAGATCAAGTTTGCATTTTGTTCCGCTCCACTGATTTTTACAGAAATTATGGCCCTTGAACTTTGAAAAGTTCATAAAAATTACAGTTTTCCAGACTTTTTTCCTACACGCTTCCAGATATTGAGCCGATTTTTTATATGTTAGTCTAACATGGTGGCCTACAGAACAAGTTTGGGGTTTGTTCCGCTCCACTGATTTTTACCAAAATTATGGCCCCATAGACTTTGAAAAGTTCCTCAAAATTACAGTTTTCCGGGCTTTTTCTCTGCTTGAATTCTTTCAATACCGTTGAAACTACAGAACACTGTTTTCTGCAGTATTCCTAGAATCTATGTTTATTTTAAAAAAATGATTAGAGCTTGAAATATCGGGGCGCATGGGGTATGTGAGCGTGCTCACTAAGGTTCTATATTTTTGTTTGGAAAGTTCTTTTTACTAAGAGAAGCCCAGTTTTGTTTCACCATGGCTTGTGGAGAATGTGGGATTTCCTATCGACACTGCACAGCTCTAGGGTGACACATTCGAGTATCACACCTCCAACAAGGCTTTTCTTCTTGCAATATTTGCAATGAAAAATTCAAATGGAAAGAATACCTCAACAAGCATGTCACAAAAGAAAACCATCTCATTCATACCAATACCAATAGGCTTTATGGTAAGGGACATACTAGTTTCAAAAACTCTCGTAATAACACCAATATTTTCGCTAAAGATGATTACATAATCAAACCAGATCAACAGGGAAAAAGCCACACCAGACTGGCAAATAATAGAGCCAGCACCAGCAGTAACTCAATGTGAACAAGCAGACATTCACACAGTTGATAGTACATCACCAAGACTCACACCATCTTTGGACCATTTCTCCATAAATGAAGATATTGGAACACCCCACCCTCGGGTATCATCACACTTTGGGACACTCTCCCAAATACGAATATCATCAGCCTGTACAACACGCTGAAAGTGCTCCGATAAGCACCACAGACTATCTATACAAAGACTAAGATATGCTATTACTCTTGTCTGCCTCTCCACACACAGGAAGACCATATTTTTATCCACAGTGCTTTTATTTCTATCCAATAAATTACATAATGGTGTGCGACAAAGATCAGTCCACATTTCATTCACTGGCTTCCATCTGCTCCCCACACAAATCTGGTTCTCTTGCAGCTTTCTCCTTTATAAAGGGATCCATGGCATGGCATCTACAAGCATTATACATTGGCCTAAATAACCGACTTCAGAACGTGAGACAACACAATCACACATCAACCATTCACCTAACTCAGGTCCACTTTATTTAGTGGAAACCACCAAAATATGACACCTAATGTCGAGCTCTGGTTTGTAACCACCAAACCTGGACTACATATAATTGTAACAGTCAAACAACCTCAAAATTTCCACCACCCTGGCCCTGTTCTGTAAACACTAAACTATTTAGGATTTTGCATTTTAAATTTTAAGTGCCACTTTCTGTAACCCCCTTCACTATAGCCCCCACCCCACCCCACCCTGCGAATGGAATAATATATAAAGGACAGCCATTTTGCAGCACCATTTTATGCCGATGATGAATTTAAACAAAGACAAAACTGGTCAGGCAACATTTCAACCGGTCAGGCAACATTTCTAGAACCACACTCGACCTTGATAATTTCCAAGTTCTTCTTTCATTTCTGTTGAAAAATGTTGCTGTTAGGCCTAAAAAAATTAAAAATCTGTTTCTCAGGCCCTCCCGCATGGTCCTTTTGGCTGCCGCATGCTCTCTTTTTATAACCAATCCAAACTTATAAAAATCAAAATCAAATGGTTTATGTCTGATATTTTACCCAAGTTAATAAAATTGTCCCTTGCGCACAACAAGGCTTTGCAGTGCTTTAGCACTGCAAAGCCTTTTTGCACTCATGGGACGTCATACACCACCACCCATGCTATTCTGTAGATTATGAGGCCGAAAACAAAAAACAAACCAAGATCATGAACATTTTAATTGCAAAGAAATAATTGCAAAAATAAAAAATAAAATAAAAAACCACCCGCCCGCATGCAATTTTACAAAAAATAGCCTGAGAAACAGAAGATCTACTTTGTGAGGCCTTACCTTGACCTTTGTACTTTTTGGATTTGTGCATCAATATTTCCTTTGTCTCGCCCTGCAGGGTGCATTCACAAATGGATCGCTTTGAAACTAAGTATGCTTGTTTGGCCTGACCTCCAGATGGGAGCTTTTGATTTGATTCCATTTCTGTTGAGAAATGTTTCCATTAGCAATGACATTCAACTTATCTGTTTGGACATCGACAATAATTTTCTTTGGCATACTGCACAGGTCTCATTTATCATCGAATTGTTTTGAAATTTGGTATGCTTATTTGGGTGACCTTTAGATGGGAGCTATCAAGTTTCCAATTTCGTCAAAAAAATTGCTGTTAGCATTGCCTTCAAACTTCGTGCATATGTGCTTCAGCATTTTCCTGTGGCACAGCCTACAAGGTACATTTATGAATGGCTCGCTTTGAAACTTGGTATGTTTTTTGAGGTTGACGTCCAGATGGGAGCTCCTTTCATTCCCATTAAAAAAGTTGCTGTTAGCAACGACCTTCAACTTTGCCCTTTTGTACATCAACAATTTCCTTTGCCACACCCATTGCTTTGAATCTTGGTGTGCTAGGTTGGAGCTGCCTTTAGATGTGAGCTATTGATTTTCTTTCATATCCGTCAAGAAACATTTCGGTTAGCAATGATCTTTGAACTTTGCCCCTTTTGCATCCGCTTTTTTCTTTGGCACGCTCTGCAGGGTGCATTTATAAATGGATTGATTAAATAGGGGAGGGCATTCAACCACCGAGTAGCCCAGAGCAGCCTGGAAGCTTATGAAAGTGAGCACATATGAAATTGACTGAAGTCTTCCTGTACTTGACCTTGGAATGAAAGCTTATAATAAGTGTGCTCAGTACAGGATTAGCCCAGCGTCCTTGGGCGCTTGGACAGGTGCATACAAGTGTTCAACCACAAATGCCAGAGAACACGTCTGCAGTTTTTATTAGCGCCTGTTGTTTTAATCATTGTAAGCAACAGGATATCACATAGTGTGATTATTGGCCGGTAGGCACTGTTTATTCGTCATTTTCTGAATGACTCGTTCGGAAACAACAGCACATGGTTTGGTATTATTCATTGTTAAATGTTATCAAGTGCTGTGCTACAAAACACAAGGTTGTGCACCATTAAAGGGTCATGAGTGTTTGACCGCGGTAGTGTAAAATTAATTGGTACTGTTATGAATGAAGTACAATGTAACTTGTTCTCCACATGTTGGGTGGGCGTTCCAAGGGTTAAACATACCGCTCCTCCCTACAGTGCGTTTTGCGCTAAGATGGGAGGTTTAATGCTTAAGCAAATTCTTGTACGTGCGGTGTTATAGAATATTACTGCTGGTCGCGAGTGTAATATTTCGTCAGCAGATGCCCATCAGGGGTCTCTGTTTCGTTATGGAAGTTAGGCGCGCTCACAAGTGCGGCGAAATTGGCTAAATGGCCAGTGAAAGGTTTAGCAGGAATAGGTATACACTTTAACCCTTTGCCTATTACATTGAAATGACTCGTTCTTGGCTCGATGAGAGTAGGCATTTATTTTAACCCTTTGCCGAGTACGGTTTTGCAGAGTCTGTCAATTCGTGATTCAGCATGTTGGTTATGGTATTGCTCAAAACTTCAGCCCATTATCTGGGTATGTCATTATTGACATTAACGTGTATTTGCCCGAAGACAGTTCGGTAGGTAATTCAGACTGGCGTTGGTGATACGACAGTTGAGTTGGAAAATACTGCCGACCTGATAGAATGGAAGGTCGATCAACTATGATGTAGGCATTACATGTGCCCTGTTGCTGGGGCGCGTATGTTTACCATTTGGTAGATGCAGCCCATATTATACAGCGTCTAGTATGATTGCTCTCTGGCATCGCTTCGATGTTAGCTATGCGTATTAAGCGATGGCACTGGTGGAGAACCAAGGGTGAATGGCTTAGCTACCCGTTTCCTCCATCCACCCCTAGCCCTCGCTCTAAGGCTCATCTGTGACCGCATGCTACATAGGCGTGGGCGCGTATGTCACTCAGTGGATGCAGCCCATATTATACTAGCACTCGCTCTAGGGCGCATTTGTGAGGGCTGTTAGTCTTCCAGTGAATGGATGCAGCCCTATTATTGGGTCGGAATAATTCCCAACATGTAAGATCGTATCAGTTTCGGGCATGCAAGATGTATGAAGCCCGTATTAAAAGGCTTATCGGTATGTGCATGCTGCATTGTTTGAGATATGCTCATCTTAATAATTAGGCCAGGACCATTGCCTTAGTAAATAACTGTCGACACTAAAGAAACATGGTCGTTGGACTGAAAGCACTTGAGCAATGCATTTTGTCCTTTGTCAGCTCTTGGAGCTTTGAGCTCGTGACGAAAAAGCTAATTCTATTATAGCGCTTATATTTGCTTCGGTGTATAATTTGTTTGACCCGAAGCCCATTGGTACTTGCCCGGAATTTAATCCGCTATGTATGACTAGTTTCAACCTTTACGGTTTTTTCAAATAAACAAATACCTCAGGACTTCAATTTATTGAAACGTCCGAGTTTATCGAAACGTGGTCGATATTTGAGTATAAAATTGTATAATATCGGTCACCTTATGTTGGGACTTCGACACACCATTTATTTTTCGATGTGGTGTTATAACTTGTATACAGCCGTAGTTTTGCTTGTAGCAGATTGCCAACTAAAAATTGTTAGTGTGTTTGTTTTTGGCAAATCCCAAATGCTGTATAAGTCTTAATTATTGCACTTCGTTGAAGGCTTTCTCAGTTGGTGCAATTATATTGTTCACACCTTACAGCTTATATTGTCTGAGGAGAGCAGGTGTTTTCTTTGTATTCACTGGTTAAGTGTTTGCACTTGACAACTGCACTGTATTGAAGTTTTGTTTATAGTTTGTGCAGCTATATTATTCACACCAGAAAGTATTGGTAGGGTGCGAGGACCAGGTGTTTTATTAGAAACAATGTTTTTGTTATTTTCACTGGTCTGGTAATAGCACTTGAGTATTGGTGCTTTTGTTAGATTCCCTTCGGTGGAGGGATCTCGAGTTATTACAGTTTGTTTGTTAAACTGTTTGGTAATTCAGGTTGTCCGCCGTTTGGTGAAGTCCCAAGCTGGCAAAATTACACAGAATACTCCGTATAGTGCAGGCCTGCTGTATGGAACTTCTGAGTTTCAAAGTTGTCAGACAGTTGGGTACTGTACTGGCGGTATTTTAGAAACTCGGCGTTTGATGAAGTTTCCAAGCTGTCGGGATGAATACGAAATGTAAACAACACTGGCTTGTATGAGGAAACTACTAGGTTTCAAAGCTGTCAGGCAATGTTATGTTGCACGGGCTTGTATGATGAAACCTATCAGCAAATGATTAAAGTTTCCAGGCTGTCGGGAAGTATACAGATTGTATACAACACTGGCTGGTATGAGGAAACTTTATGGTTTCAAAGCTGTCAGGCAACTTGTGTTGCACAGGCTGGTATGATGAAACCAATCAGCTATATAAAAATAGTTTCGAAGCTGTCAGGAAGTATACAGTATTGTATACAACACGGGCTGGTATGACGAAACTTTAGCTGATATGCTGAAAATAAAAGTATACTGAATTACGCGATCGCGAGTGGCTGATTCGAGAAATCGAAGATAACGAATGGAAAAAATGAATAAAAAGCTACATTACAAATGTGCATTATCGTATACCTGGTGTGGGGTATATATATATATATATACCAACTAGTGCAGTGTTCGCAAGTGTAAGAGGTCCTCAGTTGGTGCAATTATATTGTTCACACCTTACAGCTTAGCAGGTGTTTTCTTTGTATTCACTGGTTAAGTGTTTGCACTTGACAACTGCACTGTATTGAAGTTTTGTTTATAGTTTGTGCAGCTATATTATTCACACCAGAAAGTATTGGTAGGGTGCGAGGACCAGGTGTTTTATTAGAAACAATGTTTTGATTAAATAGGGGAGGGCATTCAACCACCGAGTAGCCCAGAGCAGCCTGGAAGCTTGTGAAAGTGAGCACATATGAACTTGATTGAAGTCTCCCTGTACTGGACCTGGGAGTGGAAGCTCATAGTGAGTGTGCTCAGTACAGGATTGGCCTAGCGTCATTGGGCGCTTAGCCAGGTGCATACAAGTGTTCAACATGAACGACCGAGAACACGTCTGCAATGTCTGTTAGCTCTTGTTGTTTTAATAATTGTGCGTAACAGAATATCATTTAATCTGATTATTGACTGTTAGGTGTAGACACGGTTATGTGCAATTTCCAGGGGTTGTACCAATAGTGTAGTATTTCTACTTATGACCCCTTATTGGATTGAGGTGGCAAGGTTAATGAACATACCGCTTGCCCTCTATCGGGACTTATTTTCTGCGTTAGCAGATGCCCGTAGAAGTTCATGTGCCTGTGGAGGATGTTACTAATATTCACTAATATTCACAGGTGAAGCTTGTTATGGCTCCTTCTTATATGATTCATGCCGTTTAAGGCAGTTTGGATGGGAAGTTTTTCCCGGCTCATGACCCTTTGAGGGTTCATTAGTGTTTGTTTGTGTAAAGTTACTCTTTTTGAAAGTTTGGGGGCCCTGAAAAGGGCCGTTGATGCTGCCTGATTCCTAAACGTCAGACGTTGATGCCTGGATTGGAGCCTGTTTCAGTAAGGATTGGGCGACCATTATCGAAATCTTGGTTGCCATGGCTGCTATTCTTTCGTCTTCAGTCAAGCTGGTGGTTGGTTCCTGTGCGGCCCATTCGTCAAGATGTTGGATAATGCAGTCCGACATCTGCTGGGTGTGTTCCGCTGCTTTTTCAGCTAATTTGGAAGCCAAGTCTTCTTCACCCGGAAACCCTTTCACCATTGGAGGCCTCACAGAGTAGGTCCATTCATTGGACTGGACCGTAGCTTTCCAAGAGGCAGCAAATTCAGTGCGTTGCTTTTTCAGTGCCTCGTGCTTGCTAATGGAGGTATCTAAGGTTGGCATACGAATCCTGGGTTGGTATGGTTGCCTGCGACGACTTTGTCGGTCACGTTCCCGGTTTAAGTTAGATGTCCTGTAAGGGCGCATTATGGTGGTAGTTTGCTTGTTTTACTCGTCAGAGTGAAAGAAAAGCAGATAATGTGTGGGTATTGTCACGGCCATATAAATATGTTTTTTGGAATGGGTTGGATTCCAGGGGGCCGTTACCCATAGGCTAACATTGGTGTAATCAACCAATCAGAAAGTTTCGTGCAAAGTGACGTTTATCACACCCAAGCTTCCTGGGCGGGATGGCATCAGGTGTCACCGTCTATGATTCTAAGTGAATCCGGCTCGTCTGTTATAGCCGTGTAAACATGTTTGTATAACACTCTTCGGTGTTCGCTTAATCCACTGAAGCCTTTTCACAGTCAGTGTGTCTGAATTACGGGGATTAGCTTATTGTTTTTGTTGTTTGTGATCAGGCATTGCTATGCGCTATTTCGACTTTCAGTTAATTGTTTTGTAATATGCAATTTGGGAAGTTTAGCTCTTACCAGGAGGTCTCTGAGGTTTCTCCCGCGTTTGAAAGCAAGGATTGGAGGATCAGGAAACAGTTTTTTGAGATCCTGTGAACCTCTCATTAAAGGCCAAAATTTTAAAAGTGCCTTTTTGATATGTGAGATGTAAGGATTGTATACCGTTGTGAAGACTAACGGTGGTTGAGTGTTCTTTGTCCTTATTTTAGCATTGGCTATTTGGAGACGTTCGGTTCTCTCAATATAGTTAATTGAATTGGCAATGGGTGTTAACTCCTCGGGGGAGTAGCCCCGTTCCCGTAGTTTGCTTAAGAACATTTCTTTGTAATGTTCATAATTAGTTCTATCCGAGTTATTTCTGATAAATCTAATCAGCTCGCCTTTGACAAATCCTCTAAATGTTGCTTTAGGATGAGCCGAGGACCGGTGGAGATATTGAAAAGTTTCGGTCGGCTTGATGTGGATTTTGATATCCAGTATGCCCGTGTCGTGAAACCGGGTCCCTTTGTATATTTCCGTATCTAGAAAAGTGACCGTCTGGTCGGATACTTCATACACAAATCTGAATGTGGGATGGGAGCTGTTAGCCCTCGCCATAAATTCATGTAGCTCGCGTTCCGAGCCCGTCCAAATAATGAACGTGTCGTCCCTATATCTAAACCACTTATGTATGTTTTTATTGTCCATTGCGAACAATGCTTTTTCAAATTCATGAGCGGTTATGTCTGCTATTTCAGGACTGGATTTGCTTCCCATTGCAGCGCCAAGCGTTTGGATGTAGATTTGATCATTGAAGCTGAAGCTGTTGTTCTCCAAGATGATTTTAAGGAGAGTTACGAGTGAGGCATTGGAAGGCCTGGGTATTGCATAATGGAGGCCTTTGTGTTTTTCCAAAGCCTTCTTTACTGCTGTTATGGCTTCCTCGTGTGATACATTTGTGTACATGTTTGCAATGTCAGCAGAAACGAGTAGTGCCTCATGTGGAATTGGTGCATTTTCTATTTTTTGGATGAAATCAGTTGTGTCACGTATGTAAGTCGGTTGCCTTTTTACAATGGGGATTAAAAAGAAGTCCAAGAGGCCCGATATTGTTGCAGTCGGGCTGCGGCATCCCGATATTATAGGACGGCCTGTGGTTGGTGGCTGTTTGTGTATTTTTGGAAGTAAATACAGCGTTGGAAGGTCCACCCTATCAGGCTTAGGCATGAGTGAGGTGAGCATTCTGTCATCAATCTCACTCATATTGTGCATTTTATGTAGAATGTTTTTAACTTTTTCAAGTGTTTGCACGGAGGGATTGTAATCAATCGGTTGGTAGTGCGCCGCTGATGTAAGCTGGCGTAGCCCCTCCTTAATGTAGGCTTCTCTTGTCATCAGGACTGTGCTCTTGCCTTTGTCGGCTGCTTTGATGACAATAGTGTTATTTTTTCTAAGGGCGTTTAGGGCCCTTCTTTCACCCAGGCGCATATTGTTTCTGCATTTCTCGAGTTTCTTATCATTACATACGAGACGGTCAAGTTCAATTCGTGTTTTGGATAGATATGTTTCCGCTAACACGCTATTGCATGACGACGGTGTCGTGTGCAGTTTGTCGTGGAAGGGGTTAATAAATTTGTTCCCCTTGTCGTTATGTATAATTTTGAGCCGTATCCTGTTATATAAAAGTTGGATATCGTGTTGGAAGTGCCATATTGTGGGCTTAGCGGGTGTGGGTATGAATTTTAACCCTTTCCCCAGTACAATTTTTTCGTAGTCCGAAAGTTCGTGATCAGACATGTTAGTTATGTACTGTTCCGCCGTATTGGCCAGCTTTTTGATCTGCTTTTTGTGTTTGTATTTCGATTCTAAGCGTAGTTTTTTGGACCGCAGTCGGTAGTGATTGCGTTTGATGCACTGGTTACGTTCATGTTTTCTGTATTTTCTGCATCGTTCCCTTGGGGCGTTATGCCAAGGGACTATTTCACGTGAGTCGCAGATGGCCCCAGTGGAACTGGGGGTGGATGCTAGTCATTTAGAATGCTCCAGTTGTTTTAGCCATCTCTCCAGAATTACTCGCTGTTCATTATCCGTGCGCAGTTGGGATGTGGAATTCCCCTCACTGGGTGGATTATTTCGACAGCTTTCTGTTAGAGGACATTGTGTCAAATCGCATTTGGAGTGTTTTGGTAAGTCACACATCCGATTTCTAGGGCGAGTTTTAGGCACCCGTTGGGGTAGAGGTACAATGTCTATTGGCAGTGAGTCCGATAGGATTTCGCCTTCTTCGATTATATTGGAATGGGTTATAAGCGCAGCATCACCCATGCTAATTTGCAGCTGTTTACTTTTGTACTGGTCCGTACTTTGCAGTTGGCTGCAGATACCTAAAGTATTAAATGGCTCGTGATGACTCCGAATGTCCGTGTGAGTGTCCTCGTCATGATTGTGCGAGGGTGTGTCAGTGTGTGATGTAAGACACGAGAAACGGAGAGAGTCAACGCCGCTGGACGGGGTCATTGTTCGTGTCGCCACATTGACAATATCACTCCAATTATCATTATTAGAGTTAGTGAGCTCCTTATAGTCATCACTAGGTTCATTGAATGATAGCCACATTTCAGGTGGAACAGTTGTGAAAGGGTCCCATTGCTCGAGTGAGTCAGTGGTGAGTTGCCCTGCGCTTGAAGTACCCTTGTTTGTAAATGGGTCGCAATGGCTTGAGACATTGTCCGCCATATCCCGTATAGATGAATCGGGGTTAGAGTATGGTGACGTGTATGTGCAGGTGGTGGTTTGTATCGACTCATCCTGCAGGTTGCTCAATGTGAGCTTAGCCTCTTGTATGTCTACAAGTGCCTTATCACGGGCCCCCCTAGTTGTGGAGGGCGGGAGCTTGGTTTTCTTCGCTCCTGTTTCTAATGTTGTGGTGCGCTTCGCGCTATTCTGGAGAGGCGTTTGGCCTGGAGTGATGTTAGTCATGCCGAGTTTGCGGCGTTTGGATCGAGTGGAATCACCACTGGATGTGATCGATTGAGAATCGCTGTTGGGCTCGGTGGCCTGCGCTCCCCTTTTGGGTAAAGTTGCACTGGTTGAATTCGCTCTAAATGCGATAGTCTCGTTGGACGTATTCCCCGGAGTGGAGGGGTGTTCCATGGCATAATGAAACCCAATATGGGGGTCAAAATCATTGAGTGTGCGGGTATGATTGACGTTTTCCCTGAACTCATCATGTATATCATTTCTACTATGGTGGGCCATAACTTCGCCCGACTCGATTGTCTCCCCACGGGATTCCAGATAGGAATTCAGTGTTTCTACGGTGGGATCAGTGTCCGAGAGGTCGCATGAGCGAACAACATTTGTCATGAAATTATCATGCTTTTTCCCGCATGTTAGTTTATATCTGCGGAGGTCAGTTTTCAAGAATAATTCAATTGTGCGGTGAAATTCAGAAGCTACTGCCTGGCGGTCAGTGGCTTCGATATCTTGGAGATCTGGGAGGGTTAATAAGTGGTTTATGTTCTCCCGAAGTGATTCCATTCGTCCGCGCCATTGTGACTCAAGCAGCAGGGTGAGTCGCTGGGCAGTCTTGAATGCTAGTATTTCAACATCCCTCATTGTGTCACTTGTGAATTTGAGGGCCATATTTACTGTGCGGCTCAGGTCTGCAGTAATACGTTGGTGCAGATCAGTTGGAACCGTGTTTGTTAGATTGCATTTTACATAATTGCGATAATGATAATTCGCACTAGCCTCTTTGTATAAGGCTGATCGAATTCGATTCAGAAAGGACCGAAGTTTGCGATGAGATAGATTACTCAATGCGTCCATTTTGTGGTAAGAGGACGTCAATATTTTTGTTAAGAAGTTTGTTTTAGCTTCACAATGTGGGTCTTGGCCCAGAAGCCTGTAGTACTTGTCCGGAATTTAATCCGCAATGTATGACTAGTTTCAACCTTTACGATTTTTTCAAATAAACAAATACCTCAGGACTTCAATTTATTGAAACGTCCGAGTTTATCGAAACGTGGTCGATATTTGAGTATAAAATTGTATAATATCGGTCACCTTATGTGGGGACCTCGACACACCACTTATTGTTCGATGTGGTGTTATAACCTCTATACAGCCGTAGTTTTGCTTGTAGCAGATTGCCAACAAAAGATTGTTAGTGTGTTTGTTTTTGGCAAATCTCAAATGCTGTATGAATTTAAATTTTTGCACTTGGTTGAAGGCTGTTTCAGCTGGTGCAATTATGTTGTTCACACCTTATAGCTTTTATTGTCTGAATAGACTAGGGGTTTTCTTTGTTTTTATTAATTTAGTGTTTGCACTGGACGACTGCACTGTATTGACGTTTTGTTTATAGTTAGTGCAATTATATTATTCACACCAGAGAGTATTGGTAGGGTGTGAGGACCAGGTGTTTTATTAGAAACAATGTTATTGTTATTTTTATTCTCACTGGTCTGGTAATAGCACTTGCGTATTGGTGCTTTTGTTAGATTCCCTTCGTTGGAAGGATCTCGATTTATTACAGTTTGTTTGTTAAACTGTTTAGTAATTCAGGTTGTCCGCCGTTTAGTGAAGTTCCAAGCTGGCAAAATTACACGGAATACTCCGTATAGTGCAGGCCTGCTGTTCAGAGCTTCAGAGTTTCAAAGTTGACAGACAGTCGGGTACTGTACTGGTGGTATTTTAGAAACTCGGCGTTTGATGAAGTTTCCAAGCTGTCGGGATGAATACGGAATGTAAACAACACTGGCTTGTATGAGGAAACTTCTAGGTTTCAAAGCTGTCAGGCAATGTTATGTTGCACGGGCTTGTATGATGAAACCTATCAGCAAATTTGTAAAGTTTCCAGGCTGTCGGGAAGTATACAGATTGTATACGACACTGGCTGGTATGGTTAAATAGGGGAGGGCATTCAACCACCGAGTAGCCCAGAGCAGCCTGGAAGCTTATGAAAGTGAGCACATATGAAATTGACTGAAGTCTTCCTGTACTTGACCTTGGAATGAAAGCTTATAATAAGTGTGCTCAGTACAGGATTAGCCCAGCGTCCTTGGGCGCTTGGACAGGTGCATACAAGTGTTCAACCACAAATGCCAGAGAACACGTCTGCAGTTTTTATTAGCGCCTGTTGTTTTAATCATTGTAAGCAACAGGATATCACATAGTGTGATTATTGGCCGGTAGGCACTGTTTATTCGTCATTTTCTGAATGACTCGTTCGGAAACAACAGCACATGGTTTGGTATTATTCATTGTTAAATGTTATCAAGTGCTGTTCTACAAAACACAAGGTTGTGCACCATTAAAGGGTCATGAGTGTTTGACCGCCGTAGTGTAAAATTAATTGGTACTGTTATGAATGAAGTACAATGTAACTTGTTCCCCACATGTTGGGTGGGCGTTCCAGGGTTAAACATACCGCTCCTCCCTACAGTGCGTTTTGCGCTAAGATGGGAGGTTTAATGCTTAAGCAAATTCTTGTACGTGCGGTGTTATAGAATATTACTGCTGGTCGCGAGTGTAATATTGCGTCAGCAGATGCCCATCAGGGGTCTCTGTTTCGTTATGGAAGTTAGGCGCGCTCACAAATGCGGCGAAATTGGCTAAATGGCCAGTGAAAGGTTTAGCAGGAATAGGTATACACTTTAACCCTTTGCCTATTACATTGAAATGACTCGTTCTTGGCTCGATGAGAGTAGGCATTTATTTTAACCCTTTGCCGAGTACGGTTTTGCTTTGCAGAGTCTGTCAATTCGTGATTCAGCATGTTGGTTATGGTATTGCTCAAAACTTCAGCCCATTATCTGGGTATGTCATTATTGACATTAACGTGTATTTGCCCGAAGACAGTTCGGTAGATAATTCAGACTGGCGTTGGTGATACGACAGTTGAGTTGGAAAATACTGCCGACCTGATAGAATGGAAGGTCGATCAACTATGATGTAGGCATTACATGTGCCCTGTTGCTGGGGCGCGTATGTTTACCATTTGGTAGATGCAGCCCATATTATACAGCGTCGAGTATGATTGCTCTCTGGCATCGCTTCGATGTTAGCTATGCGTATTAAGCGATGGCACTGGTGGAGAACCAAGGGTGAATGGCTTAGCTACCCGTTTCCTCCATCCACCCCTAGCCCTCGCTCTAAGGCTCATCTGTGAACGCATGCTACATAGGCGTGGGCGCGTATGTCACTCAGTGGATGCAGCCCATATTATACTAGCACTCGCTCTAGGGCGCATTTGTGAGGGCTGTTAGTCTTCCAGTGAATGGATGCAGCCCTATTATTGGGTCGGAATAATTCCCAACATGTAAGATCGTATCAGTTTCGACCTATTGGAATGGTTTGCGATCTGTTGTACGCACACACATTCCTGTCCGGCCTCAATTTCTTCAGCTCACCCTACATGCCGCAGCTCTCACCCGATCAGTTCCAGATTTCATACGTGGCTTTGGGGCAATATCTAGATGGGAGCTATTAAATTTTTTCGAATTTTGTTGAAAAACATTGCGGCCAATGGCCATCTAAGATTTGACATATAAATTGTCAACAATTCCATTGGCACACCCTATAGGCCACATCTCTCACCCAATCTTTTTCAAATTTTATATGTAGCATTGGTGTGATGTCTGGATGGGGGGGCTATCAGATTTTTCTGAAAAACATGATTGCTGGTGGCCATTTTGGATTTGGCAAAAATTTGTCAAAACGTGGCTGCCGGTTGGCCGTGGCCATCTTGGATTTAGCATATGAATTTGTCAAAAGCTGCATTAGCACACCCTACAGGTCACACCCCTCACCCAATCTTTTTCAAATTTCATACCTAGCTCTGGTGAGATGTTGAGATGGGAGCTATCAAATTTTGAGCTCAGCTTAAAGTCAAGATAAGCTATTGCCATCACACGTGCGGAAGTCTGTGAGTCTGTTCACATTTTTCTTTAGCACAGGCTACACACTGTAGTTCTTGTCCTATTGTCATGAAATTTCATATGCAGGTTTGAGGTCATGTCTAGATGACAACGTCCCCTTTTGGTGACAAGGGTCAACCGTGCTGGCTGCCCGAGCCCAAAATCTGAAAACCTTTAGCACAGTCTACAGATCATCGTATTTATGAAAGGATTTCATTGTAACTTGGTAGGATGACTCCGAATGATGTCTAGATGAGATCTGTGTCAACCATGACTGCTGCCTGAGCCGAAAACCTTTAACACAGTCTACAGGTCGTATTCATGGAGAGATTTCATTGTAACTTGGTAGGATGACTCTGTATAATATCTTGATAAGAACGTCCTCCTTTTGGTCACGATCGGTCAACTGTGACGGCTACAGGGGCTGAAGCCCGAAAACATTTAGCACAGTTTACATGTCGTATTTATGAAGGGATTTCATTGTAACTTGGTAGGATGACTCCAGATAATATCTAGATGAGAACTTCCCCTTTTGGTCGCGATCGTTCATCCATGATGGCTTTCTGAGCCCAAAATCTGAAAACCTTTAGCACAGACTACAGGTCATATTTATGAAGGGATTTCATTGTAACTCGGTAGGATGACTCAGTATAATGTCTAGATGAGGACGTCCCCTTTTGGTTGCTATCGGTCAACTATAATGGATACACAGGCCAGAAGCCTGGAAACCTTTGGCACAGTCTACAGGCCGTATTTAGGATTTCATTGTAACTTGGTAGAATGACTCAGTATAATGTCTAGATGAGAACGTCTTATTTTGGCAGTGATCGGTTGACCATGATGGCCGCTCAGACCTAGATTTGTTTAGCACAGTCTACAGTTCATATTTATGAAGTGATTTTATTGTAACTTGGATATTGGAAGGATAACTCGATATGATGTCTAGATGAGGCTTTCCAATTTTGGTCATGATCAGTCAGCCGTTACTGCCACCTGGTCACGCGACCTGGATTCATTTAATACTGTCTACAGGTTCTTTTTATAAAGGGATTTAATTGTAACTTGGTAGGATAACTTGGTATGATATATAGATGAGACTGTCCTATTTTGGTCATGATTGGTCAACCATGACTGCCGAGCCATCATGTGACCAAGATTCCCTTAGCAAAGTCTACGAGTTATATTTATGAAGAGATTTCAATGTAACTTGATAGGATGACTCGTTTTGGAATAATTTTACTTGGTAACTTTGGTTGACATACATTAACTGTGAGGGCCACATTAACCCAGGCCTCAATTCTTTAGTACAGTCTACACCTCAAATTATTTTTATTGAAAACAACTTCCAGAGAACAGAAATTAACATATTCTCAATTATCACAATTCTTGTTGTATTTCATAATCCATTGATAAACATTGAACATTATCCTTTTCATCAAACACAACACAGTCAAGTTAAGCTACAGTGCCATTAACACTTTCATTTCATGGTGGATTAGTGTGGACGAGAGGACTGTTCCATTCGATAATCATTTTTCTGCCCTATCCGATATGGCTGCCATCTTGGATTATTTTGTCATTTTTTACTCAACTTGGCGAAGTCAGACTGAGGTATTGCTGTCACGTCTCGTCCGTTGACATCTGTACGTACATATGTCCGTCCATCCATATGTACATCCACACTTTCACTTTGGCACACCGCATACGTCGCATTTATGATAGGGTTGCTTTGAAATTTGGTGTGCTTGTTTGGGGTGACCTCTAGATGAGAGCTATTGATTTTCTTCCCTTTTCATCCAAAAACATTTTCGCTGGCAACAACCTTTGAACTTAGGCATCAGTATTTCCCTTTGGCACACCTTGCAGGGCACATTTATGATCGGATTGCTTTCAAACCTGGTATGCTTGTTTGGGGTGACGTCTAGATGGGAGATATCGATTTTCTTCCATTTCCGTTGGTGTTTGCAACAACCTTTGAACTTGGTTTAGTCAGGCATCAATATATTGCTTTGGCATGCCCTACAGGGCACATCTATGATCGGATCACTTTGAAACCTTCTATGCTTATTTTGGGTGACCTCTGGATGGGAGCTATTGTTTTTCGCCGTTCGCAACAACCTTTGAACTTAGTTTAGTTAGATATCAATATTTCTCTCTGGCGCACCGTTCAGGACACATTTATGATGTGATCGCTTTGAAACCTAGAATACTTGTTTGCAGTGACCTCTAGATGGGAGCTATCGATTTTCTTCCATTTCCATCAAAAAGTGTTCACCGATCTTTGAACGTAGTGCAGTAAAGCATCAATATTTAACTTGCACTCCCTGCAGGGCACATTTATGATTGGATGACTTTGAAATCTGGTGTGCTTGTTTGGGGGTGACCTCCAGATGGGAGCTGTGGATTTTTGTTCCATTTCTGTCAAAAAATGCTGTTGGGCAACGACCTTTGTTCTTAGTTTAGTTAGGCATCAATATTTCCCTTTGGTGCACACTACAAGGCACATTTATGACCGGATCGGTTTGAAACCTGGTATGCTTGTTTGGGGTGATCTCTAGATTGCAGCTATTGATTTTCTTCCATTTCTGTTTAAAATTGTTGCTGTTGACGACTTTTAAACTTAGTTTAGTCAGGAATAAATATACTACTCAAAGTTTGCTAAGCACCAAGTATATCCAACTACCTGTTTTACGTTTTAGTTGAAATATTGTTATGAAAAGTGTATATATTTTTATTTAATTATATCATTAATGATTTAAGTACAGAAATTAAGATTTTGTTTGTGTTTGACATTATTTTTTAGCTTTTGAATACGATAACCATGGAAAATGGATATTATTGTTGAAAGAGGAAATTTTTCAAATTTGCCAAAAAGTTGACGTAGCGAACTGGTATGGGTTCAGTATCGAGTATGAGACCCATTACTATTAATTATAGCTTGACAATGCCTTCTCATGCTCCCAATCAGGTTCCTGATGGTCCTTTGTGGGATGATGTTCCATTCTTGGACCGTCATGGCACCAAGCTCCTGGACACTTCTCGGCTTGACTGAATGGACTGAAATTGCAAGCTGCAACTCATTCCAGACATGTTCGACTGGATTGATGTCAGGGAATCTTGTTGGCCAGTCCATACGCTCAATCCCCTCCCCCTGTCGGTACTCCCGCACAGCATAGGCAACATGAGGACGGGCATTATCGTCCATCAGAATGAATATGAACACTGCATACAATCTGACCTGGGCATCCAGGATCTTATCAATATATCGCTGTGCAGTCAATGTACCATGGTCAAGGACACAGAGCTCTGTACGTCCATCCCAGCTGATGCTGCCCCAGACCATTATTGACCCTCCACCATAGCGGTCATGTTCAGCAATGTTGGCTGCATGGAATCGCTCTCCTGGGCTTCTCCAAACCCTAGAACGCCTATCTGTGTAGTCGAGGCAGTACCTTGACCCATCTGTAAAAAGGACAGGTCGCCAATCTTCTCTGGTACATCCAATAATGTCCATGACCCATTCATATCATGTCTGGCGGTGGTTCTGGGACAGCGGAATGTGAATACATGGTCTTCTCGATCGGAGACCACCTTCGTGCAACCTTGCCCGGATAATCTGCATCGAAACATTTACCCCAGATGCATTCTGAAGGTCATTGAAAAGCTGGGTTGCTGTTGCAAAGCGGTTACTACGGGTCTGAATGACAAAAAAACAGTCATCAACTGCAGATGTTGCCCTGTCTCTGCCACCACCCTGCCGTCTTACTGATGTGCCATACTGCTGAAATCTTGCTCAGGCTCTGGTGATCAGCGTATGGTTCACACCAAGGGCTTCACCAACCTGACGATGCGTAGCCCCTTGCTCCACCATCCCAACAGTCCGCCACGTTTCTGCTTCAGACAAATGTCTTCTTACATTTGCATTTGCCATAGTCAGTCATTAAATCACAAGGGTTTGTGTTGAAATGAAGTTTGAATACCCTACACATGTACATGTAGACAGTTCACGAAAACATCATGAAAATCAAGGGGTACATGCTTTCCATGACTCACGAAAAGTCTGCCTGTCAAGAGAACTAATGTAAACACTAGGGACCATCTCAACACATTCCTCAATCATATCCACCAAAAATATTGCAAATACTTCACAAGCAAATTTCACAATGATGTGTTGAATAAGTGGTGCTTAGCAAACTTTTGAGTGGTATATATTCCTTTGGTACACTCTTCTGGGCACATTTATTATCAAATCACTTTGAAACTTTGTATGCTTGTTTGGGGTGACCTTTAGATGGGAGCTATCGATTTTCTTCCCTTTCCATCAAAAAACATTGCTGTTGGCAACAAACTTTGAACTTAGTTTAGTTAGGCATCAATATATCCCTTTGCCACACCCTACAGGGCACATTTATGATTGAAACCTGTATGCTTGTTTGGGGTGACCTAAAAAGTTGCCATTGGCAATGACCTTTGATGAACTTAGTGCAGTTATGCATCAATATTTCCCTTTGGATCACAAACAGGCAACATTTATGATCAGATCGCTTTCAAACCTGGTATGCTTGTTTGGGGTGATCTGTAGATGGGAGCTATCAATTTTCTTACATTTCCAACAAAAAACGTTGCCATTGGCAACGACCTTTAACTTAATTTTAGTTAGGCATGATTATTTCCCTTTGGCACACCCTACAGTCCACATTTATGATCATCACTTTTGAACCTGTCATGCTTGTTTGGGCTGACCTCTAGATGGGAGCTATTGATTTTCTTTCATTTCCATCAAAAAAACGTTAGCGCCAACCTTTGAACTTGTTGCATTTGTGCAGCAATGTATCCCTTTTGTTATCACTTTTGTACTCCCTCCAGCCTCCAGGGCACATTCATATGAATTTCCATCGAAAGAAAAAAAAAAGAAAACATTGCCTCTTGCGACAACCTTCAAACTTATACATTTCTGCATTAACATCTTCCACTAGTACGTCTCCGAGGGCGCATTCATTATCGGGTTATTTTGAAACTTTGTATGCTTATTCAGGGTGACGAAGATAGGAGCTATCGATTTTCTTTTCATTTCCATCAAAAACTGTTCCTGTTAGCTGTTGGCAACGACCTTTGAATTTGGTGCATTTGTGCATCAACATTCTTCTTTCACGTGGCCTATAGGACGCACTTATCAGAGGATTGTTTTTAGTATGTATGTCCACAATTTCCTTTGGCACACGTACGTACGTCCTTAATTTCCTTTGGCTCACCGCACAGGTTGCATTTATGATTAGATCGTCCTCAATTTCTTTTGGCATACATACATACATACGTACGCAATTTCCTTTGGCTCACCGCACAGGTCGCATTTATGATCAGATAGCTTTGAAACTTGGTATGCTTGTTTGGGGGCAACCTCTAGATGGGACCTATCGATTTTCTTCCATTTCCGTCAAAAAATGTTGCCACTGGCAATGTTCTTTGAGCTTAGTTTAGTTAGACCTCAATATTTCCCTTTGACACACCCTACAGGGCACATTTATGATCGGATTGCTTTGAAACCTGGTATGCTTGTTTGGAGTGACGTCTAGATGAGAGCTATCGATTTTCTTCCATTTCCATTGGTGTTGGCAACAACCTTTGAACTTGGTTTAATCGGGCATCAATATATTGCTTTGGCATGCCCTAAAGGGCACATTTATGATCGGATAGCTTTGAAACTTGGTAAGCTTATTTGGGGTGACTCTCTAGATGGTAGCTATCAATTTTCTTCGATTTCTGTCAAAAAATGTTCAACGACTTTCGAGGAACTTAGTGTAGTTATGCATCGTACGTACATCCACAATTTCCTTTGGCTCACTGCACAAGTCGCATTTTTGACCGGATCACTTTGAAACTTGGTGTGCTTGTTTGAGGTGACCTCTAGATGGGAGCTATCGATTTTTTTCCATTTCTGTCAAAAAATGTTATCGCTGGCAACGTTCTTAGAACTTAGTTAAGTCAGATCTCAGTATTTCACTTTGGCACACCCTACAGGGCACTTTTATGATCGGATTGCTTTGAAACCTGGCATGCTTTTTTGGGGTGACCTCTAAATAGGAGCTATTTATTTTCCTTCTTGTCCATCAAAACACGTTGCCGTTGGCAACAACCTTCAAACTTAGTCACACATCAATGTATTCCTTTGGCATGCCCCATGAAGCACATTTATGATCATGTCCCTTTGAAACTTGGTGTGCTTGTTTGGGGTGACCTCTTGATGGAAGCTATCAATTTTCTTCCATTTCCGTCAAAAAAGTTGCTATTCCCAACAACCGTTAATGAACTAACTGTAGTTGTGTATCAGTATTTCCCTTTGGCACACCCTGCAGAATACATTTACGATCGGATGGCTTTGAAACTGCTTCCATTTCCGTCAAAAAACATTGCTGTTGGCAATAACCTTTGAACTTGGTTTAGCTATCAATTTTCTTCCATTTCCGTCAAAAAAGTTGCTATTCCCAACAACCGTTAATAAACTTACTGTAGTTGTGCATCAGTATTTCCCTTTGGCACACCCTGCAGAATACATTTACGATCGGATGGCTTTGAAACTGCTTCCATTTCCGTCAAAAAACATTGCTGTTGGCAATAACCTTTGAACTTGGTTTAGTCGGGCATCAGTATATTTTCTTTGGCACGCCATACAGGGCACATTTATGATCAGATTGCTTTGAAACTTTGTATGCTTGCTTGGGGTGATGGGGGCGCAGTGGCTCAGTAGATAGAGGTGCAGGCTGCAAGCCGAGAAGTCCTCGACAACCACGTTGTGTCCTTGGGCAAGACTCTCCCCCCCCCCCCCCCCCCCATTGCCCATATGGGGGCACGGTGGCATTGTGTACAAAGCCATACTACACGGCAATGGTGCACCTGTCTTCAACCATTGCTAACCCTGCTTGTGTGGAGTTAGTATGTTTGGGAGCTGACAGTTGCTTGCCATTGGTCAGTGGTTCTCTCCGGATACTCCAGCTTCCTTCATCCGTAAAACTGTCATGGTCATGATTTGCCCTTGTGCAGAAATATGTGACCTTAAACACCAATAAATACATAAATAAGTTTGGGGTGACCTCTAGATGGGAGCTGTCAATTTTCTTCCATTTCCATCAAAAAAGTTGCCATTGGCAACGACCTTTGATGAACTTTGTTTAGTCAGGCATCAATGTATTCCTTTGGCACACCCTCTGTTGTAGACAGTTGGACTTCCATGCCAGAGGTCCCGAATTCGATCCCTGTCAGGGATGACCTGCGTTGTGTCCTTGGACAAGGTATTTTATGGGGGCACGATGACTCCGTGTACTAAGGCCTACTGCACGTCGATGGTGCACATGTCTTCAACCTCAGTAACCCTGCTTGAGCGGAGCTTGGACAGAGTTAGAATGTTGAGGAGCTGACAGTTGATGCTCAGTGGTTCTCTCTGGGTACTCCGGCTTCCTCCACCCGTAAAACTGTCTCGGTCACGATTAGCCATTGTGCATAAGTATGTGACCTTAAACTCCAATAAATAAATAAATAATTTGGCACATTTATGATCAGATCGCTTTGAAACTTGGTATGCTTGTTTTGGGTGACCTTTAGATGGGAGTTATCAATTTTCTTCCATTTCTGTTAAAAAATGTTGCCGTTGGCAATGACCTTTGAAATCAATTTTGTTAGGATCAATAGTTCCCTTTGGCACACCCTGCAGGGCTCATTTATGATCGAAACTGAAAACGTTAATCGACTTTGAAACGTGATATGCTTGTTTGGGGTGAGTCTAGATGGGAGCTATCAATTTTCTTCCATTTCAGTCAGAAAAGCATTGCCGTTAGCAATGACTTTGGAACTTAGTGCATTTGCAATATATTCCTTTGGCACACCACACAGGTCGCAATTATGATTGTGTTGCTTCGAAACTTTGTGTACTTCTTTGAGATGACCTCTGGATAGGTGCTATTGATTTTCTTCCATTTCAGTCAAAAAGATTTGCCGTTAGCAATGACCTTGGAACTTGGTGCATTTGTACATCAGTATATTCCTTTGGCACACCACACAGGCTGCATTTATGATTGTGTTGCTTTGAAACTTCATATGCTTGTTTGGGGTGACCTCTAGATGGGAGCTATCGATTTTCTTCCATTTCCGTTAAAAAACTGCATTTGTGCATCAGTGTTTTGCTTTGACATGCCCTACAAAGTGCATTCATGAATGGATCGCTTTGAAACTTGGTTCAAGTTCAACAAAAAAGCGTTGCTGTACCAACGGCCTTAGAACTTTAAGGATTTGTGCATCAACATATTCATTTTGCACGCTTTATAGGGCACATTTATGAATTGATTGCTTTGAATCTTGGAAGGCATGTTCGGGGGTGACCTCTAGATGGGAGCTATTGATTTTCTTTCATGTCCTTCAAAAAACGTTGTTAGCACCAACCTTTGAACTTAGTGCATTTTGTGTAGCAACTTATCCCTTTTGCACTCCCTACAGGGCATATTTATGAATTTCCATCAAAAAAGAAAAAAACAAAGATTGCCACTAGCAACGACCTTCAAACTTCGTGCATTTGTGCATTAACATTTTCTTTTGGCACACCTCCGAGGGCACATTCATTATCGGGTTGTTTTGAAACTTGGTATGCTTATTCAGGATGACCAAGATAGGAGTTATCGAATGACAATGACCTGTTAACTTAATGCATTTGTATATCAACATTCTTCCTTTAGCCAGCCCTACAGTTTACATTTAAAAATGCATGGATTGCTCTGACATTGTGCACACACAATGCTATTATGTTGAAGTTTCACCAAATAACTTTAGAACCAGTGATCTTCAATTTTGCCATTTCATTTATAACTTACCAAGTTCAAGTTTGTCAAGTTGAGATACAGTGTCATTGACACTTTCATTTATATTTAAATCACCTGAGCAAACTTCAGGTGGAGCTTAGTAATCACTTTTCGTCTGCCGTCCGTCTGGCATTAAGTTTACATAAGCAACTTCTAATCCCCTGGGCCGAATTGAACCAAATTTCATATGCATGGTTCTTATATATCAATTCGAGTTGTTCAAATAGTTGCTCGCTCCATAGGGAGAAGGTGAGGGAAAATGCTCCAAAACTTTAAAAAGATCTTCTCATGAACCAGTGAGTACAATGTCTTGATATTTGGTAAGGAGCTTCCTTTTGAGGTGTAGAATCAAGCTTGTTAAAACAAAGTTTGTGTAGCAATATTTGCGTTCGTAATGGGAGGGGCAAGATTTTAGCTCCACCCCAAAATTCTATTTTCTGATGGTCCAATTTGAACCAAATTTGGTATGTGGTATTATTGAGTCATAAGTACTTGAGTAATGCAAAAAAAAGTGTTAATATTTGAGATCCCTATGGGACCCGGAATTTTAACTTGGTACAATATGAGGAAATTTCTTTAAAAATCTTCTTCAGATCCACCAGTCAGAATCCTTTCATATTTGGTATACAACATCTCTATGCAGGTCAGATTCAAGTTTGTTCAAATTGGTCCCTGGGTTATAATTTGGGCACTCTATTGGAGCCCAAAATTTTACTTATGGCATTATGAGAAATATTCTTTAATATTTAGTATGCAACATCTCTTAGGGGGATGGGGGCAGATTCAAGTTTGCATAATTCGAGACCCTGGCTCCGGGACCAGCCTTGGGGTGAATTTTAGGGAAACTTCATGTCTCCCTCCAGAAAAATAGGGAGACTGCAGAATCAAGTAGGGAGACTTCATAGCCAAGTGGGGAAAATGAAGAATATTTCTGTACCACCCCCTGCCGCCCCTTCATATTTTCAGCTTGTGGTCCTCCATTAACATCCGATTAATCCAGATCCAGTTGTCTGATGCATCTATGCCAGGTTAAAAAATCACTAAGTAATTATTGATTCAAAATTCCCCACTGCTACCCTCTCCTTCATGACCCCTCCCCTCTTCTTCATGCCAATCCCCCCAGCACCCTCCTGTGGTCGCCTTTCACCAAAGTCTACTAAGCTAATAATTTCCTAAGCCTGAAAGTGTGAACAGGACCAGATGTAAGAATGTTGCTTGGAAGGTACTTTTTCAAGATCCTTCGTATGCACACTTGCATAAAAATGCTGCAATTCTTAAAAAATCTTCTCAAGAACCAGCAATAGCAGAGACTTGATATTTGGTATGCAGCTTCCTTTTGAGGTGTAGACTCAAGTTTGTTCATGAGAAGTTGGAGGGGCTATATTTGACGATGTTAAAGGAGGGGCAAAAATTTTGGCCCCGCCCCAAATTTCTTTTTTCCAAACCGCGAGGCCGATTTGAACCAAATTTTACATGAGTGCTTATTGGGTCATAAGTACCTAATTTATGCCTAAATTTCTTCCCCATAGAACCACAGGAGCTAAAAATAGAAAAAAAATTAAAACTCCCATATCTCCAAAACTACACGGCACTGAGAATTCTTATTTGTTGTGAAGCTTCCTTAGGACCAACAGAATGGAATGATCATGGGGTACTTTTTGGGGAGTTTGAAAAAGTGCTGAGTCAGCATTTTTTAACACTGTGGGTAATGGGAAAAACATAAGACTACTTTTCTCCGAAAGCTCTGCTCCAAAAGCTTTAAAATTTCACATATAACATCTTTGGAAGATTGTTTCACATGTTTATTGAAATCAATTGCCTGGGTGGATATTTGGGCTCTCTATGGGAGACGAAATGTTCAAATTAGTGCAGTATGAGGAGTATTTTTGAAAAATCTTCTTCTTCAGATCTGGCAATAAGAATGTTTTGATATTTGGTATGCAGCATCCTTAGGGGGGTGAGATTCAAGTTTGTTGAAGCCAAATCCCTGGGTTCATATTTAGGCTGAAAATTTGGGGTCCTGTTGCGGACTTCGAAATTTTGGACCAAAATCCGAAAAAAAATTTTTTTCTTTTTTCTGCGTTTCGGTCAATTTTAAGACAAAAAAAAAAAATTTTTTTTCCCCCTGAAAATTTGGGGTGTGGGTGGGACTTAGAAAATTTTGGGCCAAAATGCGAAAAAAAATTTTTTTGTTTTTTATGCATTTCTGTCAATTTTAAGACAAAAAATTTTTTTTTTTTTTTCCCCCTGAAAATTTGGGGTGCGGGTGGGACTTTGAAAATTTTCGACCAAAAGCCGAAAAATTTTTTTTTTGTTTTTTATGCATTTCTGTCAATTTTAAGACAAAAAAAAAAAAAAAAAAAAATTTTTCCCCTGAAAATTTTGGGTACGGGTGGTACTTAGAAATTTTTGGACCAAAATCCGAAAAAAATTTTTTTTTGTTTTTTCTGCGTTTTGGTCAATTTTAAGACAAAAAAATTTTTTTTTTTTTTTTTTACCCTGAAAAAATTTTTTTTTGTCTTTATGCATTTCTGTCAATTTTAAGACAAAAAAAAAAAATTTTTTTTTACCCTGAAAATTTGGGGTCCGGGTGGGACTTAGAAAATGTTGGACCAAAATCTGCAAAAAAATTTTTTTGTTGTTTTTTATGCATTTCTGTCAATTTTAAGACAAAAAAAAATAAATTTTTTTTTACCCTGAAAATTTGGGGTCCGGGTGGGACTGAAAATTTTGGACCAAAATCCGGAAATTTTTTTTTTTGTTTTTTATGCATTTCTGTCAATTTTAAGACAAAAAAAAAAAAAAAAAAAAAAAAATTTTTCCCCTGAAAATTTGGGGTCCGGGTGGGACTTACAAAATTTAGGACCAAAATCCGAAAAAAAATTTGTTTTGTTTTTTATTCATTTCTGTCAATTTTAAGACAAAAAAAAAATAATTTTTTTTACTCTGAAAATTTGGGGTCCGGGTGGGACTTACAAAATGTTGGACCAAAATCCGAAAAATTTTTTTTTTTGTTTTTTATGCATTTCTGTCAATTTTAAGACAAAAAAAAAAAAAAAAAAATTTTACCCTGAAAATTTGGGGTGCGGGTGGGACTTCGAAAATTTTGGACCAAAATCCCCAAAAAATTTTTTTTTGTTTTTTATGCATTTCTGTCAATTTTAAGACAAAAAAAAAAAAATTTTTTTTTACCCTGAAAATTTGGGGTCCGGGTGGGACTGAAAATTTTGGACCAAAATCCGGAAATTTTTTTTTTTGTTTTTTATGCATTTCTGTCAATTTTAAGACAAAAAAAAAAAAAAAAAAAAAAAAAATTTTTCCCCTGAAAATTTGGGGTCCGGGTGGGACTTACAAAATTTTGGACCAAAATCCGAAAAAAAATTTGTTTTGTTTTTTATTCATTTCTGTCAATTTTAAGACAAAAAAAAAATAATTTTTTTTACTCTGAAAATTTGGGGTCCGGGTGGGACTTACAAAATGTTGGACCAAAATCCGAAAAAAATTTTTTTTTGTTTTTTATGCATTTCTGTCAATTTTAAGACAAAAAAAAAAAAAAAAAAATTTTACCCTGAAAATTTGGGGTGCGGGTGGGACTTCGAAAATTTTGGACCAAAATCCCAAAAAAATTTTTTTTTGTTTTTTATGCATTTCTGTCAATTTTAAGACAAAAAAAAAAAAAATTTTTTTTTACCCTGAAAATTTGGGGTCCGGGTGGGACTTTGAAAATTTTGGACCAAAATCCGGAAATTTTTTTTTTGTTTTTTATGCATTTCTGTCAATTTTAAGACAAAAAAAAAGAAAAAAAAATTTTTCCCCTGAAAATTTTGGGTCCGGGTGGGACTTAGAAATTTTGGAACCGAAATCTGGAATTTTTGTTTTTTTGGTTTTTTATGCGTTTCTGTCAATTTTAAGACAAACATTTTTTTTTTTTTTTTTACCCTGAAAATTTGGGGTCCAGTGGGACTTAGAAAATTTTGGACCAAAATCCGTAAAATTTTTTTTTGTGTTTTTTATGCGTTTCTGTCAATTCTAAGACAAAAAGAAATTTTTTTTTTTTACACAGAAAATTTTGGGTCCGGGTGGGACTTCGAAAATTTTGGACCAAAATCCGGAAATTTTGTTTTTTGTTTTTTATGCATTTCGGTCAGTTTTAAGACAAAAAGAAAAATATTTTTTTTACCCTGAATGTTTGGGGTCTGGGTGGGACTTCGAAAATTTTGGACCAAAATCCATAATTTTTTTTTTTTTTTTTTTAAAGCTTTTCTGTCAATTTTAAGACAAAAAAAACATTTTTAGCTCAACTTTGACGAAGTCAAATTTGAGCTATTGTCATGGCCTGTCGTCCGTCGTCAGTCATCCGTCCGTCCGTCCGTCCGTCTGTCCGTCTGTCCGTACGTCAACAATTGGCTATGGCTCGGGCTAGAGGTCGTATTTATGAACCGATTTTTACAAAACTTCTTGTGTACCTTTGTTATGACCCTGGGACGGGAACGAGTGTTTTTAGGTGTGGTCCGAAATTCAAGATGGCTGCCAGCGGCCATTTTGTACCGATGATGCAAAAATCAGTTTTTTGTACAGAACTTCTGTATGAAAGTTCTGATTTGAATAAAGTTTTGTATAAATGTTTAGTACCATGGGATACATCACATATAATACAGGTTTTTTTCTCGTGCGTAAATTATGCAAATTAGACTGACTTTGATTTATTTAGTGTTACTTTCAGAGCTGGAAGTGCCAAGCTGCTATGGCTCGGGCTAGAGGCCGTATTTATGAACCGATCTTTACGAAACTTCTTGGGTACCTTTGTTATGACCGTGGGACGAGAACGAGTGTTTTTGGGTGCGGTCCGAAATTCAAGATGGCTGCCAGCCGCCATTTTGTACCGATGATGCAGAAATCTGTTTTTTGTACAGAACTTCCATATGAAAGCTCTGATTTTAATAATTTTTTGTATGAATGTTTAGTACCATGGGATACATCACATATAATACGTTTTTTTTTCTCGTGCGTAAATTGTGCAAATTTGACTAATTTTGATGTTTTTGGTGTTACTTTCAGCACTGTAAGTGCAAATGCCAATACGGCTCGGGCTAGAGGCCGTATTTATGAACCGATCTTTACGAAACTTCTTGGGTACCTTTGGTATCTCCGTGGGACGAGAACGAGTGTTTTTGGGTCCGGTCCGAAATTCAAGATGGCCGATGGCAGCCATTTTGTACAAAATTAGGTGCAATCAGATTTTTGCACAGAACTTCCATATGAAAGTGCTGATTTGAATAATTTTTTGTGTGAATGTTTAGTACCATGGGATACATCACATATAATACGGGTTTTTTTCTCGTGCAGAAATTATGCAAATTAGATGAACTTTGATTTTTTCAGTGCGACTTACACACAGTAAGTACACAAGTCAATATGGCTCAGACTAGAGTCTATATTTATGAACTCATCTTCACGAAATGTCTTGGGTACCTTTGTTATCACCTTGGGACGAGAACGAGTGTTTCTGGTTACGGTCTAAAATTCAAGATGGCTGCCAGTGGCCATTTTGTACCGAAGTTAGGTCTAATCAGTTTTTTGTACACAACTTCTATACAGCTCAGACTAGAGGCCATATTTATGAACCAATCTTTACGAAACTTCTTGGGTACCTTTGTTATCACCGTGGGATGAGAGCGAGTGTTTTTGGGTGTGGTCCGAAATTCAAGATGGCCACCAGCAGCCATTTTGTACCAAAATTAGTGCAATCAGTCTTTTGTACAGAACTTCTGTATGAAAGTTCTGATTTGAATAAATTTTTGTATGAATGTTTAGTAAAATGGAATACATCACATATTGTAAGGGGTTTTTTTTTCATGCAGAAATTATGCAAATTAGATGAACTTTGATTTATTCAGTGCTACTTACACAATGTGAGCACACATGTCAATACGGCTCAGGGTAGAGGCTGTATTTATGAACCGATCTTCACAAAACTTCTTGGGTACCTTTGTTATCACCTTGGGACGAGAATGAGTGTTTCTGGGTACTGTCCAAAATTCAAGATGGCTACCCGTGGCCATTTTGTACCAAAATTAGGTCCAATCAGTTTTTTGTCACAAGTTCTGTACAGCTCGTATTTATGAATTGATCTTCACAAAACTTCTTGGGTACCTTTGTTTTCACCTTGGGACAGGAACAAGTGTGTTTTGGGATGCCTTTGTTATCACTGTGCTATGAGAACAACTATTTTGGGGTTCAGTCAGACCCACTCTGGGACTCAAAGTTTTCTTTTCTAGTTTAGCATCTGACTGTTACCCACCTTTACAATACTTTACCTTTTCCATTTGTTACAGGCAACGGTCATTATTTATGTACAGACCCTTACAATACTTTATATGTACCTTTGTTATCAGGTCATTACCTAGATGTTTGTCATTGCTGTGTCACATACTACACATGCATGTCTTTGTCTTGACAAGTTGAGCTACAGTGTCATTGACACTTTCATTTTTTTTACACCTAAAATTTGGGGTCCGGGTGGGACTTAGAAAATTTTGGGCCAAAATCCGGAAATTAGTTTTAGCGTTTTTTATGCATTTTAAGAAGAAGAAAAAAATTTAGGCTGAAAGTATTTTGTTTGGAAAAAAATCTGTTTTTTATGTGTTTATTTCAATTTTGGGACGTTAAAGTTCAGGAACTGAAAATAGAAGGAAAATCCTGTGTATTGTGTGGGCACAATCGCTTCATCTAGTTGGTATACGCTTTTCTTAGGAGGGGCGTATGCAGCTTATTCAAGTCAAGTCCCTGGTTTGATATTTAGACTACCATGTCAGGTGAGCGCCCTCAGGCCCCCTGGGGCCTCTTGTTGGATACCCTTATTACTTACAAATATGGTCCTCCGTGAATTCCACTTCCAACAAAGGAGAGTATGTGTATCTCTGGGGTATACATTGGGTGCTGTGCGTGTCCGAAAACAGCCCATTTCAACAAAGTTATGATGCTTGGCAGCCTGTTGAGGGTTAATAAATGCTCATCGGAATATTTTGTCCATGCAACTTTTAATGTCACACAAGAACCTGCGAATAGGCAATTTTTCTTGAAAACCTGCAAGATGTTTTTAGAGAAATATACAGAAAATGGGAATTTTAAGCTTTTAAGGGGTATCTCTTTTTATCCAGCAAAAAATGAATTAAAACTTCGACTTTTGAACACACTTACTACTTACAAAATGTTTCCGTATAAATTTTGCGCTCGATAAAAGGAGGTACTTTTCTTTGTGGCGTACCCATTGGGCGCTGTTGCTGTCCAAAAACAGCCCATTTTATAACAATTTTGACTTTTAGCAGCCCGTGAAGGGTTATGAAATGCTCACCGATGTATTTTGTCCATGCAACTTGTATTGTCACACCAGGACCTGCAAGTGGATAATTTTTTGTGAAAATCTACAAGACTAGTTTAGAGAAATCCACAGAAAACCTGATTTTTTTTAGCTTTTGAGGGGTATTGCAGTTTAACCAGCCCAAAACGGGTTAACTCCTGGTTTTTGGAATACCCTTATTACTTACAAAAATGATTCACTGTGAATCCTACTTCCAATAAATGAAATTATGTTTATCTCCCGTGTATTGTCTGGGTGCTTTAGGAGCCCGAAAACAGCCCATTTCATCAAAATGTCGATGTTTAGCAGCCTGTGGAGGGTTACCATATGCATCGCATAATATCCATTGCATATGAATGGTAGTGGCACAGACAGGTCTAATAATGATGAATGTTTAAAAAAAAATGTACAAGACGTGTTTCGAGAAAGTGCCTATAAACCCCAATTTTGTCAATTTTTTGCCAATTCTGACGAAATAAGGGTTAAATCGAAAATTCTGCTTCGGTACATTTTAAGCTTAACTTGACATAGTCAAGATAAGCTATTGCCATCACGTGTGCGGAAGTCTGTTACTCTGTGAGTCTGTTCACATTTTCCTTTAGCACAGGCTACACCCTGTAGTTCTTGTCTGATCATCACGAAATTTCATATGCAGGTTTGGGGTCATGTCAAGATGAGAACCGGTATGGCTGCCTGAGCCCAAAACCCGAAAACCATTAGCACAGTCTACAGGTCGTATTTATGAAGGGATTTCATTGTAACTTGGTAGGATGCCTCTGTATAATGCCTAGATGAGAACGTCCCCTTTTGGGCATGATCTATCAACCATGATGGCTGCCCAAGCCCGAAACCCCAAAACATTTAGCACAGTCTGCAGGTCATGTTTAATATGGATGGATTTCATTGTAACTTGGTAGGATGACTCCTTATGATCTCTAGATGAGAATTTCCCCATTTGGGCGTGATCTGACGACTGCCCGAGCCCAAAACCCAAAAACCTTTAGCACAGTCTACAGGTCATATTTATTGTGGAATTTCATTGTTACTTGGTGGATTGACTTCATACACTAGATAAGAAAGTCACCTTTTGGTTCTGATTGGGCAACTGTGACAGCTACAGGGGCCTGAATCCCGAAAACCTTTAGCACAGTCCACAGGTCATATTTATGAAGGGATTTCATTGTAACTTGGTAGGATGACTCCAAATAATGTCTAGATGAGAACGTCCCATTTTGATCGCGATCATTCAGCCTTGATGGCTGCCCGAGCCCAAAAACCTTTAGCACAGGCAAAAGGTCATATTTATGGAAGGATTTCATTGTAACCTGTTAGGTTGACTCCATATGATGCCTAGATGATGACATCCCCTTTTGATCATGATTGGTCAACTGTGATCGCTACAGGTGCCCGAAGCCCGAAAACCTTGAGCACAGTCTACAGGTCATATTTATAAAGGGATTTTAGGGTAACTTCGTAGGATCACTCCAGATGATGCCCAGATGAGATTGTTCCCTTTGGTTGCGATCATTCAACCATGATGGCTTCCCGAGCCCGAAGCCCGAAAACCTTTAGCACAGTCTACAAGTCATATTTATGAAGGGATTTCATTGTAACTTGGTAGTTTGATTTCATATAATGTCTAGATGAGAACGTTCCCTTTTGGACACAATTGGGCAACTGTGACAGCTACAGGGGCCCGAAGCCTGAAAACCTTTAGAACAGTCTACAGGTCATAATTATGAAGGGATTTCATTGTAGCTTGGTAGGATGACTCCAAATAATGTCCAGATGCGAACGTCCCCTTTTGGTCGTGATCATTCTGCCTTGATGGCTGCCTGAGCCCAAAAACCTTTAGCATAGTCTATAGGTCGTATTTATGTAAGGATTTCATTGTAACTTGTTTGGTTGACTCCATATAATGCCTAGATGATGACATCCCCTTTTGGTTGTGATTGGTCAACTGTAATGGCTACAGGTGCCCAAAGCCCGAATATCTTGAGCATAGTCTACAGGTCATATTTATGAAGGGATTTCATTGTAACTTCGCAGGATCACTCCAGATGATGCCCAGATGTCCCCTTTTGGTTGCGATCATTCAACCACGATGACTGCCCGAGCTGATAGGATGATAGGATGACTCATTTTGGAATAATTTCACTGTCACTTGGTAACTTTCGTTGATGTGGGTTAACTGTCAGGACCATATACATTAACTGTGAGATCATATTAACCCACCCCTCAGCTTTTTAGTACAGTGTACACCTCATATTATTTTTATCAAAAACATAACATTCAAGGAACAGAAATGAACATATTCCCAATTGTCACAATTCTTGTGAGAGCTTTCCAGAAAATGCTGTCAGCTTCTGGTCTTATCAGTGTTGGAAGAGAAAAGATACATAATTTATAGGATTATCCTGCACAACTTATTGTGACTTGTACTGTAAAACAAGTGCAACTGTAGGTTGATATGTTCAGCTGTAATCTAATTATGTTTGACACATGTTGACAAATCGAGGTCACATTGTAAATTCTCTTTATTATCTTGCAATCATGTCAGCTCAGATGACAGTAATTATTGTGTATCTTTTAAGATTCCTGTAACCCTTTACCTGTCCAAAAGCTCTTTTGAAAGAAAATACTGTCTGAAAAAATTGTAATTTTCAAATTGTTTTAACCCTTTTTTACTGATTTGTTTTGTTGAAACAGAATTCATAAATGTGTGCATTTTCAAGAAAATCTTCTTTGAAACTACAAGGCCAAATGGTTTGAAAAAACTTAATGTGACTGATGACTGTAACCCCCTCTACCAATGATCCTTATTTTAAATTTCATCGGGTTGCAATTATGGCTGCAGTTGTGGCTTATAGTTACTATAGAAACCATATAGGAAATCACATTTTCATCATCTTCACTGAAAGTACTGAGCCAATGTGAACCAGACTTGGCAGGCATTGTCTATGAGAGGTTCTCTACAACTGTTACTCATTTTATTCCTGTTGGGTGAACAAACGTGGCCGCCAGAAGTATTCTTTGATTCTGATTGGTCAATTTTGAAAACTCTTCTCCTCTGAAACCACAGGGCCAAATATTTTGAAACTTTGCATGGTTGATAACTGGGACACCCTCCACCAACATTCGTCATTTTAATGTTGATCGTTTTGCAAACATGGCCACAATTGCGGTTTATAGTTACTATAGAAAAAACCTATAGGAAATCACATTTTCATCTTCTCTCTGGAACTATTGAGCTGACATGAACCAAAACTTGGCAAGAATGGTCTATAGGAGGGCCTCTACAAATGATCCTCTTTTTGTTCCCATTGGCTGGAAAATATGGCCACCAGAGACATTCTATGATTCTGTTTGATTGATTCAAATGTTTTGAAACTTCACGTGATTGAAGACTGGGACACCTTCTACCAATGATCCTCATGTAATTTTGATGTAATGTTGCAAACATGGCCACAATTGCAGCTCATAATTACCATGGAAAGCCTATGGAATATCACATTTTTATATGCTTTCCAGGTGAGCGATTACAGGCTCTGTAGAGCCTCTAGTTTTTATTAAAAACATAGCATACAGGGAACAGAAATGAACATATTCCCAATTATCACAATTCTTGTCTTATTTCATAATCCTTTCATAAACATTGAACATTATCCTTTTCATCAAACACAACACACAAGTTAAGCTAGTGTCATTTTCATTAGATTTTGTGACCGTCTATGAGTGTGCAAAATTTCGTGAAAATCGGTTAGAAAATGACTTGGAATCGTACGGACAAAATGTGTGGGAAAAAAAAAAGAAGTAATAATCCATAGAAAAACAATAGTCTTTTCCAGAGGGAAAAGCCTAATGACAAATGCATCCCATTTTTAGCTTAACTTGACAAATTCAAGATAGGCTATTGCCATCACTTGTGTGGAAGTCTGTGAGTCAGTTCATATTTTTTCAGCACAGGCTACACCCCGTCGTTCTTGTCTGATCGTCACTAAATTCCATGTGCAGGTTTGAGGTCATGTCTAGATGAGAAAGTCTCATTTTGGTCGCGATCAGTCAACTGTGACCACTGCACAGGTTCGAAAACCTTCAGCTCAGTCTATAGGTTGTATTTATGAAGGGATTTGATTGTAACTGTGTAGGTTGACTCTTTATAATGTGTAGATGAGAACGTCATATTTTGGTCTGGTTCAGTCAACCGTGACTGCCGCAGAGGCATGTTACCTAGATGCCTTTAGAATAGTCTACAGGTCGCATTTATGAAGTGATTTCTTTGTAAATTGGTAGGATGACTCGGTGTAATGTCTAGATAAGAATGTCGTATTTTGGTCGTGAACGGTCAACTGTGATGGCCGCACAGGCACATGACCTAGATTTGTTTACCTCAGTCTACAGTTCATATTTAGCAAGTGATTTCATTGTAACTTGGTATGATGACTCAGTATGTTGTCAAAATGAGACTATTTTTGTCATGATCAGTAAAAACATGGCATGTAGGGTACAGAACTTAACATATTTTCAATTATCACAATTCATGTCTTATTTCATAATCCTTTCGTAAACATTGAACATTATCCTTTTCATCAAACACTACACACAGTCAAATTAAGCTGCAGTTTCATTGACACTTTCATTCTAATTGTCGTAGAGCATTAAGATGCATTTGAAATGTATGAGGTATATATTAGAATGCAAAATGACAGAATTTACATTGAGCTACCATATAATGATTCCACTGCCCAGTGGTGCTCTTGTTGACAAGGTGCTAATTATCTTAAGTAACTTTTCATCTGGTGAATTGATGTCCAAAGGTGGAGTGATAAACAATATCAAAAAGTGACACAAATTACAGCTCAATACAATAAACAAGACATTGGTCGCTCTTTGTTACCTTTGGGAGGTGGGTGTTGAAATGGTGTTCATCCATCCATCTGTCCATCCGTCCATCCATCACAAAACATTGTCCACTTAACTACTTTCTACATTTTTAGCTTAACTTGACAAAGTCAAGATAAGCTATTGCCATCACGCGTACGGAAGTCTGTTAGTCTGTGAGTGTGTTTTTCCTTTAGCACAGGCTACACCCCGCAGTTCTTGTCTGATTGTCACGAAATTTCATCTGCAGGTTTGGCGTCATGTCTAGATGAGAACGTCCCCTTTTGGTCGCAATCGGTCAACTGGTATGGCTGCCCGAGCCCAAAACCCGAAAACCATTAGCACAGTCTACAGTTCGTATTTATGAAGGGATTTCATTGTAATTTGGTAGGATGCCTCTGTACAATGTCTAGATGAGAACGTCCCCTTTTGGTCATGATCTGTCAACCGTTATGGTTGCCCAAGCCCAAAACCCAAAAACTTTTAGCACAGTCTGCAAGTCATATTTAATATGGAGGGATTTTATTGTAACTTGGTAGGATCACTCAGTATGATGTCTCGATGAGAACTTCCCCATTTGGTCGCGATCTGTCAACCGTGACGAATTCCCGAGCCCAAAACCTGAAAAGCTTTAGCACAGTCCACAGGTCATATTTATGGATGGATTTCATTGTAACTTGGTAGGTTGACTTCATATAATGTCTAGATGAGAACGTCCCCTTTTGGTCACGATCTGTCAACCATAATGGGTGCCCAAGCCCAAAACCCAGAAACTTTTAGCACAGTGTACAGATCATATTTAATACTGAGGGATTTCATTGTAACTTGTTAGGATGACTCCACATGATGTCTAGATGAGAACTTTCCCATTTGGTTGTGATATGTCAACCATTATGGGTGCCCAAGCCCAAAACCTAGAAACTTTTAGCACAGTCTACAGGTCATATCTAATATTGAGGGATTTCATTGTAACTTGGTATGATGACTCTGTATGATGTCTAGAAGAAAACGTACCCTTTTGGTCACGATCAGTCAACCGTGATGGCTGCCCAAGCCCAAAACCCGAAAACCTTTAGCACAATCTACAGGTCGTATTTATGGAAGGATTTCATTGTAATTTGTAGGATGACTCCATATAATGTCTAGATGAGAAGGTCCCCTTTTGGTCGTGATTGGCCAACTGTGACGGCTACAGGAGCCCAAAAACCTTTAGCACAGTCTGCAGATCATATTTATGAAGGGATTTCATCGTAACTTGGTAGGATGACTCCAGATAATGTATAGATGAGAACATCCCCTTTTGGTCGCGACCATTCAACCATGATGGCTGCCCGAGCCCAAAACCCGAAAACCTTTAGCACAGTCCACAGGTCGTATTTATGAAGGGATTTCATTGTAACTTGGTAGGTTAACTCCATATGATGTCTGGATGAGAACATCCCCTTTTGGTTGCGATTGGTCAACTGTGACTGCTACAGTGGCCCAAAGCCCGAAAACCTTTAGCACGGTCTATAGGTCATATTTATGAAGGGATTTCATTGTAATTTGGTAGGATGACTTCACATAATGTCTAGATGAGAACGTCCCCTTATGCAGTGCTTCGTATGAGCAAATTTGACGGGTGCTACTTTTAGCTCTCGCAAAATATGAGACGGGTGCTATTCACACTCGTGAACTGCAGTTTTAATTATTTGGAGTATTGATAGTCTATACATGTACATAAGCTTGGAAAAAAAGAATTAAAGAGGATTGCCATATGGAAAACCGCAGGAGAGCGCACACTGCAGACATCATTTGACATCAGACGAGCCATAAATCACAAATCTGCCAATTGTCCAGGAAACCCATTTTACCAGAACATTTTGCAATACTTTCTTCCCAGTGAAGTCCCCCCCCCCCACACACACACACACACACACACACACACTACACATCAGTCATTGAAAGAGAGTCAGGTGTGAGTATGAGGGGGAAATCAAAATCATGGGGGTCGACACACATTCTGTGTATACAAATAATCTGAATCAGTATTTCACAGACAGTATTTTCCAATGAAACTATTTTAATATAGCACTGGCAGTAAATAAATAAAAGTTAATTATCTCTACAGTGTGTGTTGTTAGCTTAACTTGACATAGTCAAGATAAGCTATTGCCATCACGCGTGCGGAAGTCTGTTAGTCTGTGAGTCTGTGACGTCTGTTCACATTTCCTTTAGCACGGGCTACACCCCGCAGTTCTTGTCTGATCGTCACAAAATTTCATATGCAGGTTTGGGGTCATGTCTAGATGAGAACGTCCCCTTTTGGTCGCGATCGGGCAACCGGTATGGCTGCCCGAGCCCAAAACCCGAAAACCATTAGCACAGTCTACAGGTCGTATTTATGAAGGGATTTCATTGTAACTTGGTAGGATGCCTCTGTATAGTGCCTAGACGAGAACGTCCCCTTTTGGGCATTATCTATCAACCGTGATGGCTGCCCAAGCCCGAAAACCCAAAAACTTTTAGCACAGTCTGCAGGTCATGTTTAATGTGGAGGGATTTCATTGTATCTTGGTAGGATGACTCCTTATGATGTCTAGATGCGAATTTCCCCATTTGGGCATGATCTGCCAACCGTGATGACTGCCCGAGCCCAAAACCCGAAAACCTTTAGCGCAGTCTACAGGTCATATTTATTGAGGAATTTCATTGTAACTTGGTGGGTTGACTTCATACAATGTCTAGATGAGAAAGTCCCCCTTTGGACGTGATTGGGCAACTGTGACGGCTACAGGAGCCCGAAGCCCGAAAACCTTTAGCACAGTCTAGAGGTCATATTTATGAAATGATTTCATTGTAACTTGGCAGGATGACTCCAAATAATGTCTAGATGAGAACGTCCCATTTTGATCGCGATCATGCAGCCTTGATGGGTGCCCGAGCCCAAAAACCTTTAGCACAGGCAAAAGGTCATATTTATGGAAGGATTTCATTGTAACCTGTTAGGTTGACTCCATATAATGCCTAGATGATGACATCCCCTTTCGGTCGTGATTGGTCAGTTGTGATGGCTACAAGTGCCCGAAGCCCGAAAACCTTGAGCACAGTCTACAGGTCATATTTATGAAGGGATTTCATTGTAACTTCTTAGGATCACTCCAGATGATGCTCAGATGAAATTGTCCCCTATGGTTGCGATCATTCAACCATGATGGCTGCCCAAGCCCGAAGCCCGAAAACCTTTAGCACAGTCTACAGGTCATATTTATGAAGGGATTTCATTGTAACTTGGTAGGTTAACTTCATATAATGTCTAGATGAGAACGTGCGATCATTCACCCATGATGGCTGCCCGAGCCCGAAGCCCGAAAACCTTTAGCACAGTCTACAGGTCATATTTATGAAGGGATTTCATTGTAACTTGGTAGGTTAACCTCATATAATGTCTAGGTGAGAACGTCCCCTTTTGGACATGATTGGGCAACTGTGACAGCTAAAGGTGCCCGAAGCCCGAAAACCTTTAGCACAGTCTACAGGTCATATTTATGAGGGGATTTCATTGTGACTTGGTAGGATGACTCCAAATAATGTCTAGATGAGAACGTCCCCTTTTGATCGCCATCATTCAGCCTTGATGGGTGCCCGAGCCCAAAAACCTTTAGCATAGGTAAAAGGTCATATTTATGAAGGGATTTCATTGTAACTTCATAGGATCATTCCAGATGATGCCCAGATGAGATTGTCTCCTTTGATTGCGATTATTCAACCATGATGGCTGCCCGATGGCTGCCCGAACCCGAAGCCCGAAAACCTTAAGCACAGTCTACAAGTCATATTTGTGAAGGGATTTCATTGTAACTTGGTAGGTTGACTTCATATAATGCCTTTCCCCTTTTGGACATGTTTGGGCAACTTTGACGGCAAAAGGTGCCCGAAGCCCAAAAACCTTTAGCACTGTCTACAGGTCATATTTATGAAGGGATTTCATTGTAACTTGGTAGGTTGACTCCAAATAAGGTCAAGATGAGAACGTCCCATTTTGGCCGTGATCATTCAGCCTTGATGGGTGCCCGAGCCCAAAAACCTTTAGCATAGGCAAAAGTTTATATTTATAGAAGGATTTCATTGTAACATTGTTAGGTTGACTCCATATAATGCCTAGATGATGACATCCCCTTTTGGTCGTGATTGGTCAACTGTGATGGCTACAGGTGCCCGAAGCCCAAAAACCTTGAGCACCGTCTACAGGTCATATTTATGAAGGGATTTCATTGTAACTTCGCAGGATCACTCCAGATGATGCCCAGATGAGCTTGTCCCCTTTGGTTGCGATCATTCAACCATGATGGCTGCCCGAGCCCAAAGCCCAAAAACCTTTAGCACAGTCTAAGGTCATATTTTTGCAGGGATTTCATTGTAACTTGGTAGGTTGACTTCATATAATGTCTAGATGAGAACGTCCCCTTTTGGACACGAGTGGGCAACTGTGACGGCTTCAGGGGCCCAAAGGGAGCGCGGTGGCTCAGTAGGCAGAGGTGCAGGTTGCAAGCCGAGAGGTCCTCGGTTCGAATCCCACCTGCGGCAACCGCGTTGTGTCCTTGGGCAAGACACTTCATCTCCATTGCCCACGTGGTGGCACGATGACGCCGTGTTCTAAGGAGTACTGCACGTCGATGGTACGCATGTCTTCAACCAATCTAACCCTGCCTGTGCTGCAGTGCGAAGTTACGATGTTGGGGAGCTGAAAGCTGCTCGTCGTTGCTCGGTGGTTCTCTCCGGGTACTCCAGCTTCCTCCACCCGTAAAACTGTCACGGTCATGATTAGTCATTGTGCATAAATATGTGACCTTAAACATCAATAAATAAATAAATATTCAGGGGCCCAAAGCCCGAAAACCTTTAGAACAGTCTACAGGTCATAATTATGAAGGGATTTTATTGTAGCTTGGTAGGATGACTCCAAATAGTGTCCAGATGAGAACGTCCCCTTTTGGTCACGATCATTCAGCCTTGATGGCTGCCTGAAGCCCGAAAACCTTTAGCACAGTCTACAGGTTGTATTTATGGAGGGATTTCATTGTAACTTGGTAGGTTGACTTCATATAATGTCTAGATGAGAACGTCCCCTTTGGACGCAATTGGGAAACTGACGGCTACAGGGGCCCGAAGCCCGAAAACCTTTAGCACAGTCTACAGGCCATATTTATGAAGGGATTTTAATGTAACTTGATAGGATGACTCATTTTGGAATAATTTCATTGTAATTTTGTTGATATATGTTAACTGTGAGGGCCACATATATTAACTGTGAGGTCATATTAACCCACCCCTCAGATCTTTAGTACAGTGTACACCTCATATTATTTTTATCATAAACATAGCATACAGGGAACAGAAATGAACATATTCCCAATTATCACAATTCTTGTCTTATTTCATAATCCTTTTTTAAACATTGAACATTATCCTTTTCATCAAACACAACACACAAGTTAAACTACAGTGTCATTGACACTTTCATTTTTTTTTACAACAATGCCATTATTTATTTATTAATTGGTGTTTAAGGTCACCTATTTATGCACAATGGCTAATCGTGACCACAACATGGAGATAAAGTCAAGGGTAGTCAATCGTTTATACCCATGTTGCCCATTTTAGAGGACTTCCACCCCAAGCATTGGTCAATGGTGACTGGGTCCTATTTTACCAGTACAACAGAACTTGTTGACCATAGTAAACAAGCACTGCCTCACTTCCTGGGGTTCCCACAGGGGAACACTGTCATTATCTGATCTTAAAATATTTTGTATCACAGATTATCTAAAATTGATATCAGGTAGACACATATTATTTTATGATAAATCTGTGTTACTCATGCTAAGTATTTTTTTAACTTGCGTAAATTCCGTAATATCGAAGTCTGAGGCCGAATCTTCCCGGGCTGAACCTTCCTGGGTTCGTACCTTTGGTATCAGGACAACTCGGACCAAAGACGACTCGGACCAAGACAAGTCGGACCAGTTCGAGACAAGGTTAAAGTGGGCCGAGTTGTATTCAAAAGTGGGCCGACCGGTCTTGGTCCAAGTTGTCTTTGGTCCGAGTTGTCTGTAATTCCGTTCCCATTCAAAAAATGTCAGATTCGCAATGGCTTACTGTAATTTGTTGTTTGAAAAAGACGCATCAGGGAAAACAGGTGCATGGGACTTTAATAACAATTTATATATGGGTAAATTTCGCTGTTGGTTTTGTATAAAAAAATTTCGATACCCACAAGGGCAGCTGAGGAAATAGAAGTAGATGAACGTACGACCAACATCACACTTTCTGACTCTTCATGTGCAAGTTAACAAAACTGAGATGGTCACACTTTTTGGGACAAATTGTCAATAAATAATGTCGTTCGATTGGCCAGACCCCTCTAGGAACCAATTGAACTGTACACATCACATGCGCAGAGTGCCTGTTACAAAATTTAGCCGGGGATTTTCCAGAACGTGTGCACGTTTTGGAAAATCACAGTCAGTATATACCAACAGTCACAACTGCGCATGCCGGAATGATGCCACATGTGTATTACTACAACAAAATTGTTTTCGTGCGTAAACTATTGATTTGATTCGAGACATTATTAAAAAATTGAGGCACACACAAATCTGATTTGCGCTTTGCCGAAACCAGAATTTCAGTGACACTGTTTCTGTTACGAGCGTGATTAATGGCACCCGACAAATTTAAAATACGAGCGCGAACGGGCGCGTTCACACTTGCGCCCGTCTCAAACGAATCACGGCTTATGGTCACTGTGACGGCTACAGGGGGCCGAAGCCCGAAAACCTTTAGCATAGACTATAGGTCATATTTATGAAGGGATTTCATTGTAACTTGGTAGGATGACTCCAGATAATGTCTAGATGAGAATGTTCCCTTATGGTCATGATCATTCAGCCATGACAGCTGCCGAAGCCCAAAACCCGAAAACTTTTTGCACATTCTACAGATCGTATTTATGGAGGGATTTCATTGTAACTTGGTAGTTTGATTCCATATAATGTCTAGATTATAACAGCCCCTTTTGGTCACGATTGGTCAACTGTGATGGCTACAGGGGCACGAAGCCCAAAAACCTTTAAAACAGTCTACAGGTCATATTTATGAAGGGATTTATTTGTAACTTGGTAAGATGACTCCAGGTAATGCCTAGATGAGAACGCCCCCTTTTGGTCCCGATCATTCAGCCATGATGCCTGCACGAGCCCAAAACCCGAAAATCTTTAGCACAGACTACAGATCATATTTATGAAGGGATTTGGGGGGTGCGGTGGCTCAGTAGGTAGAGGTACAGGCTGCAAGCCAAGAGGTCCTTGGTTCGAATCCCACCTGCGGCACCTGCGTTGTGTCCTTGGGCAAGACACTTCACCCCCATTTCCCACGTGGGGGGCACGGTGATGCTGTGTACTAAGGCGTACTGCACGTCGATGGTGCACCTGTCTTCAACCAATGCTAACCCTGCTTGTGTGGAATTGGTATGTTGGGGAGCTGACAGTTGCTCGCCGTTGCTCGGTGGTTCTCTCCGGGTACTCCGGCTTACTCCACCCGTAAAACTGTCATGGTCATGGTTAGCCATTGTGCAGAAATATGTGACCTTAAAACACCAATAAATAATATGAAGGGATTTCATTGTAACTTGGCAGGATGACTCAGTATAATGTTTAGATGAGGACGTCCCCTTTTGGTTGTGATTGGTCAACCGTGATGGCTTCACGGGCCCGAAGCCCCAAAACCTTTAGCACAGTCTGCAGGCTGTATTTATGAAGGGATTTCATTGTAACTTGATAGGATAACTCGTTTTGGAATAATTTCACACTAAATTGGTAACTTTCGTTGATATACGTTAACTGTGAGGGCCAAATACATTAACTGTGAGGGCCGCATTAACCCACCCCTCAATTCTTTAGTACAGTCTACATCTCATATTATTTTTAGCTCATCTTGACAAAGTCAAGCTGAGCTAATCTCATCGCTCTCTGTCCATCGTCTGTCGTCCGTCGTCGTCCGTCAACACCATGTTTTGGTCTTCTCCAAAGCCACTGGGCCAATTCAAGTGAAAGTTTGTGTGAGTGATGGTCCCAATGGGGCAATTCATTTTTGTTCAACTCAACATGCCCAGCCCCATAGGGCGGGAGTGTGGGGAAATGCTCCAAAATATTTTAAAAATCTTCTCAAGAACCAGTGTGTACAGTGACTTGATATTTGCTATGAAGCTTCCTTATGAGGTGTAGAATCAAGTTTGTTCAAGCGAAGTTCGTGAAGTAATATTTGGCTTTGTAATAGGAGGGGTAAGATTTTTGGCCCCGCCCAAAATTTCTATTTTCTGAACCGATGGTCCGGTATGAACCAAATTTGGTTTCTGGTAGTATTGGATCATAAGTACTTGAGCCATGCAAAAAAAAAAATTCCCGCATCCCCATGGGAACCCTGAGAGCTAAAAATAGAAATATTTTCAAACGCCCATATTTCCCAAACCCCAAGGAACAGAGAGCTGTTATTTGGTATGAAGTATCCTTAGAACCAGTAGAATTGAATGGTACAAAAAAATTGCCATCGGTTATTTTAGGGTGTTCTGAAATGGGCATCGAAAAAATGCTGAGTCAGCATATTTGCAAAAATTTTAAAAAATCTTTTCTCCAGAACCAATCATCAGAATCTTTTGATATTTGGTATACAGCATTCATAGGGGGAGGGGGGGGTGGGGGGGGCAGATAAAAGTTTGTTGAAATAAAGCTCATTGGTTCATATTTGGGCTCTCTACACGTTTGGTATACATCATTGTTATGAGGGTCAGATTCAAGATTGTTCAAACCAAATCCCTAGGTTAATATTTGGGCTTCCAACAGAAGCCCAAATTTTATCTTTGTTCAATATGGAGGGTAATTTAAAAAAATCTTCTTCAGATCCACCAGTTAGAATGCTTTGATATTTGGTATGCAACATCTCTTTCGGGGTCAGATTCAAGTTTGTTCAATTCAGATCCCTAGGTATATATTTGGGCTCACTATGGTAGCCCAGGTTGTTCAATTTGAGTGCCTAGATTAATATTCGGTCTCCATATGGGAACATGAAATTTAACTTAGTACAATATGAGGGAATTTCTTCAAAAATTTTCTTCTTCAGATCCACTTGTCAGAATGCTTTCACATTTGGTATACAACATCTCTAGGGGGTCAGATTCAAGTTTGTTCAAATCGGATCCATAGGTTAATATTTGGGCTCGCTATGGTAGCCCAAATTTGAACTTAGTGCAATTCGAAGAAATTTCTTCACAATTTCTCTTCTTCAGATCCAACAGTCAGAATGCTTTCATATTCGGTACACAGCATCTCTAAGGAAGTCAGATTCAACTGTGTTCAAATCTAGAGCCTGGGTTAATATTTGGGCTCTTTATGGGAGCCGGAATTGGCCATTTTGCTGAAGAATTAAAAATTTTGTATTAAGTACCCTCTAGAGGTGTGTAACTAAGATTAATTCACATAGGTTGTATCAAGGGACTTCATAGGGGAGCTCTACATTTTACTTTATGATCAACTGAAAAAAAGGCATGATGCCCAGATTATTTTTGTCACTCCTGAGGGACTCCAGGATTGACAGTGTAGCCTATGGAGATGGCTTGCTTAATGTAGACTCATTCTTGGACTCTGTTTAAATTATGTTCTGTTCAAGATGAGTGCTTCAGGCCCCGTGGGGCCTCTTGTTATTGAAAACTTAGCATACAGGGAACAGAAATTAACATATTCCCAATTATCACAATTCTTGTCTTATTTCATAATCCTTTCATAAACATTGAACATTATCCTTTTCATCAAAAATAACATACAGACAAGTTAAGCTACATTGTCATTGACACTTTCATTTATGGGGTTTTTATGAAACTTTGTGTGAAGTATCAGTATCAAGCATAGATGAGCATGTGAGGGGGAATTTTTGATTTGACAAATTTTGCACAGTTACACAGCCCTTCAGACTTTCGATTTTTAGTTGCGCTTGCACCCCTCCGCGCTTGGAAAATTGAACTGAGCCGCGCAATTAATCGTGCCCCTATGCAACTGTGCGCGCGCCATAGAAAAATAGTGGTTAATTGTTTTTTAAACGCACGTGTACTTGTAGCCTGCCTGTCGCTGCTTCTCAGATTATCGGCACTCTGCAGCTTTGAAGTTTGATGCGTGGGTGTTTGTAACTTTGTAACTGTCCTCTTGGACTGTAATGTACTTGTTGACCCTGTTGATTGAATGAAATCAGGTTTTGCAACTGTCGACATTGTTTGATTGTGTTAAATTCTGAGAATGCGACCATCCTAGTAACTGGTGGAGAACATCATAAACTGGATGGCTGTTGCTGATGGTACACGTAGACAAATTTATTTGCCCAAGCATTCACGTTGAAAATGTCTGATAGTGAAACAGAACAAAAGACTGGTCATACAGTCCAACTGAAAACTTTCCTGCAATGGAATGTTGGCTCATTAATTGGCCATATGACTGTGAAAGACAAAACCGGGATTGAAATCGTTGTCAAAATATGGTGTAAATCCTGCGCATGCCACGCAGAACACATCAAAAAGAGTGATAAGTTATGAGGAAAAGCCATCACTGAAGTTGATAAATATATTGAAGGAACAAGTTTTGTGTCCAAGCACACTGTCAACAGACACCTCACCTCTGAAGCACACGAAATAGGTATTCAAGTTGAAAAAGAACAGGGTGGAGACCATGGAGTTATTGAATGTTTAGACAGGTGTGAAGGGGGTTCCCCAGAACCTAGCACCAGCGCGACACGCACCGAGTCTGTGACTCTTACACAACCCAAGATCAGCATAGCACTCAAACAACAGTCTCAAGAAGCGTATATTAAGCTTTTCAAAACGGCCTATCTTTTGGCCGTTGACAGACAGCCATTAACAGCATTCGAAACCATGGTTAAGGTCCAGAAGGCCAATGGAGTTAACCTCATTCAGGGTGCAGATAATTCAGACAGTGTGCGCGAATTTCTGCGTTTCATTGCCAATTCTATCAGGGAAAAGTTAGCAGACATTTTATGTGGCGCTAATGCATTTACCATAATGTCAGATGGATCGCAAGCTAGGAAAACTGGTGCCGAAAAAGAGCTCGTTCTTGTTAGAACAGTGGTTGAGGGAAAACCAACCTATTATGTACTTGCTCTGCAGGATATGGACGCATTTAGGGATGCAAACGCTGGTATATTGAAAGTTGCAATTGATGATGTATTTACCAATAGACTTAAGATCCCAGCAGATAAATATAAATTTGCAGAAGTGGCTGCTGCAGCTGATGGGGCGTCTGTAAATTTTGGCTGGAAATAAGGTTTACTTACATGCTTTAAAGAAGATGGGCGGCCTTGGTTAGTTAACATTCATTGTGTTGTTCATCGGTTAGAGCTGGCCATAAAGGACTCCATTGTCAAAGAGAAAAACTTTGAAAGTGTACAAGAATTCATGGTGTCTTTACATAAATTTTTTAAACAATCTGGCAAATTTACCCGCCATTTCAAAGAGGCTGCACGTGTCCTGGACGTGACCGTATACAAGCTACCAAAATTAACGTCAACTAGGTTAGTCAATCATCATCGAAATGCAGTCAAATACTTATTGAACAATTGGGTTGTCCTTATTCAAGTGTTTGAAAATGGAATCGCAGACCCAGACTACAAAAAAATCAAAGCAAAACTGCAGGGTTTCTTAAACAGTCTGCTCAGCTACAAGTTTCTACTAGTGTGCTGCTTGTATAGATCGATTTTGGACGTGGTATCCATTCTATCCTTGGTGTTTGAGAAAGAAAGTCTACTCGTGTTTGATATCTTACCAGCAGTTTTAAAAACTGAAGCTGCATTGACCGAACTTTTGGATACCCTCGACAGCGTAGATACCATCACTCAAAATTCAATGATAAAATTAGATGTGACTAATATTGTATCTGTTGAAGTTTCAATGCCAATGAAGGGAACTATGCTCCACAAGAAACCAAACAGGCAATATAAACAAATGAGATATGAAGGACTGAAGCAGAAGGGATGCCCCTCAGACAGTATCGCTGAAACAATGCTGGTGGAAATAAAGGGTCTTGCCAGAAGAACTATTGGCGCAATTAATAAGTGCATTAATGACAGATTTGCGTCATTCAAAGCTGAGGATTCCATATTCCGGTATATGCAATGGGTGGATCCGGAAAACTGGCAGACGAAAAAAATTGACTTGAAATTGATAAATAAAATGGCTGAACATTATCAAGAAACACTAAAGTTTGCCGCCTTTAATTCAGATCCAGAAACACTGAAGGTTGAGTGGGCTGATGTTAAGTTGACAACAGCTCAATACTACCCAAAACTGAAAGTGCGCAGGCTATGGCAGAAACTCTTGAATTATCGTCGGCGACAGTTCCCTAACATTAGCTTTCTTGTCGAAATTGTTCTGTCAATAGCGGTAAGTAATAGCGTAGTAGAGTGTGCCTTCAATCACTTAACTGCAATGCTATCCGATCGTTGCCTTAGACTGAAGCATGAAACAATGGAGAACTTACTGCTTATCCGAGTAAATGACTTAGTTTGGAGTGAATCTGATAAAGACAGAATACTGCGAACTGCCGTCAACAAATACCTCTCAACACCACGAAAACGTAAGTTGGAAACTGGGTCAAATTAAAAAAATGTAGAACGTCAATGGAACATTCTGATTCTGACAGTGACAGTTCTGTTTGTTCACTCGACTCTTTTTCGGAACAGTCCGGTTCCGAACTTTCACCAACTTCGGCCCAGGAAACTGACTCCTCTGACTCTGAGTAGACTGTCAATATCTCATTGAGAAGAAAAAAGAAAAAAAAAAAACAGTTTCGAATTCTTTAATAATTGACTCATTGTTCAATCAAGCACTTAGTAGTAGCACTGTCCTGCTCAATACTTTCTCGTCGTTTCATTTCGTGTATAAATTACTATAATAAACAACGCTTTTCTTCCAGGTTCCTTAATATTTTGTACATTGTGAATGTGTACTTCAATCCAAATTCAGACCTTTTAAATGCATGGACACCTTTACTGTATTTCGTCACCCTCATTTAATTATGCTCAGCTGAATATTCAATAAGGGCGCAACAGATGCCGGATACTATCCGATAGTCTATAGAGAAGGAGGCGGAGACTCTGAGAGTGGACTCCCTCTTTTTTTTACTCTCAGAAATCGCCTGAGCCCCAGGAAAATTTTGAAAATTAGACGCAGTTTTCATCAATCTCATGATCAAGGGCCTCAGATTGAAGAAAATGGCCCCTAATTTTTGACATGTACTAGGAATAGGATTAATCATTAACAGCCCTCGAATTTTGCCACGAGAATCGGCAATGCTGTGGTAAGAGCCGTGGCATCCACTGCTCTTACCACGACATTGCCGATTGCTGAGGTGATTTTCGAGGACTGCATTAAGGCCCACGACAACCTCCCGTTGCTCCCATCTTTAGCACTTGTGGATCCGATACGCGGTTAATAACAAATTATTCGGGCCCCCCTCCCCCGGCCCACAAACCTTCCCAGAAACGCTGCATCAGCCCCAGTAAATCCGATTATATAAAATTTAATTACAGCACCCGACCCTGTAAATCCATACTTTTGGCACATATTATTTTGTTACATGATATTAATGTTTCAAAAGTATGGATTTACAGGGGCGGGTGCTGTAATTAAATTTTATACATGCATGTGGCAGTACACCTGTGTTCCATCACAGGTATGAGGTAATGTTTTGGCAAAGACACAATTCACACAGACTGTTTTAAACAAAAGAAGGATTATTTTTGTGGTAACGTCAAATGTTTCACAGTTTGGTGGAGCGTGGAGTCAAAACATAATTTACATGTGTTCTCGGTTGTTCCGTTGATACACTTGAAGTTGAATTCTTAGTGTCGTCTGAAGTTGTGGTAAGTTTCTTTTGCACACAGTAGTATTTAGCATCTCCTCGGTAACAGTTCCGAATAATTTGCGGCTAAATTGGCGAATAATTATTTGTATGGGCAAAACTTCAAGGCAACTTCGCCGCCGCAAGTCCCCCTGTTTTGAGCACGTTCCAAATCTAATGTCATAATCTATTGTCAGAGCACGGTTCTATTTCTAAGCCTTTTCCGCATTAAACGATAAAAGGCGTGGGATAGGGAGCATGCAATTAAAAGGCCTGCTGAATTGTCCATTTTTGAAGCACGTAGAAAAAAACGTTCTCCAAACCGCGCTTGTAATCTCAAAATGTGGCGCGCGATTGACCGCGCCCCTATGTTTTCCAGAATCGAAAGTCTAGCCCTTGGTAAGAGGTAAATTTCCAGGAAGAATGCCTGTCCACTTAGCTCCTCCTACTTTTTCACAGGATTTTTATGAAACTTTGTGTGAAGTATCAGTATGAAGTGTAGATGTGCAATTGAATTTGTTTCCACACATTTTGTGCAGTTATTGCTGTTGTTTACTTGCATAACTCTTACATTTTTTGAGATATCCACCTAAAATTTGGCACTCAGGAATAACATCAATGAGGTAAGTTTACATACGACATTGCATTAACCCTTCAACCATTAATCCCTCCAAGAATAAGTTATGCAAAATGACAGTGACAGTTCTCAAATGCTCTTTTTATGCAGGTTATAGTCAGAAAAGTTGGCAGGTGATATGAAAGTCGTTAGACTATGTTGTTAGATCACCTGACTGAAAGTCAGGTTGAGCTATTGTGATCGCTCACTGCCTGTGAAGATGGTGTTTGTGACTTCTTCCAAACTGCTGAACCGATTTCAGTTAAATTAGAGGTGATTGTTTGTTCTGACATTGTATTTTGTTTAAATCAACTTGCTCAGTCCCATAGGAAGGGGGTGGTGAAAAATGCTCCCAAATTTAAAGAACTTTTCTCAGGAACCAGGAGATACAATTCCTTCATATTTGGTAATGAGCTTCCTTTTGAGGTGTAGAATCAGTTTGGTTCAATATTTGCCTTTGTAATGGGTGGAGCCAGATTTTTGCCCCCCACCCAAAATATATATTTTTTGAACCGATGAGCCGTTTGAACCAAATTTGGTGTGTGATATTATTAATTTTGTATTGAGTCACAAGTACTTGATTCATGCAAAAAACTGGAGCCCAAATTTTAACTTGGTGCAATATGAGGAATATTCTTTAAAAATCTTATCACGAACCTCCAATCAGAATCTTTTGATGTATAGTATACACCATCCTTAGAGGAGTCGGATACAAGTTTTTAAAAATCAGGTCCCTGGTTTAATATTTGTGGTCTTTAACTTAGTCCAGTATGAGAAATAATCTTTGAAAATTGGCTTCTTCAGATACAGTGGTCAGAATCCTGATAGGGTGAGGGGCAGGGCGGTTTTTGCTTAGTCAGATAAAGTTTCTTCAGGTTAAATCTCCAGGTTGGTATTTGGGCTACCTATTTTCCATCACTGGAAATCTGGTCATTATTTGTGTGATAGCATCTCAATACCTGACAAAATCATCTTACTGGACAACAGAGTTTTGAATAGTTACTTCATTCCTCTGTAGTATATACCAGCCATCAATGCTAATTAAATCCTTCATTAAACACAGCAGCACCTCAAGCTCCATGGAGCCTCTTGTTATAACAAACTTTTTCCCTTGCTTAATTATTTATGTGTGAAAAGAGTAAATAATTTGTTCATTGTCAACTGTCAACTCCCTTTCAAGACAAACTTGCATCATTAAATAAAACAACAATGTATGAGCTTCTAACACTTTACTGCTGATATTAAAAAATGCAGCAGGCTTAAGACTTTAGTGAGATGTGGTTCAAATGAGAGGAGCAATACAGGCTTCTTGGGATTCTTCTTAGTTATCCATTGATGGATTTTATGATTTCCAAGCTCTCTTTCTGCATGTTTTCATAGTTATTCAAATCTCACTGTTGGAGTCAATTCTATCTTTTTCTTGTTCACAGTTTCAACAAATAATGCTGCAGCAGTTGCACAGGCAGCAATACAACAGGCACAAGCTGCAAAACATTACTGTAAACAGGTAAGTTGATTCTTTTAGTGAATGGTTTTGTTGTATGACTGAATTACATGAATGATGAAATACCTTTCAAAGTAGTCAAAAGTGATTTATTGACATATGTATCTTATCTGGATTTGTTTTCTCCCTTGGGTATGAAATGTCTGTGTCTGTACAACGATGACTTGAGAATATTCCTGACTGAAAATGACCTTGACTGAATTACTTGTATTTAATTTTTGGTAGGGGATGATAAATGCAAGTTACAGGTTGCTTGTTCCTTTTCCACATTTTCCACACTGATCTCTGTACAATTTGATCGCTGGAAAGTTAGCAAAAATTATTGCAACTCAGTCTGTCCCCTCCAGATGGCATCAAGGCATTCAACGCGATAATTCCTCTCATCGGTGATATTTGATGATATGAAGTTGTTTTGCTGTGACTGTTCCCACACAGTAACAGCTTTCACTTTATCAAATGTCATGGTATTTACATAGCACCTAAGTCAAGTAACATTGTATCAACTTTCCAATATCCGAACTTATTTTTAACTCGCCTGACTTAAGTGACTTTTTGTCTCGTCCATCCGGCATGAACTTTACATTATCGACTTCGCCTCATAAACCACAGGGCCGAATTGAAACAAATTTGATGTGCATGTTCCTTATATGTCAATTCAAGTTTGTTCGAATAAAGTTGCCACGCCCACAGGGAGCACCACAAGGGGCATTACTCTGATAGCACCCATAAATTGTTTTCTAAAATTAAAAAATCTTCTCCAGAACCATCAATTAGAATCTTTTGATATTTGGTATAAAACATATCTAGGGGGGTCAGATTCAATTTTGTTCAGATCGAGTCCCTGTGTTAATAATTGGGCCCCCTATGGAAGCCCAAATTTCAGCTTAGTGCAATATGAGGAAATTTCTTTAAGAATATTCTTCTTCAGATTCACCAGTTAGAATCCTTTCATATTTGGTATGCAACATCTCTAGGTGGGGCAGATTCAAGTTCGTTCAAATCGGGTCCCTGGGTTAATATTTGGCCCCCTATTGTATCCCAAATTTCAACTTAATGCAATATGAGGAACTTTCTTTTTGGTATACAATATCTCTAGGGGGTTCAGATTCAAGTTTGTTCAATTCGAGTCCCTGAGCTAATATTTGAGGCTATTTATGAGAGCCCGAATTTCAGTTAGTGCAATGTGAGGAAATTTCTTTAAAAATGTTCTCCTTCAAATCCATCAGTCAGAATGCTTTCACATTTGGTATCCAACATCTCGAGGTGGGTCAGTTTCAGGTTTGTTCAAATCGGTTACCTGGGTAAATATTTGGCCTCCCTCCGGGAGCCCGAATATCAACTTAGTGCAATATGAGGAATTGTTTTAAAAATCATCTTCTTCAGATCCACCAATCAGAATCCTTTCATAGTTGGTGTACAACATCCCTATGAGGGTCAGATTCCAATTTGTTCAAATCGAGCCCCTGGGTTATTAATTTGGGCTACCTTTGGGAGCCTGAATTTTAACTTAGTGCAATATGAGGGAATTTATTTGAAAATCTTCTTCTTTAGATCTACCAATCAGAATACTTTCATATTTGGTTTACAACATCTCTGGGTGGGTCAGATTCACATTTGTTCAAATGAGGTCCCTGGGTTAATATTTTGCCTCCCTATTTGAGCCCAAAGTTTAACTAAGTGCAGTATGAGGACATTTCTTTAAAAACCTTCTTCAGATCCACCAGTCAGAATTCTTCCATATTTGGTATATAACATCTCAAGGAGGTTCAGATTCAAGTTTGTTCAATTTGAGTCCCTGGCTTAATATTTGGGCTCTCTATGGGTGGTGGTGGGCTGGGGGTGGCATAGGGGAGCATGTTAGGTGCAGGTTTGTTCATATCCATTCCTTAGTGTTTTTCCATAAAATTTGCCTTTCATGACTCATTCCTTTGTAGTGTTGATGAACCATGTCTAACTGAATGTGACCCCAAATACTTCTTTGAACCACTTTGGCAGGTGAGCAATTAAGGCCTCTTGGGGCCTCTTGTTTTGAAAGTAATAACTTAAATACATTGTAATTATTCAATTTTTATTAGCTTAACTTGACAAAGTCAAGATAAGCTATTGCCATCACTCGTGCTGAATGCTGAGAGTCTGTTCACATCTTCGTTAGCACAGGCTACTCTTCGTAGTTCTTGTCCGTTCATCACGAAAATTTTGTGTGCAGATTCGAGGTCACGGTTAGATGAGAACGTCCCCTTTTGGTCTTAATTGGTCAACTGTGGTGACTGTGCAAGTCTGAAACCCGAAAACCTTTATCACAGTCTACAGGTCATATTTATGAAGGGATTTCACTGTAACTCTGTAGAATGACTCCATATAATGTCTAGAACATGCTATTTTGGCTAGGTTCGTCAACCGTGATGGTCGCAGTGGCACGCTATCCAGATTCCTCAAACACAGTCTACAGGTTGCATTTATGAAGGGATTTCATTGTAAATTGGTAGGATGACTCTGTATAATGTCTAAATGAGAACATCATATTTTTGTCGTGATCTGTCAACCGTGATGGCCACACATGCATGTGACCTATATTTGTTGAGCACAGTCCACAGTTCATATTTATGAAGTGATTTCATTGTAACTTGGTAGGATAACTTAGTATGATGTCTAGATGAGACTATCCTATTTATCGGTCAGCTGTTACTGCTGCTTGGACATGTGACCTATATTCCTTTGGTACTGTCTTGGGGTCATTTTTATGAATGAATTGCATTGTAACTTGGTAGAATGACTCCGTATGATATCTAGATGAGACTGTCGTATTTTGGTCGTGATCGGTCAACCATGACCGCCAGATGGGCTTGTGGCCTAGATTCCTTTAGCAAAGTCTGGGAGTCATACTTTTGAAGGGCTCCTGTGGAAACCCCGGGAATTGAAGCAGTGCTTGTTTACTGTGGTAAACAAGCTCCGTTTTACTGGAAAAATAGGACCCAATCACTAAAGGTTGGGGTGCAAGTCCTTGAAAATAGGCAACATGGGGTATAAACGATTGACTGACTTTGACTTTATCTCCATGTTGTGGTCATGATTAGCCATTGTGCAGAAGTATGTGACCTTAAACACCATTAAATAAATAAATACTTATGAAGGGATTACATTGTAACTTCGTAGGATGACTCATTTTGGAATGAGTTTACTGTAACTTGGTAACTTTGGCTGACATATGTTAACTGTGAGGGCTACATCAACCCAGGCCTCAAATCTTTATTACACTATACACTTCAAATTATTCTTGTTGAAAACATAGCATGTAGGGTACAGAATTTGACATATTCTCAGTTATAACAATTCTTGTCTTATTCATAATCTTTTCATAAACATAGCACATTATCCTTTCCACCTAACACAGTCAAGTTAAATTGCAGTGTCATTATTGACACTTTCATTAAATTTCCATTGCCTCGAAAAATGAGTGCATCAGCATTTTCTGTTTTCTTGTAGATATTTGAAAAGTGACCAGTGATTGCAGTTATTGGAAAATTGAGAATTGCCTGAAAGAATTTTTGTTGTTGAGCTTTGTCTCTTTAATTGCCCCCCCTCCCCCATTCCCGCCCCCCCCCTCCCCCCCCCCCAACAACACACACACATGTGATAGACTCCACATGTGGCTGATGTGTGTTCCTGCAATCCAGTAGTATAGAGATCAGTGATTTTCAATCAAAAAGTCATGAATAGCGTACCATTTATTAGTCCCCTACCGGCATTTGCACTCCATCCATCCGTCAGTCTGTCCGTCTGTCAGTCTGTCAGTCACACTTTAGTTTTCCGGAGTTTTTTTGGAAACGCTTCAACAGAATGATTTCATTTTTGGTAAACTATTAAAGAACGATGACTTACAGATCAAGTTTGAGTTTCTGCTGATTGTCCTATTCTTGTGTGAGTTACGGCCCTTGGAAATATGGGGAAAAAGCACCAAAATATCAGTTTTCCGGAGTTTTTTGGGAAACGCTTCAACGGAATGATTTCATTTTTAGCTCAACTTTGACGAAGTCAAATTTGAGCTATTGTCATGGCCCGTCGTCCATCTGTCCGTCCGTCCGTCTGTCCGTACGTCAACAATTGGCTATGGCTCGGGCTAGAGGTCGTATTTATGAACCGATCTTTACGAAACTTCTTGTGTACCTTTGTTATGACCCTGGGACGGGAACGAGTGTTTTTAGCTGTGGTCCGAAATTCAAGATGGCTGCCAGCGGCCATTTTGTACCGATGATGCAAAAATCAGTTTTTTGTACAGAACTTCTGTATGAAAGCTCTGATTTGAATAAAGTTTTGTATAAATGTTTAGTACCATGGGATACATCACATATAATATGGGTTTTTTTCTCGTGCGTAAATTATGCAAATTAGACTGACTTTGATTTATTTAGTGTTACTTTCAGAGCTGTAAGTGCCAAGCTGCTATGGCTCGGGCTAGAGGCCGTATTTATGAACCAATCTTTACGAAACTTCTTGGGTACCTTTGTTATGACCGTGGGATGAGAACGAGTGTTTTCGGGTGCAGTCCGAAATTCAAGATGGCTGCCAGCAGCCATTTTGTACCGACGATGCAGAAATTTTTTTTTGTACAGAACTTCCATATGAAAGCTCTGATTTGAATAATTTTTTGTATGAATGTTTAGTACCATGTTATATATCACATATAATACGGGTTTTTTTCTCGTGCATAAATTATGCAAATTAGACTAACTTTGATGTTTTTTGGTGTTACTTTCAGCACTGTAAGTGCAAATGCCAATACGGCTCGGGCCAGAGGCCGTATTTATGAACCGATCTTTACGAAACTCCTTGGGTACCTTTGTTATCACCGTGGGACAAGAACGAGTGTTTTGGGGTCCGGTCCGAAATTCAAGATGGCCGATGTCAGCCAGTTTGTACAAAATTTGGTGCAATCAGATTTTTGCACAGAACTTCCATATGAAAGCGCTGATTTGAATAATTTTTTGTGTGAATGTTTAGTACCATGGGATACATCATATATAATACGGGTTTTGTCTCGTGCAGAAATTATGCAAATTAGATGAACTTTGATTTTTAGCTCAACTTTGACGAAGTCAAATTTGAGCTATTGTCATGGCCCGTCGTCCGTCTGTCCGTCCGTCTGGCTGTCTGTCCGTCTGTCCGTACGTCAACAATTGGCTATGGCTCGGGCTAGAGGTCGTATTTATGAACCGATCTTTACGAAACTTCTTGTGTACCTTTGTTATGACCCTGGGACGGGAACGAGTGTTTTTAGGTGTGGTCCGAAATTCAAGATGGCTGCCAGTGGCCATTTTGTACTGATGATGCAAAAATCAGTTTTTTGTACAGAACTTCTGTATGAAAGTTCTGATTTGAATAAAGTTTTGTATAAATGTTTAGTACCATGGGATACATCACATATAATACGGGTTTTTTTCTCGTGCGTAAATTATGCAAATTAGACTGACTTTGATTTATTTAGTGTTACTTTCAGAGCTGTAAGTGCCAAGCTGCTATGGCTCGGGCTAGAGGCCGTATTTATGAACCGATCTTTACGAAACTTCTTGGGTACCTTTGTTATGACCGTGGGACGAGAACGAGTGTTTTTGGGTGCAGTCCGAAATTCAAGATGGCTGCCAGCTGCCATTTTGTACCGACGATGCAGAAATCTGTTTTTTGTACAGAACTTCCATATGAAAGCTTTGATTTGAATAATTTTTTGTATGAATGTTTAGTACCATGGGATACATCACATATAATACGGGTTTTTTTCTCATACGTAAATTGTGCAAATTAGACTAATTTTGATGTTTTTTGGTGTTACTTTCAGCACTGTAAGTGCAAATGCCAATACGGCTCGGGCTAGAGGCCGTATTTATGAACCGATCTTTACGAAACTTCTTGGGTACCTTTGGTATCACCGTGGGACGAGAACGAGTGTTTTGGGGTCCGGTCCGAAATTCAAGATGGCCGATGGCAGCCATTTTGTACAAAATTAGGTGCAATCAGATTTTTGCACAGAACTTCCATATGAAAGCCCTGATTTGAATAATTTTTTTGTGTGAATGTTTAGTACCATGGGATGCATCACATATAATACGGGTTTTTTTCTCGTGCAGAAATTATGCAAATTAGATGAACTTTGATTTTTTCAGTGCGACTTACACACAGTAAGTACACATGTCAATACGGCTCAGACTAGAGTCTGTATTTATGAACTGATCTTCACGAAATGTCTTGGGTACCTTTGTTATCACCTTGGGTCAAGAACGAGTGTTTCTGGGTGCGGTCTAAAATTCAAGATGGCTGCTAGTGGCCATTTTGTACCGAAATTAGGTCTAATCAGTTTTTTGTACACAACTTCTATACAGCTCAGACTAGAGGCCATATTTATGAACCAATCTTTACGAAACTTCTTGGGTACCTTTGTTATCACCGTGGGATGAGAGCGAGTGTTTTTGGGTGTGGTCCAAAATTCAAGATGGCCACCAGCAGCCATTTTGTACCAAAATTAGTGCAATCAGTCTTTTTTATAGAACTTCTGTATGAAAGTTCTGATTTTAATAAATTTTTGTATGAATGTTTAGTAACATGGAATACATCACATATTGTAAGGGGTTTTTTTTCGTGCAGAAATTATGCAAATTAGATGAACTTTGATTTATTCAGTGCTACTTACACAGTGATAGATAGATAGATAGTTTATTTAACAGTATACAGGTTTTACAATCATGATGTTTTGATATATTACAACATTTGTAACAATACAGGATATACCGTTGGGAAATGCCATAGCCAGATTGGCTGTCTTCCTGGCATCACCTGACAAATAAATGAATGTTTTACAAATATTCGCAGACCATAGCTGACCCTTTCTCGGGGAAGTAATATGCTTTTGATTAAACTCGGCGGCGCACATCGCACAAAAAGGTTAATGACGAGTTCACAGTCATCTGAAGCTATCTATTTAACACAATAATCGCAGTGCAATTTGACTGGGTAGAAACTTACGATTTTGAAAGAATTGACAAGTAATGTTAGGCTGCCTATTCTCGTTGGGATGAGGGAGGTGAGGCGAAAAAAATGAAGTACTGCGGATTACACTCTTGACAGTAGGGATTGTCACACTGCATTTCCATACAGTAAGACGATAATAGCTGTAATTTAAGTTTATTCTTAAACTCAACTCTGTTTGTAATGTTACGAAGATTCTGGCTCAAGCTATTCCAAATTATGGGGTAGGCAAAAATTGGCAATTTGTCTAGAGCTTTAATTCTGGTCCTGCTAACATGTACTGATTCAGATTGCCTAGTAGTTATATTCAGTGAATTTGATGAGATATTACAATAGTTACTGAAAGAACGGGGAAGATTACCGTTTTTCCAATCAAACACGAAGAGGCTAGCTTGAAGTTTGAAAATGTCAGTCACTTTGAGAATTTTGTTCTTTGCAAATAGTGGGTCTGTATGGGAGTTATATCTTTTATTATTGATAATTCGTATTGTTCGTTTTTGCAATATCAAGAGTCTTCTAGCCGCTTTTGAGTTTCCCCAAATCTGAATTCCATACAACAAATGACAATGCACAAGAGAATAGTAGAGAGTTTTCATTGCACTTTGGGGTAATATATTCTTAACTTTATTTAGGGCGTAATTAGCTCTTCCTATATTAGTACTAATCCTTGAGATATGATCCCTGTAGGTTAGATTCTCATCAAAAGTCACACCTAAAAATTTTAGAGAATTTTCATTTACACCCACTCTTTCAATTTTCAGATTGTTTATATAAATATCTAAGTTTCCTGGAATTCTAGATTGGGGCGATGGATTTATGATCATGTATTTTGTCTTTTTCGCATTGAGAGCTAAGTGATTTGCCGAGCACCAGTTAAATATTTTATCTAGTTCACTGTTAAAATGGGCTGCTAGATTACTTGCATTCGGGGATGAAGAATATGAAGCAGTGTCATCTGCAAAAGATAAGACTTTTAATGACGTTGAGGAAGCAATATCGTTTACATATAATAGAAAGAGAATAGGCCCTAATACACTCCCTTGGGGTACCCCACATTTTATATATGCTAAATCCGATTTTCCATTTCCATATTTAACAAATTGAGCTCTATTTGTCAAATAACTTTTAAACCATGTATTACTGATACCTCTAAATCCGTATTTTTCCAATTTTGTCAAAAGAATGTCATGATTTATTGTGTCAAACGCTTTAGAAAGATCGATAAATGTTGCTAACGTGATGTCCTTGGTCTGTCGGTTATTTTCTTACCCTATATGTTTTAAAAGTTGCATGATTGGGTGTATAGTGGAATGTTTACTTCTAAATCCATACTGGTGTTCATATAAAATATTGAAAGTCGTCATGAAACTAGTCATTCTGTTTGCCATCAGCTTTTCTAATATTTTAGAAAATGTTGGGAGTATACTAATTGGTCTGTAGTTGTTAAATTTGTTCTCATCCCCGGTTTTGAAAATTGGAATTACCTTGGCAACCTTCATCTGGTCTGGAACCGAGCCACTAGTAAATGAGTTATTTATTATGTGAGACAGGGGCGAAGCCAAATTAAATATTGATTGTTTCACAATATTTGTTGTTAGTCCATCACAATCTTCACTGTTTCTTAGTTTTAGGGTTTTAGTTACCTTTACAACCTCGTCTGGAGTTGTGGGGCTTATAAAGAAGTTATTTTGATAATTAATTTTTAGGTAGTCCAGAAATGATTTGCGGGGTTTCTTAATTTTATCAATTGTACATTTTCCTATGTTTACAAAAAAATTATTAAACTCTTGGGCAATTGAATCTGGATTATTTATTTCCTGGTTGTTATCTAAGGTAAAAGAGGACGGTGACGTCGCAACCTTTTTAGTTTTATTTATTGTCTCATTTAAAATTTGCCATATCTTGCGTAAGTTATTCCTGTTGTCATTTAATATGTTTTTATAGTACATTGACTTGCTTTGCTTTTTAATTTTATTGAATATTCGACAATATCTTTTGTACTTTAAAATGTTTTCCTCGTTTGGGGATTTTAGTTTTTTGTGATAGAAGTCGGCTTTTTTTCTTGACGATGTCAATAATCCTCTCGTCATCCATGGTTGCTTTTTTACGTACTTACTGCTTAACTTTGTGGATTTCAGTGGGAATGACTGTTCGTAACCTGGTGTGCAAATACTTATTAGCTTGTCATATGCTAAATTCGGACAGCTTTCTTCATAAACTGAAGAAAAATCACATTGCGCTAGGTACTGGTTAAACAAAGCAATATTTTCAGCGTTTACCAAGCGTTTTAATAAAAATTTAGGTTCTGAGATTGGGGTGTTGTGTAACTCTTTGTAGAAGATTCCGAAATGGTCTGAAACATCCGATATGATTATACCAGAGACGTAGTTTGTAATAGGATTATTTAAGAAGATATGATCGATCAATGTTGCCGATTGGCTCGTGACTCTAGTCGGTTTCGTGATATAAGGTAGGAAGCCTTCACTTAGCATAAGGTCTAAATAATAGTTTGTTTTAGTGTGAGTTCCTAACTTTAGTAAATCTACATTTAAATCACCCATTATGTAACATTTTTTGTTTTCTTGATTAATTGTACCAGTAATTTCACCTAGCTTGGATAGGAAGAGGTCAATGTCAGCTTTCGGTGGAGTGTTAGGTCTATAAATAATACCTATTAGTTTGAAAACTTTATGTATTTTAACTTCTATAAAGAGGGATTCAATAACATGTGGGATAAAGACTGATAAATCATGATGTATTTTGAATGGTATGTCCTGTTTTATATAAACACCTACCCCACCCCTTTTATCATCATTGTCTGGTCGTAAGTTTTTAACGAGGGGCTGATAACCTTCCAATACATAAGATGAGTCTGGTGGAATTTGAAATATTTCTGACAATCCAATGATATCGAACTTATTTTGGTGCTCCTGCGCTTCATAGAGAAGTTCCTTCAGTGGTTCCCAATGGGCTTTAAGACTTTGACAATTGAGGTGAAAAATTGAAAACTCATCCGTATTATTGTTTCCGCATTTGGTTATTATTTCGTTCGGTAAATAGTAACTACATTCATGGTTTGAGTTATTTTTGAAAGGTGAATTATCACAAGCCTCTTCCTGGCTCACCATGTCATTATAAACATTTAAGAAATTATATTCATGTTTTGACTGGATCTCGTCAAGGCTCATGTTACCCGCCATTATATTTGGCACTGCCACCGAGTCTTTTCAAAGCATATGGGAAAATGAAGTAGGAGAGTGTGTTTTCCTTAAGGAACAAATGGTGTAGATCGGGCATGCATGTGTATGAGCTGTTTTTAAGAGAGTAGAAACGGGGTACGCTAGTTCTTGGGACAATCATGGTCTGCGAAATAAAATGCGGAAGTCGTTGAGGAAGAATTGACGTGATAAGTGCAACAAAAGAAACTAAAAAAATATAACAGCAAAAATTCATTTTGTATGATGAATTTTGTGCGTTTATAGAAGATTGGAGAGGAATTATGTAATTAATTTGAATCTTGGCCAGTCATTCCATTCCTGGACTCAGCCGTGTGTGCGCTTCCATATTTCAGCGAACTGGAACCGGTTTGTCTTCTTATTAATTTAGTACACGGACACAGACGTGTTGGCTAGATTCGCAAGATAAGAATCTATGGAGTAGATTTAAAGTGAACACGCACGAGCGGTCGAATCCACAAGTGGACGGCCGCACAAGTCGATAATATTTACTGCTTTTTGTGGATATGAACTATCTGATAGGATTTGTTAAACCTGAAGAAGTTGGTTCTGAACCTAATTGGATATGAACTATCTGATAGGATTTGTTAAACCTGAAGATGTTGGTTCTGAACCTAATTGGGTATACATTATTTGTTTTTTAATGAAGATGGGCGTTCGACTAAGTGCACAAATTAACGGTTGACACGTAGATGGTATTTACGATTTTTGTGGAAATATATCGGAGTGGACTTGTGCGAACTGAAAGGGTTTCCCTCAGTCACAATTTGTATATCATATTGAATAAAAGAGTGAATGAGTGAATTAGTGGAAACTCAATCATCCATCCATACACCCAGCCAGTCGAAATGAATGAATGGATGAACGAACGATCGAATGAATGAATGATCGAATGACTGGCTGACTAAATGAATGAACAATTGAATGAAAGGGTGAATTAGTGGAAACACAAATAGGTAAACAGATGGTTGTGAAATCAAATAAATAAATCAAACGAATGATTGGATGATTGGATGAAATAATGACTAAATGAATGATTGAATAATTGAATGACTGAACGACTGAACAAATGAATGGATGAATTAATGGAAACTCAAAGATCCATCCATCCATCCATCCATCCACCCAGTCACTCGAAATGAATGAATGATTGAATGAATGAATGTAAGCACACATGTCAATACGGCTCAGGGTAGAGGCTGTATTTATGAACCGATCTTCACAAAAATTCTTGGGTACCTTTGTTATCTCCTTGGGATGAGAATGAGTGTTTCTGGGTACGGTCCAAAATTCAAGATGGCTGCCAGTGGCCATTTTGTACCGAAATTAGGCCCAATCAGTTTTTTGTCACAAGTTCTATACAGCTCGTATTTATGAACTGATCTTCACAAAACTTCTTGAGTACTTTTGTTTTCACCTTGGGACAGGAATGAGTGTGTTTTGGGGTGCCTTTGTTATCACTGTGCTATGAGAACAAATATTTTGGGGTTCAGTCAGACCCACTCTGTGACTCAAAAATTTCTTTTCTAGTTTAGCATCTGACTGTCACCCACCTTTACAATACTTTACCTATACATTTGTTACAGGCAACGGTCAGTATTTATGTACAGACTGTTACAATACTTTATATGTACCTTTGTTATCAGGTCATTACCTAGATGTTTGTCATTGCTGTGTCACATACTATACATGTACATGTCTTGACAAGTTGAGCTACAGTGTCATTGACACTTTCATTACAAGAGTTATGGGGCTTTTTGACTTGGAAATTTGCATATTTCAATCAACATTTTTTCAGAACTTTGTTTATGGCATAACTTGAACAATAGTCTGATTTCAATTATTTTTGGTATATGTCTCTATAGCAACAATGTCTACTTCAAGTTCGATGACCAACCATATCCGATGAAAATTCTGGGAGTTATCGCCCTTTGTTAATAAATATTGTGTGATGCTTGTTTATGGGATAACTTAAACATTAGTAACCAAATATCAAATTTCTTTTGGTATATATCTCTTTGGGAACGATGTCTACCTCAAGTTTGATGACCACCGTTATCTGCCGAAAATTATCAGAGGTACTCCCTATTGAAGCCTGAAGTTTAACTTGGTGCAATATGAGGAATATTCTTTAAAAATCTTCTCCCAAACCTCCAGTCAGAACCTTTTGATATATGGTATACATCATCATTAGAGGAGTCAGATTAAAGTTGGTTCAAACCAATTCCCTGGGTTAATAGTTTGGCTCGCAGTTTAGCAGGTCGAATATGAGGAATAATCGATAAAAATCTTCAGATCCACCAATCAAAATCATTTGATATTTGGTATACAACATCGCTATAGAGATCAGATTCCTAGCTTTTTAGCTCACCTGACAGAAAGTCAAGATGATCTATAGTGATCACTCACCATCCGTCGTCCTGCATGCAGGAACATGGTGTTTGCACCTGCTCCTAAACTGCTGAACCAATTTTAGTTAAATTTTAGGTGATTGCTTGTTCTGACATCGCATTTTGTTTTTTTTTTCAAATCAACTTGCCCAGTCTCATAGGGAGGAGGTGGGGGAAAATCCACCATAATTCTTAAAAAATCCTCTTCTCATGAATCAGTGGCTACAGTGATTTGATATAAACAAAATTCGTGGATCAATATTTGCCTTTGTAATGGGAGGGTCAAGATTTTTGGCCCCGCCCAAAATTTCTATTTTCTGAACCAATGGTCCGATTTGAACCAAATTTGATATGTGGTATTTTTGAGTAATAAGTACTTGATTCATGCACAAAAAAATTTACCTGTGTCCCAGTGGGAACCCCATGAGCCAAAAATAGAAATATTTTCAAATGCCCATATTTCCCAAACCACACGGAACAGAGAACTGTTATTTGGTATGAAGCAGTCTTAGGACCAGTAGAATTGAATGGTAAAAAACAAATGCCATTGGTTGTGTCCGGGTGTTCTGTGAGGGGGGCGGGGGTGGCATCGAAAAAATACTGAGTCCACATATTTGCAAAAAAATTTTTTTAAAATTTGCACCACAACCACTAATCAGATGTTTTGATGTTTGGTATACAGCATCCGTAGGCGGATCAGATACAAGTGGGTTAAAATGACGCCCCTTGGTTTATATTTGGGCTCATTACTGAAGCCCAAATTTTTCTGGGGAATGATCTTTAAAAATCGTCTTCTTAAGATCCACCAGTTAGAATGCTTTGATATTTGGTATGCAACATCTTCAGGGGGGTCAGATTAAAGTTTGTTCAAATTGAGTACTTGGGGTTAATATTTGGGCTCCCTATTATTGCCTGAATTTTAACTAAGTGCAATGTGAGGAAATTTCTTTAAAAATCTTCTTCATATCCACCATACCGAATGCTTCTAGGGGGGTCACATTCAAATTTGTTAAAATCGAGTCCCTGGGATCATATTTGGGATTCCTGTGTGAGCCCAAATTTTAACTTGTTCCGATATGAGGGAATTTCTTTAAAAATATTCCTCCGATTCGTCAGTTACAATCCTTTCATATTTGGTATACAATATCTCTAGGTGGGTCAGATTCAAGTTTGTTCAAATCGGGTCCCTGGGTTAATATTTGAGCAACCTATGGTAGCCCAAGTTTCAAATTAGTGCAATATGAGGAATTTTCTTTAAAAATATTCTTCAGATTCATCAGTTAGAATCCTTTCATATTTGGCATACAATATCTTTGGGGGTTCAGATTCAAGTTTGTTCAAATCGAGTCCCAGAGTTAATATTTGGGCTTTTTATGATAGCCCGAATTTCAACTTAGTGCAATATGAGGAAATTTCTTTAAAAATCATCTCCTTCAGATCCACCAGTCAGAATGCTTTCACATTTGGTAAACAGCATCCCTGTGGTGGAAGGGAAGGGTTCAGACTCAAGTTTGTTCTAGTTAAATTCCTAGTTTGATATTTGGATTCATTAGTTTGCACTACTGGAAATCTGGGCATTATTTCTGTGGTAGCATCCCAGTACTAGAAAAAAATCATCTGGCATGAACAACAGTTATAAATAATTAAATAACTTCATTCCTCTGTTGTGTTGACTAGCTATAGATGCTAATTAAATCCTTCTTTAAACAACTATTGTCAGATGAGTGCCTCAGGCCCCATGTGGCCTCATGTTTCTAGCTCCCCTTGACAACGTCAAGCTGAGCTAATCTCATCGCTCTCGGTCCGTTGTCCATCGTCCGTCAACACCATATTTTGGTCTTCTCCAAAACCACTGGGCCAATTCAAGTGAACATTTGTGTGCGTGATGGTCCCGAAGTGTCATTGCATTTTCGTTCAACTCAACATGCCCAGTCCCATAGGGAGGGAGTGGGGGTAAATGCTCCAAAATATTTTAAAAATCTTCTTCTCATGAACCTGTGGGTACAATGACTTGATATTTGTTATGGATCTTCCTTTTGAGGTGTAGAATCAAGTTTGTTCAAACGAAGTTCGTGAAGCAATATTTGGCTTTGTAATGGGAGGGGTTAGATTCTTGGCCCCGCCCAAAATTTCAATTTTTATGAACCGATGGTCCGATTTGAACCAAATTGGTATGTGGTATTATTGGGTCATAAGTACTTGAATCATGCAAAAAAAAATTCCTGCATCTCCATGGGGAACTCCAGGAGCTAAAATTAGAATTTTTTTCAAACGCCTATATTTCCCAAACCACACGGAACAGAGAGCTGTTATTTGTTATGAAGCATCCTTATGACCAGTAGCATTGAATGGTAAAAAAAAAATTGTCATCAGTTATGTTAGGGTGTTCTGTAATGGGCATCGAAAAAATGCTGAGTCGGCATATTTGCAAAAATTTTTTAAAATCTTTTCAGTACCAATTGTCAGAATCTTTTGATATTCGGTATAGAGCATTCAAAGCGGGGTCAGATACATGTTTGTTAAAATAAAGCCCATTGGTTTATATTTGGGCTCAATACAGGAGCCCAAATTTTTAACTTTGGGTTATATATGGGGAATATTCTTTAAATTCTTCTTCAGAACCACCAGTCAGAATCTTTTAATGTTTGATGTATATCATTGTTATGAGGGTCAGATTCAAGATTGTTCAAACCAAGTCCCTAGGTTAATATTTGGGCTTGCTAATATCGGGGATAATTTTTAAAAATCTTCTTCAGATCCACCAGATTCACCAGTCAGAATGCTTTCATATTTGGTATACAACATCTCTAGGCGGGTCAGATTACAATTTGTTCAAATCGGATCCCTAGGTGTATATTTGGGCTCACTATGGTAGCCCACATTTTAACTTAGTGCAATATGAGGGAATTTCTTCAAAAATCTTTTTCTTCAGATCCACATGTCAGAATGCTTTCATATTTGGTATACAACATCTCTAGGGGAGTCAGATTCAAGTTTGTTCTAATCAGATCCGTAGGTTAGTATTTGAGCTCACTATGGTAGCCCAAATTTTAGCCCAGTACAATGTGAAGAAATTTCTTTGAAATTTTTCTTCCTCAAATCCAACAATCAGAATGCTTTCATATTTGGTACACAACATCTCTAGGGAGGTCAGATTCAAGTTTGTTCAAATTGAGAGTCTGAGTTAATATTTGGGCTCCCAATGGGAGCCGGAATTGGCCATGTAGCTAAAGAATTAGAAATTTTGTATTCAGTACCCTCTAGAGGTGTGTAACTAAGATTAATCTACATAGGTTATATCAAGGGGCTTCACAGGGGAGCTCTCTACATTTTATATTATGATAACCTGAAGAAAAGGCTTGATGCTCGGACTATTTTTGTCAGTCCTGAGGGGCTCAAGGATTGACAATGTATCCTATGGAGATGGATTGCTTAATGTAGACTCATTCTTGGACTCTGTTTATATTGTGTTCTGTTCAATGTGAGCGCTTCAGGCCCTCTGGGGTCTCTTGTTTAATATAATAATGAATAGTGAAATCAAACTAGCTGAAAAATTTTTTTTAGCCGACCCTGACAGATCAACAAAATGGTTTCATTTCCCCCATTTACACCTTTCTTCTCTCTCTAGACAACTTGAACTAGGTGAGCGTTTTAAGGTTACTTGAGCCTCTGGTTTTATATTTTTAGACATATGAAAAGCATAAAGGAAGTAGTGACAAATCTTTCAAAGAACAAACTGGGAACCAGCAACAAGAATGGCCTCTAGCAGATAATCATTCTTCCACAACAACAACTGTACCACCAAGCACTCCTGATGAAGGGTATACGGTATATTGTGAGTACAGTTTATTCTTCGTAATTTTCCAAGAAGCTCATCTTTTTCCAATGAAGAACTAACTGATAGTACAGAGTTTCAGGATGAAACTACTGTGCATTCTCCCATTGGGAACCATTGAAAATGGTCCATTGCTGATTACTGTGGTAGACAAGTTCTTTTCTACTGGTATATTAGGACCTGCTAACCATGACCTGGGGTTCGAGTCCTCTAATGCGTGCAGGTATAAATTATCAGAACCTGCTTAACTTACTTTGGTTTGATGATACAACAGCATGGAGTAAGGATAATTACTTGCAGTGGGTTTTGTCCTCTGATTTTTAGCTCACCTAACTGAAAGTAAAAGTGAGCTATTGTGATCACTCACCATCTGTCTTCTTTTATCCATGGCGTTCACAACTACTCCAAAACTGCTGAACCATGGTGATTGTTCTAACATTGCATTTTGATTTTGTTCAAATAGGGCGGGGATGGGGAAAAATTCTCCCAAATTTAAAAAACAATCTTTTTATGAACTGATGCATACAATGACATGATATGTGGTACTGACCTTCCTTTTCAGGTGTAGAATCAAGTTTGTTCAAACGAAGTTCGTAGAGAAATATTTACCTATTTAATTGGAGGAGGCAAGAGTTTTGGCCAAGCCCAAAATATAGTTATATTTTTTGAACCCATGAGCTGATTTGAACCAAAGTTGGTATTTGGTATTATTGAGTCAATCAAAAAAAAAATATTTTCTTGCACCCCCATGGGAACCCTAAGAACTAAATATAGAAATATTTGCAGTGCCCATATTTCCCAAACTGCATGGAACAGAGAACTTTTATTTGTATGAAGCATCCTTAGGACTAGTAGAATGGAATAGTAAAAAGAATTGCCATGGGTTTGTTGTAGTGAACTGTAGGGAGGAATCGGCCGAGTCAGCAATATATTAAAATTAAATGAAGTTATTTTCTCCAGAACCACCGATCAGAATCTTTTGATAGTTGGTATACAGCGTCAGCTGGGGGATAATTTTCTTAAATTTTAAGCCCCTTGGTTCATATTTGGGCTCTACAGGTGCCCAAATTTTAACTTGGTACAGTATGAAAACTACTCTTTTAAACAGTATTCTACAGAACCACCAGACAGAATCTTTGGATAATTGGTATACAACATTGTTACAGGGGTCATATTAAGTTTGTTCAAACCAAGTCCCTGATTAATATTTAGACGCCCTATTTGGAGCTTGAAGTTTAACTTGGTGCAATATGAAGAATATTCTTTAAAAATCTTCTCTCAAACCTCCAATCAGAATCTCTTGATATATGGTATACACCTTCGTTAGCAGAATCAGATTAAAGTTGGTTCAAACCAATTCCCTGGTTTTATATTTTGATTCGCAGTTTCACAGGTCCAATATAAGGAATAATCGATAAAAATCTTAGATCCACCACTCAAAATCATTTGATGTTTGGTATACAGCATCGCTACAGGCATTAGATTCCTAGCTTTTTAGCTCACCTGACTGAAAGTCAGGATGTGCTATAACGATCACTCACCGTCCGTTGTCCTTCGTCCCTGAACATGGTGTTTTCACCTGCTTCTTCTAAACCGCTGAACCAATTTTAGTTATATTTTAGGTGATTGCTTGTTCTAACATCGCATTTTGGTTTGTTTTTTTTTTTTCAAATCAACTTGCCCAGCCTCATAGGGAGGGGGAAAATCCACCATAATTCTTAAAAAATCGTCTTCTCATGAACCAGTGGGTATAGTGACTTGATATTTGATATGGAGCTTCCTTTTGAGGTGTAGAATTAACTTTGTTCAAACGAAGTTCGTGGATCAATATTTGCCATTGTAATGGGAGGGTCTAGATTTTTGGCCACGCCCAAAATTTATATTTTCTGAACCGATGGTCTGATTTGAACCAAATTTGATATGTTGTATTATTGAGTCATAAGTACTTGATTCATGTAAAAAAAAACATTTTCCGGGTCCTTGTGGGAACCCTAGGAGCTAAAAATAGAAATATTTTCAAATGCCCGTATTTCCCAAACCACACGAAACAGAGAACTATTATTTGGTATGAAGCATTCTTACAACCAATAGAATTGAATTGTAAAAAAACAATTGCCATCGGTGTAGTCAGGGTGTTCTATAGGGGGGGGGGGGGGGGGGGGAATCGAAAAAATGCTGAGTCAGCATATTTGCAAAACTTTTTAAAAAAAATTTCTCCACAACCATTGATCAGAATCTTATGATATTTGGTATACAGCATCCACAGGGGGTGGGTGGGTGGGGGGGGGGGGGGGTTGTGTGGGGAGAGAGTGTTCAGATACAAGTGTGTTAAAATGAAGCCCCTTGGTTCATATTTGGGCTCAATACAGGAGTTTAAAAATCTTCTTCACATTCACCAGTCAGAATGCTTTCATATTCGGTATACAACATCCCTAGGGGGTCAGATTCGAGTTTGTTCAATTCGAGTGTCTGGGTTAATATTTGGGTTCCCTGTAGTAGCCTGAATTTTAACTTAGTGCAATATGAGGGAATTTCTTTAAAAATCTTCTTAGATTCACCAGTTAGAATGCTTTTATATTTGGCATATCTTTTTTCTTTTTTTTTTACAGGGGGGGGGGGGGGGGGGGGCAGGTTCAAGTTTGTTCAAACAAATCTTCTTCAAATCAACCTATCAGAATGCCCTACAACATCTCTGGGGTGGGGGTGTGTGTCAGATTCACCTTTGTTCAAATCGAGTGCCAGGGTTAATATTTGGGCTCCCTATGGAAGCACGAATTTTAACTTAGTGCAATATGAGGAAATTTCTTCAAAAATCTTCTTCAGATCCACCACTTGTAATGCTTTCATATTTTCTATACAACATCTCAAGGGGGGCAGATTCAAGTTTGTTCAAATCGAGTGCATGGCTTAATATATGGGCTCCCTATGGGAACCCGAATTTTAATTTGGTGTAATATGAGAGAATTTCTTCAAAAATCTTCTTCAGATTCACTAGTCAGAATCCTTTCACAGGGTTCGTACGGGTCATGAAAAACCTGGAAAGTCATGGAATTTTCAGTTTAGAAATCAAGGCCTGGAATACCTGGAAAAAGCGAGTTTTTTTTTTTTACCTCACCTGACTGAAAGTGAGGCTGAGCTATTGTGATTACTCGCCGTCCGTCGTCCGTGAACATGGTGTTTGCATCGTCTGCTCCAAAACCGCTGAACCAATTTAAGTTAAATTTTAGTTGCTTGTTTGTTACAACATCGCATTTTGATTTTGTTCAAATCAAGTTGCCCTGCCTCTCAGTAGAGCCACACCCAAAAAGTGTGTCGAAATCTTAAAAAAATCTCATGAACCAGCAGTAGCAGAGACATATTTGGTGTGCAGCTTCCTTTTGAGGTGTACACTCCGATTTGTTCAAGTAAAGTTTGTGGGGCTATATTTGCCGCCGTCATGGGAGAGGCAAGAATTTTCACCCTGCCCCTAATTTCTATTTTCCAAACCAAGAGGCTGATTTGAACCAAATTTGATATGAGGGTCATAAGTACTTAATTGATGCCAAAAAAAAATTTTCTGTCACCCCATGGGAACCGCAGGAGCTAAAAATAGAAAACATTTAAAACGCCCATATCTCCAAAACTAAACGGCACTGAGAATTTTTATTTTGTATGAAGCCTCCTTAGGAACAGCAGAAAGGAATGGTCCAAAAACTGTTTTGCCAATGGTTTTATCACGGTACTTTTCCAGACTTTGAAAAAAAATGCTGAGTCATCATTAGCTTAGCTTGACAAAGTCAAGATAAGCTATTGCCATCACGCATGCGGAAGTTTGTTAGTCTGTGAGTCATTTCACATTTTCCTTTAGCACTGGCTACACCCCATAGTTCTTGTCCGATCTTCACGAAATTCATATGCAGGTTTGAGGTCATGTTTAGATGAGAACGTCCCCTTTTGGTCATGATCGGTCAACCGTGATGGCTGCCCGAGCCCAAAACCCCAAAACCTTTAGAACAGTCTTCAGGTCATATTTAAAAGGGAGGAATTTTATTGTAACTTGGTAGGATGATTTCGTATGATGTCTGTTTGTAGGATGACTCCATATAATGTCTAGATGAGAATGTCCCCTTTTGGGCACGATTGGTTAACTGTTCCGGTTACAGGAGCCTGAAGCTCAAAAACCTTCAGCACAGTCTACAGGTTGTGTTTATGAAGGGGTTTCATTGTAACTCGATAGGATGACTCATTTTGGAATAATTTCACTGTAACTTGGTAACTTTGGTTGACATACATTAACTGTGAGGGCCACATACATTAACTGTGAGGGTCACATTCACCCACTTATCAATTCTTTAGTACAATCTACACCTCATAAACTGTGAGGGCCACAATAACCCACTTCTCAATTCTTTAGTACAGTCTACACCTCATATTATTTTTAGCTCATCTTGACAAAGTCAAGCTGAGCTAATCCCATCGCTCTCCATCCGTCATCCGTCCGTCCATCCGTCATCCGTCAACACCATGTTTTGGTCTTCTCCTCCAAAGCCACTAGGCCAATTCAAATGAAAGTTTGTGTGTGCGATGGTCCCGAAGGGGCATGCCATTTTGTTCAACTCAGCATGCCCAGCCCCATAGGGGAGGGACTGGGGAAAAATGCTCCAAAGTATTTTTAAAATCTCTCATGAACCAGTGTGTAGAATGACTTGATATTTGCTATGGAGCTTCCTTTTGAGGTGTAGAATCAAAATTTCTATTTTCTGAACCCATGGTCTGGTTTGAACTAAATTTGGTATGTGCATTATTGGGTCATAAGTATTTGACTCATGCAAAAAAAAAAATTCCTGCATCCCCATGAGAACCCTGGGAGCTAAAATAGAAATATTTTCAAACGCCCATATTTCCCAAACCACACGAACAGAGAAACTGTTATTTGGTATGAAGTATCCTTAGGACCAGTAGAATTGAATGGTAAAAAAAATTGCCATCAGTTATGTTTAGGGTGTTCTGTAATTGGCATCGAAAAAAATGCTGAGTCAGTATATTTGCAAAAATTTAAAAAAATCTTTTTTCCAGAATCAATCATCAGAATCTTTTGATATTCGGTATACAGCATCCATAGGGGGGCAGATACAGGCTTGTTAAAATAAAGCCCCTTCGTTCATATTTGGGCTCAATACAGGAACCCAAATTTTTAACATAGGGTAATATGGGGAATATTCTTTAAAAATCTTCTTTAGAACCACCAGTCAGAATCTTCTAAAGTTTGGTATACATCAGTGTTATGAGGGTCAGATTCAAGATTGTTCAAAACCAAGTCCCTAGGTTAATATTTGGGCTTCCTACGGAAGCCCAAATTTTAACTTTGTTCAATATGGGGGATAATTGTAAAAAATCGTCTTCAGACCCACAAGTCAAAATGCTTTCATATTTTGTATGCAATATCTCTAGGGGGGTCAGATTCAAGTTTGTTCAAATCAGATCCCTAGGTATATATTTGGGCTCGCTATGGTAGCCCAAATTTTTACTTAGTGCGATATGAGGAAATTTCTTTAAAAATTTACTTCAGATCCGCCAGTTGGAATGCTTTCACATTTGGTATACAACATCTCTAGGGGGTCAGATTCAAGTTTGTTCAATTCGAGTGCCTGGGTTAATATTTGGGCTCCATATGGGAACCTGAAATTTAACTTAATACAATATGAGGGAATTTCTTCAAAAATCTTCTTCAGATCTACTAGTCAGAATGCTTTCATATTTGGTATACAACATCTCTAGGGGGGGGGGGGGGGGGGGGGGGTGGGGGGGAGGGGGGTCAGATTCAAGTTTGTGCAAATCGGATCCATAGGTTAATATTTGGGCTCGCTATGGTAGCCCAAATTTTAACTTAGTGCAATATGAAGAAATTTCTTTAAAATTTCTCTTCTTCAGATCCAACAGTCAGAATGCCTTCATATTTGGTACACAACATCTCAGGGAAGTCAGATTCAACTGTGTTCAAATCGAGAGTCTGGGTTAATATTTGGGCTCCCTATGGGAGCCGGAATTGGCCATGTTGCTGAAGAATTAGAAATTTTTGTATTCAGTACCCTCTAGAGGTGTGTAACTAAGATTAATCCACATAGGTTGTAATAAGGGGCTTCATAGGGGAGCTCTACATTTTACATTCTGATCAACTGAAGAAAAGGCATGATGCCGGATTATTGTCACTCCTGCGGGGCTCAAGGATTGACAGTGTATCCTATGGAAATGGATTGCTTAATGTAGACTCATTCTTGGACTCTGTTTATATTGTGTTCTCTTCAAGATGAGCGTTTCAGGCCCCGTGGGACCTCTCGTTATTGAAATTCACAATTCTTGTCTTATTTCATAATCCTTTCATAAACGTTGAACATTATCCTTTTCATCAAACACAACACTCAGACAAGTTAAGCTCCAGTGTCATTGACACTTTCATTTTTTAACACTTTGTGGGTGATGGGAAAAACATTAAAGAATTTTCTACTCCCACACCACTGATCCAAAGGCTTTCATATTTCACATATAACATCTTTGGAAGATTCATTCATATGTTTGTTGAAATCAAAACCTAGGTCTATATTTGGGCTCTCTATGGGAGCCCAAATTTTCAGATTATTGCAATATGAGGAATATTCTTTGAAAATCTTCTTCCGATCCGTCAATCAGAATCTTTTGATATTGGGTATGCAGCAACCTAAGGGAGGTGAGATTCAAGTTTGTTCAAGCCAAGTCCCTGGGTTCATATTTGGGCTCCCTGTGGGAGCCTGAATTATAACTTAGTTCAATATGAGGAATATTCTTTTAAAATATTTTTCTTCAGATCCAATAGTCAGAATCTTTTGATATTTGGTATACATCATCCTTGGGGAGGTGAGATTCAAGTTAGTTAAAGCCAAGTCCCTGAGTTCATATTTGGGCTCCCTGTGGGAGCCTGAATTATAACTTAGTTCAGTATGAGGAATATTCTTTAAAAAATTTTTTTTTTTCAGATCCACCGGTCAGAATCTTTTGATATATGGTATAAGCTTTTCTTAGGAGGAGCAGATTGTGCAACTTGTTCAAATCAATTCCCTGGGTTGATATTTTGGCTACCATTTCAGGTGAGCGCTCTCAGGCCCTCTGGGGTCTTTTGTTTTCTTGAGTCATTGAAAATTGTGTTAAAAGTCAAGGAACTTTTTATATTTTACTCAGAAGTGTGAGGAATTAATCAATCCTGAACTTGCCTGATCGTAAGAGATGCATATTTTATTGAAAAATAATAAAAACACAGGTTTTGCACTAACAACGTGTCAAATCGCACAGCCCACCAGTTTACCGGCTATTAATCACTCCATATTCTAGTCGTAATTTTTGTAGGATTTATCTCCTGTTTCATATTTCCAGTTTCATTTTCACAACGCCTTCTACTGCATGTGTGAATTCAACTGAATCAAGTGTTCTGTTGTTATTACAATGCCTGGAACATGCAAATTTCAAAATGATTGGCCTGTGAAAGATGAATACCAGTCATGGCTGAGAAAAACAGATGATATTTATTCAGCATTGTGCCAATTTTCAAAAAGACTTTTGAAGTTTGAAACATGGGAGAAGCAGGTGTAAAAAGTCACATGTATGGAGCGAGGCACTGAGACTGTTCAACATTACCAGGTGATTCATTTTCCAAAATAGACAATTTTTAGCTCAACTTTGACATAGTCAAATTTGAGGTTTTGTCATGGCTCGTCGTCCATCTTGGACGTCTGTCAGTCTGTCAACATTTCAATACGGCTCAGGATAGAGGCCGTATTTCTGAACCGATCTTTATGAAACTTCTTGGCTACCTTTGTTATCACCGTGGAACGAGAACAAGTGTTTTTGGGTATGATCCAAAATTTCAAGAAGGCCGCCAGCGGCCAATTAGACAAACTTTGATTTATTCAGTGCTACTTATACACAGTAAGTGCACATTCCAATATGGCTCTGGCTAGAGGCCGTATTTATGAACTGTTCTTCACAAAACTTCTTGGGTACCTTTGTTGTCACCATGGGACAAGAACAAGTGTTTTGGGGTTCGATCCAAGATGGCTACCATTGACCATTTTGTGCCAGAGTTAGATGCAATAAGTTTTTTTTGTACAGAACTTCTATATTTATTGATGACTTTTCCTTTGGAAGGAGTTGATGAGTTTATTTTTAGCTCAACTTTGACGTTGTCAAATTTGAGGTTTTGTCATGGCCCGCTGTCCATCTGGACATCTGTCCGTCCGTCAACACGGCTCTGGCTACAGGCCGTGATTATCAACCAGTCTTTATGGAACTTATTGGGTACCTTTGTTTTCACCGTAGGACGAGAACAGGTGTTTTTGGGTGCAGTCCAAAATTCAAGATGGCCACCATTGGCCATTTTGTACCAAAATTAGGTGCAATCAGTTTTTTGTACAGAACTTCTATATGAAAGTTCTGCTTTGAATAAATTTTTGATTTGAATAAATTTTTGTATGATGTGTATATTCAAATGTGTTGAAGCCAAGTTCCTGTGTTAATATTTGGTGTTGTTTGGGGAGGGTAAACATTATTAGCACTACCCGATTTTCTATTTCCAATGAGAAAAATAAAACCTCCTCACCCGTGATAACCCTATGAGCACAAGGTAAAAAGTTAAAATACCTATATTTTAAGACGGACTGGACAAATATTAATTAGTATGAATCAGCCTTAGAAGGATTTGAATCAAACAAGCCAAAACAGTTGCTAACATTTGGCTTATGATGCATCATACAAGGATCCCTATTGTAACATTAACCCCATGGAGATTTCTTTTCTAGTTTAGCATCACCCACCTTTACAATCCTTTACATGTACCTTTGTTATCAGGTCATTACCTAGATGTGTGTCATTGCTGTGTCACTTACTATACATGTACATGTCTTACACAAGTTGAGCTACAGTGTCATTGACACTTTCATTTTGGAAATAAAACCACTGAAATCAACACCAAAAATTCTCAAAAACATGCAGAGGTTGGGCAACACATGACTCATAACGTTTACACAGTTCAAAATACTGACACCCTGCGTGCTGAATGTTTGTGGGCAATGAAGTGCATGGATTCGCACTATTCTTACAATAGCTGTACCCATAGTAACTTATTGTTTCAATCTATGTTTCCAGACAGTAAAATTGCGCAATCTTTTAGTTGTGGTGAAAGGAAATGCACATATTTATGTTGCTTTGGCTTGGCACCACATTTTAAATCTCTGCTTTGTGATCGCATTAAAACCGCTGAGGGATTTGTTTTGCTATTTGCTGAGAGCCACAATAAATCTACCCAAACTAAACAGATGGATATACATGTATGCCTCTGGGAGGGAGGCCAGGTGGTTACAAGATATTTCTATTCTGAATTTCTGGGACATTCTATTGCTAAAGATTTAATGTGTTAGTGGAAAGAATTAATGAAAGGATTGCATCTAACTAATATGATTCATTTCTCAATGGATGGACCTTCTGATAACTGGAAGCTATATGACTTATTTACTATCATATGAAGATGGTGATGATGATGTGCCTAAGATGGCACAGAAAAATCTGATGTAGCAATTGACTCAGTACTATCATTCCCTTATTGGTTGTTTATTGATTCACCTGCTCGTCGAGATGATTTTCATAATATCACAGGAACAAATTCATTTCGATTAAAATTTTGTAAACTCGTTGGGTGGAGAGCTACCCTGTTGCTGTATGGGTATCTGAGATTTGGCCAGCAGTTGTGAAATACGTTGAAACCATTTAGCGAGACAAAGCATACACAAAGCCAACATGGAAGTCATATGGAATTGTGTGCAGTGCTGTCAGTGATCCATTATTCACTGCAACAGTAGCATTTTTCAATACTTTGACAAAGTCAAGCTGAGCTAATCCCATCGCTCTCCATCCATCGTCTGTCCATCCATCGTCCGTCAACACCATGTTTTGGTCTTCTCCTCTAAAACCACTGGGCCAATTCAAGTGAAAGTTTATGCGAGTGATGGTCCCGAAGGGGCATTGCATTTCTGTTCAACTCAACATGCCCAGCCCCATAGGGAGGGGGGTGGGGGAAAATGCTCCAAAATATTTTTAAAATCTTCTTCTCATGAACTAGTGGGTACAATGACTTGATATTTGTTATGGGGCTTCCTTTTGAGGTGTGTGGTATTATTGAGCCATAAGTACTTGACTTGTACAAAAAAAAAATTCCTGCATCCCCACGGGAACCCCCAGGAGCTAAAATAGGAATATTTTCAAATGCCCATATTTCCCAAACCACATGGAACAGAGAACTGTTATTTGGTTTGAAGCATCCTTAGGACCAGTAAAATTGAATGGTAAAAGAAAATTGCCATCAGTTATGTTAGGGTGTTCTGTAGAGGGCATCGAAAAAATGCTGATTAGCATATTTGCAAAAATTTAAAAAAATCTTTTCTCCAGAATCAGTGGTCAGAATCTTTTGATATTCAGTATACAGCATCCATGGGGGAAGGGGGGGGGGGGGGGGGGGGGGGGTGAGGGGGGTCAGATAAAAAGTTTGTTAAAATAAAGCCCATTGGTTCATATTTGGGCTCAATACAGGAACCCGAATTTTTAACTTAGGGCAATATGGGGAATATTCTTTAAAAAATCTTCTTCTTCGGAACCACAAGTCAGAATCTTTAAATGTTTGGTATACATCATTGTTATGAGGGGCAGATTCAAGATTGTTCAAACCAAGTCCCTAGGTTAATATTTGGGCTTCTTATGGAAGCAAAAATTTTAACTTAGTTCAAATGGGGAAAATTTTTAAAAATTTTCTTCAGATCCACTAGTCAGAATGCTTTCATATTTGATATACAACATCTCTAGGGAGGTCAGATTCAGCTTTGTTCAAATCGAGAGTCGGGGTTAATATTTGGGCTCTCCATGGGAACTGGAATGGCCATGTACCTGAAGAATTAGAAATTTTGTATTCAGTACCCTCCAGAGGTGTGTAACTGAGATTAATCCACATAGGTTGTATCAAGGGGCTTCATAGGGGAGCTCTACATTTTACATTATGATCAACTGAAGAAAAGGCTTGATGCTCGGACGATTTTTGTCATTCCTGAGGGGCTCAAGGATTGACAGTGTATCCTGTAGAGATGGATTGCTTAATGTAGACTCATTCTTGGACTTTGTTTTTATCGTGTTCTGTTCAAGGTGAGCGCTTCAGGCCCTGTGGGGCCTCTTGTTTAACATTATACCAGACAGACAAGCCAATGGTCCCATGCCTTGCTGGTGATCTGCAGAAGCTACTTTCTGGATTAATGAACAGATGAGTAAAACCTGAAGTTATGGCAGAGGCCTCAACCTTATTATCTTTACCAAAAATAGATGTGGAAGATGAGGACAAGCTATTGAACATAAAAATAGATATTGGATTTGCCACTGAGAACATTATCAAACGACTTCACGAAGTGAGTGACAAACAGATTATGGAAACAAGGATGCAGTGTTGCAGGTTTTTAATTGTAGCAGTAGCAAAACTGTTAAACAAGTCTCCTCTCAAGTATAAAATTGTCAGAAGTCTTTCAGGCTTGGACCCTCGTCTCATGGTCAGGAATAGAGAACAGTGTATAACAAACTTCCGTGTAGTGATATCCAAACTACCTGAAAAGAAGAGAATTAAAGAAAGGGAATGTGATGATATTATTTGGCAGTTTACTTTTTTCTCAGATACAGCAGTGAAGAACACAAACTGTTTGTTTTCAGAATTTAATACCTTGCAATCAGACAGCTTTTTTTACCCACTAATGTGAAAAGTTGTGGACAGTTGCGAAAACATTTCATTTGTATTATCAAAACCAAAACCGGAACCAAAACAATTACAGAAAACCTGTTGTCGAGGTTTTCAACTTCAGTGTTGCAAAACTCTAATCAGGTCTTCAGTTCTCAGAATAATGAGAGAAACAACCTAAAGTTAACCTTGTTTTCAAACTTCAGAGCCGCGATACCCCTTTTTTCAGAATAGCTGCACTAATTGGTATTGCGTTCGAGCGTGGCATTTACCGCGAAAATAGGTGACAAAATTACTTCTTACGCATCATGTTTTAAACGTTCATCTGTTTATCAAATGCAATTTCCTTTGCAGAATTGGAACTTGTTACTTGCTCCACATTTATAATGACAAATATATTTATACACGTAATTTTGAAAGCTTGAACTCCAAAGACAGCGTCAAAATCACAGTTGAAGTTGGATGGAAATTTAGGGTTACATTGATCTGTATGAGTGACATTTACTCAATGAAATTTTTATGGTCGGCATAATGTTTTTTGGGTGTGTCAGGTTACCCTAAACACAGGTATTGGGGGGGGGGGTGCTAATTTTGCAACAGACTCAAGGCAAAAACAATTTTTCTCGAACTTGAAACTCTTGAGATAATTTATGCAAATACATTGTGCTCAGGAAATCATAGTACCACTATATTATACAGGTGCGTTGCCCTGGAAAGAGAGTCCTTGTGACACTGACTGGCGCTAAATACATCTTCTTATATGCAAGTTCAGTATATTGTTATGTTTGTACAATGAAAACAGAAACCGAAAACCCTACTCTTTGAATGAAACCGAAATCGGAACCGACATGAAATTTGAAAACCGCCCATCTCTAGAGCTTGTTGAATTGAAAAAGAAAAAAAAGAAGATTAGAAACTGACATACAATCTTTGAAAAAATCACTGATTAGTTTGCAGAGAAAGCAGAAACCAGTGGGCAAATAGTTTCAATAACCAAATCAAACAGCATGAGGAGAACCGCTAAAGACAAAACACTTTTAGTGGAATAAATTGACAGTAAAATAAATAATTTGCTTGACACCCTGAAGAATTGCTGAAGTGACAACTGCCACACAATTTATTTTAAAAACTTGATACTGTAATTTTTAGCTTTACTTGACATTGTCAAGATAAGCTATTGTCATCATGCATGCGGGAGTCTGTGAGTCTGTTCGAGCCCAAAACCTGAAAACCATTAGCACAGTCTACAGGTCGTATTTATGAAGGGATTTCATTGTAACTTGGTAGGATGCCTCTGTATAATGCCTAGATGAGAACGTCCTCTTTTGGGGATGATCTATCAACCATGATGGCTGCCCAAGCCCGAAACCCAAAAACTTTTAGCACAGTCTGCAGGTCATGTTTAATGTGGAGGGATTTCATTGTAACTTGGTAGGATGACTCCTTATGATGTCTGGATGAGAATTTCCCCATTTGGACATGATCTGCCAACCTTGACGACTGTGATGGCTACAAGTGCAGATGATGCCCAGATGAGATTGTCCCCTTTGGTTGCGATCATTCAACCATGATGGCTGCCCGAGCCCGAAGCCTGAAAACATTTAGCACAGTTTACAGGTCATATTTATGAAGGGATTTCATTGTAACTTGGTAGGTTTACTTCATATAATGTCTAGATGAGAACATCCCCTTTTGGACATGATTGGGCAACTGTGATGGCTACTGGGGCCCGAAGCCCGAAAACCTCTAGCACAGTCTACAGGTCATATTTATGAAGGGATTTCATTGTAACTTCACAGGATCACTCCAGATGATGCCCAGATGAGATTGTCCCCTTTGGTTGCGATCATTCAACCATGATGGCTGCCCGAGCCCAAAGCCCAAAAGCCTTTAGCACAGTCTACAGGTCATATTTATGAAGGGATTTCATTGTAACTTGGTAGGTTGACTTCATATAATGTCTAGATGAGAACGTCCCCTTTTGAACACGATTGGGCAACTGTGACGGCTACAGAGGCTCTAAGCCCCAAAACCTTTAGAACAGTCTACAGGTCATAATTATGAAGGGATTTCATTGTAACTTGGTAGGTTGACTCCATATAATGCCTAGATGATGACATCCCCTTTTGGTCGTGATTGGTCAGCTGTGATGGCTACAAGTGCCCGAAGCCTGAAAACCTTGAGCACAGTCTACAGGTCATATTTATGAAGGGATTTCATTGTAACTTGGTAGGATGACTCCAAATAATGTCTAGATGAGAACATCCCATTTTGGTCATGATCATTCAGCCTTGATGGGTGCCCGAGCCCAAAAACCTTTAGCACAGGCAAAAGGTTATATTTATAGAAGGATTTCATTGTAACCTGTTAGGTTGACTCCATATAATGCCTAGATGATGACATCCCCTTTTGGTCATGATTGGTCAACTGTGATGGCTACAGGTGCCCGAAGCCCGAAAACCTTGAGCACAGTCTACAGGTCATATTTAAGAAGGGATTTCATTGTAACTTCGCAGGATCACTCCAGATGATGCCCAGATGAGATTCTCCCCTTTGGTTGCGATCATTCAACCATGATGGCTGCACGAGCCCGAAGCCCAAAAACCTTTAGCACAGTCTACAGGTCATATTTATGAAGGGATTTCATTGTAACTTGGTAGGTTTCCTTCATATAATGTCTAGATGAGAACGTCCCCTTTTGGACACGATTGGGCAACTGTGACGGCTACAGGGGCTCAAAGCCCGAAAACCTTTAGAACAGTCTTCAGGCCATATTTATGAAGGGATTTTAATGTAACTTGACAGGGTGGCTAATTTTGGAATAATTTCACTGTAACTTGGTATCTTTCGTTGATATACGTTAACTGTGAGGGCCACATACATTAACTGTGAGGTCATATTAACCCACCCCTCATCTCTTTAGTACAGTGTACACCTCATATTATTTTTATCAAAAACATAGCATACAGGGAACAGAATTGAACATATTCCCAATTATCACAATTCTTGTCTTATTTCATAATCCTTTCATAAACATTGAACATTATCCTTTTCATCAAACACAACACACAAGTTGAGCTACAGTGTCATTGACACTTTCATTGTTTTACTCATCACTAAATATTTTCAAGTCTCAATCATTTGCATGAGTGTTTTGTCTGCATTGGTTAGTCGATAGACCTTTGGAAGATAGAATTTTAGTGTTACAGACTTCAGTGTGTAAATATTTCATATGAGGATCCCTGTAGAATAAAAAATTTTGTGTCTCAGACTTCAGTGTGTAAATATTTCATATGAGGATCCCTGTAGAATCGATTTTATGACTTATGGAGGTAAGTCTTTGTAGAAGTTTTGTCTATTTTGCTATCTGTAAGTTCAACTTTTGTTTATTTTGTGAAGTGGTTTGTTTGAGTGTATCCTTAATGCATGTATAGTGGACTGTTGCTGCGATAAGCTCGCCCCATGGACCATTAAAAACGTCATTGAAAACATCAAAAAGGTCATGGAAAGTCGTGGAACTTTTCTGCTGTCAAGGTGTATGAACCCTGTTTCTTATTTGGTTTACAACATCTCCAGAGGAGTCAGATTCAAGTTTGTTCAAATAGGATCCCTGGGTTAATATATTGTCATCACTTGGCATCCGGTGTCCGTTAACCTTTGAAACTTGTCTCTTTCTCAAAACCACTGGGCCAAATTCAAACCTATATGGTGGCACAGACCATCTTCAGTGTATTCCCTTTCTACTTTCTTCAAATGAAGCTGCTGCCATCTTCAGGCTATGGTTAATGCTCCAAAAGCCTAAAAATCTTTAAAAAGAAACCTTAGAGAATGCCTTGATATTTGGTATGGAACTTCTTTGGTGGAGCAGATTAAAGTTTGTTCAAGGCAAGTTGGTAGGTCAATATTTGGGCTCTCTGTGGCTCGACCCAAAATGTATATTTCAACAACTGATGTGTTGATTTGAACCAAATTTGGCATGTAGTAGTATAATTGGGTCATAAACACTTGATTTACTCTCAGGTGCCAAATAAACGTGACGTCACGTTTATTATTTTTTGCTCCAAAATACATAAGATCACGTTTATTGTGCAGCATCACGTTTATTAATTTTGGATCATGACAGCTGATCATGGTTCAGTAAAAATAAATCTGAAAGTGACGTTTCAGAAATTTCATTTAATTGAAGTGTTAATCTTCTTTTGACAAGACGATGTTATTATGCCCAACTGTTAGCAACCAAATCCTTTCCCGAAAGACGGTTTTCATCGACTGTTGGCAGATTGATACATGTATGAGCAAAACTCTTTCAAATCATTGAAATCAACGCAAGCAATTTATGTTCTCTCGCCTCAACCGAGAATTATTCGACGGCAGCATTACGTGTACACTGCATACAAAACCGCACTTGTTAATACCCGGCGTTTGTGTAGAAACGACCAGGTATGAAAATCTGTTTTAGTGCGGTCACGTGAGAAGGATTACATAACCAATTAATGTTTCGTGAGAAAAATCTTTCATAGACTGTCCCTGATTAGCAATTATATTGTTCAGTCAGAAAATTTCTAAAACATACATTTCATAAAATATTCAGATACATATGCCATATCTTTCATTTCCAGAACTCTGTACTGCAATTTAATATAGGAATTGAAAAAATCTGTTCGTTAATTCGTGAGATTTTCGATTTGTTTTCATATTAAAATAAAATTTTCGCTGATAAATGATTTGGATTCCTCCCTCGTATAAATGAAGGTCGGATTGTCTCCGTCAAAATGGTCTTGTCTTCAATCATTCTCGTAACGGTTCATCTGTATTTTTAGCTCACCTGACTTTCAGTCAGGAGAGCTATAGTGATCACTCACCGTCCGTCGTCCGTGAACATGGTGTTTGCGTCTTCTCCTCCCAAACCGCTGAACCAATTTAATTGATATTTGAGATAATAGTTTGTTATGACATCGCAATTTGATTTTGTTCAAATCAAGTTGCCCCGCCCGTGGGTAGGGCCACACCCAAAAAGTGTGCTGAAATCTTAAAAAATCTTCTTCTCATGAACCAGCAGTAGCAGAGACTTGATAATTGGTGTGCAGCTTCCTTTTGAGGTGTAGACTCAGATTTGTTCAAGAGAAGTTTGTGGGGCTATACTTGGCGTCGTAATGGGAGGGGAAAGAGTATTTGCCTCTCCCAAAATTTCTATTTTCCAAACCGAGAGGCAAATTTTGACCAAATTTGATATGAGGGCTTATTGGGTCATAAGTACTTAATTTATGCAAAAAATTTTTTTCCCGTCGCCCCATGGGGACTGCAGGAGCTAAAAATAGCAAAAAATGAAAACGCCCATATCTCCAAAACTACACGACACTGAGAATTCTTATTTGTTGTGAAGCTTCCTTAGGACCAACAGAATGGAATGGTCAAAAAAAATTGCCATCGGTTTTATCATGGGGTACTTTTTGGGGACTTTGAAAAAGTGCTGAGTCAGCATTTTTTAACACTGTGGGTAATGGAGAAAACATAAGACTACTTTTCTCCCAAACCACTGCTACAAAAGCTTTCAAATTTCACATATAACATCTTTGGAAGATTGTTTCACATGTTTATTGAAATCAATTGCCTGGGTCGATATTTGGGCTCTCTATGAGAGCCCAAATGTTTAAATTAGTGCAGCATGAGGAGTATTTTAAAAAAATCTTCTTCAGATCTAGCAATAAGAATTTTTGTTATTTGGTAGGCAGCATCCTTAGGGGGGTGAGATTCAAGTTTGTTGAAGCCAAGTCCCTAGGTTCATATTTAGGCTGAAAATTTGGGGTCCCGTTGCGGACTTAAAAATTTTGGACCCAAATCCGAAAAAATTTTTTTTTTGTTTTTTATGCATTTCTGTCAATTTTAAGACAAAAAAAATTTTTTTTTTTTACCCTGAAAATTTGGGGTGCGGGTGGGACTTAGAAAATTTTGGACCAAAATCCGGAAATTAGTTTTATCGTTTTTTATGCGTTTTAAGAAGAAGAAAAAAATGTAGGCTGAAAGTATTTTGTTTGGGAAAAAAATCTGTTTTTTATGTGTTTATCTCAATTTTGGGACGTAAAAGTGCAGGAACTGAAAATAGAAGGAAAATCCTGTGTATTGTGTGGGCACAATCGCTTCATCTAGTTGGTATATGCTTTTCTTAGGAGGGGCGTATGCAGCTTATTCAAGTCAAGTCCCTGGTTTGATATTTAGACTACCATGTCAGGTGAGCGCCCTCAGGCCCCCTGGGGCCTCTTGTTTTAATAAAATTATAGAATAGAATGAGTATTTCAGTGAATAAAAATGTGTTCTGGGTGTACAGTGTTTTTGAAACAATAATGTGACAGTCTTGGCGATACATCCTGGTGTTTCGCTGCGGCAATAGCTTTTCCGACACGGATTTTGGATTCAAAACTGTGCCGAGTGCCGAACATTTCAAAGAAAAAACCTGGTGATTTAATTTTTATTGTAGCATGAGCTTTTTATTGAAATAGTTTAGATGAACTAAAATGAAAATGTATTATTCATTAAAAAAAAAAATCGTCCAATATGCGGGGAAAAGCATGAAAACTGCTAGCAAGCTTTCTGTTAACTATTTACCCGACATAACTGCCAAAACCGACCCACCATAAATACAAAATTCTCTATTCAAACTTTATACATTTTCAATTTTTTTTCAAAAACACAGATTATGACCCTCATTGTAACGAGCTCATTGTGCTCATTCCAATGAGGGGTCATAAGCTATGTGTTTGACTCAAAATATGAAAATCTTGTCATTCAAGAATTTATCTTGTCAGCACTATGCACAAAAATCTCCTTTCAAATTTTATTATGTTTTAAATTTTTGTCCAAAAAACATAGCTTATGACCTCTCATTGGAACGAGCCCGATGATCTCGAGTCGTACCAATGAGGGGCCATAGGCTATGTTTTGAGACAAAAGTTTGGAATTTTTAAATGTTATCCAAGAATTTATTTTGCAAGCATCGACTGCTATCCGCATTGGGAAAAGGGTCAAGAGACAACCGAGAAGACGGGTGGCTCCCTGCAGTGGCGGTTCAAGAATGTCTCGAAGAATGGGGGCATTAATTATCCTCATAGTATCAGTAATGATGCATGGCATCATCCGAGTTGGGTTGAGAGTAACGAGTTTGGTCGATTTCCCCCCCCCCCCCCCCCCCCCTCCTAAAATGGCAAAACTAATGTTCTCGGCGATTTCGAGGCTGCTATGGCCGTCTCTCCCAGTTACCCTAAGATGTTGTGGTGTTGTTCTCGCAACAATAAATTCAAGTAATGTATTCCTGGTATGGCATTTCGTTTTCGTGGGGACACGCTTTATCGATCGGAAGAGTTCCGAGTTGAATTTGGGTGCCGTGTTTTAAAATAGCTCCAGGAAAAGGCATGCATGGGTGGATCTGATCTGTTTCAACAACAGTCCACTTCACTGGATTTCCGAGGCTGTAGATAGCTGCCAGATATGTCACAAAAATCGTGTTATAATTTGACCTTTGGGTGGATTATGATGTTATTCCCCTGGCAAAAGCAGGTAACTTCCCTTGTTGTTCAAAAATAAAAATGTACGTATAAGCAATCTAACTTTCCGTGTCTGTTGAAAAACAGACTGAATACTGAGCTTGTTCGCCGGTCTCCAGTGACTTCAAGAATATTTCATGCAATGTAGATCCAATTGACGGAAGAGCCACACTGGTGCACGTGATCGACAAAATTCTCATTTTTTGGGTCAAATTTATCACACAAAATAATGGAATTTACCGAAATTCTTAGTCACATTTATTTCATGGAGGTTTGTTCAACGAAACAAAACCACCTTCTGCGACCCGGAATATAGAGAGGCAATATTCACGACATTCAACTTTGGCATCTGGCATTAGCAGCAGCGGAGTTTAACACACAGCCATATTTTTCCAGGTGTTGATTTGTCTTTACACAGAACGTTTCATATTTAAGCAACCAAGTTAGTGACACCTACCTAGAGCCCCCCCCCCACCCCCCCCCCCCCCCACCCCCCTCTCAGTATAGTGATAGCCTACAAAAAAATCTGAAAAAAGTAAATGTTTCGACTTAAAAATTTAAAATCTCATTTTTTTCCTTAGGAACAATTGGAGTACGGCCTATCACCGCACTATGTACAAAAAATCTTACAAAATTTTAGCACATTTTAACAATATATACGAGATAAATACTGCCATACAAAACTAAAACAAATGCTTTAAAATAGTCTCAAAATGCAGCAGTTAAGTTTATTAAAAACATCTCCAGAGAAGCATGCTTCCAGACCCCCCCCCCCCCCCCCACACACACACACACACACACACACACACACACCAAGCATTCACTGTTCCTGCAATCGCCCATGATATCAAATTTGCTAAGGCATTTATTCTACTGTGTATCACTGGCAGCAATGGTGAACATGTCTGCAGCAATAAACCAACAGTGGCACATGGCCTCTGCAACCTACTTCCAAGCGTTTCCACGGGGACAGCTGGGGACGGGGAACTTTTGTCACAGCTTGCTTGCCTCTTTTACGTCATAGTTTTTTGTCTTCTTCAAGTTTGTTTTGAATTTTTGTGGTTTCCAAAAATGTAAAAGTTCATTTTTAGCTCAACTTTGGCGAAGCCAAATTTGAGCTTATGCCATGGCCTGTCGTCCGTCGTCCGTCTGTCCGTCAACAATTGGATACGGCTCGGGTTAGAGGCCGTATTTATGAACCGATCTTTACAAAACTTCTTGGGTACCTTTGTTATGACCATGGGACGAGAACGATTGTTTTTGGGTGCGGTCCGAAATTCAAGATGGCTGTCAGCCGCCATTTTGTACCGACGATGCAGAAATCTGTTTTTTTGTACAGAACTTCCATATGAAAGCTCTGATTTGAATAATTTTTTGTATGAATGTTTAGTACCATAGGATACATCACATATAATACGGGTTTTTTTCTCGTGCGTAAATTATGCAGAGTAGACCGACTTTGATGTTTTTTGGTGTTACTTTCAGCACTGTAAGTGCAAATGCCAATACGGCTCGGGCTAGAGGCCGTATTTATGAACCGATCTCTACGAAACTTCTTGGGTACCTTTGTTATCACCGTGGGACGAGAACGAGTGTTTTTGGGTCCGGTCCGAAATTCAAGATGGCTGATGGCAGCCATTTTGTACAAAATTTGATGCAATCAGATTTTTGCACAGGACTTCCATATGAAAATGCTGATTTGAATAATTTTTTGTGTGAATGTTTAGTACCATGGGATACATCACATATAATACAGGTTTTTTTCTCATGCAGAAATTATGCAAATTAGATGAACTTTGATTTATTCAGTGCTACTTATACACAGTAAGTACACATGTCAATACGGCTCGGGCTAGAGTCTGTATTTATGACCCGATCTTCACGAAACGTCTTGGGTACCTTTGTTATCACCTTGGGACGAGAACAAGTGTTTCTGGGTGCGGTCCAAAATTCAAGATGGCTGCCAGTGGCCATTTTGTACCGAAATTAGGTCTAATCAGTTTTTTGTATACAACTTCTATACGGCTCAGGCTAGAGGCCGTATTTATGAACCGATCTTTACGAAACTTCTTGGGTACCTTTGTTATCACCTTGGGATGAGAATAAGTGTTTTTGGGTGTGGTCCAAAATTCAAGATGGCCACCAGCAGCCATTTTGTACCAAAATTAGTGCAATCAGTCTTTTGTACAGAACTTCTGTGTGAAAGTTCTGATTTGAATAAATTTTTGTATGAATGTTTAGTAACATGGAATACATCACATATAGTACGGGTTTTTTTCTCGTGCAGAAATTATGCAAATTATATGAACTTTGATTTATTCAGTGCTACTTATACACTGTAAGTGCACATGTCAATACGGCTCGGGCTAGAGGCTGTATTTATGAACCGATCTTCACAAAACTTCTTGGGTACCTTTGTTATCACCTTGGGACGAGAACGAGTGTTTCTGGGTGCGATCCAAAATTCAAGATGGCTGCCAGTGGCCATTTTGTACCGAAATTAGGTCCAATCAGTTTTTTGTCACAACTTCTACACAGCTCATATTTGTGAACTGATCTTCACGAAACTTCTTGGGTACCTTTGTTTTCACCTTGGGACAGGAATGAGTGTGTTTTGGGGTACCTTTGTTATCACTGTGCTATGAGAACAAATATTTTGGGGTTCAGTCAGACCCACTCTGGGACTCAAAAGATTTTTTTCTAGTTTAGCATCTTACTGTCACCCACCTTTACAATACTTTACCTATACATTTGTTACAGGCAATGGTCAGTATTTATGTACAGACCGTTACAATACTTTATATGTACCTTTGTTATCAGGTCATTACCTAGATGTTTGTCATTGCTGTGTCACATACTATACATGTACATGTCTTTGTCTTGACAAGTTGAGCTACAGTGTCATTGACACTTTCATTCCATTATTCGGCCTTTTATTTGAACTGATTCACAAGTTTCCCCTGTGGGAACCCCAGGAAGTGAAGCAGTGCTTGTTTACTGTGGTAAACAAGCTCTGTTTCACTGGTAAAATAGGACCCAGTCACTAATGCTTGGGGTGCAAGTCCTCTAAAATAGGCAACATGGGGTATAAACGATTGACTGACCTTGACTTTATCTCCATGTTGTGGTCATGATTAGCCATTGTGCAGAAGTACGTGACCTTAAACAACAATAAATTCACAAGTTTAATAACTTAACTGATGGAAAGAGACATGTCAAGTGGAGACGAGTCGTGTGGACCTGATGTAGGCAGATCGCCAGGCGACAACAATCCCACTGTAGCTGCCAGCAGATGGAAGGGGGTCAAAAAGAACAAGTACACGCTCTCGGAGAAAGGGGAATTGGCCGAAATGGCTGCATCATTCAAGGCTGCCTATGACCAAGAGGCAGAGGCCACTCCCCTCGTTTGGGACAATAGACAAAAAAAATTTGTTCGAAGTAAACCAAAAGAGGGTTTTTTGGCAAGGACAGTAAGAACGAAATATCCATCATTAGCGAATGCTAACAACACCTCTACTGAATTTCGAAAAGCTGTGATTGTGGTAAGCAGGGCTTACAATAAGAAAGTAAGCCAAGAAAGCAAACGGGGGGCATTCGCAGATACCATGGCACCCACGGGCAAAAAACAGAAATTTCGTGAGGAAGGGGGAGGGTGGAAAACTGCAGCAGTGGAGTTTCGTCAGGCCCTCTACGACTGGTTCATTGACATCAGAGGTGCTTTAAAGGGCAGGTTGCCAAGAAGTGTTTTCAAATTAAAATGCACAGAATTGTACAATATCTATTTAGAAGAGAAAAAGAGAGAGGGCGAAGAAGTTCCTGAAAATGAACATATACGTTTTTCTAATAAATGGATAAAGGGGTGGATGAGAGAGTACCGCGTGAGCCTGAAAAAAAACCCAACAAACGCTTTTGTCTTTCAAGGGATGAGCGGAAAGCAAGAATCGTGGAATTTCTTAAAAATGTCTGGAGGGTTCACTACTTTGTAGTGAATTTCAACACCGAGCCGATAATCCTGGGAGGTGACCAAATGCCCCTTCACAGAAACGAATTGAGTGGCCAAAAAACGTTATCTGTGACAGGGGAACAAACATTTGTGAAGGAGAACTATATGTTGTCTAGGGAAAGAATAACTGTTTATACACAAGTGTCCACCAATCAATCTAAAAAAATGCCATTGCCCGAGTTTCTTTTCAAGGGTAAAGGCAGTAGAACGCATCTCAACCCTCCTAATGGAGTCAATGGTCACCCAAGGGCTCTTACAGACTAGACAACATGCTAAACACCATAAAGAACATTCCGAATCGATACAGTATGTTCACTGTTAAAAACTATGGGATTTATCTTCTTGATGATTATTCTGTCCATGTGGCTGATGAGGTGCGAAAGGCATTATTGGCAAAAGGGTGGATTCTAATTATACATGCGGGTGGTATAACTGGGAACATACAGGTAAATGACACTGATTTGCACCACCCTCTAAAGAGTATGTACAGACAAAGGGAATCGGAGTTGATGCTCGAACATCTGAAAATTAACCCCGGAAAAATTCCTACACCATCGAGGGATGAAATTATGAGCATGCTAACTACATCCTGGAAAATGATAAATGTTGACCCTGTGCAAGCCTATAAAAAAAATTTTGTCACCACCTCATTTGATGATAAAGATGATTACTTGATTTCTGGCCAACTGTTTAGGTTAGTGGGGTAAGAGATGATTGAGTTTAGAAAAGAAAGTTTGGAGACGAAACCCCCAACCAGTTTGAATGAATTATTAAAGAGCATCACACCGCCAAAGGGAGTAAAGATTCCAGTCAAGGTCGATAACCCCCTTCAGACGAGGGCACTGAACTTATGACTGTGAGGGGGGTGAAATAGAAGCTGATAGTGATCTGAGCGAAGACGAGGAAAATCCCTCTATGTCTTCTGACAGTGACAGTGAAGCAGACAATGACATGGGTCCCAGAGAGGCGGTGCAAAACACACCCGAGAAGGGCTCATCGTTTGATTTTGACTTGGGCGAACTTAGCCACATAACTTGCACGGACGACATCACTAATGATGCAAGATGTTTAGCTAACATTAAAAATGCATTAGACTCACATAGGGGGGAAGTTTCTAAACAGTTTATGCCATTCGTTAGCCAGCTTGGACTGGCAATTAACAAAGCTAGGCTTAGTATAAAAAAGCGAATTAAATTCAACCAAGCAATGCTTAAAAAAATGAACACGTCATCCAACCCCACCGCTGGGTTTGATTTCAATTCATCTTCACCTGAGCCACTTGATATTGTAAATGCAGAGAACATCGATGATCAAATACACTTGCATTCATCGTCACCTCGCACTCAGAATGAGGAAAAACAATGTGAAAACAATGAGGGGGTGCGTCCCACAACTCAACGACTGGGTCCATTAAAGTCGGTGACTGGTATGTTGTAGAATACGACGGGAAATTATACCCCGGGGAAGTGAAACAGGTGGTAGATGATACTTACGAGGTATCTGTTATGGTTCGCAGTGGGTCCTACTGGAAGTGGCCAGACAAAGATGACATATTATGGTACGACAGAGAACAAATGATTAAACCTGTAGACCTTCCTGCTCCAATTGGGTTCTCGTCGAGGCAGTGGGCATTTACAAATCCAATTTAGATGTTAAACAGCCAGGGTTACAACCCAAACAAGTTCCTACATTGTATTAACTATTCTTTATTTCCCGGAAGGGTGGTTTTTGTTAAAATTTAAGTGTTATTGATAGGTTGAAAATGTTTAATTGTTTGTTGCAGGGGGGGGGGGGGGGGGGGGGATTTAGATTATTTTGCACAACTACAGTTTTTTGAAATGCCAATGCATTTTACTTGTCTTCAAGGAGCCAGATAGAATAATGTCCACCCCCCCCCCCCCCCCCCCAACACTTTTTTCACCGATTAGGCCTATGGGGACCCCAACAGGTCGTATTCTGATATAACGTACACACTGTGGGAGAAACTAATAAATGTTCTCACACATTTAGCAACACATTGACAATACTCTTGGTGTCGCTGTCCGTTTTATATAATTGAGAAATTGCACATCGCCAGTTAGCAACTACTCAAAATAAGCACAGACCGTAGCAATAGTAAAACTATTCCAACTTGGACACGAATTCCGTAATATAAATTTTTCGGTTTGGTACGTCCTTTGGACGTACCAAACAAAAATTGTATTACGAAATTTGGGTCTAAGTTTGGACTAGGGTAAAAACATGCTCACGCGTTCCCTTTCAGGAGTTACATTTAACTTCATTCTGTATTCTTGACATACGAAAATAAAATGACAAGTACCCCTCCAACCCACATCCTATCCCCACATTAACCCTTTACCCAACGCCGACAATATTAAAATTTATTATTTTAATTTAAATTTTTTCAAAATTTTCCAAAAAATGTCAACAAACCACATCATGTGACCCCTCATTGGAATGGGCTTGTTCCAATGAGGGGGTCACATGATGTGGTTTTGTTGACATTTTTTGGAAAATTTTGAATTTTTCAAAAGCTTAATTTGTGAATTACGCGGGCGGATGTGGCCGATTCATTAGGTAAATGGTTAAGCCCCTAAAAATTTATTTTCCGTCCTACAACCCTGCAATTACCCAGAAAAAAAACTGTGCCCGCCCCTACACTTTTTTTTTTGAGTTTCCTCTGCCCCCATTCGTTAGCGATCTGGATTGTTCACAGGTTATCTCCAGGCCTCAATATAATCAGTTTATACATGCATGGACCTGTTGAACTATCCTGTCAGTGGAGTAGATAAAGGGTGGGGGGGGGGGGGCAGAGGCCCCCCCCCACCAGAAGTTTTGTCGGAAATTTTTTGGGACCATTTTTAGGCGAACTTATGCCTAATAACATTAAAATGCTGGCTTTGGGGATGAAAACATGCCATTTTGGATGAAAAAGACCAATTTTCAGTACATTTGCAGTAAACAACAGATTCTTTCTGTTTGTTTGGGTTTTTGTTGTTACACTCTCGGAAAATTTTCGGTCTGTCGGAAAATTTGGAGCTTGCCCCTCCACCAGCAAAAAGCTATCCGTGTCCTGTCCAAGTTAAGAGAAGTGGATGAGCGGAGGCTGTGAATGGCTGTTGACAGGGATTTGGTCAGTGCCCTGACAATGATGAATTTTGTAGTTTCGGTTAAAAAAGAGAATATTAATTAGTGTTTCCACCATGACTTGTCTTTTGTTGTTCCGCATCTATTCCAAACTTCAGTTGTTAAACAATTACGTACAATCAGTGATTCACCTTTATCTAAAAATGCAGTTGTCCGTGGTCGCACACAGAGACAGCGGAGCCGGGATGGGGCATGTGAACCTCCCCACACTTTTCCACCAATTATGGGTACCCCAACTGGACGTATTCTGACATAATATTAATTTACACCACCCCTATGGCCACATTGTAGGAGATGATAGTAATGGTAATAGTTCTAAAGTAATTGGCAACGTAATACTGTCGGCGTCGCTGCCCATTTCTACCACCAGGCATGGCGACCGGGTTCAATTTTACCAGCAAAACCGAACATACATGTTTATCATAGTAAAGAAGCACTACTTTACTTCCTATGATTCCCACGGGGCTATTAGGGATCTGTGTGAGTACTTCAATCAGAATGTATCTCACTTGCAAGCTGCAACTCCAATATTCCCGTGTAACTTTTTAGAACAAGGTTACCAATCAGCTGTTTGTAATCAATTTCATTTTAATGTCACGAAGCAAAATGTTTCATTGAATGTCAATCATCCCTTTCTCTTCAAATTTGCCATATGTTTCCAACCAATTGTCTTGAAGCCATGCCCACTGTGGACAACTGACATTGTCAACCAGTGACTACACAACTGGAATCATCTCGCCAATCAACCAACAGTTTTCAAGGTCTGAATTTAGACCAACTGCGACAGACGATGCAAGAACTAGCATTGGTATTGGTTCTTCAATTGGAGCAATTCTACTTTTCGCTGAAACCTGGGAAGTGCTGCATGGGCAGTAACAATAAGTAATTTACTGAGTAAAATCACGGACGCATCAAAGATTAGAACTGTAACAAGGGTTGGGGTAGCCATTTTTAGCTCAACTTTGACGAAGTCAAATTTGAGCTATTGTCATGGCCCGTCGTCCGTCTGTCCATCTGTCCGTATGTCAACAATTGGCTATGGCTCGGGCTAGAGGTCGTATTTTTGAACCGATCTTTACGAAACTTCTTGTGTACCTTTGTTATGACCCTGGGATGGGAACGAGTGTTTTTAGGTGTGGTCCGAAATTCAAGATGGCTGCCAGCAGCCATTTTGTACCGATGATGCAAAAATCAGTTTTTTGTACAGAACTTCTGTATGAAAGTTCTGATTTGAATAAAGTTTTGTATAAATGTTTAGTACCATGGGATACATCACATATAATACGGGTATTTTTCTCGTGCGTAAATTATGCAAATTAGACTGACTTTGATTTATTTAGTGTTACTTTCAGAGCTGTAAGTGCCAAGCTGCTATGGCTCGGGCTAGAGGCCGTATTTATGAACCGATCTTTACGAAACTTCTTGGGTACCTTTGTTATGACTGTGGGACGAGAACGGGTGTTTTTGGGTGCGGTCCGAAATTCAAGATGGCTGCCAGCTGCCATTTTGTACCGACGATGCAGAAATCTGTTTTTTGTACAGAACTTTCATATGAAAGCTCTGATTTGAATAATTTTTTGTATGAATGTTTAGTACCATGGGATACATCACATATAATACGGGTTTTTTCTCGTACGTAAATTATGCAAATTAGACTAACTTTGATGTTTTTTGGTGTTACTTTCAGCACTGTAAGTGCAAATGCCAATACGGCTCGGGCTAGAGGCCGTATTTATGAACCGGTCTTTACGAAACTTCTTGGGTACCTTTGGTATCACCGTGGGATGAGAACGAGTGTTTTGGGGTCCGGTCCGAAATTCAAGATGGCTGATGGCAGCCATTTTGTACAAAATTAGGTGCAATCAGATTTTTGCACAGAACTTTCATATGATTTTTTGTGTGAATGTTTATTACCATGGGATACATCACATATAATACGGGTTTTTTTTCTCGTGCAGAAATTACGCAAATTAGATGAACTTTGATTTTTTCAGTGCGACTTAAACACAGTAAGTACACATGTCAATACGGCTCGGGCTAGAGTCTGTATTTATGAACCGATCTTCACAAAACGTCTTGGGTACCTTTGTTATCACCTTGGGACGAGAACGAGTGTTTCTGGGTGCGGTCCAAAATTCAAGATGGCTGCCAGTGGCCATTTTGTATCGAAATTAGGTCTAATCAGTTTTTTGTACACAACTTCTATATGGCTCAGGCTAGATGCCGTATTTATGAACCGATCTTTACGAAACTTCTTGGGTACCTTTGTTATCACTGTGGGATGTGGACGAGTGTTTTTGGGTGTGGTCCGAATTTCAAGATGGCCACCAGCAGCCATTTTGTACCAAAATTAGTGCAATCAGTCTTTTGTACAGAACTTCTGTATGAAAGTTCTGATTTAAATTTTTGTATGAATGTTTAGTAACATGGAATACATCACATATATTACGGGTTTTTTTCTCGTGCAGAAATTATGCAAATTAGATGAACTTTGATTTATTCAGTGCTACTTACATAATGTAAGCGCACATGTCAATATGGCTCAGGGCAGAGGCTGTATTTATGAACCGATCTTCACAAAACTTCTTGGGTACCTTTGTTATCACATTGGGACGAGAATGAGTGTTTCTGGGTACGGTCCAAAATTCAAGATGGCTGCCAGTGGCCATTTTGTACCCAAATTAGGTCCAATCAGTTTTTGTCAGAAGTTCTATACAGCTTGTATTTATGAACTGATCTTCACAAAACTTCTTGGGTACCTTTGTTTTCACCTTGGGACAGGAACGAGTGTGTTTTGGTGTGCCTTTGTTATCACTGTGCTATGAGAACAAATATTTTGGGGTTGAGTCAGACCCACTCTGGGACTCAAAGATTTCTTTTCTAGTTTAGCATCTGACTGTCACCCACCTTTACAATACTTTACCTATACATTTGTTACAGGCAACGGTCAGTATTTATGTACAGACCGTTACAATACTTTATATGTACCTTTGTTATCAGGTCATTACCTAGATGTTTGTCATTGCTGTGTCACATACTATACATGTACATGTCTTTGTCTTGACAAGTTGAGCTACAGTGTCATTGACACTTTCATTACATTTTTACACAGGCATATGCTCCGGCCGGCCATTTGATGAAAATAATTCCAAGAAAAAAAATAAACCCCCCTCTCCTGCATGTTTAAATATACAGAAGGGGGAGGGGAGGTTTTTTTCTCAGCAAATGGGTTGGAGCAGGTGCTTGTGCTTATAATTTCGTCCCGCGCCTGTCAAGAAGGTGTCGGGTTGTTTTGCCCCAATACTCGTTTGCCCCCCCATCCCCCGCGAGTCATTTCACCCCAATTCCCATTCGTCCAAGGTCATTTTGCCCTAATCGCGGGGCGAAACGACTCGGGGCGAAGGGATATTGGGTTGACGGCACAGAAGCGTCAAGAATTATGCACAGAACTCGGAGTCGTTTGACAAAATTTCAATCCAAGCATACTGATATACAAATGAGCGAAGTGACCCAACGTTTCAAACTGATAAAGCGTTACTCATTTTATCACTGTAGCGATTCATTTTCACACAAAACCTTGTTCGTGAAGCTGTATCAGATGTCTGGGTGATAGCATCATTTTATTAAATAAATATATCCAGCAAAACGCAAAGAAATAAGCAAGGCGTATCACCAAACAATGGCTTAGGTTGTATTTACATTTGGGAAAACCCATGTGCTTTGAGTAGTCTCCCTTGATGTGCTGCCTTGATTCTGTTTCTGTTTTAACGTAATTAAACAGCTGATTTCTCCTTGTTTTTCACTCCCATTCCTGGAAACGTTTTGTTTTCAAAATGACAACATATTAAAATATTTCTTAATTCTCCCAGTATACTTTCCAGTATGTATTATTCTTTGGGTTTTTTAAACAAATTTCTTACCACTACCGGGTAAACTGTTTGGCATTTGCGGACATCCGACGTCATCGCCGTGTATGCATAGCTTGCCTAACTTAGTGTCAACTTTAGTTTGCACTGAATTCTGTTGCTGGGGGCAGGTTCAAAGTCTCGAAAATATCAAACCAACCCATGTACCTTTCCCACTCTTTTATATTATGCACCCCTGGGCTTATTCACTGGCCAGAAACCCTCATATTTTTATACTGTACCAATGACCCAGACTTAGCTGGTGCTAACTCTAACAAAACCAGGGCCAAACACAAATTTTGCCCCCCAATCCCCAAAATTTGCATCCAAAACAAAAAGAAATCATGTCCTAAAGGACCTCCATACTACGCCCCCACTGCGCATGCGCAGTGACACGGACGTCCCGAAATTGGCGCCAATTATCATTCTCTGTTTGGCCCTTCATCAGTCAACATCTCACTGATCTTTGTGCTTGTAAATCTCAGTTTAAAGGATGCCAGACACGTAATTTTTGGAGAAATGGTGATTCTAAGGAGGATTGAAGGAGGAGAGGAAAAAGAAGTGACAAAAAATAATCAGGGCTGTACTTAAAATTTTTTGTTGAAATTATGTTAAGTTGCCTATTTTCGAGGCATAGGCCTCTTGTTGTCATTCTTGCTAAATGTTGCACTGCTTATTCAGTGTTTCCTCTTCCCTAGCCTTCTAAAGTCCCCCCTTGCAATTCTCCCATGCTTTTGGCATATTTTTGAGAAAGTTCATTTCTAAAATTTCCCTGGGAGAGTTGCTTGGATACAGAATGTTTTCTGTTATTTTCCCCATAGTTACGTTTTCACCCATGGGTGTATAAACGTTGTGTTCTGCATCTTCCATCTGATGTTCTGCAGATTCTCCCCTGGGAGTCTCTGTTTTGCATCAGATAGAGTGTAATTTTGATGACTGATTCCGGGCCAGTTTTTGCAGTGCCTGGAGTCATGTTTTCTGGTGTTTTACACTGTTTGTTTACATTGGCAACAGCCTTTTTTGAGGGGGGCTGTTTGCCTTTGCTGTAGTTTATCTCACTATAAGATACATTTATATTATCCGTAAGTGTCTCATTAATTATTTAATATAAATTTAAAATTTTTGACCACACTTTGCCATCGGATCCATCGGGGCTCAACGTTACTTTTCAGCAACTTGGGCTTCGCTGAAAAAATATTTTTTCAAAATTATTTTGATTTGCAATTGTTTTTTCATTTATTAATGGATCATGTTATTATGTATCTTTGTGTCAGGTGTTTGTGCGAGTAACTAGGACTTGTTGTTGACTTTTCACAATGAAAGGATATTGTTCAAATTGTAATGGGAAGAAATCTTCCTCTGACTTTCATGATCATTGTATTAATTGTAGTCAGTGTTCTCGCACTAATCCCTGTCCTATATGTCAATATTGGGATGATAAACATTGGAAACGTGTGTCACGGTATGTTGTTTCTGGAGAAAGGGCTATGCCGGCTCTTTCTCTGCAAGGTCACTCTACTCTCTCAGTTTCTATTTCAGAGGAACAAGAACAGGGTGATGTTTCCATGTTATCTTCTACAAGTGTGCGTCCGTCGTCACAAATGAATTCAGAGCTAGCGGCAAAAGTGCTCATGGAGATTAGACAAATGTCGTCCGCAAGCTCGCCCGGTGTAGCGTCCATTCACCGAATGGTTCGGCAGCCGGGTTCGTCCGATGTGGTCCAGGAGGAAATTTTGGGTGATGCGAGCACTATAAACATACAAGGTGCACACCCAGTGACGGCGGATAGTAAGTGAGAACGGAGGAAGCCTTTGAGTCCGGTTCCTAGCTCGTCCAGGTCCAGCCGGGCCGCGAGCGAGAGAGGCCCCTCTCTCGTACAACAACATCTGGGACCAGATGTTGTGGTACAAAATGTGTCGCAAGCGGAGCATACGTCCGTCGCTCGGGACGCTCCGTTGTATAGGCAGTCCGCGGAGACTGCTAAGGCTTCTTCTCGTCAGCGCACACGACTGCACCTTGGCTGCATGACTGCCGATATTTTACCAGCTTCGCCGATCAAGGATTCTTCGGCGACCAGGTCACACCATCCGGCAGCCAGGGATTCGAGACCGATGGACTCCGGACGTTCGCATAGAAAAAGTATGCGGGAGCCATCTGATGCGGAGCTGCCCTCGGCGAAGCAGCGAAAGACTGCGCCTCCGCAGGTCTCGACGCCGGACATTCTTGTGCAGATAGCACAGCTTATCGCAGCATCCCAGCAGCCGACAGAAACGGTGTCGGATCGAGAATTATCCGACGGCGCTGGGTCGGTACGCTCCGCCGAAGCATCGGGGGCGGACGACCGGGAACATCATGAGGTCCGACCGGATGGTGAAAGGGATACGGATGATTTGGAGCTATCCCTTTCGGAACAACATAAAGCTGCCGTGGACTTCATCCGGCACTTTCTCCCTCAAGTTGTTCCGTCGGGCCAGACTGCTGCGGTTCCGGACAAGAGGATTATAGCGTCATTGGACTTTCAATTTTTTGAGCGGTTCAGGGACATCACTCCCGAGTTTCCGTCGCAGTCCAATAATGTTGCAAGAACATTTGAATTATTGAACGACGCTATATTTAAACTGGCTTCCAAGATGGGGAAAGCAGGTTTCTTGTCCGCCAATACTCTCAACCTGCCTTTCATTAATGCAAGGAATAAATTCGATACGGCAGGACAGGGTATCCCGAGAGTTCCTCTGCGTATGGACGACGAGGTGGAAGACTTAGAGCTATCATTACCGTCGTCGGCTTCTATTCCAACCGCTGTGTTGGAAACAGCTATTGCGTCTAACAGAGCCAATTTAGATGCCTTATCTTACGCAGATCACCTTACTAAGGCGTTATCACTGCGCCTTCAAGGGAAAGAGTTTCAGGATATACAATCCTCTTTAAGACTTCTTTCAAGGGCAGTAGCTTATTCCACGTGTAACTCCGCCCTTTCAGTGGCAAATCTGGAGTTGGTTAGACTTGACGCAGCCCTAGCTACATCCACACTTGTGGATTCTAAGGTGAAGAACTCTCTTAGAGTTGCTTCGGTCTCCGGAGATCTTCTCTTTGACGGCAAGCTTTCTGCTATTTACGATAAAATTACTAAGAAAGCTTCAGATTCTCTGTTGTTCAAATCTGCTTCTAAGAAGCCGGATACAGCAGACAAGAATAAGACAGGCACTTCTGGGTCTAATGCGCCCAAGAGAGGTTCCTATAGAGGTTCCGGTGCGTCCTCTTGGTCTTATTCGAGAGACCGTCAGAGTAGCGACTCTCGTTCGGGACGTCCTTCGGGCCGGGACAATCGGTCGGACGCCCCGAGGTCGACGGGGCGAGGTGCGGGTCGTGGAGGACTTGGTTTCTCCTACCGCAGGCCTCGCAGGTCCAGGAGGTGATGGCTCAAACCTCTATCGCGTACCGGTTGGCGGAAGGTTGTCGAGCTTTTCTCAAGAATGGGAGTAGATTACGGACGACCCTTGGGTGAGAGGAGTGACTTCGGAAGGTCTAAAGATATCCTTCAAACGAAAACCTCCATTGACTCGAAGTCCAAAGTGGACTCAACTTCCGTCAAATCCGCAGAAAAGAGACGCTCTGTTATCAGAGGTGCAGTCTCTTTTAATGAAGAACGCGGTAGAGGTCGTAGAAAACCAGGAAACTCCGGGATTCTACAGCCATCTGTTTCTGGTTCCGAAACCAGACGGCTCGTTCCGTCCAGTCATAGATCTGAGCTGGATAAACAAGCTGATCGTCGCTCCGAAATTTTGTATGGAGACGATTCGGTCGGTCAGAGCGAGTATTCGGGTGAACGATTATGCAACAAGCATAGATCTCAAAGATGCGTACTTTCACGTCATGGTACATCCGACATTCCGAAAGTATCTACGCTTCGCAGTCCTAGGAGTGGTGTATCAATTCCGGGCGATGTGCTTCGGATTGAATCTAGCACCCTGGGCTTTCACTCGGGTAATGAACTCGGTAATGATCTATTTCCGAGCTCATTCGTCTGCGGTAACGTCGGCCTACCTGGACGACATTCTTCAGAGGTACGGCAACGAGTTAACGCTTCAGAACGATGTTCAGAATCTACTTCTATTGCTCCGACGTCTCGGTTTTATAGTAAACGAGGAGAAGTCGGATCTGGTGCCGTCCAAGTCATTCACTCATCTGGGAATGAGCTTCGAGACGCACAACAATCTCGTTCGTCTGCCGTTAACCAGAGCGAAATTAGTCAGTTGTTACGCTCGCTATTGTCTGCACGCAGACAAAGTCACAGCGAGAGAATTTATGAGACTGATAGGTCTGTGCGGAGCCACTGCGGATCTCATTCCGATGGGGCGGTTACGCACACGTCCTCTTCAAATTTTCTTGACTCAGAATTGGAGTGTGAAAATTCATTCGCTCGACGAAGACGTTCTCTTGTCAGATCAAGTGAAACAAGAGATTCAGACTTGGGCAAACATTCAGTGGTTAACTCAGGGAGTTCCGCTGCAGTTGCCGGATCCGAGTTTTACCATTATGACGGATGCCAGTCAAACAGGTTGGGGTGCATCATTAATCCCAACGGATTCGAGATGCCAGGGTCTTGGGGATCCGCAATTCCTGTGCAAGCACATAAACATCAAGGGAATGATGTCAATCTGGCTTGCGTTACGTCACTGGATGGACATTATTCACAATGCTCATGTCCAAATCTTATCCGACAATACGACAGTAGTGGCGTATTTTCGGAATCAGGGAGGCACTCATTCAGTTCCGTTGTTCAATCTAACGGAAAGAATCCTTCTGTTTGCGCTAGAACATCACGTTCTTCTTTCGGTCCGTCACATACCGGGTCGTCTGAATGTGCTAGCAGACTCCCTTTCACGAAAGGGTCGCTTGTTGCCGTCGGAATGGACTCTCAACAAACAAGTATTCAATCAGATTTGCTACAAATGGGAACGGCCAATGATAGACTTATTTGCGACACATCTCAACAATCAGTTGCAGACGTATGTGTCTCCGTGTCCGGATCCAAGAGCATTTGCAGTAGACGCTCTGTCGATCCCTTGGGACGGAATGATAGGATATGCGTATCCTCCAGCGCCGTTAATTCAACAAGTATTGCTAAAGATAAAACAATCTCAATGCAAGATTCTGTTGGTAGCATCTCTGTCACCACAGAGACCGTGGATAAATCTACTCAGGTGTCTGTTGTGGGACCTACCGCAAAAGCTTCCTCCACGGGAGGATCTTCTTTCGCAGAGGAAATCGCGCCAACTCCATCACAACCCGCAACGTTTTTCCGTTGTGCGGTCCTTCTTGCATGGCAAGCACTTTACAGGACGAGCAGTGGACGCGATTTCTAACTGTAGGAGGACCTCCTCTTCGCTAAAGTATGCGGCTAAGTGGAAGGTTTTTCGTCGTTGGTGTAGGGATCATTCTGTAGATATATTCGATCCCTCTATACCAGACATTGCAAACTTTCTAGTATACTTGTTTGACGAAATCAAACTGCAGCCTGTTACTATTAAGGGTTATAGGTCTATGTTATCTGATACCTATGCACATCATGATAGTTTACAAATTGGATCTAATGTCTCTTTATCTAAGTTGGTTAGAAACTTTTCGATAAATAGACCCAGAACTCTTAGATTAATTCCTAAATGGAATTTAGCTTGGGTTCTTCTTAAATTGAAGGAAAAGCCATTTGAACCTCTTGGGACAGTAGATTTCAAATTCTTATCTTATAAGACAGCTTTTCTCTTAGCTTTCTCTTCTGCTAGAAGAGTCAGTGAGCTTCATGCACTGTCGGTGGATGATTCTCACTATCGTAGTGTCGGGAACACTATCACCTTCACTACTAATGTGGGTTTTTTAGCTAAGAATCAGGCTCCTAATAAATATCCGGAACCTATTGTTATTAAGGCTCTTCCATCTTCAGACGGGCGTAGGCCTTTACTCTGTCCTGTTAGAGCGTTACGTATCTATAAACAGAGATCTCAGTTTATCAGAAAGGGACGGAAACGTTTCTTTCTGTCTTTGATGCCTAATAGAAAGGACATTTCGGTCCATTCTATTGCTAGAAGGATTCAATTAACTATCCGTACTGCTTATGAGAGTTTATCTTCTTCTCAGCAGTCTGTGCTTAAGATTTCCACTCATGAAGTAAGAGCTCTTGCTACTTCTTGGGCTTATGCTAATAGTGTTGCTATTACAGATTTAATGAAGGCTGCTTATTGGTCTCAGCCATCCACATTCACGAATTTTTATCTCAGAAATATTGAGTCCATTTCTGGAGAACTGCATTGTTTAGGCCTGTTATCTGTTGCTCAGAATGTCGTCCACTAAACAGTTGCAACTATAGTTATGCAGGCTTTCTGTTCCGGCAGTGACTCCGTCCGGCTGCCCTCTTCGCTCTGGGCTATTTGACCCAGGGCAAGGGGAAGGGGGGGGGGGGGGTGTTCCCTTAGGTCACCTGCTTTATAGTGAAAAGCAAGGGAATGCCTCCTCCAAGTCAGTATTTCTGAGTCGCTTCCGGGATGGTTTTAAAGTGTAATATTAATGTTAAAATTCATTCATGTCTTATTTTTAAAGTGTAGCTCGGTGTGAAGCATTTGTATATGTCAAGTGTCAAACGGGCTTTAATATACAATACTCCGACACTTTTAAATGACTATAAAGAGTCTCAATTCTCTGGACTACTTTATTTATTGGCTTACTTTAAAAATAATTAGTATAAGGGATATACTGGATGTTAATAGAGAACATGAATGTTATTGTGCTCAATTATTAAGGGTAGTGTATCTTTCTAATTTAATATTAAATAAGAAAGATACATGTAAAGCCTAATACTCCTTTTCTCCTTAAGGGGTTACCTCTTTACTATATAGTTGAGCTTATTGGATTTTCCTCTATGTCCTAGGCCCTCCAGCCTGTTTACTATTCAGCTAAGTCTGGGTCATTGGTACAGTATAAAAATGTTAAAAAATTTATAGTAATTTATATATTTTTTATACTTACCAATGACCCAGACGGGGATGGCCCTCCCTGGAGTTGGGAACTCTTGCCTCCCCGCTGAGTACATAGCGCTGACCAGGCACTGCCAGTAAGAATGATAATTGGCGCCAATTTCGGGACGTCTGTGTCACTGTGCATGCGCAGTGGGGGCGTAGTATGGAGGTCCTTTAGGACATGATTTCTTTTTGTTTTGGATGCAAATTTTGGGGATTGGGGGGCAAAATTTGTGTTTGGCCCTGGTTTTGTTAGAGTTAGCACTAGCTAAGTCTGGGTCATTGGTAAGTATAAAAAATATATAAATTACTATAAATTTTTTAACATCCGTTCATTTTCGGTCTTTGAAACAATACGCATTTTTCATTTTTTAGTCCTCCATTTTTGTGCTACGTACGACGTTCATAGCAATAAAAAGGCCCAATGCGGGCCATTTTTGCCAATGCGGCGGTGCCTGAGAATCAATTGACTTTTTTTTGGGCCTAACGGCTTTATTGTTTAACCTTATCAGTCCACGCGAATCCATTCAAGATGGATACGCGAATCCACTTGGATTCACGCAGGACTGACTTGTGAGAATCTTTATGCGAATGGATTCGCGTCGGATTTTCACCCCTGCCTTTGTCCGCCTGTCTGTCCATCCGTCTGTCTGTCCGCCGTCCGTATCCATTTCTTTGCCATTCGATAACTTGAAAATATTGCTTGGATTGTCAAGTTACTTTATATTTGTTCAGTTTACTGATGTGCCAAGCTGTATAGTTTTTGGTGTAAATCTGATAATTTGATCCTGAGATATTAACTCTTTATCCTTCAAATTGAGAATTATTCCTATCCCTTTGGCATGAGATAACTTAAAAAATATCAATCCAATTGTCATGTTACGTTATATATATCTTCAGGTTACTGATGTTCCGAGGTGTATAGTTTTTGGTGTAAATCTGTTATTTTTGATCCCGAGATATTAACCCTTTATCCTTCAAATTGAAAATTCCTCCAATCCCTTTGGCATTCGATAACTTGAAAAATATTGCTTGGATGGTCAAGTTTCTTTATATATGTGTTCAGGTTACTGATGTGCTGAGCTGTATAGTTTTTGGTGTAAATCTGATAATTTGATCCTGAGATATTAACCCTTTATCCTTCAAATTGAAAATTCCTCCAACCGCTTTGGCATTCGATAACTTGAGAAAAATATTGCTTGGATTGTCTAGTTACTTTATATTTGTGATTAGGTTACTGATTTGCCGAGCTGTATAGTTTTTGGTGTAAATCTGATGATTTGATCCTGAGATATTAACCCTTTATCCTTCAAATTGAATATTCCTCCAATCCCTTTGGCATTTAATAACTTTAAAAATATTGCTTGGATTGTCAAGTTACTTTATATTTGTGTTCAGGTTACTGATGTGCCGAGCTGTATAGTTTTTGGTGTAAATCTGTTATTTTGATCCTGAGATATTAACCCTTTATCCTTCAAATTGAAAATTCCTCCAATCCCTTTGGCTTGAGATAACTCAAAAAATATCAATCCGATTGTCATGTTACTTCATATATTGTGTTCAGGATACTGTTGTGCCAAGCTGTATAGTTTTTGGTATAAATCTGATTATTCAATACTGAGATATTAACCCTTTACTCTTCAAATTGAAAATTCCTCCAATCCCTTTGGCATGAGATAACTCAAAAAATATCAATCCGATTGTCATGTTACTTCATATATGTGTTCAGGTTACTGATGTGCCGAGCTGTATAGTTTTTGGTGTAAATCTGATAATTTGATCCTGTGATATTAACCCTTTATCCTTCAAATTGAGAACTCCTCCAATCCATTTCTTCGGCATGCGATAACTCAAAAAAAATATTAATCCGATTATCAGGTTACTTTATATATGTATTCAGCTTACTGATGTGCTGTGCTGTATAGTTTTTAGCTCAACTTGACAAAGTCAAGCTGAGCTATTGCCATCACTTCTCGTCCGTCGGCGTACGTACGTACGTACGTTAGTACGTACATCCACAATTTCCTTTGGCACACTTCACAGGTCGCATTTATAATCAGATTATTTTGAAACTTGGTATGCTTGTTTGAGGTGACCTCTAGATGGGAGCTATCGATTTTCTTTAATTTCTGTCAAAAAATGTTGCCGCGGCCAACATTCTTAGAACTTAGTTTAGTCAAACCACAATATTTCCCTTTGGCACACCCTACAGGGCACATTTATGATTTGATTGCTTTGAAACCTGGTATGCTTATTTAGGGTGACCTCTAGATGGGAGCTATCGATTTTCTTCAATTTCCGGCAAAAAATGTTGCCACGGCCAACATTCGTAAAACTTGGTTTAGTCAGACCTCAATATTTCCCTTTGGCACACCCTACAGGGCACATTTATTATCAGATTGCTTTGAAACCTGGTATGCTTGTTTGGGGAGACCTCTAGATGGGAGCTATCGATTTTCTTCAATTTCTGTCAAAAAATGTTGCCGCGGCCAACGTTCTTAGAACTTAGTTTAGTCAGAAGACTCAATATTTCCCTTTGGCACACCCTACAGGGTACATTTATGATCGGATTGCTTTGAAACCTCGCATGCTTGTTTGGGGTGACCTCTAGATGGGAGCTATCGATTTTCTTCAATTTCTGTCAAAAAATGTTGCCGCGGCCAACGTTCTTAGAACTTAGTTTAGTCAAACCACAATATTTCCCTTTGGCACACCCTACAGGGCACATTTATGATTTGATTGCTTTGAAACCTGGTATGCTTATTTAGGGTGACCTCTAGATGGGAGCTATTGATTTTCTTCAATTTCTGGCAAAAAATGTTGCCACAGCCAACGTTCGTAGAACTTAGTTTAGTCAGACCTCAATATTTCCCTTTGGCACACTCGACAGGGCCCATTTATGATCAGATTGCTTTGAATCCTGGTATGCTTGTTTGGGGAGACCTCTAGATGGGAGCTAACGATTTTCTACAATTTCTGTCAAAAAATGTTCCCGCGGCCAACGTTCTTAGAACTTAGTTTAGTCAGAAGACTCAATATTTCCCTTTGGCACACCCTACAGGGTACATTTATGATCGGATTGCTTTGAAACCTGGTATGCTTATTTACGGTGACCTCTAGATGGGAGCTCTCGATTTTCTTCTATTTCCGTCAAAAAATGTTGCCACGGCCAACGTTCTTAGAATTTAGTCTAGTCAGACCACAATATTTCCCTTTTGTACACCCTACAGGGCACATTTATGATCGGATTGCTTTGAAACCTGGCATGCTTGTTTGGCGAGGCCTCTAGATGGGAGCTATCGATTTTCTTCGGTTTCTGTCAAAAAATGTTGCCACTGGCAAAAAAAATAACATTGGTACCAATGATCTTCAATTTTGCCATTTCATTTATAACTTACCAAGTTCAAGTTTGTCAAGTTGAGCTACAGTGTCATTGACACTTTCATTTATGTAAATCTAATAATTTGATCCGGAATTTAACCCTTTATATCCATCAAATTAGGAACTCCTCCAATCCATTTCTTCGGCATGCAATAACTCAAAAAATATTAATCCGATTATCAGGTTACTTTATATATGTATTCAGGTTACTGATGTGCTGTGCTGTATAGTTTTTTATGTAAATCTAATAATTTGATCCGGAGATATTAACCCTTTATATCCATCAAATTAGGAACTCCTCCAATCCATTTCTATATGTACCCATACCATGTATGATGTACATAATGTCGGCATCCGTGGTGGCCCTCCATCATACAGCTTTTTACTAGTTGCGCGTATGGGTACACATCTGACGATTTCATCGGCCTATTTTCCTTCTTTTTCAGCTGCTCCTGATGTGTCAACATTCCAGTATGATGAAACTTCAGGATATTACTTTGATCCATCAACTTCATTGTATTATGATGCCAACACCCAGGTATTCTGTGTTCTCATGTTTATATTTTGATCGATATTGGTATATTATGTTGCCAGTAGACCCCATATATTTTATGGAAATCTACGACACAAGAGACTTTCTCTCTGATCCTTTTCTTTTTGTTATCCCCCGCGAAAACTAAGTTTTACAGAAGATATCGAAATGGGTTCCGTCCGTCCATCCATCCATCCATCCATCCATCCGTCCATCCACTTTTTAGCTCTCCTTGACTAGAAGGCCATTTTCATCTTCTCAGTAACCACTGAGCCGTTGTGAACCAAACACAGCAGGAATGGTCTATGGGAGGTCCTCTACAAACTATCTTCATTTTATTCCTGTCGGATGAAAAACATGGCTTCCAGGGGCATTCTTTGATTCTGGTTGGTTGGGATTTTCAAAAATCTCCTCTGAAACCGCCAGGCCAAATGTCTTGAAACTTCACATAAATAATGACAGGGACCCCCTCTACCAACGATCCTCATTTAATGTTGATCGGGTTACAAACATGGCTGCAAATGCGGCTTACAGTTACTATAGAAACCCTATGAGAAATCACATTTTTAGCTCACCTGACTGCAAGTCAGTAGGGGCTATTGCCATTACTATTGTCCGGCGTTCGTCGTCTGTTAACTTTTTGCAAACTTGACATCTTCTTCACAACCACTAGGCCAAATTCAAACATATATTGCACAGACCATCTATGGAGTATACGCTTTCTATTTTGTTCAAATGAAGCAGCTGCCATATTCGGGCTCAAAAGCTAAAAAACCTTTAAAAATCTTCTCACGAACCACCAGAGGGAATGCCTTGATATTTGGTATGGAACATCCTTTGGTGTAGAAGATGAATGTTTGTTCAAGGGAAGTTGGTAGGTCAATATTTGGGCTTTCTGTGGGGCATATCCATTTTAGGCTCTGTCCAAAATTTCTATTTCAAGAACTAATAGGCCAATTTCAACCAAATTTGGCATGTAGTATAAGTGGGTCCTAAGTAATTGATTGATCCCCCCCCCCAATTTTCACAGCCCTGTGGCAACCCCAGGGGCTAAAAACAGAAAAAATTCAAAAGCCCATATATCCCAAACCAAAAGGAACAGAGAACTGTTATTAGCTCACCTGAGCGAAGATGTCGTCGTCTGGCGCAAACTTTACAAAACCAACTTCTCCGAAGAAACCACTGGCCCAATATTTTTCAAATGTTGGGTAAATGTTTATTACCTAATGTCAATTCAGATTTGTTCAAATGAAGTTGCCCCTCCTCCTGGGTGGGGCCACGACCCCAAGGGGCACGAAAATCTTTGAAAATCTTTTTCTCATGAACCAGCAGTAGCAGGGAGAGACTTGATATTTGGTATGCAGCTTCCTTTTGAGGTATAGACTCAAGTTTGTTCAAGAAAAGTTTGAGGGGCAATATTTGGCGACTTTATGGGAGGGGCTAGAATTTTGGCCACGCCTAAAATTTCTATTTTCTGAACCGTAGGTCGATTTGAACCAAATTTGATATGAGATGATAATGGGTCATAAGTAGTTGATTGATGCGAAGAAAAAAATTTTCTCATTGCCCCGTGGGAACCTCAGGAGCTATAAATAGGAAAAAACCTTAAAACTGCCATATCTCCAAAACTGCACGGCACAGTGATTCTTATTTTGTATAAAGTAGAATAGAATGGTGCTGAGTCAGCACTTTTTAACACTGCAAGCAATCTTCAAATCGGCCCCTGGATTCATATTTGGGCTCACTATAGAAGCCCAAATTCGAACTTAGTGCATTTCAGGCAAATTTCTTCAAAAATCTTCTCCAGATCCAGCAGGCAGAATCTTTTGATATTGGTATGCAGCATTGTGGGGTGGATCTTATTCAAGTTTGTTCAAATCGGCTCCCTAGATTCATATTTGGGCTCACTATAGAAGCTCGAATTCAAACTTAGTGCATTTCAGGCAAATTTCTTAAAAAATCTTCTTCTCCAGATCCAGCAGGCAGAATCTTTTCATATTTGGTATGCAACATTGTGGGGTGGATCTGGGATCTGATTCAAATTTGTTCAAATCGGCTCCCTAGATTCATATTTGGGTTCACTATAGAAGCTTGAATTCGAACTTAGTGCATTTCAGGCAAATTTCTTCAAAAATCTTCTTCTCCAGATCCAGCAGGCAGAATCTTTTCATATTTCGTATGCAACATTGTGGGGTGGATCTGATTCAAGTTTGTTCAAATCGGCTCCCCTGGATTCATATTTGGGCTCACTATAGAAGCCCGAATTAGAACTTAGTGCATTTCAGGCAAATTTCTTTGAAAATCTTCTCCAGATCTAGCAGTCAGAATCTTTTGATATTTGGTATGCAACATTGTGGGGTGGATCTGATTCAAGTTTATTCAAATCGGCCCCCTGGGTTTATATTTGGGCTCAGTATAGGAGCCCAAATTTGAACTTAGTGCATTTCAGGCAAATTTCTTTGAAAATCTTCTTCTCAAGATCCAGCAGGCAGAATCTTTTGATATTGTGTGTGCAACATGCTTAGTGGGGTGAGATTCAAGTTTGTTCAAGCCAAGTCCCTGGGTTCATATTTGGGCTCACTGTGAAAGCCCGAATTATAAGTTAGTTCAAAATGAGGAATTTTCTTTAAAAATCTTCTTCTTCAGATCCAGCAGTCGGAATGTTTTGATATTTGGTATGCAGCATCCTTAGGGGGTGAGATTCAAGTTTGTTCAAGCCATGTCCCTAGGTCCATATTTGGACTCATTGTGGGAGCTCGAATTGTAACTTAGTTCAAAATGAGGAATTTTCTTTAAAAATCTTCTTCTTCAGATCCAGCAGTCGGAATGTTTTGATATTTGGTGTGCAGCATCCTTAGGGGGGTGAGATTCAAGTTTGTTAAAGCCAAGTCCCTGAGTTCATATATGGGCTCCCTGTGGGAGCCTGAATTATAACTCAGTTCAATATAAGGAATATTCTTTAAAAATCTTTTTTTTTAGTTCCACTGGTCAGAATCTTTGGATATTTGGTATAATCTTTTCTTAGGAGGAGCAGATGCAACTTGTTGAAATCAATTCTCTGGGTTGATATTTAGGCTACCATGTCAGGTGAGCGCCCTCAGGCCCCTTGGGGCCTCTTGTTTGGTATGTAGCATCCTTAGGACCGGAAGAAGGGATTAGTTGAAAAAAAATTGCCACCAGTTCAATCAGGGTGCCCGGTAGAGGGTATTGAAAAAATGATGAGTCAGCATTTTTGCAGTAGTTTATCCTGGAGGAAAAGTTTCTTTCATTTGGAACCTTGATTGACATCTAGAATAACATATTGTTCTTAAAATAACAAAATTTCTGCTGGGGAACATTCTAATCTTGTTATTTTAATCAGAAAATTTGTGGTCTTGAGTTTGTTTTCCAAAGATTTTATTTCATGTTAAATGAACACTTTCAATGCTGGAAACCTTTATTTGATTCCTGTATGAATGTCTTTAATTTAACCCTCTCAAGACTGCAATGTAGGTTCCAAAGATTTTATTGATGCCAAGAACAAACAAACCGCTTCAATGCTGTGTATGTTTTTTTCTGGTTCCTTGGAAAAAAATTGATCTGATTCCTGTATGAATATCTCTAATTTAACCCCCTCATGACTTCAGTGTGCTTTTCCAAAGATTTTATTTCATGATGAACTCTTTCACTGCTGTGCAAATATATATATATGTTTTTTTCTGGTTTCTTGGAAACATTTATCTGATTCCTGTATGAATGTCTTTAATTTAACCCTCTCAAGACTGCAATGTAGGTTCCAAAGATTTTATTGATGCCAAGAACAAACAAACCGCTTCAATGCTGTGTGTTTTTTTCTGGTTCCTTGGAAAAAAAATTGATCTGATTCCTGTATGAATATCTCTAATTTAACCCTCTCATGACTTCAGTGTGCTTTTCCAAAGATTTTATTTCATGATGAACTCTTTCACTGCTGTGCAACTATATATATATGTTTTTTTCTGTTTTTTTTGGAAACATTTATCTGATTCCTGAATGCATATCTTTAATTTAACTCTCTCAAGACTGCAATGTAGGTTCCAAAATTTTTATTGATGCCATGATCAAACACTTTTAGTGCTATGGAGATTTATGTTTTTTCTGGTTCCTTGGAAAAAATTGATCTAATTTCTGTATGAATATCCTTAATTTAACCCTCTCACGACTTAGTGTGTTTTCCAAAGTTTTTATTTTATGTTGAACCCTTTCAAAACTGTGCAAATATATATGTTTTTTTTCTAGTTTCTTGGAAACATTTATCTGATTCCTGTATGGATGTCTTTAACCCTCCCAAGACTTCACAATGGCTTTCAAAGATTTTTATTGATGCCTTGTTCGAACTTTTTCGATGCTGTGCACATATATATTTTTTTCCTGTTTCTTGGAAAACCTTTCTCTAATTCCTGTATGAATCGCTTTAATTTAACCCTCCCAAGCCTTCAATGTGGGTTCCAAAGATTTTATTTCATGTAATACCATTAATGAAAACCTATTTCTGATTTCTTTAAAATATTTTACCCCCCTCCAAAATAAGCCTCCATAACTTCTCTTTCTGTTTTGTTTATTAGCTGAACTTTGGCGAAGCCAAATTTGAGCTTATGCCATGTCCAGTCGTCCGTCTGTCCGTCGGTTTGTCTGTCCATCAACAATTCAATACGACTCGGGCTAGAGGCCGTATTTATAAACCGATCTTTATGAAACTTCTTGGGTACTTTTGGTATCACTGTGGGACGATAACGAGTGTTTTTGGATCCGGTCCGAAATTCAAGATGGCCGATGGCAGCCATTTTGTACAAAATTAGGTGCAATCAGATTTTTGCACAGAACTTCCATATGAAAGCGCTGATTTGAATAATTTTTTGTGTGAATGTTTAGTACCATGGGATACATCACATATAATACGGGTTTTTTTCTCGTGCAGAAATTATGCAAATTAGATGAACTTTGAGTTTTGAAGTGCTACACTTACACACAGAAAGTACACATGTCAATACGGCTCGGGCTAGAGTCTGTATTTATGAACCGATCTTCACGAAACATCTTGGGTACCTTTGTTATCACCTTGGGACGAGAACGAGTGTTTCTGGGAGCGATCCAAAATTCAAGATGGCTGCCAGCGGCCATTTTGTACCGAAATTAAGTCTGATCAGTTTTTAGCTCAACTTGACAAAGTCAAGATAAGCTATTGCCATCACTTCTCGTCCGTCAGCGTACGTACGTACGTTAGTATGTTAGTACGTTAGTACGTACGTCCGTCCACAATTTCCTTTGGCACACCTCACAGGTTGCATTTATGATCAGATTACTTTGAAACTTGGTATGCTTGTTTTGGGTGACCTCTAGATGGGAGCTACCGATTTTCTGCAATTTCCGTCAAAAAATGTTGCCGCGGCCAACGTTCTTAGAACTTAGTTGAGTCAGACCACAATATTTCCCTTTGGCACACCCTACAGGGCACATTTATGATTGGATTGCTTTGAAATCTGGTATGCTTGTTTAGGGTGACCTCTAGATGAGAGCTATCGATTTTCTTCCATTTCTGTCAAAAAATGTTGCCATGGCCAACGTTCATAGAACTTAGTTTAGTCAGACCTCAATATTTCCCTTTGGCACACCCTACAGGGCAAATTTATGATCGTATTGCTTTGAAACCTGGTGTGCTTGTTTGGGGAGACCTCTAGATGGGAGCTATCGATTTTCTTCAATTTCCGTCAAAAAATGTTGCCGCGGCCAACGTTCTTAGAACTTAGTTTAGTCAGAAGACCTCAATATTTCCCTTTGACACACCCTACAGGGCACATTTATGATCGGATTGCTTTAAAACCTGGTATGCTTGTTTGGGGTGACCTCTAGATGGGAGCTATCGATTTCTTCCATTTCCATCAAACAATGTTGCCGCGGTCGACATTCTTAGAACTTAGTTTAGTCAGACCACAATATTCCCCTGTGGCACACCCTACAGGGCACATTTATGATCGGATTGCTTTGAAACCTGGTATGCTTGTTTGCGGTGACCTCTAGATGGGAGCTATCGATTTTTCCCATTTCAGTCGAAAAATGTTGCCGCAGCCAACGTCCTTAGAATTTAGTTTAGTCAGAAGTCCTCAATATTTCCCTTTGCCACACCCTACAGGACACATTTATAATCGAATTGCTTTGAAACCTGGCATGCTTGTTTGAGGTGACCTCTAGATGGGAGCTATCGATTTTCTTCCATTTCTGTCAAAAAATGTTGCCACGGCCAACATTCTTAGAACTTAGTTTAGTCAGACCTCAATATTTCTCTTTGGGACACCGTACAGGGCACATCATTTATGATCGGATTGCTTTGAATCCTAGCATGCTTGTTTGGGATGACCTCTACATGGGAGCAATCAATTTTCTTCAATTTTCCTCAAAAAATATTGCCACAGCCAACGTTCTTAGAAGTTAGTTTAGTGAGATCTAAATATTTCCCTTTGGCACATCCAACAGGGCACATTTATGATTGGATTGCTTTGAAACCAGGCATGCTTGTTTGGGGTGACCTCTAGATGGGAGCTATCGATTTTCTCCCATTTCTGTATGTCAAAAAATGTTGCCGCTGGCAACAATCTTTGAACTTAGTTTAGTCAGGCATCAATATATTCCTTTGGCATGCCCTACAGGCACATTTATGATCAAATCAGTTTGAAACTTGTATGCTTGTTTGGGGTTGCCTCTAGATGGGAGATATCGATTTTCTTTGATTTCCATTAAAAAATGTTGCCACTGGCAATGACCTTCGATGAACTTTATAAAAACTTAGTGCAGTTAAACATCAATATTTCCCTTTGACACACCCTGCAGGGCACATTTATGATTGGATCGATTGCAAACTTTGTGTGTTTGTGTGGAGTGACATCTATGTGGGAGCTGTCAATTTTCTTCCATTTCTGTCAAAAAATGTTGCCGCTGACCTTTGAAGTTAGTTTAGTCAGACCTCAATATTTTCCTTTAACACACCCTTCAGGGCACATTTATGATCGGATCACTTTGAAACTTGGTATGTGTGTTCGGGGTGACCTCTAGATGTGAGCGATTGCTTTTTTTCATTTCCAAAAAAAATTATTGTCGTTGTCATCAGCCTTTGAACTTATTGCATTTGTGCATCAACTTATCCCTTTTGCACTCTCTGCAGGGTATATTTATTAGCTCAACTTGACAAAGTCAAACTGAGCTATTGCCATCACTTCTTGTCCGTCGGCGTACGTACGTACGTACGTACGTACAGAAGTACGTACGTACATACGTCCAGAATTTCCTTTGGCACACCTCACATGTCGCATTTATGATCAGATAACTTTGACACTTGGTATGTTTGTTTGGGGTGACCTCTAGATGGGAGCTATCGTTTTTCTTCAATTTCCGTCAAAAAATGTTGCCGCTGCCAACATTCTTAGAACTTAGTTTAGTCAGTCCACAATATTTCCCTTTGGCACACCCTACAGGGCACATTTATGATTGGATTGCTTTGAAACCTGGTATGCTTGTTTAGGGTGACCTCTAGACGGAAGCTATCGATTTTCTTCCATTTCCATCAAAAAATGTTGCTGCGGCCAACGTTCTTAGAACTTGGTTTAGTCAGACCTCAATATTTCCCTTTGGCACACCCTGTAGGCCACATTTATGATTGGATTGCTTTGAAACCTGGTATGCTTGTTTGGGGTTACCTCTAGATTGGAGCTATCGATTTTCTTCGATTTCTGTCAAAAAATGTTGCCACTGGCAATGACCTTCAATGAACTTAGTAAAAACTTAGTGCAGTTAAGCATCAATATTTCCCTTTGACACACCCTGCAGGGCACATTTATGATTGGATCACTTGCAAACTTGGTAAGATTGTGTGGTTGGTATGACATCTATATGGGAGCTGTCAATTTTCTTCCATTTCTGTCAAAAAATGTTGCCGCTGACCTTTGTACTTAGTCAGATCTCAATATTTCCCTTTAACACGGCCTTCAGGGCACATTTATGATCGGATCACTTTGAAACTTGGTATGTGTGTTCTGTGTGACCTCTAGATGTGAGCTATTGCTTTTTTTCATTTCCATAAAAATTTATTGTCGTTATCACCAACCTTTGAACTTACTGCATTTGTGCATCAACTTATCCCTTTTGCACTCTCTGCAAGGTATATGAATTTCCATAAAAAAACTCCCCAAAACCCATTGCCACAAACAATGACCTTCTACTTAGTGCATTTGTTCATTAACATCTTCCTTTGGCATGCCTCAGAGGGCACATTCATTATCAGGTTGTTTTGAAACTTTGTATGCTTATGCAGGGTGACAAAGATAGGAGCTATTGATTTTCTTTTCATTTCCATCAAAAACTGTTGCTGTTAGCAACAATCTTTGAATTTATTGCATTTGTGTATCAACATTCTTTGACATGGCCTGCAGGCCACATTTATCATAGGATTGTTTTTGAACTTGGTGTGCTCATTAGGCAAGACTTTTACGTAAAAGCTATTGATTAGCATTCATTTCTGTGAAAAAAGTTGCCATTTACAATAACCTGAGCATACTGCATTTGTGTATCAACATTCTTCCTTTAGCCAGTCTTACAGTTTACATTTAAAAATGCATTGATTACTCTGACGTTGTGCTCACACAATGCTGTTATGTTGAAATTTCATCAAATAACATTGGTACCAATGATCATCAATTTTGCCATTTCATTTATAACTTACCAAGTTCAAGTTTGTCAAGTTGAGCTACAGTGTCATTGACACTTTCATTTGATTCTTATTGGTGGATTTTGAGAAATCTTCTACTCTGAAAGCACAGTGCCAAATGTTTTGAAACTTTAAATGGTTGATGACTGAGACACCCTCTACCAAGGATCCTCATTTTATGTCGATCGGGTTGCAAACATGGCTGCAATTGTGGCTTATAGTTACTATAGAAACCCTATGGGAAATCACATTTTTATCTCCTTTTTGGAACTAATGAGCTGATGTGAACCAAACCTGACAGGGATAGTCTATGGCAGGTTCTCTACAAACACTCCTCATTTTGTTACTGTGCGTCGAAAAAAATCTGTCTCTCAAACCACAACGCCAAATGTTTTGAAACTTTGTATGGTTGATGACTGGGACACCCTCTACTAACGATCCTCATTTAATGTTGAATGGGTTGCAAACATGGTCAGCTTATAGTTACTAATGAAACCCTATGGGAAATTGCATTTTCATCTTCTCTGGAACTACTGAGCTGACGTGAACCAAGCTTTGCAGGAATGGTCTATAGGAGGCCCTCTACAAAAGAATCCTCTTTTTGTTCCCATTGGTTGGAAAATATGGCCACCAGAGACATTATCTGATTCTGATTGATTGATTTTGCAAAAATCTTCCCTTCTGAAACTACAAAGTCAAATGTTTTGAAACTTCACATGATTGAGGACTGGGACACCTTCTACCAATGATCCGCTTGTAAAGTTGATGTAATGTTGCAAACATGGCCACAATTGCAGCTCATAGTTACCATGGAAAGCCTATGGGAAATCACATTTTTAGCTCACCTGGCCCAAAAGGCCATGTGAGCTTTTTTCATCACTTGGCGTCCGTAAACTTTTCACATTTTCATCTTCTTCTCTGCAACCGCTGAGCCGGTATGAAACAAACTTGGCAGGAATGGTCTATGGGAGGTCCTCTACAAACGATCCTCATTTTGTTTCTGTCGGATGAAAAACATGGCTTCCAGAGGCATTCTTTGATTCTGGTTGGTGGATTTTCAAAAATCTTCTCCTCTGAAACTGCCAGTCCAAATGTTTTGAAACTTCACATAAATGATGACTGGGACCCCCTCTACCAACGATCCTCATTTAATGTTGATTGGGTCATAAACATGGCCACAATTACGGCTTATAGTTACTGTAGAAACCCTATGGGAAATCACATTTTCCTCTTCTCTGGAAAAACCGAGGCGACGTGAAAACAAACCTGGCAGGGATAGCCTATGGAAGGTCCTCTACAAACGATCCTCATTTTGTTCCCGTGGGTTGACAAACATGGCCGTCCGAGGCATTCTTTTATTCTGATAGGTGGGTTTTCAAAAATATTGTCCTCTGAAACTTCGAGGCCAACTGTTTTGATACTTCACATTAGTGATGACTGGGACCCTCTCTACCATCGATCCTCATTTAATGTTGATCGGGTTGTAAACATGGCCACAATTGCGGCTTATAGTTACTGTAGAAACTCTATGGGAAATCACATTTTCATCTTCTCTGAAACTACTGAGCCGACGTGAACCAAACTTCACAGGAATGGTCTTTAAAAGATTGGAAATATGTGGCCAGCAGAGGCTATATTCTAATGCTTAACCCAATGCCTCTCCTGTCTGCATGAAGATTTGTACTGTTAGCAAACTACTTGTTTTTTGAGAATCTGGTAAGGGTTGGTTCCAGTTTTCTCCACTGAGAACTGGAAAAAAAAACCCAAAAATATTGTGTATACAGTACAAGTCAAAATAAGCTGTAGCATTACTGCAATAAACTAAGTAAACTGCTGCTCATGCCCTGACAAGATCAGAATCTGAAATTTTCTGGAAAGCTATCAGTGAGAGCTTTCCAGAAAATGATGTCCGCTTCTGGTCTTATCAATGTAGGAAGAGAACAGAGATACATAGTTTATAGGATTATCCTACAACTTATTTTGACTTTACTGTAAACCATTGCAACTGTACATGGATCCTGACGCATGCATCATTAGTCTCATGTTACTTATCAGAAAATACTGATTGTTGACAAGTGTTTGGAAAACCATGGAAAGTTTTTGTTTATATTCTCTTGCAATCATGTCAGCTCATCCAAAGCTATTTTGAAAAGAGAATACTGTCTGAAAAAAGTTGTAATTTTCAAAAAATATTTAACCTTCTTTTACTGATTTTTTTGTTGAAAACAGAATTCATAATTGTGTGCTTTTTTAAGAAAATCTTCTTTGAAACTACAAGGCCAAATGGTTTGAAAACTTAGTGTGACTGATGACTGTAACCTCCCTTACCAATTATCCTCATTTTAATCTTCAGTCGGGTTGCAATTATGGCTGCAATTGTGGCTTATAGTTACTATAGAAACCCTATAGGAAATCACATTTACATCATCTTCACTGAAAGTACTGAGCCAATGTGAACCAGACTTGGCAGGCATTGTCAATGAGAGGTTCTCTACAACTGTTACTCATTTTATTCCTGTTGGGTGAAAAAACGTGGCCGCCAGAAGCATTGTTTGATTCTGATTGGTCAGTATTGAAAACTCGTCTCCTCTGAAACCACAGGGCCAGATGTTTTGAAACTTTGCATGGTTGATAACTGGGACACCCTCCACCAACGTTCCTCATTTTAATGTTGATCGTATTGCAAACCTGGCCACAATTGCAGTTTATAGTTACTATGGAAAAAATCTATGGGAAATCTTATTTTCATCTTCTCTCTGGAACTATTGAGCTGACTTGAACCAAAACTTGGCAGGAATGGTCTATAGGAGGCCCTCTACAAACGATCTTCTTTTTGTTACCGTTGGTGGGAAAATATGGCCACCAGAGACATTCTATGATTCTGTTTGATGGATTCATATGTTTTGAAACTTCACGTGACTGAAGACTGGGACACCTTCTACCAATGATCCTCATGTAATGTTAATGTAATGTTGCAAAAATGGCCACAATTGCAGCTCATAGTTACCATGGAAAGCCTATGGGAAATCACATTTTTATTATATGTAGTTCCAGGTGAGCGATTACAGGCTCTGTAGAGCCTCTAGTTAGCTCATCTAACACAAAGTCAAGATGAGCTCATCTCATCGCTCTCCGTCCGTCGTCCATCATCACCATTTTGGACAAAATGCTCCAAAATATTTGAGAAATCTCATGAACCAGTGGGTACAGTGACTTGATATTTGTTATGGAGCTTGCTTTGAGTTGTAGAATCAAGTTTCTACTAACAAATGGAAGGGGTAAGATTTTTGGCCCCACCCCAAATTTCTATTTTCTGAACCGATGGTCCGATTTGAACCAAATTGGTATGTGGTATTATTGAGTCATAAGTACTTGACTCGTGCAAAAAAAAAATGTGGGGTGGTGGGGGGGGGGGGGGGGGGGGGGGGGATCAGATTCAATTTTGTTCAATTTAAGTGCCCGGGTTAATATTTGTGCTCCATATGGGAGCCTGAAATTTAAAGTAGTACAATATGAGGGAATTTCTTCAAAAATCTTCTTCTTCAGATCCACTAGTCAGAATTCTTTCATATTTGGTTTGCATCATCTCTAAGGGTGGGGGGGGGGGCATATTCAAGTTTGTTCAAATCGGACCCGTAGGTTAATATTTGGGCTCGCTATGGTAGCCCAAATTTTAACTTAGTGCATGCTATTTGAAGAAATTTCTTTAAAATTTTTCTTCTTCAGATCCAACGGTCAGAGTGCTTTCATATTCGGTACACAACATCTCTAGGGAGGTCAGATTTAACTATGTTCAAATCAAGTGCCTGGGTTCATATTTGGGCTCTTTGTGGGATCCCAAATTGGCCATGTAGCTGAAGAATTAGAAATTTTGTATTTAGAACTCTCTAGAGGTGTGTAACTAAGATTAATCCACATAGGTTGTATCAAGGGGCTTCATAGGGGAGCTCTAAATTTTACATTATGATCAACTGAAGAAAAGGCATGATGCTCAGATTATTTTTGTCACTCCTGAGGGACTCAAGAATTGACAATGTATCCTTTTGAGATGGATTGCTTAATGTAGACTCATTCTTGGACTCTGTTTATATTGTGTTCTGTTCAAGGTGAGCACTTCAAACACCGTGGGGTCTCTTGTTATACGTAGTTCCAGGTGAGCGATTACAGGCTCTTTAGAGCCTCTAGTTTTGTGAATGCGATAACTTGAACGAATATTATTGGATTTTGATGAAACTTGGTACGGGCACTCACTATGAGAATATCTCAAATGAGTTAATTTTGTTCATTTTTGGCTCAACTTGACAACGTCAAGTATTATCTATCTGGATGGGTTGTAATCCATCGTCCATCTGTACATGTGTACTTCTGTCCGTCCATCCACAATTCCTTTAGCACACCCTACATAGAGGCCACAGCTCTCAACCGATCAGTTTCAGATTTCATATGTGGCTTTGGGGAAATGTCAAGATGGGAGCTATCAATTTTTTTAGCTCACCTGACTGAAACTTAACTATTCTGATCACTTTTTGTCCGGCGTGAAGGTGGTGTTTGGGTCTTTTTCTCCCAAACCACTGGCCACATTTTAATGAAATTTCACATGAGAAGTTGTTAAATAGGGGCATTTGGGTTTTTCTTCAAATTGGGTTTCTGCTCATTTTAGGGAGGGAGTGGGGCCAAAATGCCCCAATTTTTTTCAAAATCTTCTCATGAATCGGCTGTAGCCGAGACTTGATATTTGGTATACAGCTTCCTTTTGAGGTGTATACTCAAGTTTGTTCAAGAGAAGTTCGAGGGTCAATATTTGTCATTTTGGGATGGGTAAGAATTTTTGCCCCACCCAAAATTTCTATTTTCCAAACTGAGAGGCCGATTTGAACCAAATTTGATATGAAGTATTAGTGGGTCATAAGTACTTGATTTTTGTCAACAATTTTTTTTCAAAATGACCCATCAGAACCACAACCATTTGGGTGAAGCTTCCTAAGGAAAAAATGAATGGAATTGTCCAAAAAAATTGCTATTTGTTTTATCATAGGGTACTTTTTCGGGACTTTGAAAAAATGCTGAGTCAGCATTTTTAACACTGTGGGTAATGGGAAAAACATTTAAGACCTTTCTTCTCCCAAACCACTGTTCCAAAAGCTTTCATTTTTAGCTCAACTTTGGCGAAGCCAAATTTGAGCTTATGCCTTGGCCAGTCGTCCGTCTGTCCGTCAACAATTCAATACGGCTTGGGCTAGAGGCCTTATTTATGAACCGATCTTTACGAAACTTCTTTGTTACGTTTGTTATGACCGTGGGGCGAGAACGAGTGTTTCAAGTTGGCCGCTGGCGGCCATTTTAGACTAAAATTAGGTGCAATCAGATTTTTGCGCAGAACTTCCATATGAAAGCGGTGATTTGAATTATTTTTTGTATGAATGTTTAGTACCATGGGATACATCACATATAATACAGGTTTTTTTCTCGTGCGTAAATTATGCAAATTAGACTAACTTTGATGTATTTAGTGTTACTTTCAGCACTGTAAGTGCAAATGCCAATACAGCTCGGGCTAGAGGCCGTATTTATGAACCGATCTTTACGAAACTTCTTAGGTACCTTTGGTATCACCGTGGGATGAGAACGAGTGTTTTGGGGTCTGGTCCAAAATTCAAGATGGCCACCAGCAGCCATTTTGTACAAAATTAGGTGCAATCAGATTTTTGCACAGAACTTCCGTATGAAAGCGTTGATTTGAATAGTTTTGTGTGTGAATGTTTAGTACCATGGGATACATCACATATAATACGGGTTTTTTTCTCGTGCAGAAATTATGCAAATTAGATGAACTTTGGTTTTTTCAGTGCTACTTACACACAGTAAGTACCACATATCAATACGGCTCGGGCTAGAGTCCGTATTTATGAACCGATTTTCACGAAACGTCTTGGGAACCTTTGTTATCACCTTGGGACGAGAACGAGTGTTTCTGGGTGCGGTCCAAAATTCAAGATGGCTGCCAGTGGCCATTTTGTACCAAAATTAGGTCTAATCAGTTTTTGTACTCATCTTCTGTACGACTCGGGCTAGAGACCGTATTTATGAACCGATCTTTACGTGTGGTCCAAAATTCAAGATGGCCACCAGCAGCCATTTTGTACCACAATTAGTGCAATCAGTCTTCTGTACAGAACTTTTGTATGAAAGTTCTGATTTGAATAAATTTTTGTAAGAATTTTTTGTAAAATGGAATACATCACATTTTGTACAGGTTTTTTTCTTGTGCAGAAAGTATGCAAATTAGATGAACATTGATTTATTCGGTGCTACTTATACACTGTAAGTACACATGTCAATTCGGCTCGGGCTAGAGTCTGTATATATGTACTGATCTTCACGAAACGTCTTGGGTACCTTTGTTATCACCTTGGGACGAGAACGAGTGTTTCTGTGTGCAGTCCAAAATTCAAGATGGCTGCCAGTGGCCATTTTGTACCGAAATTAGGTCCAATCAGTTTTTAGCTCAACTTTGGCAAAGCCAAATTTGAGCTTATGCCATGGCCAGTTGTCCGTCTGTCCGTCAACAATTCAATACGGCTTGGGCTAGAGGCCGTATTTATGAACCGATCTTTACGAAACTTCTTGGGTACCTTTGTTATGACTGTGGGACGAGAATGAGTGTTTTTGGGTCCGATCCGAAATTCAAGTTGGATGCCAGCCGTCATTTTGTACCGATGATGCAGAAATCTGTTTTTTTGTGGACAACTTCCATATGAAAGCGCTGATTTGAATAATTTTTTGTATGAATGTTTAGTACCATGGGATGCATCACATATAATACGGGGTTTTTTCTCGTACGTAAATTATGCAAATTAGACTAACTTTGATGTATTTAGTGTTACTTTCAGCACTGTCAGTGCAAATGCCAATACGGCTCGGGCTAGAGGCCGTATTTATAAACCGATCTTTATGAAACTTCTTGGGACCCTTTGGTATCACTGTGGGACGAGAACGAGTGTTTTTGGGTGCGGTCCAAAATTCAAGATGGCCGATGGCAGCCATTTTGTTCAAAATTAGGTGCAATCAGATTTTTGCACGGAACTTCCATATGAAAGTGCTGACTTGAATAATTTTTTGTGTGAATGTTTAGTACCATGGGATACATCACATATAATACGGGTTTTTTTTAGTGCTACTTACACACAGTAAGTGCACATGTCAATACGGCTCGGGCTGGAGGCTGTATTTATCAAACGATCTTCACGAAACTTCTTGGGTACTTCTGTTATCACCTTGGGATGAGAACGAGTGTTTCTGAATGCGGTCCAAAATTCAAGATGGCTGCCAGTGGCCATTTCGTTCCGAAATTAGGTCTAATCAGTTTTTTGTACACAACTTCTAATCGGCTCAGGCCAGAGGCCGTATTTATCAATCGATCTTTACGAAACGTCTTGGGTACCTTTGTTATCACCGTGGGATGAGAACGAGTGTTTTGGGGTGTGGTCTGAAATTCAACATGGCCACCAGCAGCCATTTTGTACCAAAATTAGTGCAATCAGTCTTTTGTACAGAACTTCTGTATGAAAGTTCTGATTTGAATAATTTTTTGTATGAATGTTTAGTAAAATGGAATACATCACATATAGTGCGGGGTTTTTTCTAGTGCAGAAATTAGGCAAATTATATGAATTTTGATTTATTTAGTGCTACTTATACACTGTAAGTGCACATGTCTATACGGCTCGGGCTAGAGGCTGTATTTATCAACTGATCTTCACGAAACTTCTTGGATACCTTTGTTATCACCTTTTGATGAGAACGAGTGTAGGTTGACTTCATATAATGTCTAGATGCAAACGTCCCCATTTGGAATCGATTGGGCAACTGTGACGACTACAGGGGCCCGAAGCCCGAAAACCTTTTGAACAGTCTACAGGTCATAATTATGAAGGGATTTCATTGTAGCTTGGTAGGATGACTCTAAATAATGTCTAGATGAGAACATCCCCTTTTGGTCGCGATCATTCAGCCTTGATGGCTGCCTGAGCCCAAAAACCTTTAGCATAGTCTATAGGTCGTATTTATTGAAGGATTTCATTGTAACTTGTTAGGTTGACTCCATATAATGCCTAGATGATGACATCCCCTTTTGGTCGGGATTGGCCAACTGGAATGGCTACAGGTGCCTGAAGCCCGAAAATCTTGAGCACAGTCTACAGGTCATATTTATGAAGGGATTTCATTGTAACTTCGTAGGATCACTCCAGATGATATCCAGATGAGAATGTCCCCTTTTGGACGCAATTGGGAATCTGACGGCTACAGGGGCCCGAAGCCCGAAAACCTTTAGCACAGTCTGCAGGCCATATTTATGAAGGGATTTCAATGTAACTTGATAGGATGACTCGTTTTGGAATAATTTCTCTGTAACTTGGTATCTTTCGTTGATATACGTTATCTGTGAGGGCCACATACATTAACTGTGAGGTCATATTAACCCACCCCTCATCTCTTTAGTACAGTGTACACCTCATATTATTTTTATCAGAAACATGGCATACAGGGAACAGAAATGAGCATATTCCCAATTATCACAATTCTTGTCTTATTATACCCCCGCTTCGAAGAAGTGGGGGCTATATAGGAATCGCCCTGTACGTCCATCCGTCAGTCCATCCGTATGTCTTTCCGTCCGAACAAATTCTTGTGTGCGCAACTCCTCCTGCATTAAAGAACCGATTTTGAAGAAACCTTTCAAACATCATCACTACTAAGTGAACATGCGCATATTCCAAAATTTTTGATCTGCGACAATTTTAACCAGGTTATCTCTCTTGAACTTTGATTTAATATCGGTTTCTACATGAAATTCTTGGGTGCGCAACTCCTCCTACATTTATCAATCAATTTGGACAAAACATTTCAGACCTCATCACTACTAAGTGAACATGCGCATATTCCAAGATTTTTGATCTGCGACAATTTTAATTTTAAACTGGTGTCATCTTAAGATTTAACATAGGTACAAAATCAGAAAATGGCAATAATTCACTCTGCAACAAATATTGATTATGGATGACTTACTTCAGCATGCTAGCCTATGCCAAGATTAGGCTATAATTGCAACTAATTAGACCCCACCCTCAGAGGGGGTTATAGGAACCCTCTTGTCCGTCCATCCATCTGTCTTGAAATTCAATCAGTAATTGCTTGTAAAGTACTTGGTTGTGTGGCTTGATATTTGGTTTGCAAGTATATCCTATTGCTGTATACTCATAGTGAAATGCAGGTGTTCTGTGAGATTTTATTGCCAGAGTACTTTCCGTTATGAACTTAGAATTTGAAATTAATTCATGAATAACTTGTAGAGTACTCAATGGAATGACTTCATATTTGGTGTGCTAGTCTATCAAATTTATATCTACCCACAGTACAAGGGTAGATGTTATGCAGTGTATTATTGTAGGAGTTATTGCATTTTTATACCACCCGCAAACAAAGTTGGGGGGGGGGGGGGGGGGTTATATAGGAATCACTCTGTCTGTCCGTCCGTCCGTCCATCTGTCCATCCTTATAAGTGCAACTCCTCCTAAACCGTTTGAAGAATTTTCATGAAACTTAACACAATGGAAGAACTCCATATGAAGATGTGCATGAAGCAATATAATTCCGTTCCGACAGGTGCGGGGGTATCACTTTGTGAGCTAGCTCACAGTAGCTCTAGTTTCATGATCCTTTCATAAACATTGAACATTATCCTTTTCATCAAACACAACACACAAGTTAAGCTACAGTGTCATTGACACTTTCATTTTTTAACACTGTGAGTAATGGGAAAAACATAAAAGAATCTTCTTCTCCCATACCACTGCTCCAAAGGCTTTCATATTTCACATATAACATCTTTGGAAGATTCATTCACATATTTGTTGAAATCAAATCCCTGGGTCCATATTTGGGCTCTCTATGGGAGCCCAAATGTTCAGATTAGTGCAATATGAGGAATATTCTTTAAAAATCTTCTTCTGATCCACCATTCAGAATCTTTTGATATTTGGTATGCAGCATCCATAGGGGTTGAGATTCAAGTTTGTTCAAGCCAAGTCCCCGGGTTCATATTTGGCCTTTGGGAGCCCAAATTATAACTTAGTTCAATATGAGGAATATTCTTTAAAAATATTTTTCTTCAAATCCAGTAGTCAGAATCTTTTGATATTGGGTAAGCAGCAACCTTAGGGAGGTGAGATTCAAGTTTGTTCAAGCCAAGTCCCTGGGTTTATATATGGGCTCCCTGTCTGAGCCTGAATTATAACTTAGTTCAATATGAGGAATATTCTTTAAAAAATTTTTTTTTTCAGATCCGTCAATCAGAATCTTTTGATATTTAGAATACTGCATCCTTAGGTAGGTGAGATTCAAGTTTGTTCAAGCCAAGTCCCTGGGTTCATTTTTTAATTATAACTTAGTTCAATATGAGGAATATTCATTAAAAAAAAAATTTATTTTCAGATCCACCGGTCAGAATTTTTGGATATTTGGTATAAGCTTTTCTCAGGAGATGCAGATGCAACTTGTTCAAATCAATTCCTTAAGTGGATATTTAGGCTACCATGTCAGGTAAGCACCATCTGGGGCCTCTTGTTTCTGGTTCCTTGGAAAAAAATTGATCTGATTTATGTATGAATATCTTTAATTTAACCCTCTCATGACTTCAGGGTGTTTTCCAAAGATTTTAATTCATGTGTTTTTTCTGTTTTCTTTAAACATTTATCTGATTCCTGCATGCATATCTTGAATTTAACCCTCTCAAGACTGCAATGTGGCTTCCAAAGATTTTATTGATGCCATGTTCAAACGCTTTCAGTGCTGTGCACATATGTTTTTTCTGATTCCTTGAGAGAAAAATGATCTGATTCCTCTATGAATATCTTTAATTTAACCCTCTCTTGACTTCAGTTTGTTTTCCAAAGATTTTATTTTATGTTGAACCCTTTCAATACTGTGCACATACAGGTTTTTTTCTGGTTTCTTGGAAACATTATCTTGTTCCTGTTTGGATGTCTTTAATTTAACTCTCTAAACACTTCAGTGTGGGTTTAAGATTTTATTGATGCCTTGATCAAACCATTTCAATGCTGTGCACATATATGTTTTTTCTGGTTTCTTGGAAAACATCTTCATGTAGGAATATCTTTAATTTGACCCTCTCAAGGCTTCAATGTGGGTTCCAAAGATTTTATTTGATGTAATACTGTTAAAGTAAACCTATTTCTGATTTCTCTAAAAAATATTTTACCCTCCAAAATAAGCCTCCATAAATTCTCTTTTTGTTTTGTTTATTTTTGATGCTTTAACCATTTTCACACAGACTTGAATTTACTGGTGGCAGTAAAATTCTGTGTCTCCAATTTGAAATCTTTCTTATTCTTTAAAACCACTGGGCCAAATTTATTCATTTATGGCACAGACCATCTTTGGAGTAAACCTTTTCTCCTTTGTTCAAATGAAGCTGCTGTTATCTTCAAGCTAGTGGAGTTTAACTCTTCTGATTTTTCCCTCCAAATTACTATATTCCTTAGGGTGGGGTTAATGCTCCATAAGCATAATATGCTTTTAAAATCCTCAACATTTGTCATGTAGTATATAACTGGGTCATAAGTATTTCATTTATGCTGGATTTTTTTTTTGGGGTGGGGGAGAGGGGTGTAGAAGAGAGAACCACAGTAGTTGAAAACAAAATAAAAATTTTGTTCGGTGGTTGTTTTTTAATACTTCACAGAACAGAGCTTGCTAGAAGGCTTTCCTAGGATCTGCAGAAATGATTGGCCAAAATGTTGCCTTGTGGTTGTGTCATAGCAAATCAAAAAATTGCTCTTGCTGCTGATCACTTACTGAAACACTCATCTCTTTTGACAACTTGAGCCAGGTGAGCGTTTTAGGCTCTCTTGAGCCTCTTGTTTAGCTTACTTGACTGGAAGTTGAGGGAGCTTAGCTGATCACATTCTGTATGTCGTCCGTCCAGAGTGAACTTTACATTATCAACAAGTTTGTTCAAATAATGTTACAATGCCCCCATAGGAAGGGGGTTGGTGAAAATGGTCCAGAATTTTTAAAAAATCTCATGAACCAGTGAGTACAATGACTTCATATTTATACCCCCCGCAAACAAAGTTTGGGGGGTATATAGGAATCACCCTGTCCGTCCGTCTGTCCATCCTTGTAAGCGCAACTCCTAAACCGTTTGAAGAATTTTCATGAAACTTTACACAATTGAAGAACTCCATATGAAGATTATGCATGAAGCAATATAATTCCGTTCTGACATTTTCAAGGGGAGATAATCTGATTTATACATTTCAGACGTGGGGGGGGGGGGGGGGGTATCACTTTGTGAGTTTGCTCACAGTACCTCTAGTTGGTATAGAGTTTCCTTTTGAAGTGTAAAATCAGGTTTGTTCAAATGAAGTTTTGTGGGACAATATTTGCCTTTGTAATGGGAGGGTCAAAATTTTGATATGTGGTTTATCGCATCATGAGTACTTGATTCATGCAACAAAATATCCTGTTTCCCTGTAGGAACTAAAAATAGCAATATTAACAAACGGACATATTTTTCAAAGTGCACCGAACAGAACTGTTATTTGGTATGAAGCATCAAAAGATTTTTATCTCACCTGACTGAAAGGCAGTGTGATCCATTGCCATCAATTGCCATCCATTACTCATGATCTGTTAACTTTGCATTTCAGTCTTCTCTGGAGGAACCTCTGGACCAAACCGAACCAAACTTGGCAAAAATTATCTTTTGGGAATAACCTTCACTTTCATTGTGCAATCACAGAAGGATAAAACTCGAGACCTGCTGCCTGTTGTTCTATCCTTCCAAGCTGGCAAATAAATAATAAAGTTAAAATGCCCATATTTCACAAAACGCACAGAACAAAGAATGGACCCAAATGGGCCCAAAAAATCTCAGTTGGCTGCATCATGGGGTGCATTGTGAAGGGGGGGGGGGGGGGTCTTTTGTGCAAATCAAGTCCTTGTGTTTTTTGTTTGTTTGTTTTTTTTTGGGGGGGAGGGGGGTGGTATTAATAATTGGGTTCTCTATGGGAGCCCGAATTTTAACTTGATGCAATGTGAGAAAATTATTCAAATATCTTCTTCAGATCCAGTATCATTTGATATTTGAAATACAGCATTCTTATGAGAATCAAATTCAAGTTTGTTCAGATTAATTCCCTGGGATCATATTTGGGCTCTTTATGGTCAAATTTTAACTCTCTGCAATATAGAGAAAATTCTTTTTTCAGGTTCACAAGTCAGAATCATCATAGTTGTGGTATGCAGCATCTTTATCAATATCAGATTTAAGTTAGCTGAAATCAGGTTTCTGAGTTGATATTTGGGTTTCCTTTGGGAACCCAAATTTTAACTTGTGAAACATGAGCAGTATTCTTCAAAAATATTCTTCGGATCCACCAGTCATAATGTTTTCATATTTGTTATACAGCATCCTTAGTGGGCTTGGATTTAAGTTTGTTTAAAGGATGCAGGATATAACTCCAAATCCTTTAATCAACCTTTTTCAGGTGAGTGCATCAGACCCCCTGGGACCTCCTTTGTTAATAGTGGTATGACTCCTCATTGATTTTTAGCTCACCGAAGGGAGCTAAACTTATCACTTGCCGTCCGTCTTCTGTCCGGCATCGTGAACATTTTTCAAACTACTTCTCCTCTGAAACCGCTAGGTCGATTTGCTCGAAACTTGGTATGGATGTTCATCACCATATGTAAATTCAAGTTTGTTCAAATGAAATGGACACGCCCACTTAGGCACTTGGAGCTCCATAGGGGGCATAACTCCGATAGCACCCTATGTAAATTAGAGAAATTACTAAAAAATCTTCTTCTCCAGCACAAGTAAGCAGAATCATTTGATATTTGGTATACAGCATTATGGGGTGGATCTGATTCAAGTTTGTTCAAATCGGTCCCCTGGGTTCATATTTGGGCTCAGTATAAGAGCCTGAATTTGAACTTGGTGCATTTCAGGCAAATTTCTTTAAAAGATTTTCTTCTCACGAACTACTCAACCAAATTGAACCAAATCTTGTGTGCATGTTCCCTATCATATGTCAATTCAGGTTTGTTCAAATCAACTTGACCTGCCCCTAGGTAGTGCCACACCCAAACAGTGAGCCTAAATCTTAAAAAATCTTTTTCTCATGAACCAGCAGTAGCAGAGACTTGATATTAGGTGTGCAGCTTCCTTTTAAGGTGTAGACTTAGATTTGTTCAAGAGAAGTTCTAGGGGCTATATTTGCCATTGTTATGGGAGGGGCAAGAATTTTTGCCCGCCAAAATTTTCTTTTTTTCAAACCGAGAGGCTGATTTGAAGGAACTGAAGGAGCTAAAAATAGAAAAAAATTAAAACACTCATATCTCCAAAACTACATGGCACTGAGAATTCTTATTTGATGTGAAGCATACTTAGGACCAACAGAATGGAATAGTCAAACAAATTGCTATCGGTTTTATCATGGGGTACTTTTTTGGGACTTTTAAAAAAGTGCTGAGTCAGCATTTTTTAACACTGTGGGTAATAGGAAAAACATTTAAGATTACGTTTCTCCCAAACAAGTGCATCAAAAGCTTTCAAATTTCACATCTAACATCTTTGGAAGATTGTTTCACATGTTTATTGAAATCAGTTCCCTGGGTCCATATTTGGGCTCTCTATGGGAGCCCAAATGTTTAAATTAGTGCAGTGTGAGGAATATTCTTTAAAAATCTTCAGATCTACCAATAAGAATCTTTTGATATTTGGTATGCAGCATCCTTAGGGGGAGGGGGGGGGTGAGATTCAATTTTGTTCAAGCCTAGTCCCTGGGTTCATATTTAGGCTGAAAATTTGGGGTCCTGGTCCGGACTCAGAAATTTTGGACCAAAATCCGGAAATTAGTTTTTTTTTGTTTTTTATGCGTTTTGGTCAATTTTAAGAAGAAGAAAAAAAAAATTTTAGGTTGAAAATATTTTGTTTGGTACTTCGAAAATTTTCAAACAAAAATAAAAAAAAATCTGTTTTTTTATGCGTTTATCTCAATTTTGGGACGTAAAAGTGCAGGAACTGAAAATAGAAGGAAAATCCTGTGTATTGTGTGGGCACAATTGCTTCATCCAGTTGGTATATGCTTTTCTTAGGAGGGGCATATGCAGCTTAATCAAGTCAAGTCCCTGGTTTAATATTTAGACTACCATGTCAGGTGAGCGCCCTCAGGCCCCCTGGGGCCTCTTGTTTGATATTTCAGTCAAGGCTAACCTAAGCAGTTGCCATTGCAACTTGACTACAAGCATCGGGCTACCTAGCTCTTTTCTTTTCCAGTATTTCTACAATTCAGTAACTAATCAGTTCTTGTATTGGGATGCAGAAAAGTCGACATATTTAGCTGCTCCCACTGATGCAGAAAGCCAATCCCAGGATACTGCCAAGAAAGAAGATACAACAGTAAAAAAAGAAAAAGACAAAGATAAGAAAGAAAAGGTGAAAACTGCAAAAAAGATAGCAAAGGTTTGTATTCAATATCTTCTGTTTATTTCATGTTTGAATCTTCGAATTAAATTCAGATTTTTAGCTCACCTGACTTTCAGTCAGGAGAGCTATAGTGATCACTCACCATCCGTCGTCCTGCGTCCGTCGTCCGTGAACATGGTGTTTGCGTCTTCTCCTCCCAAACCGCTGAACCAATTTAATTGATATTTGAGATAATAGTTTGTTATGACATCGCAATTTGATTTTGTTCAAATCAAGTTGCCCCGCCCGTGGGTAGGGCCACACCCAAAAAGTGTGCTGAAATCTTAAAAAATCTTCTTCTCATGAACCAGCAGTAGCAGAGACTTGATATTTGGTGTGCAGCTTCCTTTTGAGGTGTAGACTCAGATTTGTTCAAGAGAAGTTTGTGGGGCTATACTTGGCGTCGTTATGGGAGGGGCGAAATTTTTGGCCCCGCCCAAAATTTCTATTTTTCCAAACCGAGAGGCTGATGTGAACCAAATTTTATGTGAGGGCTTATTGGGTCATAAGTACCTAATTTATGCTGATTTTTTTTTTCCCGTAGCCCCATGGGAACCGCAGGAGCTAAAAATAGAAAAAAATTAAAACACCCATATCTCCAAAACTGCACGGCACCGAGAATTTTTATTTGGTGTGAAGCTTCCTTAGGACCAACAGAAAGAATTGGTAAAAAAAAATTGCCATCGGTTTTATCATAGGGTACAGTTTCGGGACATTGAAAAAGTGCTGAGTCAGCACTTTTTAACACTGTAGGCAATGGGAAAAAACATTAAAAAATCTTCTCCAGATCCAGCAGGCAGAATCTTTTGGTATGCAACATTGGAGGGTGGATCTGATTCAAGTTTGTTCAAATCGGCCCCCTGGGTTCATATTTGGGCACAGTATAGGAGCCCGATTTCTAACTTAGTGCATTTCAGGCAAATTTCTTAAAAAATCTTCTTCTCCAGATCCAGCAGGCAGAATCTTTTGATATTTGGTATGCAACATTGTGGGGTGGATCTGATTCAAGTTTGTTCAAATCGGCCCCTTGGGTTTATATTTGGGCTCAGTATAGGAGCCCAAATTTGAACTTACTGCATTTCAGGCAAATTTCTTTGAAAATCTTCTTCTCCAGATCCAGCAGGCAGAATCTTTTGATATTTGGTATGCAACATTGTGGGGTGGATCTGATTCAAGTTTGTTCCAATCGGCCCCTTGGGTTTATATTTGGGCTCAGTATAGGAGCCCAAATTTGAACTTAGTGCATTTCAGGCAAATTTCTTTGAAAAATCTTCTTCTCAAGATCCAGCAGGCAGAATCTTTTGATATTGGGTATGCAACATTGTGGGGTGGATCTGATTCAAGTTTGTTCAAATCGGCCCCTTGGGTTTATATTTGGGCTCAGTATAGCAGCCCAAATTTGAACTTAGTGCATTTCAGGCAAATTTCTTAAAAAATCTTCTTCTCCAGATCCAGCAGACAGAATCTTTTGATATTTGGTATGCAACATTGTGGGGTGGATCTGATTCTACTTTGTTCAAATCGGCTCCCTAGATTCATATTTGGGCTCACTATAGAAGCTCGAATTTGAACTTAGTGCATTTCAGGCAAATTTCTTCAAAAATCTTCTTCTCCAGATCCTGCAGGCAGAATCTTTTGATATTTGGTATGCAACATTGTGGGGTGGATCTGATTCCAGTTTGTTGAAATCGGCCACCTGGATTCATATTTGGGCTCACTATAGAAGCCCAAATTCGAACTTAGTGCATTTCAGGCAAATTTCTTTGAAAATCTTCTTCTCAAGATCCAGCAGGCAGAATCTTGTGATATTTGGTATGCAGCATCCTTAGGGGGGTGAGATTTAAGTTTGTTCAAGCCATGTCCCTAGGTCCATATTTGGGCTCAATGTGGGAGCTTGAATTGTAACTTTGTTCGAAATGAGGAATTTTCTTAAAAAATCTTCTTCTTCAGATCCAGCAGTCGGAATGGTTTGATATGTGGTGAGTAGCTTCCTTGGGGGAGGGGGGATTCAAGTGTGTTAAAGCCAAGTCCATGGGTCCATATTTGGGCTCCCTGTGGGAGCCCAAATTATAACTTAGTCAATATGAGGAATTTTTCTTTAAAAATCTTCTTCTTCAGATTCAGCAGTTGAAATGTTTTGATATTTAGCATGGAGCAACCTTAGGGGGCTGAGATTCAAGTTTGTTCAAGCCAAGTCCCTTGGTTCATATTTGGGCTCACTATGGGAGCCTGAATGACAACTTAGTTCAAAATGAGGAATTTTTATTTAAAAATCTTCAGATCCAGCAGATGAATGCTTTTGATATTTTTTATGCAGCATCCTTAGGGGGGTAAGATTCAAGTTTGTTCAAGCCATGTCCCTAGGTCCATATTTGGGCTGATTGTGGAAGCTCGAATTGTAACTTGGTTCAAAATGAGGAATTTTCTTTAAAATTCTTCTTCTTCAGATCCAGCAGTCGGAATGTTTTGATATTTGGTGTGCAGAATCCTTAGGGGTGTGAGATTCAGGTTTGTTAAAGCCAAGTCCCTGGGTTCATATATGGGCTTCCTGTGGGAGCCCGAATTATGACTTAGTTCAGTATGAGGAATATTCTTTAAAAATCTTTTTTTTAGATCCACTGGTCAGAATATTTGGATATTTGGTTTCAGCTTTTCTTAGGAGGAGCAGATGCAACTTGTGGAAATCAATTCTCTGGGTTGATATTTAGGCTACCATGTCAGGTGAGCGCCCTCAGGCCCCCTGGGGCCTCTTGTTTTTGTTAGTTTCACATGCAGCAGTAGTTATTGGGTGGGAAAATGCTTAGAAAATAGTGAATTTGTCAAATTTGTTTTCAAGGCTTTTAATTTGCTTTGTTTTAGGTCATGAATTATTTACTCACCTGACTTTTAGTCGTGATGAGATCATTCCCTGCTCAACATCCTGTGTGATGGTGGCTTGTGAATTTATTTGCTCACCTGACTGAAAGTCACCGTCTGTCGACCATGAAGATGGTGTTTGTACCTGCTCCTCCTGAACCGCTGAGTCAGCATATTTGCAAAAATTAAAATCTATATTAGAATCTTTTGATATTTGGTATACAGCATCCATAGGGGATCAGATACAAGTGTGTTTAAGTGAAGCCACTTTTTGTCCATCGTCCGTCTTGCATTAAGTTGTTTTTGAGTCAATTCCTTCGAGACCACTGTGCCAATTCAAGTGAAAGTTTGTGTGAGCGATGGTCCCAAAGGGGCATTGCATTTTTAGCTCATCTTGACAAAGTCGAGCTGAGCTAATCTCATCGCTCTCCATCCGTCCGTCCATCGTCCGTCAACACCATATTTTGGTCTTCTCCTCCAAAACCACTGGGCCAATTCAAGTGAAAGTTTGTGTGAGTGATGGTCCCAAAGGGGCATTGCATTTTTGTTCAACTCAACATGCCCAGCCCCATAGGGAGGGAGTGAGGGAAAAAGCTCCAAAATATTTTTAAAATCTTCTTCTCATGAACCAGTGTGTACAGTAACCTTGATGTTTGCTATGGAGCTTCCTTTTGAGGTGTAGAATCAAGTTTGTTCAAACGAAGTTCGTGAAGCAATATTTGGCTTTGTAATGGGTGGGTTAAGATTTTTGGCCCCCGCCCAAAATTTCTATTTTCTGAACCGATGGTCCAGTTTAAACCCAATTTGGTATGTGGTATTATTTGGTCATAAGTACTTGACGCATGCAAAAAAAAAATTCTCGCATCCCCATGGGAACCCTGGGAGCTAAAATAGAAATATTTTCGAACGCCCATATTTCCCAAACCACACGGAACAAAGAGCTGTTATTTGGTATGAAATATCCTTAGGACCAGTGGAATTGAATGGTAAAAAAAAAAATCGCCATACGGTTATGTTAGGGTGTTCTGTAATGGGCATCAAAAAAATGCTGAGTCAGCATATTTGCAAAAATTTTAAAAAATCTTTTCTCCAGAACCAATCATCAGAATCTTTTGATATTTGGTATACAACATTCATAGGGGGGTCAGATACAAGTTTGTTAAAATAAAGCCCATTGGTTCATATTTGGGCTCAATACAGGAGCCCAAATTTTTTACATAGGGTAATATGGGGAATATTCTTTAAAAATCTTCTTCTTCAGAACCACCAGTCAGACTCTTTTAATGTTTGATATACATCATTGTTATGAGGGTCAGATTCAAGATTGTTCAAATCAAGTCCCTAGGTTAATATTTGGGCTTCCTACGGAAGCCCAAATTTTAATTTTGTTCAATATGGGAGATAATTTTAAAAAATCTTCTTCTTCAGATCCACCAGTCAGAATGCTTTCATATTTGGTATGCAACATCTCTAGGGGGTCAGATTCAAGTTTGTTTAAATCAGATCCCTAGGTATATATTTGGGCTCGCTATGGTAGCCCAAATTTTTACTTAGTGCGATATGAGGAAATTTCTTTAAAAATCTTCTTTTTCAGATCAACCAGTCGGAATGCTTTCATATTTGGTATACAACATCTCGGGGGGAGGGGGGGGGGGGGGGCAGATTCCATTTTGTTCAATTCGAGTGCCTGGGTTAATATTTGGGCTCCATATGGGAACCTGAAATTTAACTTAGTACAATATGAGGGAATTTCTTCAAAAATCTTCTTTAGATCCACTAGTCAGAATGCTTTCATATTTGGTATACAACATCTCTAAGGGGCTCAGATTCAAGTTTGTTCAAATGAGATCCATAGGTTAATATTTGAGCTCGCTATAGTAGCCCAAATTTAAACTTAGTGCAATATGAAGAAATTTCTTTAAAATTTCTCTTCTTCAGATCCAACAGTAAGAATGCGTTCATATTTGGTACACAGCATCTCTAGGGAAATCAGATTCAACTTTTTTCAAATCGAGAGCCTGGGTTAATATTTGGGCTCCCTATGGGAGCCGGAATTGGCCATTTTGCTGAAGAATTAAAAATTTTGTATTCAGTACCCTCTAGAGGTGTGTAACTAAGATTAATCCACAAAGGTTGTATCAAGGGGCTTCATAGGGAGCTCTGCATTTTACGTTATGATCAACTGAAGAAAAGGCATGATGCCCGGGTTATTTTTGTCACTCCTGAGGGACTCAAGGATTGAGAGTGTAGCCTATGGATTGCTTAATGTAGACTCATTCTTGGACTCTGTTTATATTGTGTTCTTTTCAAGATGAGCGCTTCAGGCCCCCTGGGGCCTCTTGTTGTTCAAATCAACGTGCCCAGCCCCATAGTGAGGGGGTAGGGGAAAATGCTCCAAAATCATCTTCTCGTGAACCAGTGAGTACAATGACTTGACATTTGGTATGCAGCTTCCTTTGAGGTGTAGAATCAAGTTCAAACGAAGTTTGTGTCGCAATATTTGCCTTTGTAATGGGAGGTGCAAGATTTTTCTATTTTCTGAACCAAGGATCCAGTTTGGTAAGTGGTATTATTGAGTGATAAGTACTTGACTCATGCAAAAACGTTTTTCCCATGTCCCTGTCGGAACCCAAGGAGCTAAAAATATATCATTTCCCTAACCACATGGAACAGAGAACTGTTATTTGGTATGAAGCCTCCTTAGGACCAGTACAATTGAATGGTAAAAAAAAATTGTCATCAGTTGTTTCAGGGTGTTCTGTAAGGTGTGGGGAGGGGGGGGGGGGGTGGGGGCATCAATGCTGAGTCAGCAGAGTTGCAAAAAAAAATTTAAAAATTCTTTTCCAGAACCACTGATCAGAATTTTTTGATACTTGGTATACAGCATCCACAGGGGGGTCAGATACTAGTTTGTTGAAATTAAGTCCCTTGGTTCATATTTGGGCTCAATACAAGAGCCTGAATTTTTAACTTAGGGCAATATGGCGAATAATCTTTAAAAATCTTCTTTAGAACCACCAGTCAGAATCTTTTAATGTTTTGTTATACATCATTGTTATGAGTGTCAGATTCAAGATTGTTCAAATCAATTCCATCGTTTAATATTTGGGCTTCCTATGGAAGCCCGAATTTTAACTTAGGGCAATATGGGGAATGATCTTTAAAAATCTTCTTCAGATCTACCCGTCAGAATACTTTCATATTTGGTATACAATGTCTATAATGGGGTCAGATTCAAGTTTATTCAAATCGGGTCCCTGGGTTAATATTTGGGCTCTCTGTTAGAGCCCAAATTTTTAACTTAGGGCAATATGGCGAATGATCTTTAAAAATCTTCTTCTTCAGACCCACCGCTCAGAATGTCTTCATATTTGGTGTGCAACATCTTTAGGGGGGTCAGATTCAAGTTTGTTCAATTTGGGTCCCTGGGTTAATATTTGGGCTCTCTGTCTCGGCTCAAAGTTTAACTCGGTGCAGTATGAGGAAATTTCTTTTAAAATCTTTTTCAGATCCACCTGTCAGAATCCTTTCATATTTGGTATACACCATCTCTAGGTGGGTCAGATCCAAGTTTGTTCAAAGTGGTTCCCTAGGTTAATATTTGGGCTTCTTGTGAGAGCCCAAATTTTATCTTAGTACGATATGAGGAAATTTCTTCAAAAATCTTCTTCTTCAGATCCACCAGTTAGAATTTATTTTCAATTCAATTCAATTTATTCAACAGTACACACAATAATAAATTCAGATAACATATTTTAGATTTTAGAGGTGTACACTGTTAGGGAATACCATAGCCTATCTGGCTGTCTTCCTGGTATTCCCTGAGAAACAATGAACTTCATACCTGGCAGCATGCACACTTCATTATGCAAAATCTTAATCACAAGTATATGTTAAGAACCCAGGAACTGGGGAAAATCAGGTTGGAAGTATATAAGGGTAACGTTGATAATTCAGAAATTTGGAATGTTCCAAGTGTCTTTTATTTTTTTTATTTTTTTATTTTTTTTTTAAGTCTTTCAAATGGCGAAATGCACGTTCATTTGTGCGCCCAGCCAGTCCAAAGGCTCTGACTAACCATTCGATTCCTATTTGGCGAAGAACTTTCCTTTATTCTATTTAATGATGAGATGAGAATGCTATTTCTTATGTCTTTTGACTCTTGCCAATATTGTACCAATTCTGTTGTTTAGCAAATTGTGAATTGTAAATGTTGTACAATTGCAATCCCTCCGCCGGATCGATATGAGGATCCATGGGGCGCAGGAAACATATCGACCAGGACCAAAGGCCGACGCAGACATTCTCCCCGCCCTGCATGGATCCCCACACCGTCCCAGCGGAGAGGGCAGCAACTGTTTTATTACATTCACCCAGTGTAGGATTAAAATAATCAGGCGTTGTCAGCACAGTCTGGGCATTCAGAATAATCACAGTTTACTGTATCGCAATACTGATCATGAAGTTGTCTGTTGTGTTTTTTTTAAATTGAACGGTTTCATATTTGGTATACAACACTTTAGGGGGGTCAGATTCAAGTTTGTTCAAATCCAGTGCCTGGGTTAGTATTTGGGCTCCCTTTGGTAGCCTGAATTTTAACTTTGTGCAATATGAGGGAATTTCTTTGAAAATCTTCTTCTGATCCACCAGTCAGAAACCTTTCTTGTTTGGTATGCTGCATCTTTGGGAAGTCACAGTCAAATTTGTTCAAATCGTCTCTGTGTTCATATTTGGGCTTCCTATAAATTTGCTCAAATCAAGTCTCTGTGTTCATATTTGGGCTTCCTATGTGAGCCCAAATTTTAACTTGGTCCAATATGAGGGAATTTCTTTAAAAATAACAGGTAAAAGGTCTGACAAACATCTTGGCATGTTTTTAGAGTATCTAAATTAGAGGAGTGTATTATTTCGAATTTATCGCAATCTTTTAGCTTTCCATGAATTTGATATAGCATTGAGTAACCCATAGTACACAGTGAAATGGTTGTTATATTGTATTCTGACTATTATCTACAGAACTCTGTATGAGATAGAAATTTCCTGTCAGTACAAAAAATGCTGTTGACGGAAAAAATATCATAAACACACCAGGTTTTGTAAAAAACTAATATATTGTCAACCTTTATGTTTATATTTTAAAAGAGCGGTTCTGAAAAGATTTCTGCTGGTGTTCTTTTGTGTCCAAAAGAGACCATGCCTTTATAAGTGTTTTTTCCGAAGTTTGTCGGATGCCTGAAGGACCAATCATTAAGTAGCCTTTCAATTTTGTTAATTTTTAGCTCGACTTGACATAGTCAAATTTGAGGTTTTGTCATGGTCTGTCTGTCCATCCGTCAACAATTCAATATGGCTCAGGCTAGAGGCCGTATTTATGAACCGATCTTTACCAAACTTCTTGGGTACATTTGTTATCACCGTGGGACGAGAATGAGTGTTTTTGGCTCCGTTCCGCAATTCAAGCTTGCCACCAGCAGCCATTTTGTACCGAAATTAGTGCAGTCAGTTTTTAGCTCATCTTTTGTGAAGCCAAATTTGAGCTTATGCCATGGCCAGTCATCTGTCCATCTGGCCGTCTGTCCGTCAACAATTCAATACAGCTCGGGCTAGAGGCCATATTTATGAACCGATCTTTACGAAACTTCTTGGGTACCTTTGTTATGACCATGGGACGAGAACGAGTGTTTTTGGGTCCGATCCGAAATTCAAGTTGGCTGCTGGCGGCCATTTTGTACAGACTTGGGTGAAATCAGATTTTTGCACAGAACTTCCATATGAAAGCGCTGATTTGAATAATTTTTTGTATGAATGTTTAGTACCATGGGATACATCACATATAATACAGGTTTTTTTCTCGTACCTAAATTATGCAAATTAGACTAACTTTGATGTATTTAATGTTACTTTAAGCACTGTAAGTGCAAATGCCAATACGGCTCGGGCTAGAGGCCGTATTTATGAACCGATCTTTATGAAACTTCTTGGGTACCTTTGTTATTACCCTGGGATGTGGACGAGTGTTTTTGGGTGTGGTCCGAAATTCAAGATGGCCACCAGCAGCCATTTTGTACCAAAATTAGTGCAATCAGTCTTTTGTACAGAACTTCTGCATAAAAGTTCTGATTTGAATAAATTTTTGTATGAATGTTTAGTAACATGGAATACATCACATATAGTACGGGGGTTTTTTTTCGTGCAGAAATTATGCAAATTAGATGAACTTTGATTTATTCAGTGCTACTTATACACTGTAAGTGCACATGTCAATACGGCTCGGTCTAGAGGCTGTATTTATGAAGCGATCTTCACAAAACTTCTTGGGTACCTTTGTTATCACCTTGGGACGAGAACGAGTGTTTCTGGGTGCGGTCCAAAATTCAAGATGGCTTCCAGTGGCCATTTTGTACCGAAATTAAGTCCAATCAGTTTTTTGTCACAACTTCTACACAGCTCATATTTGTGAACTGATCTTCACGAAACTTCTTGGGTACCTTTGTTTTCACCTTGGGACAGGAATGAGTGTGTTTTGGGGTGCCTTTGTTATCACTGTGCTGTGAGAACAAATATTTTGGGGTTCAGTCAGACCCACTCTGGGACTCAAAGATTCCTTTTCTAGTTTAGCATCTGACTGTCACCCACCTTTACAATACTTTACCTATACATTTGTTACAGGCAACGGTCAGTATTTATGTACAGACCGTTACAATACTTTATATGTACCTTTGTTATCAGGTCATTACCTAGATGTTTGTCATTGCTGTGTCACATACTATACATGTACATGCTTTTGTCTTGACAAGTTGAGCTACAGTGTCTTTGACACTTTCATTTCAGTGCTGCTTACACACAGTAAGTACACATGTCAATACAGATCGGGCTAGAGGCTGTATTTATCAACCGATCTTCACAAAACATCTTGGGTACCTCTGTTATCACCTTGGGACGAGAACGAGTGTTTCTGATTGCGGTCCAAAATTCAAGATGGCTGCCAGTGGCCATTTTGTACCGAAATTAGGTCTAATCAGTTTTTTGTACACAACGTCTATACGGCTCAGGCTAGAGGCCGCATTTATGAACCGATCTTTACGAAACTTCTTGGGTACCTTTGTTATCACCGTGGGATGAGAACGGGTGTTTTGGGGTGTGGTCCGAAATTCAAGATGCCCACCAGCAGCCATTTTGTACCAAAATTAGTGCAATCAGTCTTTTGTACAGAACTTCTGTATGAAAGTTCTGATTTGAATAAATTTTTGTAAGAATGTTTAGTAAAATGGTATAGATCACATGCAGTACAGGTTTTTTTTCTCGTGCAGAAATTATGCAAATTAGATGAATTTTGATTTATTTAGTGCTACTTATACACTGTAAGTGCACGTGTCAATACGGCTCGGGCTAGAGGCTGTATTTATCAACAGATCTTCACGAAAATTCTTGGGTACCTTTGTTATCACCTTGGGACGAGAACGAGCTTCTGAGTGCGGTCCAACATTCAAGATGGCTGCCAGTGGCCATTTTGTACCGAAATTAGGTCCAATCAGTTTTTTGTCACAACTTCTATACAGCTTGTATTTATGAACTGATCTTCACGAAACTTCTTGGGTACCTTTGTTTTCATCTTGGGACATGAATGAGTGTGTTTTGGGGTGCCTTTGTTATCACTGTGCTATGAGAACAAATATTTTTGGGTTCAGTCAGACTCACTCTGGGACTCAAAGATTTCTTTTCTAGTTTAGCATCTGACTGTCATCCACCTTGACAGTACTTTACCTATACATTTGTTACAGGCTACGGTCAGTATTTATGTACAGACCGTTACAATACTTTATAATGTACCTTTGTTATCAGGTCATTACCTAAATGTTTGTCATTGCTGTGTCACATACTATACATGTACATGTCTTGACAAGTTGAGCTACAGTGTCATTAACACTTTCATTTGTACAGAACTTCTGTGTGAAAGTTCTGATTTGAATAAATTTTTGTTTGAATGTTTAGTAACATGGAATACATCACATATAATATATTTTTTTTCTCGTGCAGAAATTATTTAAATTAGATGAACTTTGATTTATTTCGTGCTACTTACACACAGTAAGTACACATGTCAGTATGGCTCGGTCTTTGGGCTGTATTTATGAACAGATCTTCACAAATATTCTTGGGTACCTTTGTATCACCTTGGGACGAGAATGAGTGTTTTGGGGTGCAGTCCAAAATTCAAGATGGCTGCTGGTGGTCATTTTGTACCGAAATTTGGTACAATCAGTTTTTTTGTGCAGAACTTCTATTTGAAGGTTCTGATTTGAATAAATTTTTGAATGAATGTTTACTAACATGGAATACATCACATATAATACAGGTTTTTTTCTCGTGCAGAAATTATGCAAATTAGATGAACATTGATTTATTCAGTGCTACTTAAACACAGTGAGTGCACATGTCAATACAGCTCTGCCTAGCGGCTGTATTTATGAACCGATCTTCACGAAACTTCTTGGGTACCTTTGTTATCACCTTGGGACGAGAACAAGTGTTTTGGGGTGTGGTCTGAAATTCAAGATGGCTGCCGGCAGCCATTTCAGGTCCATTAAATTTTTTGTACAGAACTTCTATATGAAGGTCATTAGCTAGATGTGTGCCATTGCTGCGTCACATACTATATATGTACATGTTTTACACAAGCTGAATTACATTGTCATTGACACTTTAATTTTGGAGTAGCTTCTTGAACAGTAGTTTTATGTCTTACTCTATTCCAATTATTGTAATTGGCTCTCTGTGATTCCAAGTTAATTTTTATCTTGTTTCAATGTCTTCCCTCGGCCCCTTTTTATGCCCAATCCATATAGCTTTTGCTTTTTCAAAATTTGCTTTAAGTCCTGATACTTTTCAAAACATTCTTATTGACTCCAGTGCTTCATTTAGTGAGTGGTCATTGTCTTGAAGAAACAGAGTTGTATCGTCTGCGTATTGGTTTATTACCATACTGACCCATTTCCAAGCCCATTCTCGTGTGTAAGCCCCCCCCCCCCCCCCCCACCCCCCCACCCCCATGTTTTCAGATTTCAGAATCAAGGAGTTCTACCCGTGTCAAAACCCATTCCCCAAGTTTCAAGTTGGCTGAAACGTCAATTTCAGGTGAGTGAAAGGAAAATAGGTGACTTTTTGCAACATTTTATTTACCAAATCAGGTCTAGATATTCGAGTTTTTATTTTTCCTTTGACTTTTTTTTTTAGCTTTTATTAGCTCACCTGGCCTAAAAAGGCCATGTGAGCTTTTCTCATCACTTGGCATCCGGCGTCTGTAAACTTTTCACATTTTCATCTTCTCTGTAACCACTGAGCTAGTGTGAATCAAGCTTGGCAGGAATGGGAGGTCCGCTACAAACGATCCTCATTTTGTTCCTGTCGGATGAAAAACATGGCTTCCAGAGGCATTCTTTGATTCTGGTTGGTGGATTTTCTAAAATCTTCTCTGAAACTGCCAGGCCAAATGTTTTGAAACTTCACATAAATGATGACTGGGACCCCCTCTACCATCGATCCTCATTTAATGTTGATTGGGTTACAAACATGGCCACAATTGCGGCTTATAGTTACTGTAGAAACCCTATGAGAAATCACATTTTCATCATCTTCTCTGGAACTACTGAGCTGACATGAACCAAACCTGGCAGGGATAGTCTATTGGAGGTCCTCTACAAACGATCCTCATCCCATGGGTTTGAAAACATGGCGGCCAGAAGCATTCTTCGATTCTGATTGGTGGATTTTGAAAAATCTTCTCTGAAACCACAGGGCCAAATGTTTTGAAGCTTTGCATGGTTGATGACTGGGACCCCCTCTACCAATGATCCTCATTTAATGTTGATCGGGTTGCAAACATGGCTTCAATTGCGGCTTATAGTTACTATAGAAATCAGGGCTCGCCTTGAGTAAAATGGTCGGGGCCTAAAAAAAGTGCCCCACATATTGAGGTCGGGGCCTTTTCGGGGCTGATTTTCCATTTTGTCCATTATTGTTAGTGCTTTTTTGTGGAAAATGTCGGGGCTTGAAAAAAAGCCCCCAGCAAGTGCTCCTCGGGGCTGATCTCGGGGCCTGGGCTGATCAGCCCCGATTCAAGGCAAGCCCTGAGAAATCCTATGGGAAATCACATTTTCATCTTCTCTGGAACTACTAAGCTGACATGAACCAAACCTGGCAGGAATGGTCTATGGGAGGTCCTCTACTAACGATACTCATTTTGTTCCCGTGGATTGAAAAATATGGCTGCCAGAGGCATTCTTTGTGATTCTGGTTGGTGGATTTTCAAAAATCTTCTCTGAAACTGCCAGGCGAAATTTTTTGATACTTCACATAAATGATGCCTGGCACCCCCTCTACGAACGATCCTCATTTAATGTTGTTTGGGTTGTAAACATGGCCGTAATTGCAGTTTATAGTTACTATAGAAACCCTATGGAAAATCACATTTTCATTTTCTTCTCTGGAACTACTCAACCGACGTGACCCAAACCTGGCAGGGATAGTCTATTCGAGGTCTTCTGCAAAGGCTCCTCATTTTGGTTACCATGCATCGAAAAACATGGCTGCCAGCATTTTTTTATTCTGATTGGTGGATTTTGAAAAATGTCCTCCTCTGAAACCACAGTGCCAAATGTTTTGAAACTTTGCATGGTTGATGACTGCGACACCCTCTACCAACAACTCGCATTTAATGTTCATCAGGTTGCAAACATTGCTGCAATTGCAGCTTATAGTTACTATAGAAACCCTATGGGAAATTACATTTTCATCTTCTCTGGAACTACTGAGTTGATGTGAACCAAACTCTATTCTATGGAAGGTCCTCTACAAACGATCCTCATTTTGTTCCCGTGGGTTGACAAACATGGCCGTCAGAGGCATTCTTTTATTCTGATAGGTGGATTTTCAAAAATATTGTCCTCTGAAACTTCGAGGCCAACTGTTTTGATACTTCACATAAGTGATGACTGGGACCCTCCCTACCAACGATCCTCATTTAATGTTGATCGGGTTGTAAACATGGCCACAATTGCGGCTTATAGTTACTATAGAAACCCTATGGGAAATCACATTTTCATCTTCTCTGGAACTACTGAGCTGATGTGAACCAAACTTCGCAGGAATGTTCTATGAGAGGATGGAAATATGTGGCCGCCAGAGGCTATATTCTAATGCTTAACCCAATGCCTCTCCTGTCTGCACGAAGATCGGTACTGTCAGCAAAATACTTGTTTTTTGAGAATCTGGTAAGGGTTTGTTTCAGTTTTCTCCACTGAGAACTGGGAAAAAAAACCCAAAATATTGAGTATACAGTACAAGTCAAAATAAGTTGTAGCATAACTGCAATAAACTACCGTACTGACTTGGGAATAAGCCCATATTCGGGAATAAGCCCACCACCCTACTTTTCAGAATGCCATTTCAAGGTGCCCTCTTCGAAGATAAGCCCACCCCCCGACTTTGGAATAAGTGACAAAAAGAGGAGAAAAACTCTTACCAGTGATATAAATCCACGGACGTCATTTTACTATTTTTAGTAGGTTTCTCATCTTCAATCTCTACAGGTTTTGAGAAATAAAAGTTCGGTTTGTTTTTCATTTCAGGTACAAGACAAGAAACTGTTATTTATTCTTTCAATAAAAAATATTCATTGTTTCAATGAATGAATAGTTATGAACTTTGTGTTGTTTTTATTTATCTTCCCTGGGACAGAAACAAACAAACCATGCTTCGATTATAAAATTAGTTTTCAAATATGCGCAGTGGAATCTATAGTTTGTTTCAAACACAGCCATGTGATTTTTCTTTCACTTTCAAAACATCTCATCTAAAACGTGTGATAAAAGACTTCAAAGCTGTTTAGCTTTGGAAAACCTTTTCAAGTTAAAATTCATTTTATTAACTCATGTTGGTGGGCATTATGGAAACATCGATTGTGATTACAGATGGCTCCCATGTTTTGACTTTTGTTCACAGTAGGGTTATTTTTGCTTGAAGTGTACCGACACATGCAAATCTGAAAAGTAATCAGCTGATTGAAAACTCACAGTGGTTTTCGATCTGAATTGTGAATTGATGATGCCATGTGTGTTCTATTCAAATTGATATGTATAAAACTGAAGGCAGATTTTCTGAAAATCATACCCACTTCAGTCATATTAGTATTCAACATGGAAACCAGTAAAGCAGCCACCTCAGGAATTCGCACCCGATATACAATGGAGACAAAAATTAAAGTTGTGGAGTGGCACAGAAAGAATGGGAAGAACCAACAGAAAACTGCCAAACAGTTCAACATTGATAGAAAACAAGTCCGACTTTGGGACAGAGACTTCGATAAATTTAAACTGAACAGCTATGGGAAAGACATGAAAAAAAAATCATTGAATCAGGGAATGGAGCCAATATCGGTGGAAGTTGATCAGAACGTGTTCGATTGGCTTTGTGAACAGCGTGAGGAGGGAAGACCAGTGACAAACTTTATGCTGCAGTTGAAAGCTAGGGAATTTGCTGGAAAAATCCATATAACTGGTTTCAAAGCGTCGAATGGCGGGCTTGTCAGGTGAAAAAAGTGATTTAGTGTGGGCGTACGAAAGGGTACCAATGACTCCCAGAAAGTCCCAACTGATTTTAAAGAAAAAATTGAGAACTTCCACGAAAATATAAAGGAACTGAGAAGGAAAAATGATTATACATTGCACAATATAATAAATATGGACCAAACCATGGTGAGATTTGACAGTGTGCCACATTACACAAACAATTTAAAAGGAGAAAAGACAGTACGAATTGCCAATACTGGGGCTGCTAAGAAGGGCTGTAAGGTGGCTCTAGCTGCCGGGGCAAATGGTGAGAAATTACCTGCATATGTAATTTTTAAGGAACATAACGGAACATTAGGACCCAAGGTTTTAGGAAATTTGACCATCCCATCAAATGTCAAGATTTCAGCAACATTGAACGGGTGGATGACAGCAGAGGAGGTACAAAGGTGGATCAGAAAGGCTTGGGGCAGAAATGTTGATGATGTTAGGAGGTTGGCAATTTTGGACTCGTATAAGCCTCATTATACAAAAGAGACGACAGAACTGTTTGACCACCGTGATACAGACGTTGTTTTAGTTCCGGGAGGTTGCACGCCTTTAGTGCAACCAATGGACACGCACGTTAATCGTGTTTTTAAAATGAAACTTCGAGAACAGTGGGCCTCCTGATTTGAAACTGAAGCCAAGCGGAATGATCGTGGGAATTACATTCAACCTTCCAGGCAAAATGTGATTAATTGGACAAGCAAAGCCTGGGAGTATATAGACGAAATTACAATTATCAAATCGTTCTTATCATGTGGAATAAGCAATGCCTTAGACGGGACTGAGGATTACATGATGGGGTCCCGTATAAAAAAGTGTGGTGTAGACACTGTTAGCTTACCAGATTCGGATTCCAGTGAGTGTGACCCAGATGTGTTGGGTGTTTTATTCCCCGAAGATGGTGGAGAATGTGACGAGGATGTTGAGATGGACAGTTTTGATTCCCCAGGTGTGGAATTGTAAGATATCTGCTCATATAGAAATAATGCCTGTTTACACCAGTAATTTTCAACACTTGATAAAAAAATAATATTCGCAAACAACACCCCCCCCCCTCCCCACCCCTTCATCCCGCATAGAAATAATGCCTGTTTACAAATATTATTTTGTTATCTTGTATTGAAAATCGCCGCCAGTATTTTTCAACACTTGATAAAAAAATAATATTCGCAAACAACCCCCCCTTCATCCCGCACAGAAATACTGCCTGTTTACAAATATTATTTTGTTATCTTGTATTGAAAATCGCCGCCAGTAATTTTCAACACTTGATAAAAAAATAATATTCGCAAACAGCACACCCCCCCCCCCCCCCCAACACTGCCTTCATCCCGTACAGTGTATGTGTGACTGCCAAGTCATCATTGATGTGGAAGAGAAAGAGGCATGGTCCCAGTACAGAATCATGGGCAACCCCACATTCTACGCCCACAGGGTCTTGATTTCTCTCCATCCACTACAACTGATTGTTCCCTTGATGTAGAAGAGAAAGAGGCATGGTCCCAGTACCGAAACATGGGGAACCCTGCACTCTACGCCCACAACTATTTATCTTCCATTTATTTATATTTGTTATGTATTGAAACTAAGTTGATTTTTATGTTTTATTTTGCTTTATTTTTGTAACATTTCAAATGTAGTTGAGGATTCAAAATATATAAAATACAAAAATAACTTGTTTTCTGTTATTATTTCACCACTCCCTCTCCCAGGTTCAAATTGGCTGTTCGATCACTGTTGAGAAGGTTTGGGTTAGGTTTGACAACGGTTTGGGGTAATTTCTGGAGTACGGTTCGGCTCGGGGACGATCGACTCATAACAATGCCAAAGACTAGTTTTGATTTCCCCTGAACTCACCTGCATACAATTCCCGGAAGCACTCCATATTCTATAGTCTGTTTTTGTAAAAGCTGGTTTTGGTTTTGTTTCCCCAATGACACTATTCCTGGACTGAAACGATTCTGTTTTCAATTTTGAAAAAACAACACCACCACATGTATTTCTCAATTATGTTTATTCACATTCAGTTATACGTACGTATTCCTTTTCATGATCTTTCCATCTCCATGTTCCTGTATAATCGGTATTACTTACCTGTGTTGTACCTATATAAATATTAACAGTGCAAAAAAACTCCCCTAACTTCGTTACAACTTCCAGTCAGAATTCTCCTGCAGGCTCAACCACCCGGGAATAAGCCCACGTATGTCTTTTTCCCATTTTTACTGCACGCACCCCCTGGGCTTATTCCCTGGTCAGTATGGCAAGTAAATTGCTGCTCCTGCCCAAACAAGATCAGAATCTGACATTTTCTGGAAAGCTATCAGTGAGAGCTTTCCAGAAAATGTCAGCTTCTGGTCTTATCAGTGTAGGAAGAGAATTGATACATAGTTTATAGCTTTATCCTACAACTTATTATACCTCTCGCAACGAAGTTGCGGGGTACCGTATAATGTTTTTGACTGGTCCGTCCGTCAGTCAGTCCTACTTGTTTTCCGGACTTTTTTTCTACACGCTTCCAGATTTCGAGCTGATTTTTGGTATGTGAGTCTAACATGGTGGCCTACAGATCAAGTTTGTATTTTGTTCCGCTCCACTGATTTTTACCCAAATTACGGCCCTTGGACTCTGAAAAATTCATCAAAATTACAGTTTTGCGGACATTTTTCCTACACACTTCCAGATATTGAGCTGATTTTTGGTATGTTAGTCTAACATGGTGGCCTACAGAACAAGTTTGAGTTTTGTTCCGCTCCACTGATTTTTACCGAAATTACGGCCCTTGGACTTTGAAAAATGCATCAAAATTACAGTTTCCCGAACATTTTTTCTACACGCTTCCAGATATTGAGCTGATTTTTGGTATGTTAGTCTGACATGGTGGCCTGCAGATCAAGTTTGGTTTTTGTTCCGCTCCACTGATTTTTACCCAAATTACGGCCCTTGAACTCTGAAAAATTCATCAAAATTACAATTTTCCGGACTTTTTTTCTACACACTTCCAGATATTGAGCTGATTTTTGGTATGTTAGTCTAACATGGTGGCGTACAGAACAAGTTTGGGTTTTGTTCCGCTCCACTGTTTTTTTTACCAAACTTACGGCCCCCATAGACTTTGAAAAGTTCAAAATTACAGTTTTCCGGGCTTTTTCTCTACATGCTTCCAGATATTGGGCTGATTTTTGGTCTGTTTGTCTAACATGGTGGCCTACAGATCAAGTTTGCATTTTGTTCTGCTCCACTGATTCTTACCGAAATTACGGCCCTTTGACCTTGAAAAGTTCATCAAAATTACAGTTTTCCGGACTTTTTTTCTACACGCTTTCAGATATTATCAAAATTACGGCCATTTTAGTATGTGAGTCTACCACAATGACTTACAGATCAAGTTTGCGTTTCGTTCTGCTCGGCTGATTTTTGTGGAAATTATGTGCCGTGGGCTCTGAAAAATACAAGTAACAGATTTCCGGGTCATTTTCCTAAAAATTACAGATTTCCGAGCATGAAATATCGGGGTGTGTGGGGTATGTGAGCGTGCTCACTAAAGTTCTATATTTTTGACTACTACTGTAAACAATTGCAACTGTAATTGTCTTTTTAACCAATGATATATTATTCTCAAGTTACTCATCTCAAATACTGATTGATGTCAGGTGTTTGGAAAAGCATGGAAGTTTTGTTTATTTTGTTTTGCCAGTTGCTGTCCAGTAAAAATAAATCATTTAATGTAAAATGTGGTTCCTGTAACCCTTTAGCTATCCAAAGCTATTTGAAAGAGAATAATGTCTGAAAAAATTGTAATTTTCAAAATATTTAACCTACTTTTACTGATTTTTGTTGAAACAGAATTCATAAATGTGTGCATTTTCAAGAAATCATCTTTGAAACTACAAGGCCAAATGTTTTGAAACTTAATGTGACTGATGACTGTAACCCCCCTCTACCATTGATCCTCATTTAATCTTCATCGGGTTGCAATTATGGCTGCAATTGTGGCTTACAGTTACTATAGAAACCCTATAGGAAATCACATTTTCCAGTGTGCACCAGAATAGGCAGGCATGGTCTGTGAGAGGTTCTCTACAACTGCTATTCATTTTGTTCCTGTTTGATGAAAAACGTGGCCGCCAGAAGCATTCTTTGATTCTGATTGGTCAATTTTGAAAACTCTTCTCCTCTGAAACCACAGGGCCTAATGTTTTGAAACTTTGCATGGTTGATGACTGGGACACCTCTACCAATGTTCCTCATTTAATGTTGATCGTGTTGCAGACATGGCCACAATTGCGGTTTATAGTTACAATAGAAAAACCCTATGGGAAATCCCATTTTCATCCTCTCTCTGGAATTACTGAGCCGACGTGAACCAAAAATTGGCAGGAATGGTCTATAGGAAGCCCTCCACAAACAATCCTCTTTTTGTTCCTGTTGGTTGGAAAATATGGCCACCAGAGGCATTATTCTATGATTCTGTTTGATGGATTCAAATTTTTAGCTCAACTTTGGCGAAGCCAAATTTGAGCGTATGCCATTGCCAGTCGTTCGTCTGTCTGTCAACAATTCAATACAGCTCGGGCTAGAGGCTGTATTTATGAACCGATCTTTACGAAACTTCTTGGGTATCTTTGTTATGACCGTGGGACGAGAACGAGTGTTTTGAGGTCCGATCTGAAATTCAAGTTGGCCGCTGGCGGCCATTTTGTACAGACTTAGGTGAAATCAGATTTTTGCGCAGAACTTCCATATGAAAGCTCTGATTTGAATAATTTTTTGTATGAATGTTTAGTACCATGGGATACATCAGATATAATACAGGTTTTTTTCTCGTACATAAATTATGCAAATTAGACTAACTTTGATGTATTTAGTGTTAATTTCAGCACTGTAAGTGCAAATGCCAATACGGCTTGGACTAGAGACCGTATTTATAAACCGATCTTTACGAAACTTCTTGGGTACCTTTGGTATCACCGTGGGACGAGAACAAGTGTTTTTGTATGCGGTCCGAAATTCAAGATGGCTGATGGCAGCCATTTTGTTCAAAATTAGGTGCAATCAGATTTTTGCACAGAACTTCCACATGAAAGCTCTGATTTGAATAATTTTTTGTGTGAATGTTTAGTACCATGGGATACATCACATATAATACAGGTTTTTTTCTCGTGCAGAAATTATGCAAATTAGATGAACTTTGATTTTTTCAGTGCTACTTACACACAGTAAGTACACATGTCAATACGGCTCGGGCTAGAGGCTGTATTTATCAACCGATCTTCACAAAACTTCTTGGGTACCTCTGCTATCACCTTGGGACAAGAATGAGTGTTTCTGAGTGTGGTCCGAAATTCTAGATGGCTGCCAGTAGCCATTTTGTACCGAAATTAGGTCTTATCAGTTTTTTGTACACAACTTCTATACGGCTCAGGCTAGAGGCCATATTTATGAACCGATCTTTACGAAACGTCTTGGGTACCTTTGTTATCACCGTGGGATGAGAACGAGTGTTTTGGGGTGTAGTCCAAAATTCAACATGGCCACCAGCAGCCATTTTGTACCAAAATTAGTGCAATCAGTCTTTTGTACAGAACTTCTGTATGAAAGTTCTGATTTGAATAGTTTTTTGTATGAATGTTTAGTAAAATGGAATACATCACATACAGTACGGGTTTTTAGCTCACCTGACTGAAAGTCAGGGTGAGCTATTCTGATCACTTTTCGTCCGGCATCCGTCGTGAAGGTGGTGTTTGGGCTTTTTCTCCCAAACCACTGGCCGCATATTAATGAAATTTCATGTGAGAAGGGGTTATGTATGCAGACTTTGATTTTTTGTCAAATTAGGTTTCAGCTCACATTGAGCAGAGGGATGGGGCAAAAATGCTCCAATTCTTAAAAAATCTTCTTCTCAAGAACCACCAATAGCAGAGACTTGATATTTGGTATGCAGCTTCCTTTTGAGGTGTAGACTCAAGTTTGTTCAGAGAAGTTGGAGGGGCTATATTTGACGATGTTAAAGGAGGGGCACAAATTTTGGCCCCGCCCCAAATTTCTATTTTCCAAACCGCGAGGCCGATTTGAACCAAATCTTACATGAGTGCTTATTGGGTCATAAGTACCTAATTTATGCCGAAATTTTGTTCCCCATAGCCCCGTGGGAACCACAGGAGCTAAAAATAGAAAAAAATGAAAACGCCCATATCTCCAAAACTGCACGCACTGAGAATTCTTATTTGTTGTGAATCTTCCTTTGGACCAACAGAATGGAATGATTGGGTAATGGGAAAAACATCTAACACTACTTTTCTCCGAAACCACTGCTCCAAAAGCTTTAAAATTTCACATATAACATCTTTGGAAGATTGTTTCACATGTTTATTGAAATGAATTGCCTGGGTTGATATTTGGGCTCTCTAAGGGAGCCCAAATGTTTAAATTAGTGCAGTATGAGGAGTATTTTTGAAAAATCTTCTTCTTCAGATCTAGCAATAAGAATGTTTTGATATTTGGTATGCAGCATCCTTAGGGGGGGGTGAGATTCCAGTTTGTTGAAGGCAAATCCCTGGGTTCATATTTAGGCTGAAAATTTGGGGTCCCGTAGCGGACTTCGAAATTTTGGACCAAAATCCGAAAAATATCTTTTTTTGTTTTTTATGCGTTTCTGTCAATTTTAAGACAAAAAAAAAAAAAAAAAATTTCCCCTGAAAATTTGGGGTCCGGGTGGGACTTAGAAAATTTTGGACCAAAATCCGTAAATTTTTTTTTTTGTGTTTTTTATGCGTTTCTGTCAATTTTAAGACAAAAAAAATTTTTTTTTTTTACCCTGAAAATTTGGGGCCCGGGTGGGACTAAGAAAATTTTGGACCAAAATCAGAAAATTTTTTTCTTTGTTTTTTATCCGTTTCTGTCAATTTTAAGACAAAAAAATTTTTTTTTTTTTTCCCCTGAAAATTTGGGTTCCGGTGGGACTTTTGGACCAAAATCCATAAATTTTTTTTTTGTTTTTTATGCGTTTCTGTCAATTCTAAGACAAAAAGAAATTTTTTTTTTTACACCGAAAATTTTGGGTCCGGGTGGGACTTCAAAAATTTTGGACCAAAATCCAGAAATTTTTGTTTTTGTTTTTTATGCATTTCGGTCAGTTTTAATACAAAAAAAAAAATATTTTTTTTACCCTGAATATTTGGGGTCCGGGTGAGACTTCGAAAATTTTGGACCAAAATCCATAATTTTTTTGTTTTTTATGCATTTCTGCCAATTTTAAGACAAAAAAAACATTTTTTTTTTTACACCGAAAATTTGGGTCCGGGTGGGACTTAGAAAATTTTGGACCAAAATCCGGAAATTAGTTTTAGCGTTTTTTATGCGTTTTAAGAAGAAGAAAAAAATTTAGGCTGACAGTATTTTGTTTGGGAAAAAAATCTGTTTTTTATGTGTTTATCTCAATTTTGGGAGATTAAAGTGCAGGAACTGAAAATAGAAGGAAAATCCTGTGTATTGTGTGGGCACAATCGCTTCATCTAGTTGGTATATGCTTTTCTTAGGAGGGGCATATGCAGCTTATTCAAGTCAAGTCCCTGGTTTGATATTTAGACTACCATGTCAGGTGAGCGCCCTCAGGCCCCCTGGGGCCTCTTTTGTTTTCTTGTGCAGAAATTATGCAAATTAGATGAATTTTGATTTATTTAGTGCAACTTATACACTGTAAGTGCACATGTCAATACGGCTCGGGTTAGAGGCTGTATTTATCAACCGATCTTCACGAAACTTCTTGGGTACCTTTGTTATCACCTTGGGACGAGAACGAGTGTTTCTGAGTGCGGTCCAAAATTCAAGATGGCTGCCAGTGGCCATTTTGTACCGAAATTAGGTCCAATCAGAATTTGTCACAACTTCTATACAGCTCGTATTTATGAACTGATCTTCACGAAACTTCTTTGGTACCTTTGTTTTCACCTTGGGACAGGAATGAGTGTGTTTTGGGGTGCCTTTGTTATCACTGTGCTATGAGAACAAATATTTTGGGGTTCAGTCAGACCCACTCTGGGACTCAGATTTCTTTTCTAGTTTTGCATCTGACTGTCACCCACCTTTACAATACTTTACCTATACATTTGTTACAGTCTACGGTCAGTATTTATGTACAGGCCGTTACAATACTTTATATGTACCTTTGTTATCAGGTCATTACCTAGATGTTTGTCATTGCTGTGTCACATACTATACATGCACATGTCTTGACAAGTTGAGCTACAGTGTCAATGACACTTTCATTATTTAAGAGTGTACACTCTCTTTCTTATCATACCCAAAGGATAATTAATCATTTCCCATTCCGATACACACCGACTTGACTTGCGGGCTTGATTAATCCAGGGTTCGCACACTGGGCCTGAAACCTTGAAAGTCCTGGAATTTGTCCTTTTTAAATTCCAGGCCTGGAAAGTCATGGGAAACGAACGTTTTTTTTAGGTCGGTCCTTGAAAGTCTGGAAAACCTGGTCAAAAGTTTAGGGGCACCGTCGAACATACTCCAATTCACCGTTTGCTTTTTCTGTTTCCGGTCTCGTGTTGTATTTTTTCTGTGCGTTTTGGATAAAAATTATCTTGTGTTAAGTCTTTCAGTTTGATATTAAAATACCGGTTAAGGCCAAAAAAAAGAGGGTTTTGGTTCTCAGGCACCGCCGCGTTGGAAAAATACCCCCGCATTGAATTTTTTTATGGAGTTTCGAGATTTTCCCAAAAGTAAACAATGCACTGCCAATCTCAGACGTTCATTGCAGTATAACAAAAATACCATATATGTCCATGTATATGCCGCACCTCCAACGCAACTCACGCTTGGAATTCCTCCCTTTTGCCTAAAGCTCATGTATAGGTCGCACACCCATTTTCAAGTATATGCAGTCAACAAGAATTAGTTGCAAGTTTATACATTTTGCCAATTTGGGATGCAACGGAAATAGGTAAGTTTTCACGAGTTACCACGTGTTGAATAAGAGAAAAGAATAAAGGAAAATTAATATGTAAGATTTAAAAAATACTTGCATTTTATTTGTTTTTCATTGTTTGTTTATTACCCCAATGTCTTCATCCCTGTCGAGAAAATCCAACACTCGTTGGTGCCTGAGACTTCATAGTTTCAGAATCAGAACACCATTTGCGCCATAACCTGCGCAGTTGTTTTGTTTATGTTGGTTTTTCCGAAACATGACAGGAAAAACCAATATAAACACAACAACTGCATAGGTTACAGCGCAAATTGTTATCCTACATAAGCATTGTTGGTGCTATTGAAACAGAGGTAAAACCCTCCCGACTTGCTATAACACGCCAGGTATGATTACGTTAATATGTCGCTGCACAACTGAACTTGATCTTTAGCTTCCAACATTTGCCTCACCACCCCCCCCCCCCCCCCCCACCCTGGACTGGGTTCCCCTGGACCTGTCCATTGTACTCTTAATGGTCTGAGCCGCCACTGCAATTGACATGCATTAAATAGTTGCCTTAAGCATTGAAACATCTATTTAGCCTAATGGTCTATAACATTACAATCACATTATTTTACCACAAGGGCGAATCCAGTCATCGGCGCACTTGGTATGCGCCTTCCCCCTACGCCCTCCCCCCCTCCCCCCCCCCCCCCCCTGCATTTTCTCCCGGAGACAGGTCGTGCATTGTGGATATCTGCTTTGGGTGCAAGGTAATCGCATCTTTTAGGATTAAATTTCAAAATTTGGTTGACAATACACTCAGGCAAACTTGGGCCTAGGTGCGGCACCCCGACCCTCACAGCTTTTAGTAAATAAAGTCCTCCTTCATCCGCCACTGAACCAACACGATTCGAAGCAGCATTGCGATGTACAAACGGCTCACCAGAAGCATATTAAAAAGTGTATTTTTATACTGTTGAAACAGGTTGAAAGGTAACTAATGTAAGGGAGGTAATCAAATTAACTATCGAAGAACTCTCTTTTTTTCATGTAGTGGAAATTGCTGTCAGTGCTTTATGCCTAATGTGACCCCTCCCCCCCCCCCCTTCCCCATATGTCTCACCAAATTTAATTTGCTTCGTTTTTTAGTGATCTCAGACTTTGATATCATGAACTGGTTTTTAAAGCCTTTATAAAGATCACGCTGACTACCATTTCAGTATCATTAAGCTGACAAGTCACAACAACAGAACAAACCTTTTCACCTCAAGTGAAGTTTAAGACGCCAGTATTGCAGTACCTCTGGTGGATTGCTGGTTTGGGGTTCCAGCCTTAAAACGTCCCCTGTGCCGTCACTTAACCGTGACTCAGTTTATTCTTTTTCAAACAGAAATGTATCTTGTCTATCTAAAATTATTAAAATTCCAAAGGTCCAGTGTGGGCATTGTCAGGCTATGTGAATAGGGTATACTTGGTGTGGTAAAATAAAAATAAAAACTGCCCTCCCTCACTGAATTTGGAAAACCAAGTTTCCAGAAAAATGGACCGCTAAGAAAGAACATAAAGAATGGATTACGAGTGATTCGAAAGACAAACATAGGACAAAACATCGAGCTTGTGTAAAGTCATTTGACGTAGGAAATATGGGCGAGTCGGCACTGATTAGTAGCCACATGCGTGGTAAATGTATCGCATATTTTATGTTATTACAGATACACATATTGGTCATGGATATTTGCTTTTTGGTCCTTGAAAGTCCTGGAAAAGTACTTGAACTTCAATCTTGATTTGGAGTACAGACCCTGTTAATCATACCCCCCCCCCCCCCCCCCCCCCCCCCCCCCACTTTTTAGCTCAACTTTGACATAGTCAGATTTGAGATTTTGCCATGGCCTGTCGTCCGTCTGTCCGTCAACAATTCAATACGGCTCGGGCTAGAGGCCATATTTATGAACCGATCTTTACGAAACTTCTTGGGTACCTTTGTTATCACCGTGGGACGAGAATGAGTGTTTTGGGGTGCGGTCAGAAATTCAAGATGGCCACCAGCAGCCATTTTGTACCTAAGTTAGTGCAATCAGTTTTTTGTACAGAACTTCTGATTTGAATACATTTGTGTCTGAATGTTTAGTAACATGGAATACATCACATATAATACAGGGTTTCTTCTCGTGCAGAAATTCTGCAAATTAGAGGAACTTTGATTTATTCAGTGCTACTTGCACACAGTAAGTACACATGTCAATATGGCTCAGGCTATGGGCTGTATTTATGAACAGATCTTCACAAAACTTCTTGGGTAGCTTTGTTATCACCTTGGGATGAAAACAAGTGTTTTGGGGTGTGGTCCGAAATTCAAGATGGCTGCTGGCGGCCATTTTGTACCGAAATTTGGTACAATCAGTTTTTTGTACAGAACTTCTATGTGAAGGTTCTGATTTGAATAAATTTTTGATTGAATGTTTAGTAACATGGAATACATCACATATAATACAGGTTTTTTTCTCATGCAGAAATTATGCAAATTAGATGAACTTTGATTTATTCAGTGCTACTTTACACTGTAAGTGCACATGTCAATACGGCTCGGGCTAGAGGCTGTATTTATGAACCGATCTTCACCAAACTGTTTGGGAACCTTTGTATCACCTTGGGACGAGAACAAGTTTTTTGGGTGTGGTCCGAAATTCAAGATGGCTGCCTGTGGCCATTTTGCACCCAAATTAGGTACAATCAGTTTTTTTGTACAGAACTTCTATATGAAGGTTCTAATTTGAGTAAATTTTTGAATGAATGTTTAGTAACATGGAATACATCACATATAATACAGGTTTTTTTCTCGTGCAGAAATTATGCAAATTAGATGAACTTTGATTTATTCAGTGCTGCTTATGCTCAGTACATGTAAGTGCACATGTCAGTACGGCTTGGGCTAGAGGCTGTATTTATGAACTGATCTTCACAAAACTGCTTGGGTACCTTTGTTATCACCTTGGGACAGGAACGAGTGTTTTTGGGTGCGGTCCAAAATTCAAGATGGCTGCCGATGGCCATTTTATACTGAAATTAGGTGCAATCAGTTGTTTGTACAGAACTTCTTGGACTACTTTTGTTATTATCATGGGATGGTAATGAGTGCTTTGGGGCTCGGCCAAAAATTCAAAATGCCTGTTGGCAGTCATATTTACGGGAATTCTGTGTATTACATTTTTTGTACAGAACCTGTAAAGAAGATATTTTATGTCAGTAATGTTTGCTATAAATTTATTGGGTGCCTTTGTTATCACTGTGCAATGAGAACAAATATTTTTGGGTTCAGTCAGACCCACTCGTGGACTCAAAAAGGGAGATAATTACAAATCTTTTCCAAAAACACCAGACAAAATAATGTTTCTTGAATTCAGCATCCCTCGGATGTGTATATTCAAATGTGTTGAAGCCAAGTTCGTGTGTTAATATTTGTTGTTTTTTGGGGAGGGTAAACATGAGCACAACCCGATCTTCTATTTACAATAAGAAAAATAAAACCTCCACACCCATGGGAACCCTATGAGCTAAAGATAAAAAAATCGAATACCTATATTTTAAGAAGGCCTGGACAAATATTTATTAATTAGTATGAATCAACCTTAGAAGGGTTTAAAGCAAACAGGCCAAAACAATTGCTAACTTTTGGCTTATGGTGTGCCATACAAGGATCCCCATTGTAACATTAACCCCATGAAGATTTCTTTTCTAGTTTAGCATCTAACTGTCGCCCACCTTTACAATACTTTACCTATACATTTGTTACAGACTGCAGTCAGTATTTATGTACAGACCGTTACAGTACTTTATATGTACCTTTGTTATCATGTCATTACCTAGATGTGTGTCATTGTTGTGTCACATACTATACATGTACATGTCTTACACAAGTTTAGCTACGGTGTCATTGACACTCTCATTTATTTTTCTATTGCACGCACCCCTGGACTTCGAGACGGGTCAGTGCGGTAAATACTCGGAGCCATGTATTTTTATTCCGCTTACATTGGGATTATATTATGTACGCGCTAAGAATTTTGGCGCAAAGTATGAAGATATAGAGTGAGACAGGGTCCCCCTGTCTTAACTCCTCTTTCTAGGTCAAACTTGAGCATTTGAGCTTACAGTATTTACTCAATGTTTTGGGACACTCGATGTTTTGGGACACCCAAATTTTCTGAAAAAAAGAAAGAAAATTTCTGCTCTAATATTGGTATTGGTACCAGTTGGACATGACTGAATTCATTAGCACTGATGGCCTGAACAAATGGTTGTCCAAAAGGCAAGTTTCAACTGGGTTTGAAAGATCAAAAAAAAAAAAAATGAATATAAAAAAGAATTAACCCTTCACCCAACGCAGACGATATCAAAAACCACATCATGTGACCCTTCTTTGGAACGAGCTTGACAAGCTCGTGCCAAAGAGAGGGTCACATGGTATGGTTTTGTTGAATTTTACGAAAAATAATATTTTTTCAGCTGCTGAATTGGCATATTACGCGGGCGGATGCAGGCGATTCGTTGGGTAAAGGGTTAAACAGCAATAATACTGATCTGTGTTGGTTTTCATTTAAATCCACCCTGGAGTTACTGAATTTACAGCTATTTATATCAAGAAGAGGACTTCCCAATGGCAGGTACAGCAGGTAAGATACATCGACGATGTGTGAAAAGCATGTGTCAGCAAAGTAGGAAAGTCCCCAAACACCCATAATTCAATTCCAAAAAAAACTTTTGTTCCGAACAGAGTCTTGCCGGCGATGAATACTGTGTGCACTTCGAAAGAGAAGAGCATACGCTTGGCTGTTTTGAGTACCATAGAAGATGAACAAGATTTCAGTTCTGCTGTTTTATTTATATCGCATCACAATGAAGTACATAAAAAAAAAGAAAATGCAAAAATAATAACAAACAGTCTGACATCTCATTTTATTCAACTCATTTTGACTTGAACTGTATTTATCACTCTGTATGCTAGCACTCCAGATATAATCAACAATATCATACACACATACAAAACCCAACACATTCCAACAATTTATGTGTCACAGTAACAAAGTTACTCACATTTCTATCAACTTCTCGTATTTATTGATGAAATAGAGTAGTCTCCCTTGAATCATAAAATCACACAAATGGTACCCAAAAAGCATGTTAGAAAATCATAGTACTGATGGTAGAGTGAAATACGTACTGGATACCCCGTAGTCATCATTATTTTTATTATTATTTACCTATTAATGCCTTCCGTTGAGGGCACTATGCTCTCATAGTGTTGCTGAGGGATGCAATATCGCTCGGGCACTATTTGGTTCCCGAAGCAACACTATGAGAGCATAGTGCCCGAAACGGAAGGCATTAATGGGTTTAGTACATCACACCCAGACCATCTCCACAACATATTAAAGAAGGAACGGAGAGATAACTAACACTTTACTATCCAAAATAAAACAATGAAATTAATAACATGAAAATGTCAGGAAAACATTAAACTATCAACTGGATTCGAACTCAACGGGTAAAGTAGAATAATGTAAATAAACACATGAAACCGATCAACCAATCATGTGGCACATAACTGGTTAACACGAGATATCATACAACAGAATCAACGTCTCACATATGGTGGTATTAACAGAGCTTGTGAGGCACTATAGAAATTCCATTATTCATGGCACTAAAGTTTTATTAACGTTCACCCCATTGAACGTGTTATGGGTACTTCCTCTGATGTACGAGCACATTTTAATTATTGTAAATATTTACAACACAATTGCTGAAATTGAATTTTGGGGCACAATACTGCATTTTGTTGCATATTTCTTTGGATTGCTTTCGAATGTCAATTGATGTTGAGTTTTTTTAACACTCGATTTCCTCCAACGCACTTATCAGATCGTCGTCGTCAATATCGGTATCTAATAATTCAGGTGCTGATACTGTGGAATTTGCTGACTGGAAAGAGAGTTGCATTGTTGTTTTCTCACCAGCATTCCTAGCTGCAGGCATTTCTGAATGTTCAGCATCTGCATTATCGACCATGGAACTCAAGCTCTCTGACATACCTCGTTTGACATCAGCTCTTGTGTCCGAAACGTAACTTGACAATGATTTTTCATTTTTGTGTCCCGATAAAGAAATAATATCGCGATCTTTGAATCCACAATCATTAAGAATTGTTATGGTCGTAGCACGCACGCAGTGGTTGGTATATGTATCAGAAAGACCAACTTGTTTAGACATTTTTACCATGAACTCTCCTATGGAATTTTTTCCCATTGCCCTTTGCTCAAACCAACATTCGTCATTCTCGTGGTATGAATTTTTGGGAATTTGAAAGAATGCATCACACTCATGGTTTCGTTTCATAAGATATCGTTGAAAACTATTAACAGGGCACATTTTTGTGCCAGTTTCATACATTCTAGGTCCATCACCTTCATCCTCATTCATTACACCTGTGTGATTTTTTGTTCGCTCAGAAGTAGTTTTCAGGATGTATTTTCTTCCAGTGTTATCAGTTTTAACTTCAAAATCACAAGCTTTAATTTCTCAAATGTTTTCTCTCCCTCTCCGACAAAAGTAAAATAAAAGCTCAAACATTACTTTATTCAAAAGACCTCTTGGAATGTCCGGATTAAACACAATTGGGTGCTGATATAATTTCCTTGGATCGCCTGACATAGAATGAAACACTAAGCATCAAAGCAGAATAAACGTTTACACGGTCAATCACAATCGTTTATTGTGATTGAAGATAAATAATATTCATTGCCCTCTCTAACACTCTTATTCAAAACTATTTAATTGATAGGTCTACAATTTATTTATTTATTCATGTTTATGATAACTTTCAACATACATTGCTCCCCGTAATTTATCTATTTATTTATTCATGTTTATGATAACTTTCAGCAAACTTTGCTGCCCGTTATTTATTTACTTTCTCTCACAACTGTTCTTATGTGTCTCTTGTCGATTTGAGTAATAAACAACACTCGTCTATTTCATGTAATTAACAAGACTGTGTATTTATGCGAGAACAAATAATTACAACACCACTGTCTATTGCAGACACTGACTTGTTCACTTTCTAGTTTTGTTGTGTTTTATTTTATTATGTATTTTTTATAGTTACCTGGCGGAATGGGTTTTTTTCTGTCGGACTGTTCCTTTTCCGTCTTCTCTTGTTTTCTTCAACATGCTGTCGAATACACGATTAGCACCTTTGAAAGCTGGGTCTGTTATTATATCAAAGTGTCTCTCATGTGGGGGTTCTTGCAAATATATTCTTATTCCTTGACGAATGGCACAAAAACTGCTTTTGGAATACAAATCACCATCGCGATTTCTAACGTTTGTATAAAAGTCTTTCAATAGTTCCGTTAATCTTTCAACATCTAACGTTTCAAATGCACCATTCCTTTTTCTGTCAGAACAGAACTGCCAGAGAATATTGACAGCATATTTGGTTAAACTAACAGTCTTTCGGCTCTGATGTTGTTCAAGAAAAGAATTAACATTCTCGTTTGCGAAAATCTCGAAACGCTCATTTTATTTCTATTCGTCTCCACATTTGCCGTCTGCTCAGAAGAAAAGGGGAATCCCCTCGGGATTCTGTTTGCAATGTGTGCGCACTATTGCATGACTCCGGGCACTATGCTTGACTCCGGGCACTATGCTTTCATAGTCCCTATCAATACAGCCAATGAGAATATGGGGATTTGTCACGTGATGTACTAATAGATATTAATTTCTGAACACATTTGAGGTTGCTTCAAATATCCCCCAAATATATTTCCACATAAACAATCAACAGGTGATACGTTCTGTTATAAAGTAAGTACAGCGTGTTTGGGGTTCATGCCTGAAAACCTCCTCCGGAACAAGTTATATATTTCTGTTTAAGGTCACTACCAGCATCTATGGCCATATAAGCTCCAGTTTTCAAACTGATTGCACAAAGTAAAATTTATAAAAACAAACCACAAAGAACATAAGGGTTTTTTTTCCTGGCCTCTTCACTTGTACTTCAGTTGTAGCAAACAATGAATTTATCTATTTTGAAAGTGACTGTATACTGAATATTTAAAAAAAAAAAACAAGAAACAACTCACTTTGATCCATTGATACGAAGTATTGTTAGCTCAACTTGACAAAGTCAAGCTGAGCTATTGCCGTTACTTCTCGTCTGTTGGCATCTGGGTGTTCGTAAATACGTACGTATGTCCACAATTTCCTTTGGCACACTGCACAGGTCGCTTTTATGATCAGAGCGGTTTGAAACTTTTTAATCTTATTTGGGGTGACCTCTAGATGGGAGCGATCGATTTTCTTCCATTCACGGCAATAAATGTTGCCCTGGCAATGACCTTTGAATTAAGTTTAGTCAGGCATCAATGTATTCCTTTGGCACACTCTCCAAGATACATTTATGATCGGTTCAGTTTGAAACTTGGTATGTTTCGTTTGGGGTTACCTCTAGATGGGAGCTATCGGCTATCTTCCAACCTTTGATGAACTAAGTGCACTTATGCATCAATATTCATGTCTCCCCTTCCCAGAAGAGAGACATATTGTTTTAGTGCATATTCTTCTTCTCCTTCTTCTCATACAAACTTTGTCCGGGCCATAACTTTTTTGTCTTTTGACCTACACCTTAGATACTTGGCATGTGGATGTATCACCATGAGCGGGTGTGCCGTGTACCATAGTGACCTTCATGTGACCTTGACCTTTGACCTGAAGGTCAGATTTATGTGTTTTTAGCTCACCAACTTTAGTTGTGTGAGCTTATGGCATGGCTGGATCGGTCGCGTAGGCGTCAGCATACGTGTCCAATAATGTTAAAGCTTCTGTTTAGGTCATTACTCGCCCTATTTCCATATCATGGCCTTTATAATGCTGCTATATGATGATTATTATCATTCTACCATGATTTAACCCCTCATACCCTACATTTTAAACATTTTTCTTGACATTTTTAGTTGCGTTTAGTTTTCTGTTTAGCTCAGAATTTCATGTTTAACTAAGTGTTTAGGTCAGCTGCTGTGCTCCTTCTCTTCCCATGGCACTTATATTCATCATACATGTTCCTCAGTATCATTGTTCAATGATTAACCCCTCATACTCTGCATTTTAAACATTTTTCTTGACATTTTTAGTTGCGTTTAGTTTTCTGTTTAGCTCGGAATTTCATGTTAACTTAGTGTTTAGGTCAGCTGCTGTGCTCCTTCTCTTCCCATGGCACTTATATTCATCATACATGTTCCTCAGTATCATTGTTCCATGATTAACCTCTCATACCCTGCATTTTAAACATTTTTCTTGACATTTTTAGTTGCGTTTAGTTTTCTGTTTAGCTCAGAATTTCATGTTTAACTGAGTGTTTAGGTCAGCTGCTGTGCTCCTTCTCTTCCCATGGCACTTATATTCATCATAAATGTTCCTCAGTATCATTGTTCCATGATTAACTTCTCATACCCTGCATTTTAAACATTTTTCTTGACATTTTTAGCTGCGTTTAGTTTTCTGTTTAGCTCGGAATTTCATGTTTAACTTAGTGTTTAGGTCAGCTGCTGTGCTCCTTCTCTTCCCATGGTAATTATATTCATCATACATGTTCCTCAGTATCATTGTTCCATGATTAACTTCTCATACCCTGCATTTTAAACATTTTTCTTGACATTTTTAGTTGCGTTTAGTTTTCTGTTTAGCTTGGAATTTCATGTTTAGCTTAGTGTTTATGTCAGTATCTGTGTTTTACTTTTAAGAGGTTGTGTTTAGGTAAGCTCTGTCGCATTTAATGAGCCTGTTTGATACAGTTCTTGTGTTTGCCAAAGTTACTATCAGAGAGGAATGTTGGTGAGCTATAGGGCGTTGGCATCCTTCTTGTTTTAAGGGAAACATCACACAAACTTTGTCCGGGCCATAACTTTTTGTCTTTTGACCTACACCTTAGATACTTGGCATGTGGTGTGCAGTGTACCATAGTGACCTTCATGTGACCTTGACCTTTGACCTGAAGGTCAGATTTATGCGCTTTTTTAAGGTAAACTGTCTGGACCAGAACTTTTTTGTATTTCGAGTCAGGCTTTAGATATTTGGCATGTGGATGTATCACCATGAGCCGGTGTGTTGCGTACCATTGTGACCTTGACCTTTGATCTGAAGGTCAGATTTGTGCTTTTTTCAAGGAAACTTTGTCCGGACCAAAACTTGTTTGTCTTTTGAGCCAGGCCTTAGATATTTGGCATGTGGATGTATCAACATGAGCCGGTGTGTCGCATACCATTGTGACCTTCATCTGACCTTGACCTCAAGGTCAAATTTATGTACTTCAAATAGGGAGTAATTGTCCAGACCAGAATTTTTTTGTTTTTTGATCTAGGACTTGGTTATTTAACATGTGGATGTGTCACCATGAGACCGCCTGTCGTGACTTTCATGTGACCTTGACCTCAAGGTCAAATTTATGTACTTCAAATAGGGAGTAATTGTCCAGACCAGAATTTTTTTGTTTTTTGATCTAGGACTTGGTTATTTAACATGTGGATGTGTCACCATGAGACCGCCTGTCGTGACTTTCATGTGACCTTGACCTCAAGGTCAAATTTATGTACTTCAAATAGGGAGTAATTGTCCAGACCAGAATTTTTTTGTTTTTTGACCTAGGACTTGGTTATTTGACATGTGGATGTGTCACCATGAGACCGAATGTCGTCTACTTCGATGACCTTCATGTGACCTTGACCTCTGACCTTAAGGTCAAATTTACTTCAAGTAGGGAATAATTATCCAGACCAGAACTTTTTTGTTTTTTGACCTAGGACTTAGATATTTGACATGTGGATGTATCGCAATTAGACCGCATGTCACATGTAATCATGACCTTCATGTGACCTTGACCCCAAGGTTAAATTTATGTACTTTAAATAGGGAGTAATTGTCCAGACCAGATTTTTTTTTTTTTGGACATGTGGAAGGGGCACCATGAAACCGGATGTCCGCTACCTTGATGAACTGCATGTGACCTTGACCTCTGACCTCAAGGTCAAATTTATGTACTTCAAATAGAGAATAATTGTCCAGATCAGAACTTTTTTGTTTTTTGACCTAGGACTTAGATGATTCACATGTCATCATGACCTTCATGTGACCTTGACCTCATGGTCAAATTTATGTACTTTAAATAGGGAGTAATTGTTCAGACCAGAATTTTTTTTTTTTTTGACATGTGGATGTGTCACCATGAAACCGCATGTCCGCTACCTTGATGAACTGCATGTGACCTTGACCTCTGACCTCAAAAGGAAGGGGAGACATATGTTTTAGTGTGCTAAAACACTTTCTAGTTCCCTTTGGCATACCCTGCAGGGCACATTTATAATCCGATCAATTTGCAACTTGTTATGCTTGTTTGGGGTGACCTCTAGATGGGAGCTATCGATTTCTTCCATTTCCTTTAAAAAATGTTGGCGCAGGCAATGGCCTTTGAACTTAGTTTAGTCAGACCTCAATATTTCCCTTTTGCACACCCAACAGGGCACATTTATAATCGGAGTCTTTGAAACCTTGTATGCTTATTTGGGGTGACCTCTAGATGGGAGCTATTGATTTTCGTCCATTTCCGTCAAAAAATATTGCCACTGGCAATGATCTTTGATGAACTTAGTGCACTTATGCATCAATATTTCCGTTTGGCACACCCTGCAGGGCACATTTATAATCGGATAAATTTGAAACTTGATTTGCTTGTTTGGTGTTACCTCTAGATGGACGAGAAGTTATGGCAATAGCTCAACTTGACTTTGTCAAGTTGAGCTATTGCCATAACTTCTCGTCCATTGGCGTACATACATCCACAATTTCCTTTGGCACACCGCACAGATTGCATTTATGATCAGATCCCTTTGAAACTCGGTATGCTTGTTTGGGGTGACCTTTAGATGAGAGCGATCGATTTTTAGCTCAACTTTGGTGAAGCCAAATTTGAGCTTATGCCATGGCCAGTCATCCGTCTGGCCGTCTGTCTGTCTCCATCTGTCAGTCTGTCCGTCAACAATTCAATACGCCTCGGGCTAGAGGCCGTATTTTTATGAACCGATCTTTACAAAACTTCTTGGGTACCTTTGTTATGACCGTGGGACAAGAACGAGTGTTTTGGGGTCCGATCCGAAATTCAAGTTGGCCGCTTGCGGCCATTTTGTACAGACTTAGGTGAAATCAGATTTTTGTGCAGAACTTCCATATGAAAGCGCTGATTTGAATAATTTTTTGTATGAATGTTTAGTACCATGGGATAACATCACATATAATACAGGTTTTTTCTCGTACGTAAATTATGCAAATTAGACTGACTTTGATGTATTTAGTGTTACTTTCAGCACTGTAAGTGCAAATGCCAATACGGCTCGGGCTAGAGGCCGTATTTATAAACCGATCTTTACGAAACTTTTTGGGGTACCTTTGGTATCACCGTGGGACGAGAATGAGTGTTTTTGGGTGCGGTCCAAAATTCAAGATGGCCGATGGCGGCCATTTTGTACAAAATTAGGTGCAATCAGATTTTTCTTCTATTTCCATCAAAAAATGTTGCCGCTAGCAATAACCATTGAACTTGGTTTATTCAGGCATCAATATATTCCTTTGGCACACCCTAGGGGGCACATTTATAATCAGATTGGTTTGAAACTTGGTATGCTCGTTTGGGGTTACCTCTAGATGGGAGCTATTGATTTTCTTCGATTTCCATAAAAAAATGTTGCCGCTGGCATTGACCTTCAATAAACTTAGTGCAGTTATGCTTCAATCTTTCCCTTTTTGACTAGATCACTTTGAAGCCTGGCATGCTTGTTTGGGGAACCTCTAGTTGGGAGCTATCGATTGTCTTCAATTTCTGTCAAAACATGTTGCTGCTGGCAATGACGTTTGATGAACTTAGTGCAGTTATGCATCAATATTTCCCTTTGGCACACCCTGCACTGCACATTTTTGAACGGATCGCTTTGAAACTTCTTGGTGTGCTTGTTTGGGGTGACCTCTAGATGGGAGATATTGATTTTTAGCTCAACTTTGGCGAAGCCAAATTTGAGCTTTTGTCATGGCCCGTCGTCCGTCTGTCCATCTGGCCATCTGTCAGTACGTCAACAATTGGATACGGCTTGGGCTACTGGCCGTATTTATGAACCGATCTTTACGAAACTTCTTGGGTACCTTTGTTATGACCGTGGGACGAGAACGAGTGTTTTTGGGTGCGGTCCGAAATTCAAGATGGCTGCCAGCCTCCATTTTGTACCGACGATGCAGAAATCTGTTTTTTGTACAGAACTTTCATAGGAAAGCTCTGATTTGAATAATTTTTTGTATGAATGTTTAGTACCATGGGATACATCACATATAATACGGGTTTTTTTCTCGTGCGTAAATTAGGCAAATTAGACTAATTTTGATGTTTTTTGCTGTTACTTTCAGCACTGGAAGTGCAAATGCCAATACGGCTCGTGCTAGAGGCCGTATTTATGTACCGATCTTTACGAGAAATTCTTGGGTACCTTTGGTATCACCGTGGGACGAGAACGAGTGTTTTTGGGTCCGGTCCGAAATTCAAGATGGCCGATGGCAGCCATTTTGTACAAAATTAGGTGCAATCAGATTTTTGCACAGAACTTCCATATGAAAGCACTGATTTGAATAATTTTTTGTGTGAATGTTTAGTACCATGGGATACATCACATAAAATACAGGTTTTTTTCTCGTGCGGAAATTATGCAAATTAGATGAACTTTGATTTTTTCAGTGCGACTTACATACAGTAAGTACACATGTCAATACGGCTCGGGCTAGAGTCTGTATTTATGAACTGATCTTCACGCAATGTCTTGGGTACCTTTGTTATCACCTTGGGACGAGAACGAGTGTTTCTGGGTGCGGTCTAAAATTCAAGATGTCTGCCAGTGGCCATTTTGTACCGAAATTAGGTCTAATCGTTTTTTTGTACACAACTTCTATACGGCTCAGACTAGAGGCCATATTTATGAACCAATCTTTATGAAACTTCTTGGGTACCTTTGTTATCACCGTGGGATGAGAGCGAGTGTTTTTGGGTGTGGTCCGAAATTCAAGATGGCCACCAGCAGCCATTTTGTACCAAAATTAGTGCAATCAGTCTTTTGTACAGAACTTCTGTATGAAAGTTCTGATTTGAATAAATTTTTGTATGAATGTTTAGTAACATGGAATACATCACATATTGTAAGGGGTTTTTTTTCGTGCAGAAATTATGCAAATTAGATGAACTTTGATTTATTCAGTGCTACTTACACAATGTTAGCACACATGTCAATACGGCTCAGGGTAGAGGCTGTATTTATGAAGCGATCTTCACAAAACTTCTTGGGTACCTTTGTTATCACCTTGGGATGAGAATGAGTGTTTCTGGGTGCAGACCAAAATTCAAGATGGCTGCCAGTGGCCATTTTGTACCGAAATTAGGTCCAATCAGTTTTTTGTCACAACTTCTATACAGCTCGTATTTATGAACTGATCTTCACGAAACTTCTTGGGTACCTTTGTTTTCACCTTGGGACAGGAACAAGTGTGTTTTGGGGTGCCTTTGTTATCACTGTGCTATGAGAACAAATATTTTGGGGTTCAGTCAGACCCACTCTGGGACTCAGATTTCTTTTCTAGTTTAGCATCTGACTGTCACCCACCTTTACAATACTTTACCTATACATTTGTTACAGGCAACGGTCAGTATTTATGTACAGACCGTTACAATATAATATACAGCATTCTTACGGAGGTGAGATTCAAGTTCGTTCAAGCCAAGTCCCTGGATTCATATTTGGGCTCCCTGTGAGAGCTGAATTATAACTTAGTTCAATATGAGGAATAGTCTTTAAAAATCTTTTTTTCAGATCCACCCATTAGAATCTTTGTATATTTCGTATAAGCTTTCTTAGGAGGGGCAGATGCATCTTGTTCAAATCAATTCCCTGGATTGATATTTTGGCTACCATGTCAGGTGTGTCCCCTCCGTCCCCCTGCAGCCTCTTGTTTGTTTCCAACTCAACTTGACAAAGTCAAGCTGAGCTAATGCCATCACTTTTCATCTGTCGGCGTACGTACATATGTCCACAATTTCTTTTGGCACACCACACAGGTCTCATTTATGACTGGATCGCTTTGAAATCTGGTATGCTTGTTTGGGGTGTCCTCTAGATGGGAGCTAGCGATTTTCTTTCAGTTGCCTCAAAAAATGTTATCGTTGGCAAGGACCTTTGAACTTAGTTTAGTTAGGCATCAATCTATTCCTTTGGCACACCCTACAGGGCACATTTATGATCAGATCACTTTGAAACTTGGAATGCTTGTTTAGTGTGACCTCTAGATGGGAGCTGTCAATTTTCTTCCATTTATGTCAAAAAATGTTGCCGTTGGCAACGACCTTTGGTGAACTTAGTGCAGTAATGCATCAATATTTCCCTTTGGCACACCCTGCAAGGCACATTTATGATCGGATTGCTTTGATACTTGGTGTGCTTGTTTGGGGTCACCTCTGGAGGGGAGCTATCAATTTTCTTTCATTTCTGTCAAATGTTGCCGCTGGCAATGACCTTTCAACTTAGTTTAGTTAGGCATCAGTTTTCCCTTTGGTACACTCTGCAGGTCACCTTTATGAACGGATCACTTTCAAACCTGGTGTGCTTGTTTGGGGGTATTGATTTACTTCTATTTCTCTTAAAAATGTTGCCTATGGCAATGACCTTTGAACTTAGTTTAATAAGGCATCAATATATTTCTATGGCCCATCCTGCAGGGTACATTTATGATCAGATTGCTTTGAAACTTGGTATTCTTGTTTGGGGTGACTTCTAGATGGGAGCTATCGATTTTCTTTCCTTTCCCTTAAAAGATGTTTTGGCAACATCCTTTGATGAACTTATTGCAGTTGTGCATCAATTCAATATTTCCCTTTGACTCTCCCTGCAGGACACATTTATGATCGGATCGCTTTGAAACTTGGTATGCTTGTTTGGGGTGTCCTCTAGATGAGAACTACTGATTTTCTTACATTTTCATCACAAAAAGTTGACGTTGGCAATGACCTTTGATGAACTTAGTGCAGTTGGGCATCAATTAAATATTTCCCTTTGGCACTCCCTGCAGGGCACATTTATAATTGGCTCGCTTTGAAACCAGGCGTGCATGTTTGGAGTGACCTCTAGATGGGAGCTATCGATTTTATTCCATTTTCATCAAAAAATGGTGCCGTTGGCACTGACTTTTGAACTTAGTTTAGTCAGACATCAGTATATTCCTTTGGCACACCCTACAGGGCACAGTTTAGTCAGACATCAATATATTCCTTTGGCACACCCTACAGGGCACATTTATGATTGGATCACTTTGAATCTTGGTATGCTTGTTTGTGGTGACCTCTAGATGGGAGCTATATATTATATTCCATTTCCATCAAGAAACGTTGCTGTTGGCAATGACATTTAATGAACTTAGTGTAGTTATGCATCAATATTTCCCTTTGGCACACCCTGCAGGGCACATTTATGAACAGATCGCTTTGAAACCTGGTATGCTTGTTTGGGTTGACCTCCAGATAGGAGCTAACGATTCCATTTCCATCAAAAAACGTTGCTGTCAGCAATGACTTAAAATCAGTGCATTTGTTGGCATGACCTACGGGGCATATTTATGAATGGATTGCTTTGAAACTTGGTTCAAGTTCATCTAAAAAATGCTGTAGCAACGTCCTTTGAACTTGATGCATTTGTGCATCAACGTATTCATTTGGCACGCTCTATAGGCACATTTATGAATAGATTGCTTTGAAACTTGGTATGCATGTTCGAGATGACCTCTAGATGGGAGCTATTTTCTTTTCTTTCATTTCCATCAATAAACATTGTTGTAAGCAGCAACCTTTGAACTTGGTGCATTTGTGCTGCAACTTATCCCTTTTGCACTCCCTACAGGGCATATTTATGAATTTCTATCCAAAAAATAAAAAAAACATTGCCAATATCAAAGACCTTTATCTTCCTTTGGCCTCCGAAGGTTCATTCATTATGAGGTTGTTTTGAAACTTGGTTTGCTTATTCAGGGTGACCATCAAAAACTGTTGCAGTTAATTTAAAGTTGAATTTAGTGTATTTGTGCATCAACATTCTTCTTTGACATGGCCTACAGGGTGTATTTATCATAAGCTTGTTTTTAGCGTAACTTGACAAAGTCAAGATAAGCTATTGCCATCATGCGTGCGGAAGTCGGTTACTCTGTTCACATTTTCCTTTAGCACAGGCTACACCCTGTAGTTTTTGTCCGATTGTCACGAAATTCCATATGCAGGTTTGAGGTCATGTCAAGATGAGAATGTCCCCTTTTGGTCGCATTCTGTCAACTGTGATGGCTGCCCGAGCCCAAAACCCGAAAACCATTAGCACAGTCTACAGGTCGTATTTATGAAGGGATTTCATTGTAACTTGTTAGGATGCCACAGTATAATATCTAGATGAGAACATCCCCTTTCAGTCATGATCTGTCAACCATGACTGCTGCCCAAGTCCGAAAATGTTTAGTACAGTCTAGAGGTCATATTTAATATGGAGGAATTTCATTGTAACTTGGTAGGATGACTCCGTATGATGTCTAGATGAGAACTTCCCCATTTGGTCACGATCTGTCAACCGTGATGACTGCCCAAGCCCAAAACCCGAAAACCTTTAGCGCAGTCTACAGGTCATATTTATGGAGGGATTTCATTGTAACTTGGTAGGTTGACTCCATATAATGTCTAGATGAGAACATGCCCTTTTGGTCGCGATTGGTCAACTGTGACGGCTACTGTGGCCTGAAGCCCAAAAACCTTTAGCACAATCTACAGGTCACATTTATGAAGGGATTTCATTGTAACTTGGTAGGATGACTCCAGATAATGTCTAGAAGAGAACGTCCCCATTTGGTTGCGATCATTCAGCCATGACAGCTACCCGAGCCCAAAACCCAAAAACCTTTAGTACAGTCTACAGGTCGTATTTGTGTAGGGATTTCCTTGTAACTTGGTAGGTTGACTCCATATAATGCCTAGATGATAACGTCCCCTTTTGGTCGTGATTAGTCAACTGTGACGGCTACAGGGGCTCAAAGCCCGAAAACCTTGAGCACAGTCTACAGGTCATATTTATGAAGGGATTTCATTGTAACATAGTAGGATGCAGATAATGCCTAGATGAGAACGCCCCCTTTTGGTCACGATCATTCAACCATGTCGGCTGCCCGAGCCCAAAACCAGAAAAACTTAAGCACAGACTACAGGTCATATTTATGAAGGGATTTTCATTGTAACTTAGTAGGATGACTCAGTATAATGTCTAGATGAAGACGTCCCCATTTGGTTGCGATCGGTCAACCGTGATGCCTACACAGGCCTGAAGTCCAAAAACCTTTAGCACAGTCCACAGGTCGTATTTATTTGTAACTTGAAAGGATGACTCGTTTTGGAATAAATTCACTGTAACTTGGAAACTTTGGTTGACATACATTAACTGTGAGGGCCACATACATTAACTGTGAGGGCCACATTAACCCAACTCCCAATTCTTTAGTACAGTCTACACCACATATTATTTTTATTGAAAACATAGCATACAGGGACCAGAAATTAACGTATTCCCAATAATCACAATTCTTGTCTTATTTCATAATCCTTTCATAAACATTCAACATTATCCTTTTCATCAAACACAACACAGACAAGTTATGCTAAAGTGCTGTTGTCACTTTCATTTAACTTGTTATGTACATTAGGCGAGACCTCTAGATAAGAGCTATCGATTAGCATTTACTTCTGTGAAAAAGGTTTACAATGACTTTTAAACTTACTGCATTTGTGCATCAACATTCTTCATTTAGCCAGTCCTACAGTTTACATTTGAAATTGCATGAATTACTCTGATGTTGTGCATACACAATGCTGTTATGTTGAAGTTAACCAAATCACATTGGAACCAATGATCTTCAATTTTGCCCTTTCACATATAACTTACCAAGTTCATGTTTGTCAAGTTGAGCTATAGTGTCATTGATTGACACTTTCATTTCAAGTTTATACTTGAAAAAACATCAAAACAGTTATTTTCAAAAAGAGAGGTTAGTTAATAAGGAGCAAGGCACATTGTGTCAGTGTGGTAGGTTTAGTAGAAATAAAATTTGGGGAAAAATTTTAATTTCCGTGCAATAGTTTTATTTTTATACCCGTTTTGAAAAAACTGGTGGTATTATGGTAGACTGCTGTCTGTCTGTCCGTCCGGTCACATGTCGTACGATAACTCAAGAACGCTTTGAGAGATTTTCGTGATTTTTAGGTAGGTAGTGTATATCGATGGAGGGAAGCTCCCTTTCGATTAGTGTCACCGTTCGATTAGTCATTCCAGAGTTATGGGACTTTATTACTTAGAAAATTGTTGATTTTTGACACGTCGTACGATAACTCGAGAACGGTTTGAGAGATTTTCATGATTTTGGGGTAGGTGGTGTATATCGATGGAAGGAAGCTCCCTTTCGTTTAGTGTTGCCGTTCGATTAGTCATTCCAGAGTTTTGGGACTTTATTACTTAGAAAATTGTTGGTTTTTTACATGTCGTACGATAACTCGAGAACGCTTTGAGAGATTTTCACAATTTTTTGGTAGGTGGTTTATGTTGATGGAAGGAAGCTCCCTTTCGGTTGGTGTCGCTGTTCGATTAGTTATTCCAGAGTTATGGGACTTTAAAGCTTAGAGCAATTTTCATGATTTTTTTGGTTGCAAGTACATGTTGATAGAAGGAATCTCCCTTTCAATTTGCGTCGCTGTCCAATTTGTCATTCCAGAGTTATGGGACTTTATTCATCAAAATATAGGCAATTTTCCACATGTTGGACTTTGAGCAATTTTCATGATTTTTTGGTGGCAAGTATATGTAACCTGACAAGTACACATGTATACTCATATTGTGTGGTTCCCTCTTGTAATTAATAATGGGCGTATCATGTGCTCATGGCGCAGTTGTTCATTATTTTTGGTGTACGAAAATATGATTTCATACACAGCTTGTCTGTAAGATGTTGATGATTGGGATTGTGTTTGATGGCCACAAGGTCAAAGATCTCTGTTACTATAAAGATTTTTAGTTTCCTTGAGAGAACTTTTGTTGTGCCCCGAAAAAATTTTTCGAGGGGTTATATAGTCGAGGTCTCCATCCATCCATCCATCCGTACATCCTTCTGTCCATCCGTCCATACGAACATTTTGTATTATAACTCGAGCATCAGTTGTCGGATTTTAATGCTCTTTGGTATGGTGATAGGGCAGCTTGGGGGAACGGATGCCCTCATATCTAGCGTTTCGTCCATTCATGTTTGGTAGAGTTATGGCCCCTGTTTGTTTTTGGCCTCTGTTTCTGACTAAGGTAAATTGTACCATAGCCTATAGGGCAAAGTGCTGCCCAATTTATTTTTAGTTCATTATTTTTCTGCGGCCCAGTGCTTGTAGGGGAGGTTGCATGACATTTTAACCTCTACATTTCAATATATCCATATAAATATGGATGAACAAGAATTATAGTGATTTTAGTTCCAGACCATTTAAAATTGTATCACCCCACCAATCGTTTTCAAATTTTATTTGCTTATTACTATTGTCAAAATACAGGTCAAGTTCGATTTGGAGGTTCACTCCGACCATTCTTGCAAGAGTTATGCCTCTTTTTGAATTAAAAAATCACAAATTTCCCAATTTCTGCTTTATTCTTACTGTCCAGTGCCTGTAGGGGAAGTGCTGCCTGATTTTTTTTTAGTCCACTATTTCTGTACTGCCCAGTGCTTGCAGCGGAGGTTGCATGTCATTTTAAACTACATATCAATATAACCATACAAATATGGATGCCAATTTCAGCTTTATTCTTACTGGCCAATTGCTGCCCAATTTTTAGCTTACCTGAGCGAAGCTCAAGGTGAGCTTTACTAATTGCTTCCCGTCCGCCATCCGGCGTAAACTTTACAAAACCAACTTCTCCGAAGAAACCACTGGCCCAATATTTTTCAAATTTTGGGTAAATGTTTATTACCTAATGTAAATTCAGATTTGTTCAAATGAAGTTGCCCCTCCTCCTGGGTGGGGCCATGCCCCCAAGGGGCACCAAAATCTTTGAACATCTTCTTCTCATGAACCAGCAGTAGCAGAGACTTGATATTTGGTATGCAGCTTCCTTTTGTAGAATCAAGTTTGTTCAAGAGAAGTTTGTCGGGCATTATTTGCCTTCGTTATGGGAGGGGCAAAAATTTTGGCCACGCCTAAAATTTCTATTTTCTGAACCGTGAGGTCGATTTGAACCAAATTTGATATGAGATGATAATGGGTCATAAGTAGTTGATTGATGCAAAAAAAAAATTGCCCCGTGGGAATCTCGGGAGCTAAAAATAGGAAAAACCTTAAAACTGCCATATCTCCAAAACTACACGGCACAGAGAATTCTTATTTTGTATAAAGCTTACTTTTATCCAGTAGAATAGAATGGTTAAAAAAAATCCCTATGATTTGATCACAAGGTACTTTTTTCAGGACTTTGAAAAAGTGCTGAGTCAGCACTTTTTAACACTGTAGGCAATGGGAAAAACTTTAAAAAATCTTCTTCTCCAGATCCAGCAGGCAGAATCTTTTGATATTTGGTATGCAACATTGTAGGGTGGATCTGATTCAAGTTTGTTCAAGTCGGCTCCCTAAATTCATATTTGGGCTCACTATAGAAGCTCGAATTCGAACTTAGTGCTTTTCATATTTGGTATGCAACATTGTAGGGTGGATCTGATTCAGGTTTGTTCAAATTGGCCCCCTGGATTCATATTTGGGCTCACTATAGAAGCCCGAATTCGAACTTAGTGCATTTCAGGCAAATTTCTTAAAAAAAATCATCTTCTCCAGATCCAGCAGGCAGAATCTTTTGATATTTGGTATGCAACATTGTGGGGTGGATCTGATTCAAATTTGTTCAAATCGGCTCCCTAGATTCATATTTGGGTTTACTATAGAAGCTTGAATTCGAACTTAGTGCATTCCAGGCAAATTTCTTCAAAAATCTTCTTCTCCAGATCCAGCAGTCAGAATCTCTTGATATTTGGTATGCAACATTGTGGCGTAGATCTGATTCAAGTTTGTTCAAATTGCCCCCCCCCCCCCCCCCCTCCCGGGTTTATATTTGGGCTCAGTATAGGAGCCCAAATTTGAACTTAGTGCATTTCAGGCAAATTTCTTAAAAAATCTTCTTCTCAAAATCCAGCAGGCAGAATCTTTTGATATTTGGTATGCAACATTGTGAGGTGGATCTGATTCAAATTTATTCAAATCGGTTCCCTAGATTCTTATTTGGGTTCACTGTAGAAGCTCGAATTCGAACTTAGTGCATTTCAGGCATATTTCTTTGAAAATCTTCTTCTCAAGATTCAGCAGGCAGAATCTTTTGGTATTGGGTATGCACCATCCTTAGGGGGATGAGATTCAAGTTTGTTCAAGCCAAGTCCATGGGTTCATATTTGGGCTCACTGTGGTATAGTGTTGTACGGTTAACCGGTTTTATAAGTCGGTTTCGGTTTTGCTTGAAAACCGAAACCGAAACCGTGTAACTGGTAAATGAGTACGGTTTCGGTTTTTTCCTAAAATGTCGGGAAGAGATGTTTTCTTTATTCAGTTTGCACTAACAATGTCTGAAATGTCAAGCTTTGTCAGGAAATAACAGTGTCGTCAACGCACGCCACATTCTGGGTGCAAAGAGGCCACTGCAGCATGTCCAGACCACTCGAGAATTATGTATGACAAGTTGTCAATCACAAATCGTTGACGTAAAAATGGGTTGTGTTTTCTGTGAGAATGACAAAACAGACAGCCAACACGCCTACATTTCACTGATTACAGGAAATACCTTGCGCAGTTGGCTTCGTTTTTGAACAGGTTTATTTGACATAGTCAATCAGTTTAATTAAAATTACTTATCTACAATCTGTTGGACAGGGAATAATATCATATCAGAAAAAGGTCTTGGTATTTCATTGTCGTATTCAAAAATAACATTTGTCACGGATTGCCCCACCACGTGCATCGGATGTTGTCTGTTGCCTCCCTTGATGTGCTTATCTGGGAAGAGGTTTTACTGCAATTCAGTTTTGGAACGTTCCGACCCGAGACGATTTGTCCTGAAGGCTTCGGCCCACTAAAACGCGAAACCGCAAGTTCTTATTCTATTTAGTTCAATATATGAAGGCCAAAACGTCTTCAACCGAAACGTCCCGAGGCCGAAACGTTCCAAGACCGAATCGTCCATATCCACGGGAATCGGGATAAAGGTGCGTTCCGTAATATCGCTGTCAACGTGCCACAGTTGCATTCCCACACAACTTACTTTAAGGGGGCCAACCAAAGGAACAAATCAGCGATAGAAATTGGAATGGCAAGAGACAAACGCAAAAAAGTTACAATATATAACAGTACACCAGTGAATTTGTGAAATCAATTCCGTTGAGCTAAAACCATTGCGTGCGCGAGGTGGGGGGGGGAGGGGGGAGACAATAGGTATTTGGTAAAGTGGTTTGTTTTGAAGCCCACCCAGCTACAAACAATATGACTTTCCCATTCCAGGCTGACGTGAAATGATTGCTGATTATTTTACTAGGGTGGGTGGTGGCACTAGTCACCACTGTGTGTGTGTGTGGGGGGGGGGGGGGGGGGGGGGGGGTATTGAAAAGAGTGCATACATCAGTTCATTGTCAAATATGTTAGGATGGGTGTCTAGGTGACCCACTTGGCAACGCTTATTATTTGCAATGCCTGGTAGGGTCATTTTGTTAGGCTGCCCAGGGCCCACCTAGGAGTGAGCACTGAACAGAGCGCTGGGAAATTGTGAATTAGCTCTTTTCACACCCATGTGTTAATATCAATTCATCATAGACTCTCTATGCCTGAACTTAAAGACCAGAGGTGTGGGGGGGCATGTGCCTAGAATTGGTGAGGGGTGATATTCTGCGAACACTGTTACATTTTATTTTCTTTTATATTATTTTGTTTTGATAATGCCTGCCATTTATACACTTAGCACAAATGCTAGTCAATGCCAATTAAATCATCATTGAAAATATGACAGTATGGGCATTATATCGACACTACATAGTTTCTGTTGGAAACTGCAGATGTCTTACTATAAAAAACCGAAAACCGACCTATAAACCGAGTTTTTTTTAAATAACCGAACCGAAACCGAACCGAAACAAGAAAAATAAAACTGCACAACACTACTGTGGTAGCCCAAATGATAACTTAGTTCAAAATGAGGAATTTTCTATAAAAATCTTCTTCAGATCCAGCAGTCGGAATGTTTTGATATTTGGTATGCAGCATCCTTAGCGGGGTGAGATTCAATTTTGTTCAAGCTATGTCCCTAGGTCCATATTTGGGCTCGCTGTGGGAGTCCGAATGATAACTTAGTTCAAAATGAGGAATTTTCTATAAAAATCTTCTTCAGATCCAGCAGTCGGAATGTTTTGATATTTGGTATGCAGCATCCTTAGCGGGGTGAGATTCAAGTTTGTTCAAGCCATGCCCCTAGGTCCATATTTGGACTTACTGTGAGAGCTTGAATTGGAACTTAGTTCAAAATGAGGAATTTTCTTTAAAAATCTTCTTCAGGCCCAGCAGTCGGAATGTTTTGATATTTGGTGTGCAGCATCCTTAGGGGGGTGATATTCAAGTTTGTTAAAGCCAAGTCCCTGGGTTCATATATGGGCTCCCTGTGGGATTCAATATGAGGAATATTCTTTAAAAATCTTTTTAGCTCATCAAAGTCAAGCTGAGCTAATCTCATCGCTTCCTGTCCATCGTCCGTCAACACCATGTTTTGGTCTTCTCCTCCAAAGCCACTGGGCCAATTCAAGTGAAAGTTTGTGTGAGTGATGGTCCCAAAGGGGCATTTCATTTTTGTTCAACTCAGCATGCCCAGCCCCATAGGGAGGGAGTGGAGGAAAATGCTCCAAAATATTTTTAAAATCTTTTTCTCAAGAACCAGTGTGTACAATGACTTGATATTTGCTATGGAGCTTCCATATGAGGTGTTGAATCAAGTTTGTTCAAACAAAGTTTGTGAAGTAATATTTGGCTTTGTAATTAGAGGGGTAAGATTTTTGGCCCTGCCCAAAATTTCTATTTTCTGAACTGATGGTCCGGTATGAACCAAATTTGGTCTGTGGTAGTATTGGGTCATAAGTATTTGACCCATGCAAAAAAAAAAATTCCCGCATCCCCATGGGAACCCTGGGAGCTAAAAATATAAATATTTTCAAATGCCCATATTTCCAAAATCCCACGGAACAGAGAGCTTTTATTTGGTATGAAGTATCCTTATGACCAGTAGAATTGAATGGTAAAAAAAATTGCCATCGGTTATGTTAGGGTGCTCTGTAATGGGCATCGAAAAAATGCTGAGTCAGCATATTTGCAAAAATTTTAAAAAATCTTTTCTCCAGAACCAATCATCAGAATCTTTTGATATTTGGTATACAGCATTCATATGGGGGTCAGATAAAAATTTGTTGAAATAAAGCTCATTGGTTCATATTTGGGCTCTCTACAGGAGCCCGAAGTTTTAACATAGGGTAATATGGGGAATATTCTTTAAAAATCTTCTTCTTCAGAACCACCAGTCAGAATCTTTTAATATTTGGTATACATCATTGTTATGAGGGTCAGATTCTAGATTGTTCAAACCAAGTCCCTAGGTTAATATTTGAGCTTCCTACGGAAGCCCAAATTTTATCTTTGTTCAATATGGAGGGTAATTTAAAAAAATCTTCTTCTTCAGATCCATCAGTCAGAATGCTTTGATATTTGGTATGCAACATCTCTATGGGGGTCAGATTCAAGTTTGTTCAAATCAGATCTCTAGGTATATATTTGGGCTCACTATGGTAATCGGGGGTGCGGTGGCTCAGTTGGTAGAGGTGCAGGCTGCAAGCCGAGAGGTCCTCGGTTCGAATCCCACCTGCGGCGACCGCGTTGTGTCCTTGGGCAAGACACTTCACCCCGATTGCCTACATGGGGGCACGATGACGCTGTGTACTGAGGCGTACTGCACGTCGATGGTGCGCATGTCTTCAACCAATCTAACCCTGCCTGTGCTGCGGTGCAGAGTTCAGAGTTACGATGTTGGAGAGCTGACAGCTGCTCGTTGTTGCTCGGTGGTTCTCTCCGGGTACTCCGGCTTCCTCCACCCGTCAAACTGTCACGGTCACGATTAGCCATTGTGCATAAGTATGTGATCTTAAAACACCAATAAATATATAAATACTATGGTAACCCAAATTTGTACTTAGTGCAATATGAGGAAATTTTTTTTAAAATCTTCTTCTTCAGATCCACCAGTCAGAATGCTTTTATATTTGGTATACAACATCTCTAGGGGGGTCAGATTCCAGGTTGTTCAATTCGAGTGCCTAGGTTAATATTTTGGCTCCATATGGGAACATGAAATTTAACTTAGTACAATATGAGGGAATTTCTTCAAAAATCTTTTTCTTCAGCTTCACTTGTCAGAGTGCTTTCACATTTGGTATACAACATCTCTAGGGGGGTCAGATTCAAGTTTGTTCAAATTGGATCCATAGGTTAATATTTGGGCTCTCTATGGTAGCCCAAATTTGAACTTAGTGCTATTCGAAGAAATTTCTTTACAATTTCTCTTCTTCAGATCCAATAGTCAGAATGCTTTCATATTCGGTACACAACATCTCTAGGGAAGTCAGATTTAACTGTGTTCAAATCAAGAGCCTGGGTTAATATTTGGGCTCTCTATGGGAACCGGATTTGGCCATTTTGCTGAAGAATTAAAAATTTTGTATTCACTACCCTCTAGAGGTACTAAGATTAATCCACATAGGTTGTATCAAGGGGCTTCATAGGAGAGCTCTACATTTTACTTATGATCAACTGAAGAAAAGACATGATGCCCAGATTATTTTTGTCACTCCTGAGGGTCTCAAGGATTGACAGTGTAGCCTATGGAGATGGCTTGCTTAATGTAGACTCATTCTTGGACTCTGTTTAAATTGTGTTCTGTACAAGATGAGTGCTTCAGGCCCTGTGGAGCCTCTTGTTTTTTTTTAGATCCACTGGTCAGAATCTTTGGATATTTATAACTTTGGGGAGGGGGGGTGGGGGGGTATATAGGAATCACCTTGTCAGTCCGTCCGTCCATCTGTCCATCCTTATAAGCACAACTCCTCCAAAACCGTTTGAAGAATTTTCATGAAACTTTACACAAAGGAAGAACTCCATATGAAGACGTGCATGAAGCAATATAATTCCGTTCTGACAGGCACAGGGGGTATCACTTTGCGAGCTTGCTCACAGTACCTCTAGTTGGTATAAGCTTTTCTTAGGAGGAGCAGATGCAACTTGTTGAAATCAATTCTCTGGGTTGATATTTAGGCTACCATGTCAGGTGAGCGCCCTCAGGCCCCCTGGGGCCTCTTGTTTAGCTCACCTGACTGAAAGTCAGGGTGAGCTATTCTGATCACTTTTTGTCCGTCGTCCATCGCCTGTCGTACATCATGACGGTGGTGTTTGAGCCTCTTTCTCCTAAACAACTGGCCACATTTTAATTAAATTTCATGTAAGTAGTGGCTATATAGGGACATTTTGATTTTTATGCAAATTAGGTTTCGGCTCATATTGAGCAGAGGGGTGGGGAAAAAATGGCCAAATTTTTTGAAAATTTTCTTCTAATGAACCACCAGTAGCAGAGACTTGATATGGGGTATACAGAGTCCTTTTGAGGTTTAGAATCAAGTTTGTTCACGGGGAGTTTGTCAGGCATTATTTGCCTTCCTTATGGGAGGGCAAAAATTTTGGCCACGCCCAAAATTTCTATTTTCAGAACCGTGAGGTCGATTTGAACCAAATTTGATATGAGATGATAATGGGTCATAAGTAGTTGATTGATGCAAAAAAAAAAATTTCTCATTGCCCTGTGGGAACCTCAGGAGCTAAAAATACGAAAAACCTTAAAACTGCCATATCTCCAAAACCACACGGCACAGAAAATTCTTATTTTGTATAAAGCTTACTTTTATTCAGTAGAATAGAATGGTTAAAAAAAATCCCTATGGTTTGATCACAAGGTACTTTTTTGAGGACTTGAAAGTGCTGAGTCAGAACTTTTTAACACTGTAGGCAATGGGAAAAACATAAAAAAAAATCTTCTTCTCCAGATCCAGCAGGCAGAATCTTTTGATATTTGGTATGCAACATTGTAGGGTGGATCTGATTCAAGTTTGTTCAAATCGGCTCCCTGGATTCATATTTGGGCTCACTATAGAAGCCCGAATTTGAACTTAGTGCATTTCAGGCAAATTTCTTAAAAAATCTTCTTCTCCAGATCCAGCAGGCAGAATCTTTTGATATTTAGCATGCAACATTGTGTGGTGGATCTGATTCAAGTTTGTTCAAATCGGCCCCCTGGGTTTATATTTGGGCTCAGTATAGAAGCTCGAATTCGAACTTAGTGCATTTCAGGCAAATTTCTTAAAAAATCTTCTTCTCCAGATCCAGCAGGCAGAATCTTTTGATATTTGGTATGCAACATTGTGGGGTGGATCTGATTCAAGTTTATTCTAATCGGCCCCCTGGATTCATATTTGGGCTCACTGTAGAAGCCCGAATTCAAACTTAGTGCATTTTAGGCAAATTTCTTAAAAAATCTTTTTCTCCAGATCCAGCAGGCAGAATCTTTTAATATTTGGTATGTAACTTTGTGGTGTGGATCTGATTCAAGTTTGTTCAAATCGGTGTCCTGGGTTTATATTTGGGCTCAGTATAGGAGCCCAAACTTGAACTTAGTGCATTTCAGGCAAATTTCTTTGAAAATCTTCTTCTCAAGATCCAGCAGGCAGAATCTTATGATATTGGGTATGCACCATGCTTAGGGGGGTGAGATTCAAGTTTGTTCAAGCCAAGTCTCCAGGTTCATATTTGGGCTCACTGTGGTAGCTCGAATTATAACTTAGTTCAAAATGAGGAATTTTTTGTGTCGCTGCCCCACGAAGTGGGGAGCGACATACAGGGATTACTTTTTTAGCTCACCTGACTGAAAGTCATGGTGAGCTTTTCTTATCACTTTTTGTCTGTTGTGAAGGTGGTGTTTGGGCCTTTTTCTCCCAAACCACTGGCCGCATATTAATGAAATTTCATGTGAGTAGGGGTTATATAAGGGCATTTTGATTTTTTGTCAAATTAGGTTTCGGCTCATATTGAGCAGAGGGATGGGGCAAAAATGCTCCAATTCTTAAAAAATCTTCTTCTCAAGAACCAGCAATAGCAGAGACTTGATATTTAGTATGCAGCTTCCTTTAGAGGTGTAGACTCAAGTTTGTTCAAGAGAAGTTTGTCGGGCATTATTTGCATTTGTTATGGGAGGGGCAAAAATTTTGGCCACGCCTAAAATTTCTAATTTCAGAACTGTCAGGTCAATTTGAACCAAATTTGATATGAGAGGATAATGGGTCATAAATAGTTGATTGATACAAAAAAAAAAATTCTCATTGCCCCGTGGGAACCTCGGGAGCTAAAAATAGGAAAAACCTTAAAACTGCCATATCTCCAAAACTACACGGCACAGAGAATTCTTATTTTGTATAAAGCTTACTTTTATCCTGTAGAATAGAATGGTTAAAAAAAATCCCTATCGGTTTGATCACAAGGTACTTTTTTCAGGACTTTGAAAAAGTGCTGAGTCAGCACTTTTTAACTCTAGGCAATGGGAAAAAGATTAAAAAATCTTCTTCTCCAGATCCAGCAGGCAGAATCTTTTGATATTTGGTATGCAACATTGTAGGGTGGATCTGATTCAAGTTTGTTCAAATCGGCCCCCTGGGTTCATATTTGGGCTCAGTATTGGTGCCCGATTTCGAACTTAGTGCATTTCAGGCAAATTTCTTAAAAAAATCTTCTCCAGATCCAGCAGGCAGAATCTTTTGATATTTGGTATGCTACATTGTGGGGTGGATCTGATTGAAGTTTGTTCAAATCGGCTCCCTGGATTCATATTTGGGCTCACTATAGAAGCCCGAATTCGAACTTAGTGCATTTCAAGCAAATTTCTTAAAAAATCTTCTTCTCCAGATCCAGCAGGCAGAATCTTTTGATATTTAGCATGCAACAATGTGTGGTGGATCTGATTCAAGTTTGTTCAAATCGGCCCCCTGGGTTTATATTTGGGCTCAGTATAGAAGCTCGAATTCGAACTTAGTGCATTTCAGGCAAATTTCTTAAAAAATCTTCTTCTCCAGATCCAGCAGGCAGAATCTTTTGATATTTGGTATGCAACATTGTAGGGTGGATCTGATTCAAGTTTGTCCAATTCGGCCCCCTGGATTCATATTTGGGCTCACTATAGAAGCCCGAATTCGAACTTAGTGCATTTCAGGCAAATTTCTTAAAAAATCTTCTTCTCCAGATCCAGCAGGCAGAATCTTTTGATATTTGGTATGCAACATTGTGGGGTGGATCTGATTCAAGTTTGTTCAAATCAGCCCCCTGGGTTTATATTTGGGCTCAGTATAGAAGCTCGAATTCGAACTTAGTGCATTTCAGGCAAATTTCTTAAAAAATCTTCTTCTCCAGATCCAGCAGGCAGAATCTTTTGATATTTGGTATGCAACATTGAGGGGTGGATCTGATTCAAGTTTTTTTCAAATCGGCCCCCTGGATTCATATTTGGGCTCACAAAAGAAGCTCGAATTTGAACTTAGTGCATTTCAGGCAAATTTCTTTAAAAATCTTCTCCAGATTCAGCAGGCAGAATCCTTTGATATTTGGTATGCAACATTGTGGGGTGGATCTGATTCAAGTTTGTTCAAATCGGCTCCCTAGATTCATATTTGGGCTCACTATAGAAGCTCGAATTCGAACTTAGTGCATTTCAGGCATATTTCTTTGAAAATCTTCTTATCAAGATCCAGCAGGCAGAATCTGTTGATATTGGGTATGCACCATGCTTACAGGGGTGAGATTCAAGTTTGTTCAAGCCAAGACCCTAGGTCCATATTTGGACTCACTGTGGGAGCTTGAATTGTAACTTAGTTCAAAATGAGGAATTTTCTTTAAAAATCTTCTTCTTCAGATCCAGCAGTCAGAATGTTTTGATATTTGGTGTGCAGCATCCTTAGGGGGGTAAGATTCATGTTTGTTAAAGCCAAGTCCCTGTGGGAGCCCGAATTATAACTTAGTTCAATATGAGGAATATTCTTTAAAAATCTTCTTTTTTTTTTAGATCCACTGGTCAGAATCTTTGGATATTTGGTATAAGCTTTTCTTAGGAGGAGCAGATGCAACTTGTTGAAATCAATTCTCTGGGTTGATATTTAGGCTACCATGTCAGGTGAGCGCCCTCAGGCCCCTTGGGGCCTCTTGTTTAAAAATCTTCTTCAGATCCAGCAGTCAGAATGTTTTGATATTTGGTATACAGCATCCTTTGGGGGTGAGATTCAAGTTTGTTAAAGACAAGTCCCTGGGTTCATATATGGGCTCCCTGTGGGAGCCCGAATTATAACTTAGTTCAATATGAGGAATATTCTTTAAAAATCTTCTTCAGATCCAGCAGTCAGAATGTTTTGATATTTGGTATGCAGCATCCTTAGGGGGGTGAGATTCAAGTTTGTTCAAGCCATGTCCCTAGGTCCATATTTGGACTCACTGTGGGAGCTCGAATTGTAACATAGTTCAAAATGAGGAATTTTCTTTAAAAATCTTCTTCTTCAGATCCAGTAGTCGGAATGTTTTGATAATTGGTGTGCAGCATCCTTAGGGGGGTGAGATTCAAGTTTGTTAAAGCCAAGTTCCTGAGTTCATATATGGGCTCCCTGTGGGAGCCAGAATTATAACTTAGTTCAATATGAGGAATATTCTTTAAAAATCTTTTTTTTTTAGATCCACTGGTCAGAATCTTTGGATATTTGGTATAAGCTTTTCTCAGGAGGAGCAGATGCAACTTGTTGAAATCAATTCTCTAGGTTGATATTTAATTTTGGCTACCATGTCAGGTGAGTGCCCTCAGGCTCCCTGGGGCCTCTTGTTTTATGGTTGATTAGTCATGACTAGAGGATGGTTCCTTTTGATAACCAGCATTCTGGCACATCCAATATGGCCAGCCATCTTGGATTTTCGGGGACTTTTGATTGTCCAAACGATAACTTGAAAACTATAAATCCAACAGATGCTACTTTTTTATGGTTGATTAATCATGACTAGAGGATGGTTCTTTTCGATATCCAGCATTCTGGCATGTCCAATATGGCCACCATGGCAGCCATCTTGGATTTTCAATGACTTTTGATCGTCCATTTAATAATCCAACAGATACTGTTTTTTTATGATTGATTAGTCATGACTAGAGGATGGTTCCTTTCGATAACCAGCATCAATGTCCATCCATCCGTCTGTCTGTCTCTGTCTGTCCATCCGTCCATTAACTTTTGTTTGCCCACACGATAACGTGAAAATACATCCAACAGATACTGTTTTTTATGGTTGATTAGTCATGACTAGAGGATGGTTCCCTTCAATAACCAGCATCAATGTCCATCCATCCGTCTGTCTGTCCGTCCACCCATCTGTTAACTTTTATTAGCTCACCTGACTTTCAGTCAGGAGAGCTATAGTGATCACTCACTGTCCGTCGTCATCCGTGAACATGGTGTTTGCGTCTTCTCCTCCCAAACCACTGAAGCAATTTAATTGATATTTGAGATGATAGTTTGTTATGACATCGCAATTTGATTTTGTTCAAATCAAGTTGCCTCGCCCGTGGGTAGGGCCACACCAAAAAAGTGTGCTGTAATCTTAAAAAATCTTCTTCTCATGAACCAGCAGTAGCAGAGTTTTGATATTTGGTGTGCAGCTTCCTTTTGAGGTGTAGACTCAGATTTGTTCAAGAGAAGTTTGTGGGGCTATACTTGGCGGCGTAATGGGAGGGGAAAGAATATTTGCCCATCCCGAAATTTCTATTTTCCAAACCGAGAGGCAAATTTTAACCAAATTTGATATGAGGTCTTATTGGGTCATAAGTACTTAATTTATGCCAAAAAATTTTTTCCCGTCGCCCCATGGGGACCGCAGGAGCTAAAAATAGAAAAAAATGAAAACGCCCATATCTCCAAAACTACACGGCACTGAGAATTCTTATATGTTGTGAAGCATCCTAAGGGCCCAACGGAATGGAATGGTCAAAAAAAAAATTGCCATCGGTTTTATCATGGGGTACTTTTTGGGGACTTTGAAAAAGTGCTGAGCCAGCATTTTTTAACACTGTGGGTAATGGGAAAAACATATAAGACTACTTTTCTCCCAAACCACTCCTACAAAAGCTTTCAAATTTCACATATAACATCTTTGGAAGATTGTTTCACACGTTTATTGAAATCAATTGCCTGGGTCCATATTTGGGCTCTCTATGGGAGCCCAAATGTTTAAATGAGTGCAGTATGAGGAGTATTTTTTTTTTAAATCTTCTTCTTCAGATCTACCAATAAGAATGTTTTGATATTTGGTATGCAGCATCCTTGGGGGGTGAGATTCAAGTTTGTTGAAGCCAAGTCCCTAGGTTCATATTTAGGCTGAAAATTTGGGGTCGTGTTGCGGACTTAGAAATTTTGGACCAAAATCCGAAAAAAAAATTTTTTGTTTTTTCTGCGTTTTGTTCAATTTTAAGGCAAAAAAAAAAAAAAAAAAATTTTCCCCTGAAAATTTGGGGTCCGGGTGGGACTTAGAAAATTTGGGACGAAAATCCGAAAAAAATTTTTTTTTTGTTTTTTCTGCGTTTAGGTCAATTTTAAGACAAAAAAAAAAAAAATTTTCCCCAGAAAATTTGGGGTCCGGGTTGAAATCCGAAAATTTTTTTTTTTTTTTATGCGTTTCTGTCAATTTTAAGACCAAAAAAATTTTTTTTTTTTTTTCTTCTGAAAATTTGGGGTCCGGGTGGGCCTTAGAAAATTTTGGACCAAAATCCTGAAAATTTTTTTTTTTGGTTTTTTATGCATTTCTGTCAATTTTAAGACAAAAAATTTTTTTTTTTTTTTTACCCTTGAAATTTGGGGTCCGGGTGGGCCTTAGAAAATTTTGGACCAAAATCCTGAAATTTTTTTTTTGTTTTTTATGCTTTTCTCTCGATTTTAAGACAAAAAAAAATTATTTTTTTTTTTCCCTGAAAATTTGGGGTACGGGTGGGGCTTTGAAAATTTTGGACCAAAATCCGAAAAAAAAGATTTTTCCCTCAAAATTTGGGGTGCGGGTCGGACTTAGAAAATTTTGGACCAAAATCCGAAAAAAAATTTTTTTTGTTTTTTCTGCGTTTCGGTCAATTTTAAGACAAAAAAAAAAAAAAAAAATTTCCCCTGAAAATTTGGGGTACGGGTGGGGCTTTGAAAATTTTGGACCAAAATCCGAAAAAAAAGATTTTTCCCTCAAAATTTGGGGTGCGGGTGGGACTTAGAAAATTTTGGACCAAAATCCGAAAAAAATTTTTTTTTGTTTTTTATGCATTTCTGTCAATTTTAAGACAAAAAAATTTTTTTTTTTTTACCCCTGAAAATTTGGGGTCCGGGTGGGACTTAGAAAATTTGGGACCAAAATCCGGAATTTTTGTTTTGTTTGTTTTTTTATGCGTTTCTGTCAATTTTAAGACAAAAAAATTTATTTTTTTTTCCCCTGAAAATTTGGGGTCCGGGTGGGACTTGGGACCAAAATCTGGAATTTTTGTTCTTTTGTTTTTTATGCGTTTCTGTCAATTTTAAGACAAAAAAAATGTTTTTTTTCTTTTTTTACCCTGAAAATTTGGGGTCGGGTGGGACTTAGAAAATTTTGGACCAAAATCCGGAAATTTTTTAGCTCATCTTGACAAAGTCAAGCTGAGCTAATCTCGCTTCCCGTCCGTCGTCCGTCAACACCATGTTTTGGTCTTCTCCTCCAAAGCCACTGGGCCAATTCAAGTGAAAGTTTGTGTGAGTGATGGTCCCAAAGGGGCATTTCATTTTTGTTCAACTCAGCATGCCCAGCCCCATAGGGAGGGAGTGGGGGAAAATGCTCCTAAATATTTTAAAAATCTTCTTCTCAAGAACCAGTGTGTACAATGACTTGATATTTGCTATGGAGCTTCCATATGAGGTGTAGAGTCAAGTTTGTTCAAACGAAGTTCGTGAAGTAATATTTGGCTTTGTAATAGGAGGGGTAAGATTTTTGGCCCCGCCCAAAATTTCTATTTTCTGAACCGATGGTCCGGTATGAACCAAATTTGGTTTGTGGTAGTATTGGGTCATAAGTACTTGACCCATGCAAAAAAAAAAATTCCCGCATCCCCATGGGAACCCTGGAAGCTAAAAATAGAAATATTTTCAAACGCCCATATTTCCCAAACCCCACGGAACAGAGAGCTTTTATTTGGTATGAAGTATCCTTATGACCAGTAGAATTGAATGGTAAAAAAAAATTGCCATCGGTTATGTTAGGGTGTTCTGTAATGGGCATCGAAAAAATGCTGAGTCAGCATATTTGCAAAAATTAAAAAAAATCTTTTCTCCAGAACCAATCATCAGAATCTTTTGATATTTGGTATACAGCATTCATAGGGGGGTCAGATAAAAGTTTGTTGAAATAAAGCTCATTGGTTCATATTTGGGCTCTCTACAGGAGCCCGAAGTTTTAACATAGGGTAATATGGGGAATATTCTTTAAAAGTCTTCTTTTTCAGAACCACCAGTCAGAATCTTTTAATATTTGGTATACATCATTGTTATGAGGGTCAGATTCTAGATTGTTCAAACCAAGTCCCTAGGTTAATATTTGGGCCTACGGAAGCCCAAATTTTATTTTTGTTCAATGTGGAGGGTAATTTAAAAAATCTTCTTCTTCAGATCCATCAGTCAGAATGCTTTGATATTTGGTATGCAACATCTCTATGGGGGTCAGATTCAAGTTTGTTCAAATCAGATCCCTAGGTATATATTTGGGCTCACTATGGTAGCCCAAATTTTTACTTAGTGCAATATGAGAAAATTTCTTTAAAAATCTTCTTCTTCAAATCGACCAGTCGGAATGCTTTTATATTTGGTATACAACATCTCTAGGGGGGTCAGATTCCAGGTTGTTCAATTCGTGTGCCTAGGTTAATATTTGGGCTCCATATGGGAACATGAAATTTAACTTAGTACAATATGAGGGAATTTCTTCAAAAATCTTCAGATTCACTTGTCAGAATGCTTTCACATTTGGTATACAACATCTCTAGGGGGGTCAGATTCAAGTTTGTTCAAATCGGATCCATAGGTCAATATTTGGGCTCGCTATGGTAGCCCAAATTTGAACTTAGTGCAGTTCGAAGAAATTTCTTTACAATTTCTCTTCTTCAGATCCAACATTCAGAATGCTTTCATATTCGGTACACAACATCTCTAGGGAAGTCAGATTTAACTGTGTTCAAATCAAGAGCCTGGGTTAATATTTGGGCTCTCTATGGGAGCCGGAATTGGCCATTTTGCTGAAGAATTAAAAATTTTGTATTCAGTACCCTCTAGAGGTACTAAGATTAATCCACATTAGGTTATATCAAGGGGCTTCATAGGGGAGCTCTACATTTTACTTATGATCAACTGAAGAAAAGGCATGATGCCCGGATTATTTTTGTCACTCCTGAGGGACTCAAGGATTGACAGTGTAGCCTATGGAGATGGCTTGCTTAATGTAGACTCATTCTTGGACTCTGTTTAAATTGTGTTCTGTACAAGATGAGCGCTTCAGGCCCCGTGGGGCCTCTTGTTTTTTTTGTGTTTTTTATACGTTTCTGTCAATTCTAAGACAAAAAGAAATTTTTTTTTTTACAACGAAAATTTTGGGTCCGGGTGGGACTTCGAAAATTTTGGACCAAAATCCGGAAATTTTTGTTTTTGTTTTTTATGCATTTTGGTCAGTTTTAAGACAAAAAAAAAATTTTTTTTTTACCCTGAATATTTGGGGTGCGGGTGGGACTTCGAACATTTTGGACCAAAATCCATAATTTTTTTGTTTTTTGTTTTTTTATGCGTTTCTGTCAATTTTAAGACCCAAAAAACATTTTTTTTTTACACAGAAAATATGGGGTCCAGGTGGGACCTAGAAAATTTTGGACCAAAATCCGAAAAAAAAAATTTTTTGTCTTTTCTGTGTTTTGGTCAATTTTAAGACAAAAAAAATTTATTTTTTTACCCTGAAAATTTTGGACCAAAATCCAAAAATTAGTTTTATCGTTTTTTATGCGTTTTAAGAAGAAGAAAAAAATTTAGGCTGAAAGTATTTTGTTTGGGAAAAAAATCTGTTTTTTATGTGTTTATCTCAATTTTGGGACGTAAAAGTGCAGGAACTGAAAATAGAAGGAAAATCCTGTGTATTGTGTGGGCACAATCGCTTCATGTTGGTATATGCTTTTCTTAGGAGGGGCATATGCAGCTTATTCAAGTCAAGTCCCTGATTTGATATTTAGACTACCATGTCAGGTGAGCGCCCTCAGGCCCCTGGGGCATCTTGTTTGTCCATGCTATAACTTGAAAACAATACATCCAACAGATACTGTTTTTTTATGGTTGATAAGTCATGATTAGAGGATGGTTCCTTTCAATAATCAGCATTCTGGCATGTCCAATATGGCCGCCATGGCAACCATCTGGGTGTTTGGGTGACTTTTGATTCTCCACCCAATAACTTGAAAACAGTATATTCAAGTTAAATGGGTCTTAAGCCAGGAATGTACAATTATTTTTGAAGGAATTATTGACCTTTTGTTCAACTAAAAATTGCTTCACAAGTTCAATTTCTTCATAGGTGGCCGTATATTGCTCCACTGCTGGCGGTGCACTTGTTCATTCTTCTAGCATAATAATAATAATAATAATCAGAACAATAATAACCAGATTATTTACATTTGTGTGCAAAGCACACTAAGGTGTATTCCCGCATTTTCAATTTGTCATCACGATGGTAACAAATCAATTCACATTCTCTAACGACAAAAGTGGTGCTACAGATGATAATAAAACGATGATAAAAAATCTAAAACCTTTATACACATCTAGACACCCTACTGGAACATATAAACACTTTTTAAACAATCGAAATTACATATCCTCGAGACCTTTCCTCGGAAAGTAGTATTTTAGATCAGTCTTTAAGTGGTGCCACTGGCATCTCCTGGTGACAAAAAATTAAACGAAACCTATTTTTGTCATCTCTATACCATACTTAAGAAGTATGGTAAGCTTCAAAATTATAGCTGAAAAAAGGGACGTCTGACAGAGATCACTATATCCCCTCATTTTTAGCTTAACTTGACATAGTCAAGATAAGCTATTGCCATCACGCGTGCGGAAGTCTGTTAGTCTGTGAGTCTGTGACGTCTGTTCACATTTTCCTTTAGCACGGGCTACACCCCGCAGTTCTTGTCTGATCGTCACAAAATTTCATATGCAGGTTTGGGGTCATGTCTAGATGAGAACGTCCCCTTTTGGTCGCGATCGGGCAACCGGTATGGCTGCCCGAGCCCAAAACCCGAAAACCATTAGCACAGTCTACAGGTCGTATTTATGAAGGGATTTCATTGTAACTTGGTAGGATGCCTCTGTATAGTGCCTAGATGAGAACGTCCCCTTTTGGGCATGATCTATCAACTGTGATGGCTGCCCAAGCCCGAAACCCAAAAACTTTTAGCACAGTCTGCAGGTCATGTTTAATGTGGAGGGATTTCATTGTAACTTGGTAGGATGACTCCTTATGATGTCTAGATGCGAATTTCCCCATTTGGGCATGATCTGCCAACCGTGACGACTGCCTGAGCCCAAAACCCTAAAACCTTTAGCACAGTCTACAGGTCATATTTATTGAGGAATTTCATTGTAACTTGGTGGGTTGACTTCATACAATGTCTAGATGAGAAAGTCCCCTTTTGGACGTGATTGGGCAACTGTGACGGCTACAGGAGCCCGAAGCCCGAAAACCTTTAGCACAGTCTAGAGGTCATATTTATGAAACGATTTCATTGTAACTTGGCAGGATGACTCCAAATAATGTCTAGATGAGAACGTCCCATTTTGATCGCGATCATGCAGCCTTGATGGGTGCACGAGCCCAAAAACCTTTAGCATAGGCAAAAGGTCATATTTATGGAAGGATTTCATTGTAACCTGTTAGGTTGACTCCATATAATGCCTAGATGATGACATCCCCTTTCGATCGTGATTGGTCAGTTGTGATGGCTACAAGTGCCCGAAGCCCGAAAACCTTGAGCACAGTCTACAGGTCATATTTATGAAGGGATTTCATTGTAACTTGGTAGGTTAACTTCATATAATGTCTTGATGAGAATGTGCAATCATTCACCCATGATGGCTGCCCGAGCCCAAAGCCCGAAAACCTTTAGCACAGTCTACAGGTCATATTTATGAAGGGATTTCATTGTAACTTGGTAGGTTAACTTCATATAATGTCTAGATGAGAACGTCCCCTTTTGGACATGATTGGGCAACTGTGACGGCTAAAGATGCCCGAAGCCCGAAAACCTTTAGCACAGTCTACAGGTCATATTTATGAGGGGATTTCATTGTAACTTGGTAGGATGACTCCAAATAATGTCTAGATGAGAACGTCCCCTTTTGATCGCGATCATTCAGCCTTGATGAGTGCCCGAGCCCAAAAATCTTTAGCATAGGTAAAAGGTCATATTTATGGAAGGATTTCATTGTAACCTATTAGGTTGACTCCATATAATGCCTAGATGATGACATCCCCTTTTGGTCGTAATTGGTCAGCTGTGTTGGCTACAAGTGCCTGAAGCCCAAAAACCTTGAGCACAGTCTACAGGCCATATTTATGAAGGGATTTCATTGTAACTTCATAGGATCATTCCAGATGATGCCCAGATGAGATTGTCCCCTTTGGTTGCGATTATTCAACCATGATGGCTGCCCGAAGCCCGAAAACCTTAAGCACAGTCTACAAGTCATATTTGTGAAGGGATTTCATTGTAACTTGGTAGGTTGACTTCATATAATGCCTAGATGAGAACGTCCCCTTTTGGACATGTTTGGGCAACTTTGACTGCTAAAGGTGCCCGAAGCCCAAAAACCTTTAGCACTGTCTACAGGTCATATTTATGAAGGTATTTCATTGTAACTTGGTAGGTTGACTCCAAATAAGGTCAAGATGAGAACGTCCCATTTTGGCCGTGATCATTCAGCCTTGATGGGTGCCCGAGCCCAAAAACCTTTAGCATAGGCAAAAGGTTATATTTATAGAAGGATTTCATTGTAACATTGTTAGGTTGACTCCATATAATGCCTAGATGATGACATCCCCTTTTGGTCGTGATTGGTCAACTGTGATGGTTACAGGTGCCCGAAGCCCGAAAACCTTGAACACAGTCTACAGGTCATATTTATGAAGGGATTTCATTGTAACTTCGCAGGATCACTCCAGATGATGCCCAGGTGAGATTGTCCCCTTTGGTTGCGATCATTCAACCATGATGGCTGCCCGAGCCCGAAGCCCGAAAACCTTTAGCACAGTCTAAGGTCATATTTATGAAGGGATTTCATTGTAACTTGGTAGGTTGACTTCATATAATGTCTAGATGAGAACGTCCCCTTTTGGACACGAGTGGGCAACTGTGACGGCTTCAGGGGCCCAAAGCCCGAAAACCTTTAGAACAGTCTACAGGTCATAATTATGAAGGGATTTTATTGTAGCTTGGTAGGATGACTCCAAATAGTGTCCAGATGAGAACGTCCCCTTTTGGTCACGATCATTCAGCCTTGATGGCTGCCCGAGCCCAAAAACCTTTAGCATGTCTGTAGGTCGAATTTATGGAAGGATTTCATTGTAACTTGTTAGGTTGACTCCATATAATGCCTAGATGATGACATCCCCTTTTGGTCGTGGTTGGTCAACTGTGATGTCTACAGGTGCCTGAAGCCCGAAAACCTTTAGCACAGTCTACAGGTCATATTTATGGAGGGATTTCATTGTAACTTGGTAGGTTGACTTCATATAATGTCAAGATGAGAACGTCCCCTTTGGACGCAATTGGGAAACTGACGGCTACAGGGGCCCGAAGCCCGAAAACCTTTAGCACAGTCTACAGGCCATATTTATGAAGGGATTTTAATGTAACTTGATAGGATGACTCATTTTGGAATAATTTCATTGTAATTTTGTTGATATATGTTAACTGTGAGGGCCACAAATATTAACTGTGAGGTCATATTAACCCACCCCTCAGATCTTTAGTACAGTGTACACCTCATATTATTTTTATCATAAACAGAGCATACAGGGAACAGAAATGAACATATTCCCAATTATCACAATTCTTGTCTTATTTCATAATCCTTTCATAAACATTGAACATTATCCTTTTCATCAAACACAACACACAAGTTAAGCTACAGTGTCATTGACACTTTCATTGAAAATGCGGGGGATAGTAATAATCAGAACAAATACAGTGTACACCCACCTTATCAATTCATAATTTAAGTAAAATAGACAGAATTAATCATTTTAAATTAATTTATAGATGATGGGAAAATATTTAGCTTCTGTCGCCCACTCGTATTGGTACTACAAAAATCTACAGACACTGTTAATGTTATGCTGACAAACGACAATGAATGCATTTGGTCTGGTGTATCAGGATTAGAAGCCACTCGGCACAGATAATGAAGAAATCATGAATATTTTGGGTATTGCATTTGTTTAAATTTCAAATATGGGTAGTTTTGACCATAAATTTGATAATTCGTTTGGGTTTTGACCATCGTAGCCATGCTGACTGCTGCTGATGTTTATTATGATATGCAAATTGGACAACCAATTTCCGGAAAAGGAGATTTGCCACACTTGTCAGTCTAAAACGATGAAAAAAGACACTGATGGACGATCGTATTGGTATGATTGTATGAAAGAAATACCTAAATTCGCAACATCACCCAAATCACAACCTATTTAAAAGTACGAATGCATCGTTTTCAACCCATCCTCCATCGGTCCTTTGCAGGCATCAACTCAGTCATGGCCGAGATCCATGGTTACTTGGAAGTAAATAACTACACAGTACCGGGGAGAAATCAACACTCTCAGTATAGTTCAAACTCACTTGGAATATATTTTGGGCAGAAGTACTTTCTGGGGGCGTTCCGCTTACTTTTTATAAATATTACTTTATATAACATGTATATTTCATGTTTTATACACTCTGTACCTTTTTCACAAGTGGTTCAGGTTATCTTTTAAGTGTGCAATGATTCAGATTTTCAACAACTAATAGTGGAAGACAACAGAGTGAAAATAGATAAAATAGATAATGGTAGAAGGAATTTCAAAGCATATATCTGCAACTATGACATTAACAGATGAAGCATTTGCTGTTACTGCATTGCGAATCCCCTCATACATTGTCTCAAACAAATGAAAGAAGGGATCATGTCCCTGCATTCTTCATTTCATCCAAAGTGCAAATTCCTGCAAAAAACACATTGTAATCACATGACCTGATCCAACAATGGTCAACATGGCTACATCTGGAACATCCAAATTTCGTGTTGGTGGATTTACATTACAACATTTCATCACACCAAAGGGTGTGTCATACAACTGCTTTCTCCGAGTCTGTGGTATGTTATCATTAGATTGAAGATAAGACTTTTGAATTACCGATCATTTTGTGGTTCTATGGGTTCGTTACTTATGCCATTGGCAAATTAATCTTCAGAATCATAAAATTCCCTTTTTTTAATGAAAAAATTTGTATATACCTTTTCTATGCACTTATCTCATTATTTTGATATATTATTTGACTTTCTTCACTTCTCTTATCTGTTTCTGAGACATAGGGAAAAATGTCAACAAGTTGATCAAAGTTAGGTCGGACGGCCCATTAAGGTGCAATATAAAGTAATGGAATTTTGTTTATTTTGAAATTCCCACCTCTGATATTGCTTAAATTCAAATTAAAGGTACACAAATTATACATCAAAGTGAAGGTTGGGAGGTATAGAACACGAAAAATATATGAAATCAACTCATAGAGTTGACTGCTGACACCACTGGTTCCTGGAAGTCTGCTACCGTATTCATACCAGAACTGATAATAAAATATTTCATGAGAACAATTTGTGGCCAAATGTGCTTCACATATCCAAGAACAATGCTAGGGCATCAAAATTCTTCAAAACACAGCGACAGAGTTGCATGGGTTAAACTGTTGCCTTTGTTTACATTCAAATTTACTTTCGATTTAATTTCCGATAACTTCATCGGACGGAAAAAGCATCGATATACAGCACAATCTAAAATCAAATGATGAGAAAGATCACCTTAATACAGCATACTTTTATTATATAGAGACTGCACAGTTGCCATATTCTATGCAAGGTATCATGACACCTGTTGAAATTTCTTAGAATTATGATTTTGTTTTTTCAATGGAAATTTGTGGCATGAGTGATTTGCACATGTTCGTCGAAAATGGAATCCATCTTCAATAAAAAATGCAGACAGTGTTGTCCCTTTCCCAAATGTAGTCCTATCGCTGTATCCGAAAGTGTTTTGAATGCCTAGCTTTATTCTTGGATATGTGAAGCACATTACCTATATTTAGATGGTTTTAAAATAGTCATCTGCGAAAATAGTGCCTTGTGACGCCATTAGCCAACTTTCCAAAACAGGAAAGGAAGCGTCCCAAGCGATGTTGGTTATTGCTGCACTAAACAACCATGTCCTTGAAGTTCAGAATAACTCCTACCTTGGTCCACAAATAAACAGCCCTGTTAATTGGGGCAAATTGCCTTGGATAAAAAATAGCCTAGGCCAAAGAAGCAAGGGGAGAGTACAAGGGTGGGGGGGGGGGGGGGTGTCCCCCTGTGTTCGGTGGGATTTCGGGGAATTTTTTTTTATTTTATGTTCAAAAACAGGCTTCTAGTGGTATTTCAGCATGGAATTATACTGTTCAAGTAACTATCAGTTTTACACAATGTATAGTACAGTTTATTGATATTTTACACAAGTTTTATGTGTCACTGAAGACCACCAGTAGTCCAGTATTTTCTCAGAAAATGAATCAACAGCTCAGCCTGGTGTTGAAACTTTCAAGACTAGACTGAGTTGTTCATTAATTTTATGAGAAAAGGAATATACAGAAATGACTTCTGAATTTTTCGAGTCGACGAGCTGTTGAAGTTGAAGTCGACTGGTTGTCAGCACACCGCTTCATTATAACGAAAAGCTTTGAAAACAGTTGACTGAAGAAGTGTACTTTGATGACGTGATTGTTGCATGACCTGCATAACTTAATCAACCCCCAAAGAAAAGGTAGACAAACTGTAAACATTAGCCTCATTAAATATTAAATGAATCTCGTGACCAAATGGTGCAATTTATTTGGTTAATATGTGCACTCCGTAATAAAACGTTGTAAAACTTCATTCAGTAGTAAATATCATTATGTGACGTTTTGTTTTCTGACCAATCTTATTACTGCAACATTTTCCCAAAACAAGAACGTGTTGAAAACGCATGATGAACGATGAACTTCTCTAGATGTACTTCCGCTATCAGCTTTAATTAAAATAACATAATAGTTTGAAGGTATTCAGTTCACACCTCATATGTGTGTTTTAACTGGTAGAGTGCTGAATTATTTTTGGTCATCAAAATTTGTTCACATATCTTTGCCTTGTTACAATTTATGGGAGAGTACCAATGGGCACTCTCCCATAAATTGTAACAAGGCAAATCCTAACAGACTAAATAATTAAACTTCAAAGGTGATATGTAGAACATCCACTGAATATGAAGCCTTCAGGTTGTGGTACCGACACTTCAGAATAAAGCCCAAATATGGGCTTCCAGCACTCTACCAGTTAATCAGTGTCAAGTCGGTAGATATATTTTTATATAAAACTCGACAATGTTCAGAAAAAAACTCAATACTATGCAATTTCATGTCAGCTAAAAAATTGCTGACAGGATCTTTTTTTGCATCAGAAATTGCCCCGGCTGAGCCAAAAGCCGACACTACTTAGACCAATCATGGATTATGAAAGCATAATATGGGATCCATATCTGAAAACAGAAACAGACAAGCTAGAGAGGATACAAAGAAGAGCAGCTCGACTAATTACTGGGGACTATAAGGGACAAAGGAATGAAAGGATGTGTAACCCAGATGATGGAAGATCCAGGACTGTCTCCCCTCCAGGCAAGGAGATGTGTCCATCACCTGCTCTTCATGTACAAGTTGGTTGAGGGGTTACTGCCAGGAATACCTCCTTACAAATTCATAAATTTCTCAAAAAGAACTCGACTTGTTAAAACTACAAAATTCACAGACTTTGAAACATCTTCAAAACTACTGAGAAATATAATACCCATCCAATCATTATTCGGAATGCAAAAACAACTCAGATACTCTTTCTTTGTAAAAACAACATTAGACTGGAACAAATTACCAGAAAATATAGTCCGGGAGAATTCAACTGAGGGATTTAGATCTGCCCTCATTCATACCATCACTGAGCGCTCTCTCCCATTGTGTTATACCAGTAGTAGGTACTAACAATGAAATTCGTCATGATGAAACGGAAAATGAGACATTGTTTTTTGCCATGTCCATTGGTATTAGAAGCTGAAAACTCAGTTTTTACTCGCTGCCAGGTAGTAGGTTAGTATTATCGAACTTTAAATCCAAGTGCTATAAAACGTATTTACACAGTACAGTCAGATTAAAAATGAATGCCTTTTATCTACTGTACAATGGTCACAATGGTCACACATCGTTTTTGTTTCGAGCTGACTGTTTGCAAAAGTTAAACATACCAAGCAGTACAAGGGTCGTACCAACTCTGTCCTGGAAAACTTGCATGATACCTGAAAAGTTTGTACATTTGTATTTAAAATCAACGACAAGGAGATTTTATCACAACCCAATGTTTTGATGGTATCAGTTGCTTGGGGATCCACTGCCAGTTCTTGCTAATGAACTGGCTCGTGTAAAAATTTCCATCATAAATGTTTATGGATGTGCGACAAATCCTACCTCTGACAATTCGTCCATATCCTTCAAGCGATTTCACCCCATATCCTTCAAGCGATTTCAGCCCATGATAATTTGAACCTCAAATCTGGACAATACGGCTTTTGTCCCTTTGGTGTTCCTGGGAAATGTTTTTTAAAGGTATTAAACAAGTATTTTTAGCTAACCTGACTGAAAGTCAGGGTGAGCTTTTCTTATCACTCTTCGTCCGTCGTCCTGCGTGAAGGTGGTGTTTGAGCCTCTTTCTCCTAAACCACTGGCCACATTTCAATTAAATTTCATGTAAGTAGTGGTTAAAAAGGGGCATTTTGATTTTTATGCAAATTAGGTTTCGGCTCATATTGAGCAGAGGTGTGGGGAAAAAATGGCCAAATTTTTTTAAAATCTTCTTCTAATGAACCACCAGTAGCAGAGACTTGATATGTGGTATACAGAGTCCTTTTGAGGTTTAGAATCAAGTTTGTTCAAGAGAAGTTTGTCGGGCATTATTTCTTCGTTATGGAAGGGGCAAGAATTTTTGCCAATCCCAAAATTTCTATTTTCCAAACCGAGAGGCAGATTTGAACCAAATTTGATATGAGGGCTTATTGGGTCATAAGTACTTAATTTATGCCCAAATTTTTTTTCCTGTCGCCCCATGGGAACCGCAGGAGCTAAAAATAGAAAAAAATTAAAATGCCCATATCTCCAAAACTACATGGCACTGAGAATTCTTATTTGGTGTGAAGCTTCCTTAGGACCAACAGAATGGAATGGTCAAAAGAAATTGACATCGGTTTTATCATGGGGTACTTTTTTTTTTGTTTTTTTTATGTGTTTCTGTCAATTTTAAGACAAAAAAAAATTGTTTTCACACTGAAAATTTGGTTTCCGGGTGGGACTTCGAAATTTTGGACCAAAAAACGGAATTTTTTTTTTTTTTATGCGTTTCGGTCAATTTTAAGACAAAAAAAAAAGAAGATTTTTTGTTTACACTGAAAATTTGGGGTCCGGGTGGGACTTAGAAATTTTGGACCAAAATCCGGAATTTTTTTTGGGGGGGGTGTTTTATGTGTTTCGGTCAATTTTAAGACAAAAAAAATTATTTTTTTTTACACTGAAAATTTGGGGTCCGGGTGGGACTTAGTTTTTTGGTTTTTTATGCATTTTAAGAAGAAAAAAAATTTTAGGCTGAAAATATTTTGTTTGGGAAAAAAATCTGTTTTTTATGCGTTTATCTCAATTTTGGGATATAAAAGTGCAAGAACTGAAAATAGAAGGAAAATCCTGTGTATTGTGTGGTCACAATCGCTTCATCTAGTTGGTATATGCTTTTCTTAGGAGGGGCGTATACAGCTTATTCAAGTCAAGTCCCTGGTTTGATATTTAGACTACCATGTCAGGTGAGCGCCCTCAGGCCCCGTGGGGCCTCTTGTTAAATAGTTACTAAGGGTGTTTCAGAAGGCCGCTTTCCAAGGCCATGCCCTTGTACAGGTGCTGGCCGAGGGCAGGGGATGATCTGAGGTAAATTTGTTGAAATACATTTGACTTGAAATCTCCATGTCTGCCAGGTTGCAAGCATTTAATAGTTTAATTTTGTTTTGTTTGATATAAAACATGGGTACTTTGGATGCTGTTTCTGTTTTAATATACATGTCAAGTATGCCTCAATTAATCTGACAGGAGATTTGGCATTTTGAAATGGTCCATTTATGCAATTCCTGTGATGGATAGAATGTTATTAATGACAGGCTTCAGTGTACCAAATCAACATCGAAGGCACCCAGTTGTCAATAAAAGTAGCCCATAATGCCTCATTTCAAATGAAATTCAAAATGCAATGTTTTCATTGAAACCTGGTGGCATATGAAGCTAAATCAGTAAGATTTTTAGTTGTCATGTTTACTGTATTCAATGATCTTAAAAGAATATAAATCGCATATTCACATGTTGTATGTTCAGAACATATCTTGGTTAACAGGTGTCAGTGAATTCAGCTCATTGAGCTGATTCAATGTCACATGAAAACCAATGTGTGTTCTTGACTGAAATAAAGATTTCAAGAGGAAATAATTTTTCTGTATTTATTTTAACACTTGTAGTTCGTATGACATTAATCTCAACCATGCCAAGTTATCAGCAGTCCTTACTTTTTTGTTCTTTTATATTAATAATGAACATGGTGGCTTCAATTGATGGGGATTCTGTCATTTCAGCCATGAGCTGGTTCCACTGGCACATGGCATTCACTATCAGAGTTCTTGTGCATCCTCCAGTATTGTACTACCAGGTATAAACCAGCTGCAAGGTCACATAACCATCAAATGGAACAAGGATCAACATGATATGAGTTTAATAAAGTATACATGTTCGTCAATCAGCCATGACAGTTTGGATCTAGACATAGTTCAGAAATATGATGAATAGAATGTGTTTGTTGTTGAAGATTCAATTTTATACTGAATCATCGTCGATGGTAGCCAGGTGTCAAAGGAAGTAGCTCATAAAATTTGAAATGTGATAGTTCTATTGAAGCCTGGCAGCATTCAAAGTTAATTCAGTGTGGAAATATTTGTCAGGTTATCCATTGATATGACGAGAATAACACATAGTCACACGTTGTAGGTTTGAAATATAGATTGAAAGAAGAGGAAATAATTTTCTGTCCCATTAATATTTTGACACTTGTGGTTCATTTTACATGATTTAATTGTAAAAATGTTTGCCAGGTTGCAGGCAGAAGTTTATTGTTTTATTTTATTAATATTAAATTGAAACAATATTAAAGCATGGGCGAATGCACTTTGTGTTTTTAGCTCATCTTTACAAAATCTTATCGCTCTCCGTCCGTCGTCCGTCAACACCATGTTTTGGTCTTCTCCAAAACCACTGGGCCAATTCTAGTGAAAGTTTGTGTAAGTGATGGTCCCAAACGGGCATTGTAGTTTTGTTCGACTCAACATGCCCAGCCCCATAGGGAGAGAGTGAGAGAAAATGCTCCAAAATATTTTTAAAATCTTCTTATGAACCAGTGGGTACAATGACTTGATATTTGTTATGGAGCTTCCTTTTGAGGTGTAGAATCAAGTTTGTTCAAACGAAGTTCGTGAAGCAATATTTGGCTTTGTAATGGTAGGGGTAAGATTTTTGGCCCCGCCCCCAAATTTCTATTTTTTGAACCGATGGTCCAATTTGAACCAAATTTGATATGTGGTATTATTGGGTCATAAGTACTTGACTCGTGCAAAAAAATGAATCCCACATCCCATGGGAACCCCAGGAGCTAAAAATAGAAATATTTCAAATGCCCATATTTACCAAACCACACAGAACAGAGAGCTGTTATTTGGTATGAAGCATCCTTAGGATCAGTAGGATTGAATGGTAAAAAAAAATTGTCATCGGTTATGTTAGGGTGTTCTGTAGAGGGCTTCAAAAATATGCTGAGTCAGCTTATTTGCAAAAATTTTTTTAAATCTTTTCTGAAGAACCAATCATCAGAATCTTTTGATATTTGGTATACAGCATTCATAGGGAGGTCAGATACAAGTTTGTTAAAAGGAGCTAAAAATATAAATATTTCAAATGCCCATATTTACCAAACCACACAGAACAGAGAGCTGTTATTTGGTATGAAGCATCCTTAGGATCAGTAGGATTGAATGGTAAAAAAAATGTCATCAGTTATGTTAGGGTGTTCTGTAGAGGGCATCAAAAATATGCTGAGTCAGCTTATTTGCAAAAATTTTTTTAAATCTTTTCTGAAGAACCAATCAGAATCTTTTGATATTCGGTACACAGCATTCATAGGGAGGTCAGATACAAGTTTGTTAAAATAAAGCCCATTGGTTCATAATTCTGCTCAATACAGGAGCCCAAATTATTAACTTAGGGTGCTATGGGGAATATTCTTTAAAAATCTTCTTCTTCAGAACCACCAGTCAGAATCTTTTAATGTTTGGTGTACATCATTGTTATGAGGGTCAGATTCAAGATTGTTCAAACCAAGTCCCTAGGTTAATATTTGGACTTCGTACGGAAGCCCAAATTTTAACTTAGTTCAGTATGTGGATAATTCTTAAAAATCTTTCTTCTTCAGATCCACCAGTCAGAATGCTTTCATATTTGGTATGCAACATCTCTGGGGGGATCAGATTCAAATTTGTTCAAATCGGATCCCTAGGTATATATTTGGGCTTGCTATGGTAGCCCAAATTTTTACTTAGTGCAATGTGAGGATTCACTCTTCGGAATGCTTTCATATTTGGTATACAACATCTCCAGGGGGGTCAGTTTCAAGTTTGTTCAATTCGAGTTCCTGGGTTAATATTTGGGTTCCATATGGGAACCTGAAATTTAACTTTGTGTAATATGAGGGAATTTCTTAAAAAATCTTCTTCTTCAGATCCACTAGTCAGAATGCTTTCATATTTGGTATAAAACATCTCTGGGGGGTCAAATTCAAGTTTGTTAAAATCTGATTCGTAGGTTAATATTTGGGCTCGCTATGGTACCCCAAAATTTAACTTAGTGCAATATGAAGAAATTTCTTTAAAATTTCTCTTCAGAACCAACAGTGAGTATGCTTTCATATTTGGTACACAATATTTCTAGGGAAGTCAGATTCAACTTTGTTCAGATCAAGAGTCTGGGTTAATATTTGGGCTCCCAATGGGAGCTGTAATTGGCCATGTTGCTGAAGAATTAGAAATTTTGTATTCAGTACCCTCTAGAGGTGTGTAACTGAGATTAATCCACATAGGTTGTATCAAGGGGCTTCATAGGGGAGCTCTACATTTTACATCATGATCAACTGAAGAAAAGGCAAGATGCCCAGATTATTTTTGTCACTCCTGCGGGGCTCAAGGATTGACAGTGTATCCTATGGAAATGGATTGCTTAATGTAGACTCATTCTTGGACTCTGTTTATATTGTGTTCTGTTCGAGATGAGCGCTTCAGGCCCCGTGAGGCCTCTTGTTATTTCACACTGGAACACCACTCTTATTGCCTACTTGACTACAAAGTCAAGATAAGCTATTGCCATCACACATGCAGAAGTCTGTTAGTCTGTTCACATTTTCCTTTAGCACAGGCTACACCCTGTAGTTCTTGTCCGATCATCACACAATTTCATACGCAGACTTGAGGTTGTGTCTAGGTGAGAATGTCCCCTTTTGGTCACGATCGGTCAACTGTGATAACTGCCCGAGCCCAAAACACAAAAACCTTTAGCACAGTCTACATGCCGTATTTATGAAGGGATTTCATTGTAACCTGGTAGGATGACTCTGTATAATGTCTAGATGAGAACGTCCCCTTCTGGTCATGATTTGTCAACCGTGACTGCTATCCAAGCCCGAAACCCAAAAGCTTTTAGCACAGTCTACTGGTCATATTTAATATGGAGGAATTTCATTGTAACTTGGTAGGATGACTTCATATGATGTCTACTTGAGAACTTCCCCATTTGGTCGTGATCTGTCAACTGTGACGGCTACCTGTGCCCAAAACCAAATCCGAAAACCTTTAGCACAGTCTACAGGTCAGATTTTTGGAGGGATTTCATTGTAACTTGGTAGGATGACTCCATATAATGTCCAGATGAGAACGTCCCCTTTTGGTCGCGATCGGTCAACTTTGATTGCTACAGGGGCCCAAAGCCCCAAAACCTTAGCACAGTCTACAGGTCGTATTTATGAAGGGATTTCATTGTAACTTGGTAGGATGACTCCAGGTAATGTCCAAATGAGAATGTCCCCTTTTGGTGGCGATTGTTCAACCATGACGGCTGCCTGAGCCCAAAGCCTGAAAACCTTTAGCACAGACAACAGGTTGTATTTATGAAGGGATTTCATTGCAACTTGGTAGGATGACTCCATATAATGTCTAGATGAGGACATCCCCTTTTGGTTGCGATCGGTCAACCATGATGGCTACACAGGCCCGAAAATCTTTAGCACAGTCTACAGGCCGGATTTATGAAGGAATTTCATTGTAACTTGATAGGATGGCTGGTTTTGGAATAATTTCACTGTAACTTGGTAACTTTGGTTAACATACATTAACTGAGGGCCACATTAACCCACCCCTCAATTCTTTAGTACAATCTACACCTCAAAAGTATTTTTATTGAAAACATTGCATGCAAGGAACAGAAATTAAAATATTGTCAATTATCACAATTCTTGTCGTATTTCATAATCCTTTTATAAACATTGAACATTATCCTTTTCATCAAACACAACACACAATCAAGTTAAGCTACAGTGTCATTGACACTTTCAGTTAATATTTCACAGAACAGAACTTGCTAGGATGCTTTCCTAGGACCAGCAGAAATGAATGGCCAAAAAAGTTGCCTTTGGTTGTGTCATAGCAAATCAAAAAATTGCACTTGCTGCTGATCACTTAATGATACACTCATCTCTTTTGACAACTTGAGCCAGGTGAGCGTTTTAGGCTCACTTGAGCATCTGATTTCAGTAAAACTGTTGAATGGAACAGTACTGATGTTGACTCTTGATAATTACAGGATATGGAAAAATGGGCAAAAACATTGAATGCACAGAAAGACTCCATGAAAGACGGGTTTAAAAAGACATTTCAACCGCTTGGAAATGCAAAAAATGAGAAAGAATCTGCAACAGCAGATGCTGGCTATGCAATCTTAGAAAAGACTGTAAGTATCAAATTTCTGACTTGAATTGATTTCTTTTCCCCCAACAAATAGTTATGACTATAAAGATGACCTGAGTGTGTCATGCATCTATCCATTCACCCACACTAATTTTTAGCTTAATTTGACAAAGTACCCAGTAGTTCTTGTCCGACCATCAGGAAATTTCTTGCAGGTTCGAGGTCATGTCTAGATGAGAACGTCCCCTTTTGGTCACGCTCGGTCAACCGTGATGGCAGCACGGACCCGAAACCTGAAAACCTTTAGCAGTCTACATGTCATAATTTTTAAGGGATTTAAGGGATTTCATTGTAACTTGGTAGGATGACTCGGTATAATGTCTAGATGAGAACGTCCTATTTTGGTTGGGTTCAGTCAACCATGATGGCCGCATGGGCACGTTACCTAGATTCCTTTAGCATAGTTCACAGCTTGCATTTATGAAGGGATTTCATTGTACATTGGTAGGATGACTCTGTATAATGTCCTGATGAGAATGTCCTATTTTGGCCGTCATCGGTCAACTGTGACAGCCATACAGTCATGTGACCTAGATTTGTTTAGCACAGTCTACAGTTCATATTTATGAAGCGATTTTATTGTAACTTTGAAGGATAATTTGATAAGATGTCTAAATGATACTCCTATTTTGGTCACGACCAGTCAGCCATTAGCGCCAATTGGCCATGTGACCTAGATTCCTTTAGCACTGTCTACAGGTTGTTTTTATAAAGGATTTCATTGTACCTTGGTAGGATAACTTGGTATGTTATCTAGATAAGACTGTCCTATTTTGGTCACAATCGGTCAACTGTGACCACCTGTCCATCACGTGACCTAGATTCATTTAGCAAAGTCTACGAGTCAATTATGAAGGGATTTCATTGTAACTTGGTAGGATGCCTCATTTTGGAATGATTTTACTGTAACTTGGTAACTTTGGTTGACATACGTTAACTGTGAGGGCCACTTCAACCCAGGCCTCAATTCTTCAGTACAGTCTACACCTCAAATTATTCTTGTTGAAAACATAGCATATAGGGAACAGAAATTAACATATTCTCAATTATCACAATTCTTGTCTTATTTCATAATCCTTTAATGCACATTGAACATTATCCTTTTTATCAAACACTACACACAGTCAAGTTAAGCTACAGTGTCATTGACACTTTCATTCTGAAACTATGAGGGTGCAGGAATGAACCTTGGGGTCATGGTTTGTGACATTTTTACTATGTTGGACATGTATCCAGGAGACTAAAAAAGGTATATTAAAAATGGTGTATTTTAGGGAGAAAATTTGACGTAATCAACTTCTCACAGTTTAGCACTTTGAAAATATAAGTATTGTTAGGGTTCATTTGGAGCTTTGAAAATTTTTCGATTTTAACCATCTGCACACTGATGTCATTGAGCTCCATCAAAAAAGATTGAATTGGTTAAATTCCTAGTTGAATTATGGGAAAAGTTTGCAATTTGAAATTTTGATAAATAGACATCTGTGTGCAGAGGGTTAAATGGAAAGATTTTTAGCTCAACTTGACAAAGTCAAGCTGAGCTATTGCAATCACTTCTCGTCTGTCGGCATATGTACGTACGTACGTACATACATACATACATCTGTCTGTATGTACGTACGTCTGTACGTATGTCCACAATTTCCTTTGGCACTCCTCACAGGTCGCATTTATGATCAGATCGCTTTGAAACTTGGTATACTTGTTTAGGGTGACTTCTAGATGGGATCTATCGATTTGCTTCAATTTCAATCAAAAAATGTTGCCACTGGCAACGACTTTTGAACTTAGTATAGTCAGGCATCAATATATTCCTTTGGCATGCCATACAGGACACATTTTTGATCAGGTTGGTTTGAAATTTGGTATGCTTGTTTGGGGTAACCTCTAGATGGGAGCTATTGATCTTCTTCGATATTCGCCAAGTAATGTTGCCGCTGGCAACGACCTTTGATGAACTTAGTGCAGTTATGTATCAAAATTTCCCTTTGGCACACCCTGCAGGGCACATTTATTATCAAATCGCATTGAAACTTGGTATGCTTGTTGGGGGTGACCTCTAGATGGGAGCTATCGATTTTCTTCAATTTCCGCCGAAAACGTTGCTGTTGGCAACATTCTTAAAACTTAGTTTAGTCAGACCTCAATATTTCCCTTTGGCGCACCCTACAGGGCACATTTATGATCGGATTGCTTTGAAATCTGGCATGCTTGTTTGGAGTGACATCTAGATGGGAGATGTTGATTTTCTTCCATTTCCATACAAAAAATGTTGCCGCTGGCAACGACCTTTGAACTTAGTTTAGTCGGGCATCAATATATTCCTTTGGCATGCCCTACAGGGCACATTTATGATCAGATTGGTTTGAAACTTTGGTTGCTTGTTTGGTGTTACCTCTAGATGGGAGCTAGCGATTTTCTTCAATTCAACGACCTTCGATGAACTTAGTGCAGTTATGCATCAATATTTCCCTTTGGCACAATCTGCAGTGCACATTTTTGACCAGATCACTTTGAAACTTGGTATGCTTGTTTGGGGTGAGCTCTAGATGGGAGCTATCGATTTTCTTCCATTTCCGTCAAAAAAATGTTGCCGCTGGCAACGACCTTTGAACTTAGTTTTAGTCAGGCATCTGAACTTAGTTTAGTCAGGCATCAATATATTCCTTTGGCACGCCCTACAGGGCACATTTATGATCAGAATGGTTTGAAATTTGGTATGTTTGTTTGGGGTTACCTCTAGATCGGAGCTATCAATTTTTTTCAATTTCTGTCAAAAAATGTTGCTGCTGGCAATGACTTTCGATGAACTTCGTGCAGTTATGCATCAATATTTCCATTTGGCCGGCGCACCCTGCAGTGCACATTTTTGACTGGATCATTTTGAAACTTGGTGTGCTTGTTTGGGGTGACCTCTAGATGGGAGCTATCGATTTTCTTCCATTTCCGTCAAAAATAGTTGCCATTGGCAACAACCTCTGATGAACTTAGTGAAAACTTAGTCAGGTTAAGCTGCAGTGTCATTGACACTTTCATTCTGTCATCTCCATCTGTCGTCAGCATTTTGTTTGTCCAGGCCATAACTTCCTAACCACTGAATATTTTTATACCCCCCGCAATGAGTTGACGGGTATACTGGAATCACCTCATCCATCCATCCATCTGTCCGTCCATCTGTCTGCCTGTCTGTCCATCCATCTGCCTGTCTGTCATCTGTCCACTCATCTGTAGACATAATTTTGTTCAGAGGTTATGGACCAATCTGCTCAAAACTTGGTTTGAATGTTCAACCTGTGCACCTGCATTTATAGTTCCGGTCGCATTATTTTAGCCCGATTTATGCCACTTTACGACTTGAAAAAGCAGGCCTGGAATTTTGACCGGAGATTTTCTCAGATGTTTATGGGGCGATTCCTTTGAAACTGGATGTTTACTACCATGGAACCTGTGATTATAGTTTCGATCAGAATTTTTTTGCCAGAGTTATGCCCCTTTCCATTTTAGAATGTCAGAATTTTGTCTAGAGATTTTCTCAGATGATTATGGGTCGATTTCTTTGAAACTTGGTATGGATGTTCACTATCATGGGAACCTATGCACCTGCGGTTATAGTTTCGATCAGACTTTTCTTGCCAGAGTTATGTTCCTCTTCTTCTTAGAATGCCTGAATTTTGCCGGAAATTTTCTCAGATGTTAATGGGTCGATTCATTTGAAACTTGGTAAGGATGTTCACTACCATGGGAACCTGTGCACCCGGGATTGTAGCTTTTTAGCTCAACTGACTTTCAGTCAGGAGAGCTATAGTGATCACTCACTCACCGTCTGTCGTCGTCCGTGAACATGGTGTTTGTGTCTTCTCCTCCCAAATCGCTGAACCAATTTAATTGATATTTGAGATAATAGTTTGCTATGACATCGCAATTTGATTTTGTTCAAATCAAGTTGCCTCGCCCGTGGGTAGGGCCACACCCAAAAAGTGTGCTGAAATCTTGAAAAATCTTCTTCTCATGAACCAGCAGTAGCAGAGACTTGATATTTGGTGTGCAGCTTCCTTTTGAGGTGTAGACTCAGATTTGTTCAAGAGAAGTTTGTGGGGCTATACTTAGCATTGTAATGGGAGGGGAAAGAATATTTGCCCCTCCCAAAATTTCTATTTTCCAAACCGAGAGGCAAATTTTGACCAAATTTGATATGAGGGCTTATTGGGTCATAAGTACTTAATTTATGCCAAAAATTTTTTTCCCGTCCACCCATGGGGACCGCAGGAGCTAAAAATAGAAAAAAATTAAAATGCCCATATCTCCAAAACTACACGGCACTGAGAATTCTTATTTGTTGTGAAGGTCCCTTAGGACCAACAGAATGGAATGGTCAAAAAAAAATTGCCATCGGTTTTATCATGGGGTACTTTTTGGGGACTTTGAAAAAGTGCTGAGTCAGCATTTTTTAACACTGTGGGTAATGGGAAAAACATATAAGACAGCTTTTATCCCAAACCACTGCTCCAAAAGCTTTCAAATTTCACATATAACATCTTTGGAAGATTGTTTCACATGTTTATTGAAATCAATTGCCTGGGTCCATATTTGGGCTCTCTATGAGAGCCCAAATGTTTAAATTAGTGCAGTATGAGGAGTATTTTTTAAAAATCTTCTTCTTCAGATCTTCCAATAAGAATCTTTTGATATTTGGTATGCAGCATCCTTAGAGGGGTGAGATTCAAGTTTGTTCAAGCCAAGTCCCTGGGTTGATATTTAGGCTGAAAATTTGGGGTCCCATTGCGGACTTAGAAATTTTGGACCAAAATCTGGAAAAAAAATTTGTGTTTTTTATGCGTTTCGGTCAATTTTAAGAGAAAAATTTTTTTTTTTTTTTTTACACTGAAAATTTGAGGTCCGGTGGGACTTTTTTTTTTTTTTTTTTATTTGTTTTGGTCAATTTTAAGAGAAAACAAAATTTTTTTTTTTACACTGAAAATTTGGGGTCCGGGTGGGACTTAGAAAATTTTGGACCAAAATCTGGAAATTAGTTTTTTATGCGTTTTAAGAAGAAAAAAAAATTTAGGCTGAAAATATTTTGTTTGGGGAAAAAATTCTGTTTTTTATGCATTTATCTCAATTTTGGGACGTAAAAGTGCAGGAACTGAAAATAGAAGGAAAATCCTGTGTATTGTGTGGGCAGAATTGCTTCATCTAGTTGGTATATGCTTTTCTTAGGAGGGGCGTATGCAGCTTATTCAAGTCCCTGGTTTGATATTTAGACTACCATGTCAGGTGAGTGCCTGCAGGCCCCCTGGGTCCTCTTGTTTCAGATTTTTAGCTCATCTTGACAAAGTCAAACTGAGCTAATCTCATCACTCTCCCTCCGGCATTCGTCAACACCATGTTTTGGTCTTCTCCAAAGCCACTGGGCCAATTCAAGTGAAAGTTTGTGTGAGTGATGGTCCAAAAGGGCATTTCATTTTTGTTCAACTCAACATGCCAAGCCCCATACAATGACTTGAGGGGGGTGTCAGATAAAAGTTTGTTGAAATAAAGCTCATTGATTCATATTTGGGCTCTCTACAGGAGCCCAAAGTTTTAACATAGGGTAATATGGGGAATATTCTTTAAAAATATTCTTCAGAATCACCAGTCAGAATCTTTTAATGTTTGGTATCTGTCATTGTTATGAGGGTCAGATTTAAGATTGTTCAAACCAAGTCCCTAGGTTAATATTTGGGCTTCCTATGGAAGCCCAAATTTTATCTTTGTTCAATATGAAGGGTAATTTTAAAAAAATCTTCTTCAGATCCACCAGTCAGAATGCTTTGATATTTGGTATGCAACATCTCTAAGGGGGTCAGATTCAGGTTTGTTCAAATCAGATCACCAGGTATATATTTGGGCTCACTATGGTAGCCCAAATTTTTACTTAGTGCAATATGAGGAAATTTCTTTAAAAAATCTTCTTCTTCAGATCCACCAGTCGGAATGCTTTTATATTTGGTACACAACATCTCTATGGGGGTCAGATTCCAGGTTGTTCAATTCGAGTGCCTAGGTTAATATTTGGGCTCCATATGGGAACATGAAATTTAACTTAGTACAATATGAGTGAATTTCTTCAAAAATCTTCTTCAGATCCACTCGTCAGAATGCTTTCACATTTGGTATACAACATCTCTAGTGGGGGGGGGGGGGGGGGGGGGGGGGGGGGCAGATTCAAGTTTGTTCAAATCGGATCCATAGGTTAATACTTGGGCTCGCTATGGTAGCCCAAATTTGAACTTAGTGCAATTCGAAGAAATTTCTTTACAATTTCTCTTCTTCAGATCCAACAGTCTGAATGCTTTCATATTCGGTACACAACATCTCTAGGGAAGTCAGATTCAACTGTGTTCAAATCAAGAACCTGGGTTAATATTTGGGCTCTCTATGGGAGCCAGAATTGGCCATTTTGCTGAAGAATTAAAAATTTTGTATTCAGTACCCTCTAGAGGTGTGTACCTAAGATTAATTCCAAATAGGTTGTATCAAGGGGCTTCATAGGGGAGCTCTACATTTTACTTTATGATCAACTGAAGAAAAGGCATGATGCCCAGATTATTTTTGTCACTCCTGAGGGACTCAAGGATTGACAGTGTAGCCTATGGAGATGGCTTGCTTAATGTAGACTCATTCTTGGACTCTGTTTAAATTTGTGTTCAGTTCAAGATGAGCTCCTTCAGGCCCTGTGGGGCCTCTTGTTTTTTACCAGAGTTATGCCACTTTTCGTCTTAGTATAATCATGGTGGGAGGGGGGGGGGAGATGGACAGATCCATCTGGGCCAGTCAGATCTCTAGTTTGACAAAACATTATAACATAACACTATGTATTATCAAAAGACGGTGTGTCGCAAATTATTATATGGTATGTGCCCCTCAAGGTCACAGGCCCTTTGTTAAGGTGACAGAAAAACGTCGACACTTCAGTCACTTTTGTCCAATCCATATAACTTGGTATGATTGACAGATCTTGTTCATACTTAGTACAATTATTGCTCATGCCTCAAGGGTGTGTTGTGACTTTGATCCAAGGTCATATCAACATGGTCTAGGTCATAAACAGCAAAACTTTGATATTGTTATACAGCCCTTGTCTGCTCTGTATAATTGAATCTATGGCAGATCTTGTTCATCCTTCACACAATTGTTACCCATAACCTAGCGTTGTGTCAAAATTTTAGTTATACTTCCATGTTTACATGGAAGTATATTGTAATTCTTAATGTTCCCTTTTATTAGCTCACCTGGCCTAAAAGACCATGTGAGCTTTTCTCATCACTTGGCGTCCGTCGTCGTCAGTAAACTTTTCACATTTTCATCTTCTTCTGTGTAACCACTGAGCCGGTGTAAACCAAACCTGGCAGGAATGGTCTATGGGAGGTGTCCTCTACAAACGATACTCATTTTGTTCCCGTCAGATGAAAAACATGGCTTCCAAGAGGCATTCTTTGATTCTGGTTGGTGGAGTTTCAAAAATCTTCTCCTCTGGAACGCAGGGTAGCCGCGGGTCCTTGAAAACCTGGAATGTCCTTGAATTTGAAACGCTATTTTCAAGGCCTTGAAAGTCCTTGAAAACGAGGTATATCAGTAAAAGGTCCTTGAATGTCCTTGAATTTGATCGCCGATTTATCACAAGCATAATAGCGGTCCGAAAAGGAATGAATAAATTTGTTGACAAGTCCAAACAAGTAGGTGTTATTAATATTAAATTAACTCTTAGCACTCGGTCGGCTCATGTTTATTAGTACAGAGGGGGGCTTCCCTGGTCGAATTATGTTTAACAACCAATGAAAACCTTTTGATTTCCACCGGAATCGTAATGAGTTTCCATATAAAGTTACGCACATGTTCCAATACTTTGTCCGACAGGGGAACAAAACATCCCAGTTTGACTTTTGTTTGGAAAAAAATGTGTCATCAATTGAATATAATTTATCAACTTTCTATGACATTATTGAGGATTCGGATGAGGACAGTTTTTCTGGATATTCTTTCATAAGAAATATCAATGAAGACTCGTCAAGACGAATTCGAGTTGTGTGAAAGCAATTTGAAAGAAAATGTAAATGCTGGCGAATCAGCTGATCAATCAAGCACGTGTGTTCATGTTGACAAAACATTGAATTTGGGGGATTCGTTCCACCACCCATGGTTAAAAAACATTTGACGAGCCCACGGGCATTCAGTTTTTCTGTGGATGGCAATGAGCGTGAGTTGGACATTTTCAGTAAATTGTTTTGACAATGATTTTATTGAACTGTACACTTCGTAAACAAATTTATATGCCAAACAATACTTTGAAAAAAACCCAAACATGAAACCATTCGCACTTGCCCGATCTTGGGTGGATACAGATGCGACTGAAATGAGGGCTTTCATAGCAGATGAAACAGTTGCCACAGTGATGAAAACGTGCGCACCTGTTTGCTTGACAAACAGTAAGTAGTAAATTTTACCTCGGTTCACAACATGTGAACCGAGGCACAATTGACTACTTATTGTGAAGGGGGTATTGCTATTGGGACGTTTTTGGCCTTAGGACGTTTCAGCCTCGAGACGGTCCTTGAATATCCTTGAATTTTCTTCAAAAAAGGTCCTTGAAAGTCCTTGAATTTTGTTTTCAATATTCTGGGGGAACCCTGGAACTGCCAGGCCAAATGTTTTGAAACTTCACATAAATGATGACTGGGACCCCCTCTACCAACGATCCTAATTTAATGTTGATCGGGTCACAAACATGGCTGCAATTGCAGCTTATAGTTACTATAGAAACCCTATGCGAAATCACATTTTCATCATCTTCTCTGGAACTACTGAGCTGACATGAACCTGACCTGGCAGGGATAGTCTATGGGTCACAAGCAATAACACTTGGAATCTTTAATACTGTTCTTGTCCAGGTTGTACAATTTAATGACTTTTGTCCAGTCCATATAACTTGTTATGATTGACAGATCTTATTATGCCCCTGACCTCCTTAGGAGGTTCAGTGGGTATATAGTTGAGGTCTCTGTACGTCTGGCCTTAGGTTTGTACTAACATTTGGTATTATAACTCGGTCATCGGTTGTTGGATTTTGTTGTCCCATGGTATGGTTATAGGCGAGCATGGGGGAAAGGATATCCACAAATTGCTGGTTTTGTCCACACATTTATACCAGAGTTATGGCCCTTGTAGGACTTAGAAAAATTGTAAAATGAACGTTTAGCATTATAACTCTGGGATCGGTTGTCGGATTTTGATGTTGTGTTATGATTGCAGGGGGAGGGGGGGGGGCATGATATCCACATATTGTGGGTTTCGTCCATACATTCCAACCAGAGTTATGGCCCTTGTTACAATTAGAAAAACTCTGTACGAAAGTTTTACATTATAACTCAGTCATTTGTGTGCCGATTTTAATGGCCTTAGGTGTGGTGAGAGACTAACATGGGGGAGAAAACATCCACGTATTGCGGGTTAAATTCATGCATACAGACCAGAGTTATGGCCATGTTTCACTTTGAAAACTTTCCATATGAACATTTTACATTATAACCCCAGCATTGTTGGATTTTGATGTCCTTTGGTGTGGTTGTGGGTTATGTCCATGCATACTTATAGTTATACCCCTTTTTAGACTTAGAAAAACTGTCCATTTGATGTTTTGCACTGTTTTCTTTTCCATTGGAATAATTTTTCTTGAATCGCAGCTGAAAAATTGAATAAATTTTGTATTGTCCCTGTTGACATTGTGGGAGGGGGCATATGCAATGGTTCGCGTTGCATAATTTTATCATCAAGGTCACAAACAGACAAAAGTGACATTGTTGGTGATTATCTTGTTTGCGCAAAGTGTACAATTTTTAACGTAATCAGCAAATGAAGATTAAATTTTGTTTGGTATTAGAGCAGAAGATAGGTTCTGAACCATTAATTTTTCAATTCAACATCAGTTAATGAGTAGTGTCCGCAATTTTATTATCCTGTCAGAGCCTTATCATAATTAATGTGATTTCAGTGTAATCATTTCTCTTATATTCACTCTATCTTATATTTATCCTGTATATATCTGCCCTGAAAGTAGTGGCCCTAAACAGAGCTCTATATGTCGAGAGGCCTCTTGTTTAAATAGCATACATTGTCCTGACACTGAGTGGTATGTGTTGAAGGTATACCAAACACCCCAAACAAGCACACCAAGTTTCAAACCGATCTGATCATAAATGTGACCTGTAGGGCGAGCCAAAGGAATATATTGATGCCTGACTAAACTAAGTTCAAAGGTCATTGCCTGCGGCAACATTTTTGGATAGAAATGGAAGAAAATCAATAGCTTCCATCTGGAGATCACCCAAACAAGCATACAAGGTTTCAATGCAATCCGATCATAAATGTTCTCTGTAGGGTGTTCCAAAGGGAAATATTAAGGTCTAACTCAACTAAGTTCAAAGGCCGTTGCCAGCTGCAACATTTTTTTACAGAAATAGGAGAAAGTCGTTAGCTCCAGAGGTCAGCCGAGGGAGTGACTAGGGTGAAGAAGTCGCCTGGTCTAAAGTCGCCTTGGCTAACAGTGGGTGCGAAATTCAAGTCGCCCTCCCAAAATTCATTGGGAGACATGGCAGTTTTGGGCATTTCTATTTCCAAATAGAAACACTTCCTCATTCTGATGGTCATTCTAAAATAAACACGTTTGCGGTTGTGGTTAAAATCTATCACTGGCTCTGAAAATAGCTCAAACTAGCCCAATTTAATGTAACTCAGAAGAGTTGTAATGGCCTATTGTGGTGTTTGAACAATTCACCCTTACTGGTAGCAACCAGCACAAAATTGGCTTTTTAAAAATAGAATGTCCATTCTGACTCACCAGGATGTGATTATAAATCACAAATATTTGGGAGGATGAGAATTGCAGGCCTCCATAGCACCAATCGCATGTATCAATGTACGTTGGCCGACAGAAACTGTCATTTTTCTGTACAGTGGCAGTGCATTGGAAAACCCCAGTGTAGAAGATAAGGGAGACAACTGAATTATTTGTCAGTTACCCCTGATCACCTCAGAACTAAATTAACTTAAATTGTTAATAACGCTCAATTAACGAAGAATATTGAAAACTTTTTTAACTACACATTTCAATTTAATTAAGACATTCAGAAACCACGGTAGACCCAGCTTCTTATATGAATTTGAAATTTATTTTAAATATTTTTTTAAAAAGATACCTTCTGTGATGAACAACACTCTAAAATCAAAATATGTGATAAATTTCTCTTTCACTGCTCTCATGTAAATTTAAATCAACTTGAGAATGAGTGCTTTTGAAGATTAAATGTACTTCTTTGTTTTTAGCTCACCTGACTGAAAGTCAGGGTGAGCTTTTCTTATCACTCTTCGTCCGTCGTCCTGCGTGAAGGTGTTGTTTGAGCCTCTTTCTCATAAACCACTGGCCACATTTTAATTAAATTTCATGTAAGTAGTGGTTATATAGGGGCATTTTGATTTTTATGCAAATTAGGTTTCGGCTCATATTGAGCAGAGGTGTGGGGAAAAAATGGCCAAATTTTTTGAAAAACTTCTAATGAACCACCAGTAGCAGAGTCCTTTTGAGGTTTAGAATCAAGTTTATTCAAGAGAAGTTTGTCTGGCATTATTTGCCTTCGTTATGGGAGGGGCAAGAATTTTTGCCACTCCCCAAATTTCTATTTTCCAAAACGAGAGACAGATTTGAACCAAATTTGACATGAGGGCTTATTGGGTCCTAAGTAATTAATTTATGCCCAAATTTCTTTTCCCGTCGCCCCATGGGAACCGCAGGAGCTAAAAATAGAAAAAAATTAAAATTCCCATATCTCCAAAACTACACGGTACTGAGAATTCTTATTTGGTGTGAAGCTTCCTTAGGACCAACAGAATGGAATGGTCAAAAAAAATTGCTATCGGTTTTATCATGGGGTACTTTTTTTGGACTTTGAAAAAGTGCTGAGTCAGCATTTTTTAACACTGTGGGTAATGGGGAAAAACATGTAAGACTACTTTTCTCCCAAACCACTGCTCCAAAAGCTTTCAAATTTCACATATAACATCTTTGGAAGATTGTTTCACATGTTTATTGAAATCAGTTCCCTGGGTTCATATTTGGGCTCTCTATGGGAGCCCAAATGTTTAAATGAGTGCAGTATGAGGAATATTCTTTAAAAATCTTCTTCAGATCTACCAATAAGAATCTTTTGATATTTGGTATGCAGCATCCTTAGGGGGGTGAGATTCAAGTTTGCTCAAGCCAAGTCCCTGGGTTCATATTTAGGCTGAAAATTTGGGACCCTGTTCCGGGCTTTATAAATTTTGGACCAAAATCCGGAAATTTTTTTTTGTTTTTTAGCTCAACTTGACAAAGTCAAGCTGAGCTATTGCCATCACTTCTCGTCCGTCGGCATACGTACATTAGTACGTTAGTACGTACGTCCACAATTTCCTTTGGCACACCTCACAGGTCGCATTTATGATCAGATTACTTTGAAACTTGGTATGCTTGTTTGGGTGACGTCTAGATGGGAGCTATCGATTTTCTTCCAATTTCCGTCAAAAAATGTTGCCGCGGCCAATGTTCTTAGAACTTAGTTTAGTCAAACCACAATATTTCCCTTTGGCACACCCTACAGGGCACATTTATGATTTGATTGCTTTGAAACCTGGTATGCTTATTTAGGGTGACCTCTAGATGGGAGCTATCGATTTTCTTCAATTTCCGGCAAAAAATGTTGCCACGGCCAACGTTCGTAGAACTTAGTTCAGTCAGACCTCAATATTTCCCTTTGGCACACCCTACAGGGTACATTTATGATCAGATTGCTTTGAAACTTGGTATGCTTGTTTGGGGAGTCCTCTAGATGAGAGCTATCGATTTTCTTCAATTTCTGTCAAAAAATGTTGCCGTGGCCAACGTTCTTAGAACTTAGTTTAGTCAGAAGACTCAATATTTCCCTTTGGCACACCCTACAGGGTACATTTATGATCGGATTGATTTGAAACCTGGCATGCTTGTTTAGGGTGACCTCTAGATGGGAGCTATCGATTTTCTTCAATTTCCGTCAAAAAATGTTGCCGCGGCCAACGTTTGTAGAACTTAGTTTAGTCAGACCTCGATATTTCCCTTTGGCACACCCTACAGGGCCCATTTATGATCAGATTGCTTGAAACCTGGTTTGCTTGTTTGGAAAGCCTTCTAGAAGGGAGCTATCGATTTTCTTCAATTTCTGTCAAAAAATGTTGCCACGGCCAACGTTCTTAGAACTTAGTTTAGTCAGAAGACTCAATATTTCCCTTTGGCACACCCTACAGGGTACATTTATGATTGGATTGCTTTGAAACCTGGCATGCTTGTTTGGAGTGACCTCTAGATGGGAGCTATCGATTTTCTTTAATTTCCGTCAAAAAATGTTGCCGCGGCCAACGTTTTTAGAACTCAGTTTAGTCAGACCACAATATTTCCCTTTGGCACACCCTACAGGGCACATTTATGATTTGATTGCTTTGAAACCTGGTATGCTTATTTACGGTGACCTCTAGATGGGAGCTATCGATTTTCTTCCATTTCCGTCAAAACATGTTGCCACGGCCAACGTTCTTAGAATTTAGTCTAGTCAGATCACAATATTTCCCTTTTGTACACCCTACAGGGCACATTTATGATTGGATTGCTTTGAAACCTGGCATGCTTGTTTGGGGAGGCCTCTAGCTGGGAGCTATCGATTTTCTTCGGTTTCTGTCAAAAAATGTTGCCACTGGCAAAAAAAATGACATTGGCACCAATGAACTTCAATTTTGCCATTTCATTTTTACTTACCAAGTTCAAGTTTGTCAAGTTGAGCTACAGTGTCATTGACACTTTCATTTTATGTTTCAGTCAATTTTAAGACAAAAAACATTTTTTTTTTTTACACTGAAAATTTGCCGTCCTTGTGGGACTTTTTTATGCGTTTCGTTCAATTTTAAGACAAAAAATTTTATTTTTTTTTACACTGAAAATTTGGGGTCCAAGTTGGACTTGGAAAATTTTGGACCAAAATCCGTAATTTGGGGTTTTTTTTTATGTGTTTCAGTCAATTTTAAGACAAAAAACATTTTTTTTTTTTACACTGAAAATTTGGCGTCCAGGTGGGACTTAAAAATTATGGACAAAAATCCGGAAATTATTTTTTTTTTGTTTTTTATGCCTTTTAAGAAGAGAAAAAAGTTTTAGGCTGAAAATATTTTGTTTGGGAAAAAATCTGTTTTTTATGCGTTTATCTCAATTTTGGGATGTAAAAGTGCAAGAACTGAAAATAGAAGGAAAATCCTGTGTATTGTGTGGTCACCATCGCTTCATCTAGTTGGTATATGCTTTTCTTAGGAGGGGCGTATGCAGCTTATTCAAGTCAAGTCCCTGGTTTGATATTTAGACTACCATGTCAGGTGAGCGCCCTCAGGCCCCTTGGGGCCTCTTGTTATTGGATATTATAGTAACACGCCACCTTGTGACATCATTGTCGTGGTGTTATGTAGTGTATCGTGTGCATGGGTACACATATATCTGGAATGGCAAGTGCCGATCGTGCCAATTATAAGAGATTCCAACTCCTTGAACCTTGGACCTTAGTAGTATGTGATGTTGACTTCATGCCCTTTTAGCAGGTTCTCATGCAGATTCTCATCTGACATCATCAGTCACGTGAGGTGAGGTTGTCATGGTAGCCCACGTGAGCAGCCATCTTGTGATGTCATTCTCACAATGACACATGATCCCACTGCACATGTGCAAAGCGTGTTTCTAGGGTGACTATGGGTGCTGCCATCTTGGTTGTTAGGGGTAGCACGTGGTTGCTATAGAGCCCAATGGAAGTGTTAAACTGTGCGGGTGTATGCCCCGAAAGTTCTAGGATACCTCTAGGAGAGCAGAATACTCTGATTTGAAAGCTTTTTTTTGGGGGGGGGGGGGGGGGGGGCTCAAACTCATGGCCTTCCCTGACTCATAGACCCCCACCTCATGGCCTCATCTTGCCCTCATAGCCCTCTAGTGAACATATCCCGTATGAGGATAAAAGGTGTATGAGGTGAGGCCTCACCTCACACCCCTTATCCTCATATTGGTTCAAGTGATTATTAGTGATCACCTATGATGATTATTAGTGATTGTCTGTGGTGATCACTAATGATCATCTCACCGTATGAGGATAAGAGGAGTATGAGGTGATTGCGGGTCACTGGGTGGAGGAGGATGGGCTTCTGGAAGGAGAGGGAGGGCGACTGTGTCACTTTTGACCAGGGTGCCTGGTGCAGAGTCATGTGGAAGGGTTCCCAAAACAGCTCCCCATGGAGGACTGGGAAAGCTAATGATAGGATCACTGGGAAGGATCACCAGGTCACACATGGATGGAATGGTGGGTCACATGTGGAGGTCTAAGGGTCGAAGTTTCTCTGCTGGGTTTGGATCGCCGGGGTACTATGTTGCTTGTTGTTGGGATGCGGGAGTAGGGTCCCAGGTCATGTCTTCCTTGGAAGGGATGGTGAGATGTTGGGTCAAATGTGGAAGGCAAGGGCTTCTGGAAGAAGCACGACTGTGGTGTTATCGCTCATCCCGTTTGGTCACCTCCCTAGTGATCGCCTGTGGTGATCACTAGTAATCATTCTCCCCATATGAGGATAGGGGTGTGAGGCCTCACCTCACACCCCTCTTATCCTCATCTCGGTTCAAGTGATCACCACAGGTAATCACTAATGATCACTTGTGATCGCATGTGGTGACCACTAGTGATCATTCTCCCCATATGAGGATAAGAAGGGTGTGATGTGAGGCCTCAGCATGGCCTCATCTCACACCCCCTTTATCCTCATCTCAGTTCAAGTGATCATGGGTGATTGACAAAGGTGATCCCTAATGATCATTTTCCCCGTATGAGGATGAAAGGGGTGTGAGGTGAGGCCTCTGTTATGAGGTAGAAGCAGTAGTTACAGCGGGTGGTCCCGATATATCAGGGGTCTCGTAGGGAGGCACACGTAGCCTGCTGTGGGCCAGGAATGGTAGCTGGTCGACCAAGGTAAAAGGAAACCGCAGCAGATTCCACTGGCAGGGCCAACGGTCACAGGTCAGAACTCCTAAGTCTAGTTATCCTTGGTGGCACACGAGTGGACCCCTACAAAAGCCCTGATACATCCCTGGGGACACCCACTGCTACTCCTGCCACTACCTTTTAACAGAGGCCTCACCTCACACCCCTCTTATCCTCATACAGAGAGATGATCACTAGTGATTACCACAGGTGACCACTAGTGATAACTTGAACTGAGATGAGGATAAGGGGGCTGTTTGGTGAGGCCCCATACAGAGAGAATGATCACTAGTGCAGGCCTTCACATTTCACGTGAACAATCATGTCGTTCCCCCTTTGTTCTCACAAAACAGAAAGCTAGGGAACGATGTATCGTTCACGCTACACCTCCTCCCTGCAAACGAACAACTCGTCAAATTTTAAGGCAGCACACACTCAGAGAACGGCACGCTCTACTGTAATCCACACTATCATTGACGTTAACCTGTGCTACTTTCAGTTTCGTTCACGATTTTGTGAAAAATGTCCGACATAGTATGATCGCAAGAGATTGAATATCACAGGGTCGAAAATGCCAGTGACCTATGTACCGCTTATATTGCACCCTGATCAGACGTGTGCCATTTCATCGTGTTAGAACCAGAACGTCCTATGTCCCATTGGGGACACAGGACCCTCTGGTTCTCACACGACGATTTGTTTGAATTTATTCATTATCAGGGTTCGAAATTCCTTCAATAATTAACGATTGCACAAGGCAAGCTTAAAAGACGAAATGCAAGTTGAATGGCTACTGTTAATTAGCTCCCTTGATGTGCACCATTAAAACTGAATGATGATTAGTCATTGGAGCACCGACGTCTCGGGAAACACTCTGACTGTCAAACCACGGGGCACCACAAGTGAATGATTGTTGTTGGGTTCTGAGTTAGGAATGGGCAGACTGGCCGGACGCCCAGGGCCCCCATATTTGGCAGGGAATTTTGTCATTTTCGAAATCTGAGTTGCAAAACTTTTTCTCGCTGTGCGATAAATTGGTGCGTGTCTTCTTCTTGTCAAGTTGTTTAAAAAACAGTGGAACTGAGGTTAGTAGCTCAAATTTTACCAACAAAAATACTCATTTTGTTGTTGAAATGTTCCACCATTTTGTAGCTCGGAGTGCCTTCAGAGACCACCTGAGAGCCTCCAGAAATTAAAATTTTCCCCAGACCCCCACCAACAAGAGGGGGAAACCCCGCCCTCTTGTTCTCTCCCCCTCGCCGCTTTGCGGCTCGGACAATGATTCGCATCGTATTTGGCGCCCCCCGTTGCGTAACCAACTTCGTTACCATGATGAATGTCAGGGGAACGACAAACTTGGTTACGCAGCTGAAATCCCAGGGAACGATGAATGGGTTATGCAAAATTCTCAAATGTGAAGGCCTGCTAGTGAGGTGACCCAGCAGTATGAGCGAGAGCGACACAGTCACCCTTCTTCCAGAAGCCCTTGCCTTCCACATTTGACCCAACACCTCACCACCCCTACCATGGAAGACCTGCCCTGGGACCATACCCGACCACGAGCAACACAGTTCCCCTGCGACCCAAACCCAGCGGGAAAACTTCGACCAGAAGATCTCCCCACGTGACCCACCATCCCATCCATGTGTGATCCATGGCCCTTCCCAGTGACACTCTCCTAGCTTCCCCCATCATACATGGGGACCTGTCCTGGGAACCCTTCCAAATGACCCTGCACCAGTCACCCTGGCCAAGAGCGACACAGTCGATCTCCCTCTCCTTCCAGAAGCCCATCCTCCTCGACCCAGTGGCCCTGGCCTCACCTCACACCATTCTTATTCTCATACGGGGAGATGGTCACTAATGAGCACTCTATCCAAGATGAGGATAAGGGGGTGTAAATTGAGGCCTCACCACATAGGCCTCTAATCCTCATACACGAGATGTTCACTAGAGGGCAAGATGAGGCCATGAGGTGAGGGCTATGAGTCGGAGGTGATGAGGTGAGGGCCTAAGAGGCCGGAGAGGCTGTGGGAGCTATGAGTTAGGGCCTCATTGAGGCCTTTCCCCATAGGCATCTTGTACTCTTCTGAGCTTTCGGGTAAGTTTTGGAGGGGATTCAGTCTAATAAAAGGTCTGTTGCAGTAGGTTTGGGTTGTTGTTTGGGGTGATTCGATGTACTCCCACTGAATCGAACACGTCCCTGTCCAACAAGGAGCTATTAGCCTCCATAGCAACCATGTGCTACCCATAACAACAAAGATGGTGGTGCCATAGCAGAAGAGTGCATCACCTTAGAAACACGTGCTGCGCATCACAGCGAGACCCTGTGTCACTATGTGAATGACCTCACAATATGGCCACTCACGAGGGCTACCATGGCAACCTTTCCCCGCCATTTCAGGTCACGTGACTGACGACGACAGATGAAATCTGCATGAGAACCTGCTAAAAGAAGAAGTCAACATCATATACTACTAAGGTCCAAGGCTCAAGGAGGTGGAATCTCCTATAACTGCCACCGATAGGCACGTGCCATTTCAGATTGTGTGTGAGCACGTTCACGATACACTACATATCACCAGGACAATGATGTCGCAAAGTGGCAGGTTACTGTATCACCCAATAATAAGCAAGTGTGTGGCATTAGTATTGAACATGCGCGACTGTCACAATGGTTTGGTTGATAATCATTATTGGATTGTTGGTGTTTTATGACACTTTGATAGCTGAGGTTATATTGTGTCGAAGATAGTTTTAAGTATGGAGGAAGCTGGAGTACCCGGAGAGTACCATCGCGCAGTGACAAGTAACGGTCAACTCTCCAATGTACTAATCCCACAGGAGCAGGGTTAGCATTGGTTGTAGACATAAAACTGCTATCAACGTGTGATATACCTCCGCACATGGCACAGCGGTGCTCCCAATTGGGCAATTGGGATTAAGTGCAAGTTACTCCGGCCAGGCATCAAACTCGCAACCTTTCGATCTGAAGATGAAAGCTCTACCACTGAGCAACTGCGCTCCCGATAATTATGACTGAACGTCCCATCTCGCATTATTTACAGATTACTTCATTTTTCACACTGACAAAATTTGTAACAATAATAGGCGATTGTTGTAATTAAAGTGGTAAGCGAGTTTTTTTGTTACAAAAATAGGCGATAGTTGTAACAAAAGTGGTGAGCTCATCTTGTAACAAAAGTGGTTGATTTTGTAACAATAGTGGTGAGCTGTAACAAAAGTGGGCAAATGTTGTAACAACAGTGGTGAGCTGTAACAAAAGTGATTGTTGAAACAAAAATTACACCAAAATTTTGGACTAAAATTCAAAGAAAAATTTTTTTTTACGCGATTTGTTCATCTTTTGAGACGAAAAAAACAAACAATTTATAGCCTGAAAATTTTGGGTCCGGTTTTGATTTGGAAATTTTGGACCAAATTTCGAAAGTTTTATTTTCTGTTCTTTTCATACTCGAGTTCCAGGATGAATTAGAGTGGTTTTATGCTAAAATGTTTTTTATCCTAGGTCCTCCCCTCCGTTCTTGTCGGGGGGAGGGGGGGAGGACAGATGTTACAAAATGTTTGGCTGCAAAATATACTTTGAAAGATTTAGGGTGATTTTATGCACCCCCCCCTCTCCCCCCCCCCCCCCAAAATAAAATACCCCTATGACAACCATCCTCACTCCCCACCCCCAGGGGTCAATTAAGCGGAGGAAAAAAAATCTTCTCCTCTGAAACCACATGGCCAAATGTTTTGAAACTTTGCATGCTTGATGACTGGAACCCCCTCTACCAACGATCTTCATTTAATGTTAATCAGGTTGCAAACATGGCTTCAATTGCGGCTTATAGTTACTATAGAAATCCTATGGGAAATCACATTTTAACTTCTTCTCTGGGACTACTGAGCTGACATGAACCAAACCTGGCTGGAATGGTCTATGGGCGGTCCTCTACAAACGATCCTCATTTTGTTCCCGTGGGTTGAAAAATATGGCCGCCAAAGGCATTCGTTGATCCTCATTTAATGTTGATCGTGTTGCAAACATGGCCACAATTGCAGTTTATAGTTACTATAGAAAAAACCCTATGGGAAATCCCATTTTCATCTTCTCTCTGGAATTACTGAGCCGACAACCACAACCTGGCAGGAATCGTCTGTAGGAGGCCCTCCACAAACGATCCTCTTTTTGTTCTCGTTGGTTGGAAAATATGGCCACCAGAGACATTCTATGATTCTGTTTGATGGATTCAAATGTTTTGACACTTCACATGATTGAGGACTGGGACACCTACCAATGATCCTCATGTAATGTTGATGTAATGTTGCAAACATGGTCACAGTTGCAGCTTATAGTTGCCATGGAAAGCCTATGGGAAATCACATTTTTAGCTTAACTTGACAAAGTGCAGATAAGCTATTGCCATCACGCATGCGGAAGTCTGTCAGTCTGTTAGTCTGTGAGTATGTTCACATTTTCCTTTAGCACGGGCTACACCCTGCAGTTCTTGTCGGATCGTCACGAAATTTCATATGCAGGTGTGGGGTCATGTCTAGATGAGAACATCCCCTTTTGGTCACGATCAGTCAACTGGTATGGCTGCCTGAGCCCAAAACCCGAAAACCATTAGCACAGTCTGCAGGTCGTATTTATGAAGGGATTTCATTGTAACTTGGTAGGATGCCTCTGTATAATGCCTAGATGAGAACGTCCCTATTTGGGCATGATCTGTCAACCGTAATGGCCGCCCAAGCCCAAAACCCAAAAACTTTTAGCACAGTCTGCAGGTCATGTTTAATATGGAGGGCTTTCATTGTAACTTGGTAGGATGACTCCTTATGATGTCTAGATGAGAATTTTCCCATTTGGTCGTGATCTGCCAACCGTGACGACTGCCCGAGCCTAAAAACCTTTAGCACAGTCTACAGGTCATATTTATTGAGGAATTTCATTGTAACTTGGTGGATTGACTTCATAAAATGTCTAGATGAGAAAGTCCCCTTTTGGACATGATTGGGCAACTGTGACGGCTACAGGGGCCCGAAGCCCAAAAACCTTAGCACAGTCTACAGGTTATATTTTTGAAGGGATTTCATTGTAACTTGGTAGGATGACTCCAAATAATGTCTAGATGAGAACGTCCCATTTTGATCGCGATCATTCAGCTTTGATGGGTGCTCGAGCCCAGAGACCTTTAGCATAGTCAAAAGGTCGTATTTATGGAAGGATTTCATTGTAGCTTGTTAGGGTGACTCCATATAATGCCTAGATGATGACTTCCCCTTTTGATCGTGATTGGTCAACTGTGATGGTTATAGGTACCTGAAGCCCGAAAATCTTCAGCACAGTCTGCAGGTCATATTTATGAAGGGATTTCATTGTAACTTCGTAGGATCACTCCAGATGATGCCCAGATGAGAATTGCCCTTTTGGTTGCGATCATTCAACCATTATGGCTGCCCGAGCCCGAATACCTTTAGCACAGTCTACAGGTTATATTTATGAAGGGATTTCATTGTAACTTGGTAGGTTTGACTTAATATAATGTCTAGATGAGAACGTCCCCTTTTGGACACGATTGGGCAACTGTGACAGCTACAGGGACTCAAAGCCCGAAAACCTTTAGAACAGTCTACAGATCATAATTATGAAGGGATTTCGTTGTAGCTTGGTAGGATGACTCCAAATAATGTCTAGATGAGAACTTCTCCTTTTGGTCGCGATCATTCAGCCTTGATGGCTGCCCAAGCCCAAAAACCTTTAACATAGTCTATACGTCGTATTTGTGGAAGGATTTCATTGGAACTTGTTAGTTTGACTCCATATAATTCCTAGATGATGACATCCCCTTTTGGTCGTGATTGGTCAACTGTGATGGCTACAAGTGCCCGAAGCCTGAAAATTTGAGCACAGTCTACAGGTCATATTTATGAAGAGATTTCATTGTAACTTTGTAGGATCGCTTCAGATGATGCCCAGATGAGAATGTCCCCTTTTGGTTGCGATCATTCAACCATGATGGCTGCCAAAGCCCGAAAACCTTTAGCACAGTCTATAGGTCATATTTATGAAAGGATTTCATTGTAACCTGTTAGTTTGACTCCATATAATGCCTAGATGATGACATCCCCTTTTGGTCGTGATTGGTCAACTGTGACGGCTTCAGGGGCCCAAAGCCTGAAAACCTATTTATGAAGGAATTTCATAGTAACTTGGTAGGTTGACTTCATATAATGTCTAGATGAGAACAGCCCCTTTTGGACACCATTAGGCAACTGTGACGGCTACAGGGGCCTGAAGCCTGAAAACCTTTAGCACAGTCTACAGGTGATATTTATGAAGGGATTTCATTGTACCTTGGTAGGATGACTCCAAATAATGTCTAGATGAGAATGTCCCCTTTTGGTCGCGATCATTCAGCCTTGATGGCTGCCCGAGCCCAAAACCCCAAAACCTTTAGCATAGTCTATAGGTCATATTTATGAAAGGATTTCATTGTAACCTGTTAGTTTGACTCCATATAATGCCTAGATGATGACATCCCCTTTTGGTCGTGATTGGTCAACTGTGACAGCTTCAGGGGCCCGAATCCAAAAACCATGAGCACAGTCTACAGGTCATATTTATGAAGGGATTTCATTGTAACTTTGTAGGATCACTCCAGATGATGCCCAGATGAGAATGTCCCCTTTTGGTTGCAATCATTCAGCCATGATGGCTGCCCGAGCCCAAAGCTTAAAAACCTTTATCACAGTCTACAGGTCATATTTATGAAGGGATTTCATTGTAACTTGGTAGGTTGACTTCATATAATGTCTAGATGAGAACGTCCCCTTTGGATACAATTGGGAAACTTGACGGCTACAGGGGCCTGAAGCCCGAAAACCTTTAGCACAGTCTACAGGCCATATTTATGAAGGGATTTCAATGTAACTGGATGGGATGACTCGTTTTGGAATAATTTCACTGGTAATTGGTAACTTTCGTTGATATACGTTAACTGTGAGGGCCACATACATTAACTGTGAGGTCATTTTAACCCACCCCTCAGCTCTTTAGTACAGTGTACACCTTGTATTATTTTTATCAAAAACATAGCATACAGGGAACAGAAATGAACATATTCCCAATTATCACAATTCTTGTCTTATTAGCTCACCTGACTGAAAGTCAGGGTGAGCTTTTCTTATCACTCTTCGTCCTTCGTCCTGCGTGAAGGTGGTGTTTGAGCCTGTTTCTCCTAAACCACTGGCCACATTTTAATTAAATTTCATGTAAGTAGTGGTTATATAGGGGCATTTGGGTTTTTCTTCAAATTGGATTTCTGCTCATATTGTGGAGTGGGGTGGGGCCAAAATGCACAAAATTTTATAAAATCTTCTTCTCATGAACCAGCCATAGCAGAGACTTGATATTTGGTATGCAGCTTCCATTTGAGGTGTAGACTCAAGTTTGTTCAAGAGAAGTTTGACGGGCAATATTTACCTTTGTTCTGAGAGGGGCAAGAATTTTTGCCCCGCCCAAAATTTTTATTTTCTGATCCCAGAGGCCGATTTGAACCAAATTTAATATGAGGTATTATTGGGTTATAAGTACTTGATTTATGCAAAAAAAAAATTTTCCTGCAGCCCTGTGGAAACCGCAGGAGCTAAAAATAGAAAAAATTAAAACGCCCATATCTCCAAAACTGCACGGCACCAAGAATTTTTATTTGGTGTGAAGCTTCCTTAGGACCAACAGAAAGGATTGGTAAAAAAAAATTGCCATCGGTTTTATCATAGGGTACAGTTTCGGGACTTTGAAAAAGTGCTGAGTCAGCACTTTTTAACACTGTAGGTAATGGGAAGAACATTAAAAAATCTACTCCAGATCCAGCAGGCAGAATCTTTTCATATTTGGTATGCAACATTGTAGGGTGGATCTGATTCGAGTTTGTCCAAATAGGCTCCCTGGATTCATATTTGGGCTCACTATAGAAGCCCGAATTCAAACTTAGATCATTTCAGGCAAATTTCTTAAAAAATCTTCTTCTCCAGATCCAGCAGGCAGAATCTTTTGATATTTGGTATGCAACATTGTGGGGTGGATCTGATTCAAGTTTGTTCAAATCGGCCCCCTGAGTTTATATTTGAACTTAGTGCATTTCATGCAAATTTCTTTGAAAATCTTCTTATCAAGATCCAGCAGGCAGAATCTTTTGATATTGGGTATGCACCATGCTTAGAGGGGTGAGATTCACTTTTGTTCAAGCCAAGTCCCTGGGTTCATATTTGGGCTGACTGTGGGAGCCCGAATTATAACTTAGTTCAAAATGAGTAATTTTCTTTAAAAATCTTCTTCAAATCCACCTGTCGGAATGTTTTGATATTTGGTATGCAGCATTCTTAGGGGGTGAAATTCAAGGTTGTGCAAGCCATGTCCCTAGGTTCATATTTGGGCCCACTGTGGGAGCCTGAATGATAACTTAGTTCAAAATGAGGAATTTTCTTTAAAAATCTTCTTCAGATCCAGCAGTCGGAATGTTTTGATATGTGGTGTGTAACATCCTTGGGGGAGGGGGGGGGGGGGGGGGGGGGGGGGGGGATTCAAGTTTTTTAAAGCCAAGTCCCTGGGTCTGTATTTGGGCTCCCACACCCAAATTATAACTTAGTCAATATGAGGAATTTTTCTTTAAAAATCTTTGTCAGATTCAGCAGTCGGAATGTTTGGATATTTGGCATGCAGCAACCTTAGGGGGCTGAGATTCAAGTTTGTTCAAGCCAAGTCCTTGGTTCATATTTGGGCTCACTATGGGAGCCTGAATGACAACTTAGCTCAAAATGAGGAATTTTCTTTAAAAATCTTCTTCAGATCCATCAGATGAATGCTTTTGATATTTTTTATGCAACATCCTTAGAGGGGTAAGATTCAAGTTTGTTCAAGCCATGTCCCTAGGTCCATATTTGGGCTCATTGTTGGGGCTTGAATTGTAACTTAGTTCAAAATGAGGAATTTTCTTTAAAAATCTTCTTCAGATCCAGCAGTCGGAATGTTTTGATATTTGGTGTGAAGCATCCTTAGGGAGGGGGGGGGGGGGGGGGGGGGGTGAGATTCAAGTTTGTTAAAGCCAAGTCCCTGGGTTCATATATGGGCTCCCCGTGAGAGCCCGAATTTTAACTTAGTTCAATATGAGGAATATTCTTTAAAAATCTTTTTTTTTTTAGATCCACTGGTCAGAATCTTTGGATATTTGGTATAAGCTTTTCTTTGGAGGAGCAGATGCAACTTGTTGAAATCAGTTCTCTGGGTTGATATTTAGGCTACCAAGTCAGGTGAGCACCCTCAGGCCCCCTGGGGTCTCTTGTTTCATAATCCTTTCATAAACATTGAACATTATCCTTTTCATCAAACACAACACACAAGTTAAGCTGCAGTGTCATTGACACTTTCATTATATGTAGTTCCAGGTGTGCGATTACAGGCTCTTTAGAGCCTCTAGTTTAATTAAATCACCACCGTTTATGTTCTGCATTATTAGCTCAACTTTGACGAAGTCAAATTTGAGCTATTGTCATGGCCCGTCGTCCGTCTGTCCGTCCGTCCGTCCATCTGTCTGTCTGGCCGTCTGTCCGTACGTCAACAATTGGCTATGGCTCGGGGTAGAGGTCGTATTTATGAACCGATCTTTACGAAACTTCTTGTGTACCTTTGTTATGACCCTGGGACGGGAACGAGTGTTTTTAGGTGTGGTCCGAAATGCAAGATGGCTGCCAGCGGCCATTTTGTACCGATGATGCAAAAATCAGTTTTTTGTACAGAACTTCTGTATGAAAGTTCTGATTTGAATAAAGTTTTGTATAAATGTTTAGTACCATGGGATACATCACATATAATACAGGTTTTTTTCTCGTGCGTAAATTATGCAAATTAGACTGACTTTGATTTAATTAGTGTTACTTTCAGAGCTGTAAGTGCCAAGCTGCTATGGCTCGGGCTAGAGGCCGTATTTATGAACCGATCTTTACGAACACTTCTTGGGTACCTTTGTTATGACTGTGGGACGAGAACGAGTGTTTTTGGGTGCGGTCCGAAATTCAAGATGGCTGCCAGCTGCCATTTTGTACCGACGATGCAGAAATCTGTTTTTTGTACAGAACTTCCATATGAAAGCTCTGATTTGAATAATTTTTTGTATGAATGTTTAGTACCATGGGATACATCACATATAATACAGGTTTTTTTCTCGTGCGTAAATTATGCAAATTAGACTAACTTTGATGTTTTTTGGTGTTACTCTCAGCACTGTAAGTGCAAATGCCAATACGGCTCGGGCTAGAGGCCATATTTATGAACCGATCTTTACGAAACTTCTTGGGTACCTTTGTTATCACCGTGGGACTAGAACGAGTGTTTTGGGGTTCGGTCCGAAATTCAAGATGGCCGATGGCAGCCATTTTGTACGAAATTTGGTGCAATCAGATTTTTGCACAGAACTTCCTTATGAAAGCGCTGATTTGAATAATTTTTTGTGTGAATGTTTAGTACCATGGGATACATCACATATAATACAGGTTTTTTTCTCGTGCAGAAATTATGCAAATTAGATGAACTTTGATTTTTTCAGTGCTGCTTACACACAGTAAGTACACATGTGAATACGGCTCGGGCTAGAGTCTGTATTTATGACCCGATCTTCACGAAACGTCTTGGGTACCTTTGTTATCACCTTGGGACGAGAACGAGTGTTTCTGGGTGCGGTCCAAAATTCAAGATGGCTGCCAGTGGCCATTTTGTATCGAAATTAGGTCTAATCAGTTTTTTGTACACAACTTCTATACGGCTCAGGCTAGATGCCATATTTATGAACCGATCATTACGAAACTTCTTGGGTACCTTTGTTATTACCGTGGGGTGAGAATGAGTGTTTTTGGGTGTGGTCCGAAATTCAAGATGGCCACCAGCAGCCATTTTGTACCAAAATTAGTGCAATCAGTCTTTTGTACAGAACTTCTGTAGGAAAGTTCTGATTTTAATAAATTTTTGTATGAATGTTTAGTAACATGGAATACAATAGTACGGGTTTTTTTCTCGTGTAGAAATTATGCAAATTAGATGAACTTTGATTTATTCAGTGCTACTTATACTCTGTAAGTGCACATGTCAATACGGCTCGGGCTAGAGGCTGTATTTATGAACCGATCTTCACAAAACTTCTTGGGTACCTTTGTTATCACCTTGGGACGAGAACAAGTGTTTCTGGGCGCGGTCCAAAATTCAAGATGGCTGCCAGTGGCCATTTTGTACCGAAATTAGGTCCAATCAGTTTTTTGTCACAACTTCTACACAGCTCATATTTGTGAACTGATCTTCCCGAAACTTCTTGGGTACCTTTGTTTTCACCTTGGGACAGGAATGAGTGTGTTTTGGGGTGCCTTTGTTATCACTGTGCTATGAGAACAAATATTTTGGGGTTCAGTCACCCACTCTGGGACTCAAAGATTTTTTCTAGTTTAGCATCTGACTGTCACCCACCTTTACAATACTTTACCTATACATTTGTTACAAACTACGGTCAGTATTTATGTACAGACCATTACAATACTTTATATGTACCTTTGTTATCAGGTCATTACCTAGATGTTTGTCATTGCTGTGTCACATACTATACATGTACATGTCTTTGTCTTGACAAGTTGAGCTACAGTGTCATTGACACTTTCATTTTTTTTATTTTTTTACTTAGACATAAAAAAACTGTCATCCCCACGGGAACCCCAGAAAGTGAAGCAGTGCCTGTTCACTGTGGTAAACAGGCTCTGTTTTACTGGTAAAATAGGACCCAGTCACCAATGATTGGGAGGTGCAAACCCTCTCTAAAATGGGCAACATGGCTTATTAATGCTCACCTCTGGTCTTGAGTTGATACTCATGTTGTGGTCATGATTAGCCAGTGTGCAAAAATATGTGACCTTAAACACCAATAAATAAAGAAATATAATAACTGTCAAGACAGCCATTTGTTTTTAAATTTTCTTCAACATGGGGGCTTGGGTCAAGTTTTGAAGGCTGTTAAAACAGCTGTAGAATTTACTTAGCTCAGCTTGACATCAAGTAGGAGCTATTGGAATAAATCCGTCCATCCATCCATACATCCATCCGTACATTCCTTTGTCTGCCCACAATTCCTTTAGCGCACCCTACTGGCCACAGCTCTCACCCGATCAGTTCCAAATTTCATATGTGGCTTTGGGTCAATGTCTAGATGGGAGCTATCAGATTTTTCTGAATTTCATTGAAAAAACATTGCCACCAGTGGCCATCTTAAATTTGGCATATAAATTGTCAACAATTCCATTGGCACACCCTGCTGGCCGCATCTGTCGCCCAATCGTTTTCATATTTCATATGTAGCTTTGGTATGATGTATAGATGAGAGCTGTCAAATTTTTCTGAATTTCCTTGAAAAACTTGACTGCCAGAAGCCATCTTGGATTTGCACATAAATTGTCAATAATTCCATTGGCACACTCTACTGGCCGCATCTCTCACCCGATCAGCTCCAGATTTCATATTTGGCTTTGGGGCAGTGTCTGGATGGGAGCTATTGAATTTTTAGCTCACCTGACTTTCAGTCAGGAGAGCTATAGTGATCACTCACCGTCCGTCGTCCGTGAACATGGTGTTTGCGTCTTCTCCTCCCAAACCACTGAACCAGTTTAATTGATATTTGAGATAATAGTTTTTTATGACATCGCAATTTGATTTTGTTCAAATCAAGTTGCCTCGGCCATTGGTAGGGCCACACCCAAAAAGTGTGCTGAAATCTTAAAAAATCTTCTCATGAACCAGCAGTAGCAAAGACTTGATATTTGGTGTGCAGCTTCCTTTTGAGGTGTAGACTCAGATTTGTTCAAGAGAAGTTTGTGGGGCTATGTTTTGTGTCGCAATGGGAGGGGCAAGAATATTTGCCCCTCCCAAAATTTCTATTTTCCAAACCGAGAGGCAAATTTGAACTAAATTTGATATGAAGGCTCATTGGGTCATAAGTACTTAATTTATGCAAAAAAAATTTTTCATGTCGCCCCATGGGAACCGCAGGAGCTAAAAATAGAAAAAAATTAAAAATACCCATATCTCCAAAACTACACGGCACTGAGAATTCTTATTTGTTGTGAAGCTTCCTTTGGACCAACAGAATGGAATGGTCAAAAAAAAATTGCCATCGGTTTTATCATGGGGTACTTTTGGGGGACTTTGAAAAAGTGCTTAGTCAGCATTTTTTAACACTGTGGGTAATGGAGAAAACATAAGACTACTTTTCTCCCAAACCACTGCTACAAAAGCTTTCAACTTTCACATATAACATCTTTGGAAGATTGTTTCACATGTTTATTGAAATCAATTGCCTGGGTCCATATTTGGGCTCTCTATGGGAGCCCAAATGTTTAAATGAGTGCAGTATGAGGAGTATTTTTTAAAAATCTTCTTCAGATCTACCAATAAGAATCTTTTTATATTTGGTATGTAGCACCCTTAGGGGGTGGGGGGGGGGGGGGGAGATTCAAGTTTGTTCAAGCCAATTCCCTGGGTTCATATTTAGGCTGAAAATTTGGGGTCCCGTTGTGGACTTAGAAATTTTGGACCAAAATCTGGAATTTTTTTTTTTGTTTTTTTAAGCGTTTCGGTCAATTTTAAGACAAAAAAAATTTTTTTTTTTTTTTACACTGAAAATTTGGGGTCCGGGTGAGAAAATTTTGGACCAAAATCCGGAAATTTTGTTTTTTATGCGTTTCTGTCAATTTGAAGACAAAAAAAAATTATTTTTTTTAACTGAAAATTTGGGGTCCGGGTGGGACTTTTAGACCAAAATCCGGAAATTTTTTTTTTGTTGTTTTTCATGCGTTTCGGTCAATTTTAAGACAAAAAAATTTTTGTTTTTTCACACTGAAAATTTGGGATCCAGGTTTTTTTTTTACACTGAAAATTTGGGGTCTGGGTGGGACTTTTGGACCAAAATCCAGAAATTAGTTTTTGGGTTTTTTATGCGTTTTAAGAAGAAAAACAAAATTTAGCCTGAAAATATTTTGTTTTTGAAAAAAATCTGTTTTTTATGCGTTCATTTCAATTTTGGGACGTAAAAGTGCAGAAACTGAAATTAGAAGGAAAATCCTGTGTATTGTGTGGGCACAATCGTTTTATCTAGTTGGTATATGCTTTTCTTAGGAGGGGTGTATGCAGCTTATTCAAGTCCCTGGTTTGATATTTAGACTACCATGTCAGGTGAGCACCCGCAGGCCCCCTGGGGCCTCTTGTTTCGAAAAGTCAAGCCTGCCGATGTTGGTAGTCCTCTGAACTAGAATGTGTAACTTAACTATAAATGGCTGTACATTTGTGTTGCACTTGTGATATAGCCATAGATGTTGAATGTGACCTTGAATCCCGATGAAAACAAACAATATTAAGTGTACAGTTGTATATATTTTTACACTGTAAACCAATGGCCCAGACTAGCTGGTGCTTAACTCAAAGTTATTAAGGGCCAAACACAAATTTTTAACTCCCCCCCCAATCCCCCAAATTTGCTTGCAAAACTGAAAATTAAAAGTCCTATCTGGCCCTCCATACATTTACTCTCCACACATGCGCAGCCATCAGGAAGTGCCTGCAATCGGCGCAACATCATTCTTTGTTTGGCCCCGAAGTCATCAATAATGAAATGACATCTGTACTTTAAAATCTCCTTTTTTGAGGATGCCAGACACAAATCTATGCAAGAATTGGTGGATACAAGGCTGTTATTGGATGAAGGAAGTGTTCAGTGGTGGTTTGGGACATTCAGGGCTGTAGCTTTATAATATTTATAAAATTATTTTATGTTTCCCAATTTTGGGACATATGCCTGACAGCATCATTTTTAAAAATGATTATTCCACTGTTTGTTAAGTATTCCTTCCCTATTCTTCCATGAACCCTTCCTGTCAAGCTCTTAAGCTTTTTGGCTATTTTTTATTGAAATTTTTATTAAATTAAATTTCTTGGGAGTTTAACATTTATTACAGAATATTATTCTGTTTCTTCCCCAGGGTTACATCCTCTCCCTAGGGGTGTTAGGCTGTTTAGTCTTGCATCTTCTATCCGATGTATCGTTTTTTTTTTCGTATAAAGATCTCGCTTTGCATCTGGTAGCATTTCAATTGGTTTTGACTTGGGGCCTTTTTGTGTGCCTGATGTCTTGTTTACATTGACGTTGTTTACATTGTCAACATCTTCATATATAGGTAGTTTTTTTTATATTCTGTTACTGTGGTTTACTGTTGGATGCATGGATTATTATTATACCCCCCGCAAACAAAGTTTGGGGGGTATATTGGAATCGCCCTGTCCGTCTGTCCATCCGCCCAAATGTCCGTCTGTCCATCCTTATAAGCGCAACTCCTCCTAAACCATTTGAAGAAGTTTCATGAAACTTTACACAATGGAAGAACTCCATATGAAGATGTGCATCAGGCAATATTATTCCGTTCTGACATTTCTAAGAGGAGATAATCTAACTTATACATTTCATGTGCAGGGGTATCACTTTGTGAGCTTGCTCACAGTACCTCTAGTTTCAGTAGTGTAGCTCAAAAAAATTTGGATTTTGTCCACACTTATACTCTCTTGGGATGCCCTTGGGCTTATAATGTTCCCTTTGGGAACTTAGGCATTTTTTCGAAATTTTTTGTTTACAAAAAATATTTTGAATTTAATTATGATTGCTATTATTCATGTATCTCAGTTATATATATATATTGTTGTGGTGTTTGGAGGACTGATATCGACTTTAGTTGATACACTCCTGCGGACTCTTGTCATTCTTGTGTTGCACTGGGATGACTGATGTTGGAGTCGGGTGTCGTGGTACGTTGTTGGCGGTGAGGTTCTTAGGATCAGAACCTCTCACTCAGTTTCTGTTTCAGAGGAACATGAACATGGTGATGATATTCTGACACCCATCCATGTGTGCTACCGTCATCGCGCTCTGTGGAGCATATAGAGAGTGCTCATTATTGCAAGATTTAGGGTCTTTTGTTAAAGGTTTTAATCTCTTGCAAACAGGTAGCTCGACCGGTGAAGCGGTACTCCGTCCGTGGGTGCCATGATGCAAGGTAAGTCCGTTGCGGTCTAAGAAGTGGATTGGGTAGAGCGAGCACTATAATTTAAATAGCGCACCCAGCAACAACGAAAATAGCGAGGAAGTCAGCAAGTTTTTGTGCTCGGCAAGGTCTGATAGACTGCGAGCGGGAGAGGTCCCCCTCTCTAATCTTGCAACGTCTGGGGTCAGATGTTGTTTTTAGGAACTTGCACAAGCCAGAGCATATGTCCGCCCTCCACACGGGACGCTCTGTTTAGTTTACAGCCGGGGTTGGCTTCAGTCATGGCTTCCTCCGCTACATTTCACAAGGCCAAAATGAAGTTTTCTGGTTGGAAACTTGCACGAGACGGAGCATATGTCCGCCCGCCACTTGGGACGCTCCGTCTAGTCTGCAGCCAGGGTCGGCTTCAGTCACAGCTTCCTCCGCTACGTTATTTAAGCACTCACGACCGCATCCTAGCTACCCGACTTCAGATATCCAGCCTGTTGCATGAAGAAGGAACCACTCTTCGCCCGTGAAGTCGGACCATCTGGTAGCTAGGAAGACGAGGCCTTGATCATCAGGACGTTCGGAGAAAGGATCCGTTTCTGACACACCGTCCCAAGAGCAGCATGCTGCTAAGGAACGGATGACCGCTGCTCCTCAGGTTTCGATGACAGACTTGCTGTCGCAGATTGCTCAGCTGATCACAGCATCCCAGCAAGTGCAGTTGCAGCCTCCCTCAGACTCAGAATCTGAGCTGTCGGATGGTGCTGGGTCTGTCCAGTCATCTGTTCACTCAGATGCAATGGACCGAGATTCCCAACGGATTCTCTGGGGTGGTGAAAGGGATAAGGAAGAGGATTACCCTTCCCTTTCGGAACAGTACATGGATGCGATGGCTTTCGTCCAGCAATACTACCCTGATTTTGTTCCACCGAATTAGAATGCTGCGACGACAAGAGAGACTTTACACAGACTTTATCCGGACAAAGGAGGAAGTCCTTTCTTTTCCTGTTCAGTTTATGCAGGCATCGCAGGCCTTCGACCATATAGACGACACCGTATTTATCCTTTTGAGTGCGAGAAAGAAGGTGGTTTCTTGTCTTCATCTTCCGTATACGTAGCGTTTTTTGGACCACGTTCATTTAAAAATGGTCAGGGAAGATCAGAAAGTTCTTCTGCATTTGGATGAGCAGGCCGGGGATCTAGGGGTATCCTTACCTGTATCATTCACTATTCGCTCAGACACAATTGAGACAGCAATTTCTTCAAATAGAGCGAATCTGGACGTTATGTCTTACGCAGATCACCTTACAAGAGCTATGGCGACTTGGGAAAGAGGCGTAGATCTGATCGGAACTATAGGTCAGATGCCCCTAGGCCAACGAGACAAGGTTTTTCGCAGAGAGGATGTGGTTCCTCCTCCCGTAAACCTTGCAGGTCATACAGGTGATGGTTTAGACCTCTATTGCTGGCCAGTTGGCGGAAGGTCATCAAGATCTGCAAAAAACTGGATAATAATCACAGAAGATCAGTGGCTGAGAAATGTAGTCTCAGACGGCTTGCGGCTATCATTACAAGCACAAACCCCACTAACAAGTTGTCCACGTTGGACAAATCTTCCATCAAATTTTTGAATAAGAGAGTTTCTCCTGCCGGACGTATAAGCTGTCCAAAGGAAGCAATACAGGTCGTCGAGAATCAGGATTCTCAAAATTTGTTCAGTAACCTGTTTCTCGTACCGAAGCCAGACAGCCTGTTTTGACCAGTAATAGACTTGAGCTGGATAACAAGATTATCGTGGCTCCAAAAGTTTATTTTTGGAAATCATTCACTCGGTTAAAGCGAGCATTCGACTGATCGACTATGTGGCAAGCATAGATCTAAGGATGTGCACTTTCATTCTATAAGTACCTGCGGTCTGCTGCAACAATATACTTTGATCTGAATCTGGTCCCTTGGGCGTTTTACTCGAATAATGAAATCTGTAATGTCTTACTTACGAGCTTATTCGTCTGTGGTAATGTTGGCTTACTTGGACGACCTTCTACAGGGATACAGCAACAGAATTATTCTTCAGAACGATGTTCAGAGCCTGCTTCTGTTACTCCGATGTCTCGGTTTCATCGTAAATGAGAAAAAGTCAGATCTAGCTCCGTACAAGTCGTCTGTTCACTTGGGAATGAACTTGGAGACTCGCATCAATCTGGTTCGTCTGCCATTACCCAGAGCAAATTTAGTCAGTTGTTATGCTTACTTTTGTCTACACTCGGACGCATTAATAGTGAGGGAATTCATGCGACCGTTAGAGCTGTGCAGAGCGGCTGTGGATCTCATTCCGATAGGCCGCCTGTGCGCACGTCCCCTCCAGATATTCTTTACTCAGAACTGGAGTGTGAAGATGCTTTCGCTTGAACCAGTATTGCTTTAACGGACTTAATGAAACAAGGGTTCAGATTGGGTAGATATTCAGTGGTTAACTCAGGGAGTTCCACTGCAACTGCCGAATCCGACTTTCACGATTATGATGGATTTGAGTCTGACAGGTTGGAGCTTGACCCTAAGTCCTGCAGTCTTGAAGTGTCAGGGTCTTTAGGACCCTCGCTTCCAGGAGAAACACATAAACATCAAAGATATGATGTCAATATAGTTAGTGCTACAACATTGGATTCACATAATAACGGAGGTCCATGTTCAAATTTGGTCGGACAACTCGGCAGTAGAAGTGTACATCGGGAACCAGGGCGGCACCCATTCATTTCTGTTATGCCAACTAATGGAGAAGATTTTCCTATACGTCATGAATCATCATGTTCATCTTTCCATCTGTCATATACTGGGTCATCTGAACGTACTAGCAGACTCGCTCTTTCGGAAAGGTCGCTTGTTGCAATTGGAGTGGACGCTCAACAAGCGAGTTTTTGGGAAGATTTGCTACCAGAGGGATCGCCCCTTGATAGATCTGTTTGCGATGCACCGGAACAATCAGTTACCGTCGTTCGTGTCGCCATGCCCAGACCATTGAGCATATGCAGTAGACGCTCTGCCGATCTCATGGGGATGAATGATAGGATACGTGTATCCTCCAAAACAGTTGATGTAGTAGATTATGTTTAAGATCAAACAGTCTCGTGGTGAATCGTACTAGTAGCACCTCTGTCGTCACAGAAACCTTGGATCAGTCTTCTCAAGTGTCTGTTTTAGAAATTATGAATTGTTTTGGTGGCGGTCCATGTCGAGCCTTTTAATCATACCTACTTCCATTTCTGGATCCAGGTTTCTGTTAATGTTGGTACTCAATCGAATACACCTTGTTTGCACTCTCGTATATTTGTACAGTCATAGTGTCCTAGATATCTGATAGTACATGTCTGGGAGTGTTGTTACTGGAATTTATTGTACGCCTGAATGGGGTCACATATGGGTTACCTCGGAAGTGAGTTACTTTCCAGAGATCGTTCATTGTGGTTCTATTGGACATGTGTATGTTATATATTATATCTCTGGTTTTCAACCTATTTGCGAATGCTGACTCTGATGTACGTTATATAGCGAGTGATATTAATTACCGGAACCGTCGCTATAGCCTTAGCTTCTGAAGTGGCATTAAGCACCATTTATTAATAATAATTAATACCTGAGTGCCTGTTCGACGAATATTTATATTGTTTTTTGGTACCACTTTTACTGATTCCAGAGTGCTCCCCTGTTTCTTTTGGAAGAATCCTTCAAAAGAAAAGGGGGGTTGTGGGAATTTTTACCTCTCCTCCGGCTTGATAGGTATGTAACTATGAGTGAAGCTGTTTTGTCCGTAATTATATCCTGCATTCAGCTGGAGTTTTATTAGCTCAACTTTGGCGAAGCCAAATTTGAGCTTTTGTCATGGCCCGTCGTCCGTCTGGCCGGAGTGCAAATGCCAATACGGCTCGGGCTAGAGGCCGTATTTATGAACCGATCTTTACGAAACTTCTTGGGTACCGTACCTTTGGTATCACCGTGGGACGAGAACGAGTGTTTTTGGGTCCGGTCCAAAATTCAAGATGACCGATGGCAGCCATTTTGTACAAAATTAGGTGCAATCAGATTTTTGCACCGAACTTCCATATGAAAGCACTGATTTGAATAATTTTTTGTGTGAATGTTTAGTACCATGGGATACATCACATATAATACAGGTTTTTTTCTCGTGCAGAAATTATGCAAATTAGATGAACCTTGATTTTTTCATTGCAACTTACACACAGTGAGTACACATGTCAATACGGCTCAGACTAGAGGCCATATTTATGAACCAATCTTTATGAAACTTCTTGGGTACCTTTGTTATCACCATGGGATGAGAGCGAGTGTTTTTGGGTGTGGTCCGACATTCAAGATGGCCACCAGCAGCCATTTTGTACCAAAATTAGTGCAATCAGTCTTTTGTACAGAGCTTCTGTATGAAAGTTTTGATTTGAATAAATATTTGTATGAATGTTTAGTAACATGGAATACATCACATATCGTAAGGTTTTTTTTTTCGTTCAGAAATTATGCAAATTAGATGAACTTTGATTTATTCAGTGCTACTCACACAATGTAAGCACACATGTCAATACGGCTCAGGGTAGAGGCTGTATTTATGAACCGATCTTCACAAAACTTCTTGGGTACCTTTGTTATCATCTTGGGACGAGAACGAGTGTTTCTGGCTGCGGTCCAAAATTCAAGATGGCTGCCAGTGGCCATTTTGTACCAAAATTTGGTCCAATCAGTTCGATACAGCTCGTATTTATGAACTGATCTTCACAAAACTTCTTGGGTACCTTTGTTTTCACCTTGGGACAGGAACGAGTGTGTTTTGGGGTGCCTTTGTTATCACTGTGCTATGAGAACAAATATTTTGGGGTTGAGTCAGACCCACTCTGGGACTCAAAGATTTCTTTTCAGTTTAGCATCTGACTGTAGCCCACCTTTACAATACTTTACCTATACATTTGTTACAGGCAACGGTCAGAATTTATGTACAGACCGTTACAATACTTCATATGTACCTTTGTTATCAGGTCATTACCTAGATGTTTGTCATTGCTGTGTCACATACTATACATGTACATGTCTTTGTCTTGACAAGTTGAGCTACAGTGTCATTGACACTTTCATTATATATGGCATATGTTTGTGGGGGATATTCTCTCATTCTCAAATACGCCATCCTAATTTTTGGGGCTTAGTCTGGGCTAGCCTTAAAATTGGGAACTTGTTACATCCAATTAGCATAGTCTGCATGCTAAGTAGACTGAATTACTTTAACTGGGCTCCATTTGTATGATATGTCTTCTCTATTACTGTATAGAGAGACGTACATATAATTATACCCCCCGCAAACAGAGTTTGGGGGGGGGGGGGGGGTATATAGGAATCACCCTGTCCATCCGTCTGTCTGCCCGTCCGTCTGTCCATCTGTTAATCCTTGTAAGCGCAACTCCTCCTAAATCGTTTGAAGAATTTTCATGAAACTTTATGCAATGGAAGAACTCCATATGCAGATTGGATGAAGCAATATAATTCCGTTTTGACATTTCCAAGGGGAGATAATCTAACTTATACATTTCAGGCACAGGGAGTATCACTTTGTGAGCTTGTCACAGTACCTCTAGTTCCTAATAATTTTATTTTTCTTTCACCGTGGATTACAGGATTGGAACTATGTTGATCTACTAATTCTGAAGTCCTCGGCCCTCCACCATTTTATGATTCAGCTGGTCTGGGCCGTTGGTTTACAGTGTAAAGGGGGCGCAGTGGCTCAGTAGGTAGAGGTGCAGGCTGCAAGCTGAGAAGTCCTCGGTTCGAATCCCACCTGCGGCAACCGCGTTGTGTCCTTGGGCAAGACACTTCACCCCCATTGCCCACATGGGTGCACGGTGGCGTTGTGTACTACGGCGTACTGCACGTCGATGGTGCACCTGTCTTCAACCAATGCTAACCCTGCTTGTGTGGAATTAGTATGTTGGGTAGCTGACAGTTGCTCGCCGTTGCTCGGTGGTTCTCTCCGGGTACTCCGGCTTCCTCCACCCGTAAAACTGTCATGGTCATGATTAGCCATTGTGCAGAAATATGTGACCTTAAACGCGAATAAATAACTAACTAAATATTACAGTGTAAAAATACTATAAATTTAAAGTAATTTGTATATTTTTATACTTACCAATAGCCCAGACAGATATGGCCCTCCCGTGAGTGGGCACTCATCCCTGAATTTTTAGCTCACCGAAGGGAGCTCAACTTATCACTTGGCCGTCCGTCATCCATCGTCGTCGTCGTAAACATTTTTCAAACGACTTCTCCTCTGAAACCACTGGTCCAATTTTCAGGAAACTTCATGTGGATGTTCATTACTATATGGCAATTCAGGTTTGTTCAAATGAAATGGCCACGTCCCTTGGGGGCTCTGTATGGGGCATAACACTGATAGCACCATATGAATTATAGAAAAATTATTAAAAAATCTTCTTCTCCAGAACCAGTGGGCAGAATCTTTTGATACTTGGTATGCAGCATCTTGGTATGGGTCTGATACAAGTTTGTTCAAATCGGCCCCCTGGATTCATATTTGGGCTCACTATAGAAGCCCAAATTCGAACTTAGTGCACTTCAGGCAAATTTCTTAAAATATTTCTTAAAAACTCATCTTCTCCAGATCCAGCAGGCAGAATGTTTTGATATTTGGTATGAAACATTGTGGTGTGGATCTGATTCAAGTTTGTTCAAATCGGCCCCCTGGATTCACATTTGGGCTCAGTATAGAAGCCCGAATTCAAACTTAGTGCATTTCAGCCAAATTTCTTAAAAAATCTTCATCTCCAGATCCAGCATGCAGAATCTTTTGATATTTGGTATGCAACATTGTGGGATGGATCTGATTCAAGTTTGTTCAAATTGGCCCCCTGGATTCATATTTGGGCTCACTATAAAAGCTCGAGTTCGAACTTAGTGCATTTCAGGCAAATTTCTTAAAAAATCTTCTTCTCCAGATCCAGCAGGCAGAATCTTTTGATGTTTGGTATGCAACATTGTGGGGTGGATCTGATTCAAGTTTGTCCAAATCAGCCCCCTGGGTTCATATTTGGGCTCAGTATAGGAGTCCAATTTGAACTTAGTGCATTTCAGGCAAATTTCTTTGAAAATCTTCTCAAGATCCAGCAGGCAGAATCTTTTGATATTGGGTATGCAGCATGCTTAGGGGGGTGAGATTCAAGTTTGTTCAAGCCAAGTCCCTGGGTTCATATTTGGGCTCACTGTGGTAGCCCGAATTATAACTTAGTTCAAAATGAGGAATTCTCTTTAAAAATCTTCTTCAGATCCAGCCGTCGGAATGTTTTGATATTTGGTATGTAGTATCCTTATGGGGGTGAGATTCAAGTTTGTTCAAGCCATGTCCCTAGGTCCATATTTGGGCTCACCGTAGGAGCCCAAATGATAACTTAGTTCAAAATGAGGAATTTTCTTTAAAAATCTTCTTCTTCAGATCCAGCAGTCGGAATGTTTTGATATTTGGTATACAGCATCCTTGGGGGGTGAGATTCAAGTTTGTTCAAGCCATGTCCCTAGGTCCATATTTGGGCTTACTGTTAGTAAATTAGATTGGAGGTAAACATAAAATTTATTGAGTTTTAAAACCTTAAAGTTCACATAGGAAAAATGACGGGTAAATTATGTTAATTAACCGACTTCTGACACGTTCTCTGATGTCATGCTGAGATAACGCAGCGCATTGGCAGTTCTGTTTTTTGTCAACAATAAAATGGTTAAATTAGAATAGAAAATATCCTGTTAAATGGATGGCAGGTTACTATTGAAAAGTTTTTAGCTCATCTTGACAAAGTCAAGCTGAGCTAATCTCATCGCTCTCCGTCCGTCGTCCGTCAACACCATGTTTTGGTCTTCTCCTCCAAAGCCACTGGGCCAATTCAAGTGAAAGTTTGTGTGAGTAATGGTCCCAAAGAGGCATTTCATTTTTGTTCAACTCAACATACCCAGGCCCATAGGGAGGGAGTGGGGGAAAATGCTCTAAAATAATTTAAAAATCTTCTCAAGAACCAGTATGTACAATGACTTGATGTTTGCTATGGAGCTTCCATATGAGGTGTAGAATCAAGTTTTTTCAAACGATGTTCGTGAAGTAATATTTGGCTTTGTAACAGGAGGGGTAAGATTTTTGGCCCCGCCCAAAATTTCTATTTTCTGAACCGATGGTCCGGTATGAACCAAATTTGGTTTATGGTATTTTTGGGTCATAAGTACTTGACCCATGCAAAAAAAAAAAATTCCTGCATCCCCATGGGAACCCTGGGAGCTAAAAATAGAAATATTTTCAAACGCCCATACTTCCCAAACCACACGGAACAGAGAACTGTTATTTGGTACGAAGTATCCTTAGGACCAGTAGATTTGAATGGTAAAAAAAAATGCTATCGGTTATGTTAGGGTGTTCTGTAATGGGCATCGAAAAAATGCTGAGTCAGCATATTTGCAAAAAAATTTTAAAATCTTTTCTCCAGAACCAGTCATCAGAATCTTTTGATATTTGGTATACATCATTCATGGGGGGGGGGCAGATAAAAGTTTGTTGAAATAAAGCTCATTGGTTCATATTTGGGCTCTCTACAGGAGCCTGAAGTTTTAACATAGGGTAATATGGGGAATATTCTTTAAAAATATTCTTCTTCAGAACCACCAGTCAGAATCTTTTAATGTTTGGTATACATCATTGTTATGAGGGTCAGATTCAAGATTGTTCAAAGCAAGTCCCTAGGTTAATATTTTTCAATATGGAGGGTAATTTTAAAAAAATCTTCTTCAGATCCACCAGTCAGAATGCTTTGAAATTTAGTATGCGACATCTCTAAGGGGGTCAGATTCAGGTTTGTTCAAATCAGATCCCTAGGTATACATTTGGGCTCACTATGGTAGCCCAAAGTTTTACTTAGTGCAATATGAGGAAATTTCTTTAAAAATCTTCTTCTTCAGATCCACCAGTCGGAATGCTTTTATATTTGGTATACAACATCTCTAGGGGGGGGGGGGGGGGGGGGGGGGGGGGGGGTGGGGTCAGATTCCAGGTTGTTCAATTCGAGTGTCTAGGTTAATATATGGGCTCCATATGGGAACATGAAATTTAACTTAGTACAATATGAGGGAATTTCTTAAAAAATCTTCTTCAGATTCACTTGTCAGAATGCTTTGACATTTGGTATACAACATCTGTAGGGGGGTCAGATTCAAGTTTGTTCAAATCGGATCCATAGGTTAATATTTGGGCTCGCTATGGTAGCCCTATTTTCAACTTAGTGCAATTTGAAGAACTTTCTTTACAATTTCTCTTCTTCAGATCCAACAGTCAGAATGCTTTCATATTCGGTACACAACATCTCTAGGGAAGTCAGATTCAACTGTGTTCAAATCAAGAGCCTGGGTTAATATTTGGGCTCTCAATGGGAGCCGGAATCGACCATTTTGCTGAAGAATTAAAAATTTTGTATTCAGTACCCTCTAGTTTAAACTCACTGGGAATTGTTTGTATACTATTTGAACTTACTTTAAGGAATCGCACAGTACTGCAGTCCTATCAGGTATAAACTGTCAAATTAACGCTGCATTTCCAATACACAGTTGTTATAATCAACACGTGCTTTCTCATGTGTATTTTGTGTACACAACAAATCCCAAGATGCAATATTGCAAACTTTCAAATCCCTTTATGCAGCCGTCTCCCTTCATAAACATCAATCGCATGTCTTGACTGAGATGAAATCAATGCAGGGATCAGCCAAGAGGGCGAAGTGAAGTTGGAAATCTCTTCACCTTGGCACCGCTCTCTTCGCCCAATTTCTAGGTTTGGGCAAAATCAAAGTCAAAAACGAACCTCTAGAGTCGAAATTAAGAGAGATAGTGTGAAAAGATTGGAGTGAGTGAGTTACCAATAAAAGTTATTTGTATATCACACTTACTTCATTAATAGTTATCAAAATCACAAGAAATATGATTGTGTTCCTTTTATTCCACTGTTATTTGAAGTAGGAACCATTAAGAAACACGGGGCGGTCCATGTTGAATGTTGAAGTGATGTGATAATTACTGAAATAAGCACAACAATTGCACATTATCCACCAAAACCAGGGTGAGAGCTTGACGACTCCCTTAAAAAATAAGGAAATGTTGATTTTTGCTAAATGTAGCTTTCTTTGTAAATTTTTGCATCTTGACAAGGCCCCATATCTCATTGACAGAACAAGCAGATCCCACCAGTGGTGGAGCCATGGTTTGAAATCCTGGGGGACCATGCTGGTGAAGAGAATGTGTGTGTGTGTGGGGGGGGGGGGGGGGGGGGGGGGGGGATCTCAGGACTGAGGGTACTGTACTTGTATTGAGGGCAGGAAATCAAAAGGAATCTTTTCAAATTTGGGGATAGGAGGAGCAAGTGGGATTGGGGGGGGGGGGGAGGGGGAGGACTGGTCTCCCTAGATACCCCATCCCCATGGCTCCACTACAATAGCCCATCACAATATGTCCATTAGCTGAGAGGAGTGGTGAACACTGAGTAACCCGGGTGACTCAACACGCTGTATGAGCCTCTTGACTTGGATGACAAATACAGACACATTTTATGTGTACATTACTCTTTAAAATGCGAATTTCTACAAAATATTTTGAAAAACCGAAAACTGAGTTTTTGTATCAAACAGAACCGAAATGCAAATTTCAAAACCGGCCAGCCCTACCCTTTACCCGCTTAGAAGACTTGTTGACATTTGTTTTCGGACGCTAACTTTTAGTTTGACTCATCGAATGGAATAAAATTTTATGCATAGGTTTATAACCACATAATGCAAGTTTGGATTGATTGTGGGCTTGGTCCGCTATTTTTTGGGCAGAGTTATGGCCCATTTCTGACTTGGAAGACATGTTGATTTTGGTTTCTGGATGGTAACTTGAGTTACAGGTGTTTGATTTCAATCAGACTTGGAACATAGCTTACTGTAGACAATATACCTGATGGGTTTGATTTTGAGTTTGGTGCGATAATTTCTATCTGAGTTATGGCCCCTTTTTGGACTTTGTTAACCACAAAATATAATTTATCATAAAGCGGGGGCATTCATATCCCATGTACACATTTGGTGACCTGCTGTATTGGTGCTATGGTTTGATAAGATATTTGTTAATTCAATATCAACAAAGATAAATGACCAGAAACTCATGCTTGGCAGTTGGGTGCAGGGGCATAGCCACCCTTGGTGTTGCACTTGTTTAAATTTCATATTTAGCTTTGGTGTGATGTCTAGATGGGGGCTATCAAATTTTTTTGAATTTTGTTGAAAAACAGCTCTGCCAGCATCCATCTTGGCACAAAAATTGTCAACAATTCCATTAGCTCACCCTACAGGCCACATTTCTTATCAACCTACCTTACAATTGTTTACAACAGGCTTGCATTACAGTTGAAGTCCCTAACTCAGAAGTATACTCTCTATTTTGATCTTTCCCAAGTGATTTGGGAAAGAAAAATGGTGCAAAAGCGCCAAGAAAAAATAAGCCAAAATTGGGTCGAGAGCTACCGGCGCACACCCAGTAGGGGACGCTCTTCTCCTTGAACAGATCTACGACTTCCGGTACCAGTTCGCAGACGTGTAACCAATGACTCATTCTTTTTTCTTCCGCCATCTTAGGAAGATGTGCTTTCGTTCATTATGTGTACGCTCCCTGTAAAAAACTGCCAATCGACTCCCCACTAACTGCTCTATGAGGTGAGGTATCAAAACCAAACCACGTGACTTCAATAAGACGTACTATTGGTTATAATTAGCACAAAGTGTTTTCCAGTGTTGTGACAAGGTTTTGCTTCCGACCCAAAATAGGATCTCCAAACATCATTTCTTTGTAAAATGGCTGTTGATAATTAGGGAAAAAAGCGCATCACTCCCAAACTACAAAAATAAAAATAAAATCGTTAAAATTTATTTCGAAATATCGTAAAAAAATACTTTTGAGGGCAGTTTTGATCTCGCAGGAATATTTGTGAAGACCTTCTCGTTACTTTTTGTCGATATCGGTGTTTCTTTGATCCTGTAATTTTTGGATACCAATTAGCACATTTTTCCAACCAGTCGGGCAAATACTTTTTTTAATATCATAGGGAATTTTTAAAAATGCGTTTCGTTTTGAATTTATTGAGTAAAAATCCGTGCAATTTCGTCCTTGAATTTTTAGAATCCGACTATTATTAGCTAAGTTACGCCAAAAATGGAAATAATAAAAAAAATCTCATTTGTAACAGGTTGAAGAACCTTTCAAAAAGGGTCATTCAAATGCACACCTTTTTTATTCTGCAGTGGTAGACATATTCCGGGCAATGAAAAAGAACTTTACACAATTTTGTTGTGTTTCCAGGTATTTGCATGAAGCACAGTTGACTTCGACTTAACAGGTTGAGAACGTTACCCACTAAACGGGCCAAATCGCCAGAGTTAGACCACAGATGTCTGGAAACCTGATCTAAATCACCCCTACCTCAAAACACCTCATTTTTATATTGCACCCCACCACCGAAATATATAATACACAAATCTGTGTGTTATTTATTTTGGAAGTGTGTGTGTGGGGGCATTTTTAAGAGGGAGGTGTGATGTTGGGGGTGATGTGATATTAATCAGGTCTCCAGACATCTGTGGTTAGACTAGGCAGTGGGACCTGGGGGCGGGATACAGCAACTCCGAATGACGACATCCCCTTTAATCCGAGGATTTCCCAATAAAAAAATAAGCATTCATTGGGTAATGTTGGATTTCAAGGTGTGCAGAGAACGAGCCGGTCCATTGCGAACTCGCCACAGTGACGTGGCAAAGCATCCATGTTTTACAAGGCACTGCTCCCACTCAACTTGGCGGGGCAAAAAAGAATACCCAAAAGACGGGTGCAGAATGTTAATCTGCCCCCCCCACCCCCGCCAAAAAAAAATGTTCTGTGTAAAAAAAAAAATGCAGTGGAAGACCAGTGGGGTATAGATATCATCTGACTGGTTGGTTGGTTGGAGGGGGGGGGGGGGGGTGCTAAGTATGAATTCAATGGGGGCAGAGAGCCAACTGTGATAGGCCTATCATCGTGCCATCAGAGGGTGCCGTTGCGTAGGCCAACCCCACAAACATTTAATGCCTGTGTTTCTGACTCCTAATGTTCAGTGTTGCTGTAAGCCTACTATTTGTGGGTCTAGGCCTATTAAAAAAAATCTTGGTGAACTTGGGTGGGGTGGGAATCTTACGCAGCATCAAGTGGGATATGCAAGTGTGATATAGGTATTGCTCTTCGCCGTATGGGGCAGAACAAAATTTCCTGACAGACCAAAATAATTTCCAGACTGATTTCAAATGTGGAACCAAATTTGATAAACAAACCGCACGTGCACCTACATATCGGTTCCCAGATGTAAGATGGCACTATGCTGAAAGCGTCTATTATGATTGAATAACATGAGGGGTGAGAAATCTGAGTCAATTCCTCTCCAACACAGTTTCGTCCAGCATGTGGTTCGACCCATTGTTCAGGTGAACAGAATATTATTTTACATTGAACCATGCAGGGCCTTTGAAAACTGTGTATGACCAAGACTGTAATTGTGGAACCCAGCAATGGTACATGGAGAGAAATTCTAAACAGAAACACTAACAGAGTGGATTTTTCACACATATATTGCCTTAACCCATGTGAAAGAAGCATTTCATTGAATTGAAGGTCCTTTGAACGACAACCTACGGTCCGTCTGCAGAAATATGTTGTGTTTGATGTCCCTTTTCCACCGAAGCTGAGAGCATATTTTGTGAGTGGAAACCTCACTCCTTGAGTGTTTTAGCAGAGACCCGACTTTATGTGGCCACATGGGACGTGATGTGTCTGAATGTATCTGAGATCAGTTAAAAATTATAAATTGGCGGAATTTGGGAGGTTTTCAGTTTCCCGTATGAACTCAGCAAAATTAGAAAAAACATATACATATATTTTATGTTTCGTTAAAAAACGATGTGTATAGCTTGAGGTTTGTTGCTTTGGGCCACTGAGAAAAGTAGACCCAGGCTGTTGTAATATAACTGAATATAACACAGCACTTAACATGATCCATTATTGAGTTCTCTCGGCAGCAATAAAATTTGGTAGCAATAACATTTTCTAATCTGAACTAATCCTTTAATTACCGTTCCAAAGATGTAAAACAAGAGCTGACAATAGCTACTGATTGTTTCTGAAACAGCCTCTGATCGCAATGAAAACATTGACTGGTGACAATAGATAAACATAAATTACTCCTATGAAGTTTATTCTTTTGAGATTTCCAACATCAGAAACTGGTTAAATTGAATTACAATTATGTATATCTATATACTTTTATATTTTCACTGCGACTTGTAAAGAAAATTTTGTTTCTAACATTCGACCTACCATTTAACAATTTTATTAGCACCACGATAAATATTGAAAAGCGTGGTTCGAAAAGCACAAAACTTAAAGCGCGGGCCAAATCGGCAAAAAAGCATCGATCCGGATAGTACGTTTTACAGGATTCTGTTTCAAAATATAGTTTATGATCCCTAACTGAAACTAGCCCAGTCCCCCAGACTAGTTGCAAAGGAGGGAGCATAAGCTATATTTCAGAAGGAAAGATGTAGGCTTTTGTGCAAGAATCTGGACAGTACTGTTGAACTGTTGGGTAAAGGGTTAACCGATAAACCATTTATCTAACCTTAGTTAAGATAGAAGACAAAATTTGTCAAAATATGTTTTGCTTCCAAAACACAGCTTATGACCCCTGATTGAAACGGACGCTATGCTCTCGTTTCAATCAGAAGTCCTAAGATATGCTTTGGAATCAAAAAATTAAGATAAAAACCTAAAAAAAAATTGGAATGACGAATTTCGAGTATAGCACTGGCCAATTTTTACAGTTATGTCACGTAAAGTGTTAAATGCAAAAATGACTATTACACAGTAATTAGACTTGAATATTTCTCCATTTGAACTTTATATGCCAAGATTATTTTAATGTGATTTTTAGCTCAACTTGACAAAGTCAAGCTGAGCTATTGCCATCACTTCTCGTCCGTCAACGTACGTACGTACGAAGGAACGTATGTATGTATGTTAGTACGTTAGTACGTACGTCCACAATTTCTTTTGGCACACCTCACAGGTCGCATTTATGATCAGATCACTTTGAAACTTGGCCAACGTTCTTAAAACTTAGTTTAGTCAGACCTCAATATTTCCCTTTAGCACACCCTGCAGGGCACATTTATGATCGGATTGCTTTGAAACCTCGCATGCTTGTTTGGGGTGACCTCTAGATGGGAGCTATCGATTTTCTTCAATTTCCGTCAAAAAATGTTGCCGCGGCCAACGTTCTTAGAACTTAGTTTAGTCAGACCACAATATTTCTCTTTGGCACACCCTACAGGGCACATTTATAATTGGATTGCTTTGAAACCTGGTATGCTTATTTAGGGTGACCTCTAGATGGGAGCTATCGATTTTTAGCTCACCTGACTGAAAGTCAGGGTGAGCTTTTCTTATCACTCTTCGTCCGTCGTCCTGCGTGAAGGTGGTGTTTGAGCCTCTTTTTCCTAAACCACTGGCCACATTTTAATTAAATTTCATGTAAGTAGTGGTTATATAGGGGCATTTTGATTTTTATCCGAAATAGCTTTCGGCTCATATTGAGCAGAGGTGTGGGGGAAAAATGGCCAAATTTTTTGAAAATCTTCTAATGAACAACCAGTAGCAGAGACTTGATATGTGCTATACAGAGTCCTTTTGAGGTTTAGAATCAAGTTTGTTCAAGAGAAGTTTGTCGGGCATTATTTGCCTTCGTTATGGGAGGGGCAAAAATTTTGGCCACGCCTAAAATTTCTATTTTCAGAACCGTGAGGTCGATTTGAACCAAATTTGATATGAGATGATAATGGGTCATAAGTAGTTGATTGAAAATTTTTCTCATTGCCCCGTGGGAACCTCGGGAGCTGAAAATAGGAAAAACCTTAAAACTGCCATATCTCCAAAACTACATGGCACAAAGAATTCTTATTTTGTATAAAACTTACTTTTATCCGGTAGAATAGAATGGTTAAAAAAAATCCCTATCGGTTTGATCACAAATTACTTTTTTCAGGACTTTGAAAAAGTGCTGAGTCAGCACTTTTTAACACTGTAGGCAATGGGAAAAAGATTAAAAAATCTTCTTCTCCAGATCCAGCGGGCAGAATCTTTTGATATTTGGTATGCAACATTGTAGGGTGGATCTGATTCAAGTTTGTTCAAATTGGCCCCCTGGATTCATATTTGGGCTCACTATAGAAGCCTGAATTCGAACATAGTGCATTTCAGGCAAATTTCTTAAAAAATCTTCTCCAGATCCAGCAGGCAGGATCTTTTGATATTTGGTATGTAACATTGTGGGGTGGATCTGGTGGAAGTTTGTTCAAATCGGCCCCCTGGATTCATATTTGGGCTCACTATAGAAGCCTGAATTCGAACATAGTGCATTTCAGGCAAATTTCTTAAAAAATCTTCTTCTCCAGATCCAGCAGGCAGGATCTTTTGATATTTGGTATGCAACATTGTGCGGTGGATCTGATTCAAGTTTGTTCAAATCGGCCCCCTGGATTCATATTTGGGCTCATTAGAGAAGCTCGAATTCGAACATAGTGCATTTCAGGCAAATTTCTTGAAAAATCTTCTTCTCCAGATCCAGCAGGCAGAATCTTTTGATATTTGGTATGCAACATTGTGGTGTGGATCTGATTCAAGTTTGTTCAAATCGGCCCCCTGGGTTTATATTTGGGCTCAGTATAGAAGCTTGAATTCAAACTTAGTGCATTTCAGGCAAATTTTTTAAAAAATCTTCTTCTCCAGATCCAGCAGGCAGAATCTTTCGATATTTGGTATGCAACATTGTGGGGTGGATCTGATTCAAGTTTGTTCCAATCGGCCCCCTGAATTCATATTTGGGCTTACTATAAAAGCCCGAATTTGAACTTAGTGCATTTCAGGCAAATTTCTTAAAAAATCTTCTCCAGATCCAGCAGGCAGTATCTTTTGATATTTGGTATGCAACATTGTGGGGTGGATCTGATTCAAGTTTGTTCAAATCGGCCCCCTGGATTCATATTTGGGCTCACTATAGAAGCCCGGATTCGAACTTAGTGCATTTCAGGCAAATTTCTTGAAAAATCTTCTCCAGATCTAGCAGGCAGAATCTTTTGATATTTGGTATGCAACATTGTGGGGTGGATCTGATTCAAGTTTGTTCAAATCGGCCCCCTGGATTCATATTTGGGCTCACTATAGAAGCCCGAATTCGAACTTAGTGCATTTCAGGCAAATTTCTTAAAAAATCTTCTTCTCCAGATCCAGCAGGCAGAACCTTTTGATATTTGGTATGCAACATTGTGGGGTGGATCTGATTCAAGTTTGTTCAAATCGGCCCCCTGGATTTATATTTGGGCTCAGTATAGAAGCTTGAATTCAAACTTAGTGCATTTCAGGCAAATTTCTTAAAAAATCTTCTTCTCCAGATCCAGCAGGCAGAATCTTTCGATATTTGGTATGCAACATTGTGGGGTGGATCTGATTCAAGTTTGTTCAAATCGGCCCCCTGGATTCATATTTGGGCTCACTATAGAAGCCCGGATTCGAACTTAGTGCATTTCAGGCAAATTTCTTGAAAAATCTTCTCCAGATCTAGCAGGCAGAATCTTTTGATATTTGGTATGCAACATTGTGGGGTGGATCTGATTCAAGTTTGTTCAAATCGGCCCCCTGGATTCATATTTGGGCTCACTATAGAAGCCCGAATTCGAACTTAGTGCATTTCAGGCAAATTTCTTAAAAAATCTTCTTCTCCAGATCCAGCAGGCAGAACCTTTTGATATTTGGTATGCAACATTGTGGGGTGGATCTGATTCAAGTTTGTTCAAATCGGCCCCCTGGATTTATATTTGGGCTCAGTATAGAAGCTTGAATTCAAACTTAGTGCATTTCAGTCAAATTTCTTAAAAAATCTTCTCCAGATCCAGCAGGCAGTATCTTTTGATATTTGGTATGCAACATTGTGGGGTGGATCTGATTCAAGTTTGTTCAAATCGGCCCCCTGGATTCATATTTGGGCTCACTATAGAAGCCCGGATTCGAACTTAGTGCATTTCAGGCAAATTTCTTGAAAAATCTTCTCCAGATCTAGCAGGCAGAATCTTTTGATATTTGGTATGCAACATTGTGGGGTGGATCTGATTCAAGTTTGTTCAAATCGGCCCCCTGGATTCATATTTGGGCTCACTATAGAAGCCCGAATTCGAACTTAGTGCATTTCAGGCAAATTTCTTAAAAAAATCTTCTTCTCCAGATCCAGCAGGCAGAACCTTTTGATATTTGGTATGCAACATTGTGGGGTGGATCTGATTCAAGTGTGTTCAAATCGGCCCTGTGGGTTTATATTTGGGCTCAGTATAGAAGCTCGAATTCGAACTTGGTGCATTTCAGGCAAATTTCTTAAAAAATCTTCTTCTCCAGTTCCAGCAGGCAGAATCTTTTGATATTGGGTATGCACCATGCTTAGGGGGGTGAGATTCAAGTTTGTTCAAGCCAAGTCCCTGGGTTCATATTTGGGCTCACTGTGGAAGCCCGAATTATAACTTAGTTCAAAATGAGGAATTTTCTTTAAAAATTGTCTTCAGATCCAGCAGTTGGAATGTTTTGATATTTGATATGCAGCATCCTTAGGGGGGTGAGATTCAAGTTTGTTCAAGCCATGTCCCTAGGTCCATATTTGGACTCACTGTGGGAGCTTGAATTGTAACTTAGTTCAAAATGAGGAATTTTCTTTAAAAATCTTCTCCTTCAGATCCAGCAGTCGGAATGTTTTGATATTTGGTGTGCAGCATCCTTGGGAGGGTGAGATTTAAGTTTGTTAAAGCCAATTCCCTGGGTTCATATATGGGCTCCCTGTGGGAGCCCGAATTATAACTTTGTTCAATATGAGGAATATTCTTTAAAAATCTTCTTTTTTTTTAGATCCACTGGTCAGAATCTTTGGATATTTGGTATAAGCTTTTCTTAGGAGGAGCAAATGCAACTTGTTGAAATCAATTCTCTGGGTTGATATTTAGGCTACCATGTCAGGTGAGCGCCCTCAGGCCCCTTGGGACCTCTTGTTTTCAATTTCCATCAAAAAATGTTGCCACGGCCAACGTTCTTAAAACTTAGTTTAGTCATACCTCAATATTTCCCTTTGGCACACCCTACAGGGCACATATATGATTTGATTGCTTTGAAACCTGGTATGCTTATTTAGGGTGACCTCTAGATGGGAGCTATCAATTTTCTTCAATTTCCGTCAAAAAATGTTGCCGCGGCCAACGTTCTTAGAACTTAGTTTAGTCAAACCACAATATTTCCCTTTGGCACACCCTACAGGGCACATTTATGATTTGATTGCTTTGAAACCTGGTATGCTTGTTTGGGGAGACCTCTAGATGGGAGCTATCGATTTTCTTCAATTTCCATCAAAAAATGTTGCCGCAGCCAACATTCTTAGAACTTAGTTCAGTCAGACCACAGTATTTCCCTTTGGCTCACCCTACAGGGCACATTTATGATTAGATTGCTTTGAAACCTGGTATGCTTATTTACGGTGACCTCTAGATGGGAGCTATCGATTTTCTTCCATTTTCGTCAAAAAATGTTGCCACGGCCAACGTTTTTAGAATTTAGTCTAGTCAGACCACAGTATTTCCCTTTTGTACACCCTACAGGGCACATTTATGAACGGATTGCTTTGAAACCTGGCATGCTTGTTTGGGGTGACTTCAAGATGGGAGCTATCGATTTTCTTCCATTTCCGTCAAAAAAGTTGCCACGGCCAATATTCTTAAAACTTAGTTTAGTCAGACCTCAATATTTCCCTTTAGCACACCCTGCAGGGCATATTTATGATCGGATTGCTTTGAAACCTCGCATGCTTGTTTGGGGTGTCCTCTAGATGGGAGCTATCGATTTTCTTCCATTTTCTTCAAAAAATGTTGCCACGGCCAACGTTCTTAGAACTTAGTTTAGTCAGACCTCAATATTTCCCTTTAGCACACCCTGCAGGGCATATTTATGATCGGATTGCTTTGAAACCTCGCATGCTTGTTTGGGGTGACCTCTAGATAGGAGCTATTGATTTTTTTCCATTTCCGTCAAAATAAGTTGCCATGGCCAACGTTCTTAGAACTTAGTTTAGTCAGAAGACCTCAATATTTCCCTTTGGCACACCCTACAGGGCATATTTATGATCGGATTGCTTTGAAATCGAGAATGCTTATTTTGGGTGACCTCTAGATGGGAGCTATCGACTTTCTTCAATTTCCGTCAAAAAATGTTGCCGCTGCCAATGTTCTTAGAACGAACTTAGTTTAGTCAGACCTCAATATTTCCCTTTGGCACACCCAAAAGGGTACATTTATTAGCTCAACTTGACAAAGTCAAGCTGAGCTATTGCCATCACTTCTCGTCCTTCGGCATACGTTGGTACGTACTTCCACAATTTCCTTTGGCACACCTCACAGGTTGCATTTATTTTCATTTCCTTTTAAAAACTTGTTGTTTTCACCAGCCTTTGAACTTACTGCATTTGTGTAGCAACTTAACCCTTTCGCACTCTCTGCAGGGTATATTTATGAATTTCCATAAAAAAAAAGAGAAAAAAAAACATTGCCACAAGCAATGACATTCAAACTTAGTGCATTTGTGCATTAACATCTTCCTTTTGGTATCGCGGAACTAAATATTGAAATTAGAGTGAGCCGCCTTAAAATGTTGCACTCGGAAATGACGCAATCTCTAAAAATAAACAGCCTTGGGAAAATCCGTTGTTTCAATAAAAGTTTGAAACATTCTATTGACATCTTGCATTATTGTTGAATATTCCTGATAAAAAAGAGGGTGATTTGATGACTTTTGGACCTAAAAAATACAATTTACTTTTTGTGTGTTTTTGTAGGGAATTCCCTGAAAAATATGTGCACTTGACCGGTACTTCCCTTTGTGCCAGTTTTTCTCTCTTATTTGTTGCATGACCCCCTGTTTTCAGATCAGAAAAAGTTGTCTGAAGGGCTATACTTGACAGAGATATTTGAATGCCAAAATTAAAGTGATGCGATCATATTTTTTTCCACCTGAACGTTATAATGGTCGCCTATGGGAAAATATTTAGTTCTGTGAGACCTATAGGAAATATGTTTTTTGGCTTCCAGACTAGATTCAATTATTATTTTGGGGGATTATTTCACATGTAAATATTTATTTGGGGACCATACACCTTACCAAACCATTTTATTGTTTTGAGAAGTTACATTTTTGTCACAGTCAGCAATTAAAGCTATATATTTCCAAAACTAAGGCTGTTCATGCAAGAAAATTCACATCTTGAGCAAGTGTATTCCCCAGGAGCACACTATAACCTCTGGCAGCTGCTAACTAACAGCCTATCTTACCCTATTAACATATTTATTTAAACCATGGTTTCTCCTCATATTTCTAGGGGCAGGGAGGATTCCAAATCTTCCAACCCCCTCCCAAATCACCATTCAAACACAGACAGAAAACCTACACTGCCCTTCTATTCACTATTATTTAGAAGTTTTTCTCTTCTATATTATGCTCTTCAAAATGTTGGAAAACAATTCCTTCATTGAAAGATTATCCTGGAACACAAATTTGAGGAAGGGGTGGGGCTACAGTGGAAAACAACATAATAAAATTACAAATGTGAGTGAATGGCATTTGTGCATAGCTACCAATATAGTTGTCTAGTACTAGTGCTGCCATGGTTCCCCTGATGCAGCATAAATTTACAGTGACAGTTGTGAAATATTGCTCTTTCCCTGAACCAAGTCCTCTCTCCCACACATATTTAACCCTTCTGCTGATGATAAACATTTGGAAGACTGAACAGCATGTTTTTAAAGACTGAAGTTAGTATCATACACTTTCAGTTTTTTAAGATTTACTTTGAGGCTTCAGCACTCATGGTCCACTGAGTTATTTTTCAATTTAACAACCTTGCCCTGGCTCTTCCACTATATTTTTCATTGTATGCCATTCAGTACTCTCATGTAGACCTCCTACATGTGTGACTGCAAGCCTATCTGTCTGTCTGTCTGTGTGTCTGTCTCTTCATCAGACATGGTGTTTCTTTGCTTTTCACTTGCCTGGATCTACATTTTCAATAATTGGCAGCTGACTAACTCCCCCCCCCCCCCCCCCCCCCCCCACACACACACACACACAAGTATATTAAACATCAAATACCACTATATTCTTGAAGCAAATGTCTGATTCATCCTCTTTGGAAACATGTTTTCAACAATTTCAATCTTTTTGCCAGAATGGGTGTCTGTGGGGATTAAAACAAAGGTTATGAAAGTGCACTTATGGGAACTTGCAGCATAAGCATAGCACTATAGAATCAATATTTGATGGTTTTAGGCATCTTACCAGTGTTATGAGATATCACAGTAGCAGGTACTGGTCATTCGTTTGGAAAAAAACACTGTTTTATGTTTTGTCAGTGCCATACCAATGACTCTATGTGCCTTTACTGAGAAAACTGAGGCTTTTCCTTTACAAAAATTGCAAAATATTCATCAATACAATGTGAATTGTCTTCAGAAGCCAGACTGTGATTTAAAAACTATTACAGATGGGAAAGTTCATATCACAGTAGGTTTGTTTTGGGTCAATATCAATTAAATTATGAATTATATCACATATTTTGATGAAAAGGGGCATACCGGGGGGTCCTATTCAGGGCAAAATTTTACTACTTCAGATGGTGGAATAAAATTTGACATCAGTTGTTAGGATAAACTGGTAGAGTCCTCTCATATTGGTGAAATATATAGCTGCATCCCCAGTTTTGGAAACAAAATTGACATCCATATTGTTCCATGGGGGTTGGGACACTGTTTTGCTTGCAGTATGGTTAAATGAGACAGATGTTTTCTAAAAATAGTTTGTGCTGATGCAGATGATAGTTTTATTTTGGGATCAGGGTAGTTTTTTAAAGAAAGCTGTAAATTCTCATCCTTCTCAGTTAATTTATAAAGTAACAGGATAGAAAAATCTTTTGGAGGCAATACCAGTTTTCAAGCCCACTTGACAAAGTTTGGACACTTTTCCTTAAAAGAGCAAATTTTCCATGTTTTTGACTCAGCCAAAGCCAAAAGTTGGATTCTAATGCAGAAATGACTCTTTTATCTCATGGAAGTGGTAAAATGTCTCTTTGGTGGGGTTGGGGATGATTATAGGTATCGCGGAACTAAATATTGAAATTAGAGTGAGCCGCCTTAAAATGTTGCACTCGGAAATGACGCAATCTCTAAAAATAAACAGCCTTGGGAAAATCCGTTGTTTCAATAAAAGTTTGAAACATTCTATTGACATCTTGCATTATTGTTGAATATTCCTGATAAAAAAGAGGGTGATTTGATGACTTTTGGACCTAAAAAATACAATTTACTTTTTGTGTGTTTTTGTAGGGAATTCCCTGAAAAATATGTGCACTTGACCGGTACTTCCCTTTGTGCCAGTTTTTCTCTCTTATTTGTTGCATGACCCCCTGTTTTCAGATCAGAAAAAGTTGTCTGAAGGGCTATACTTGACAGAGATATTTGAATGCCAAAATTAAAGTGATGCGATCATATTTTTTTCCACCTGAACGTTATAATGGTCGCCTATGGGAAAATATTTAGTTCTGTGAGACCTTTTGCATGCCTCAGAGGGTGCATTCATTATCAGGTTGTTTTGAAACATTGTATGCTTATGCAGGATGACAAAGATAGGAGCTATCGATTTTTAGCTCAACTTGACAAAGTCAAGCTGAGCTATTGCCATCACTTCTCGTCCGTTGGCGTACGTTAGTACGTACATCCACAATTTCCTTTGGCACACCTCACAGGTCACATTTATGATCAGATTACTTTGAAACTTGGTATGCTTGTTTGGGGTGACCTCTAGATGGGAGCTATCGATTTTCTTCAATTTCCGTCAAAAAATGTTGCCGCGGCCAACGTTCTTAGAACTTAGTTTAGTCAGAAGACTCGATATTTCCGTTTGGCACACCCTACAGGGTACATTTATGATCGGATTGCTTTGAAACCTGGCATGCTTGTTTGGGGTGACCTCTAGATGGGAGCTATCGATTTTCTTTAATTTCTGTCAAAAAATGTTGCCGCGGCCAAAGTTCTTAGAACTTAGTTTAGTCAAACCACAATATTTCCCTTTGGCACACCCTACAGGGCACATTTATGATTTGATTGCTTTGAAACCTGGTATGCTTGTTTGGGGAGACCTCTAGATGGGAGCTATCGATTTTCTTCAATTTCCATCAAAAAATGTTGCCGCAGCCAACATTCTTAGATCTTAGTTCAGTCAGACCACAATATTTCCCTTTGGCTCACCCTACAGAGCACATTTATGATTAGATTGCTTTGAAACCTGGTATGCTTATTTACGGTGACCTCTAGATGGGAGCTATCGGTTTTCTTCCATTTCCATCAAAAAATGTTGCCACGGCCAACGTTTTTAGAATTTAGTCTAGTCAGACCACAATATTTCCCTTTTGTACACCCTACAGGGCACATTTATGATCGGATTGCTTTGAAACCTGGCATGCTTGTTTGGGGAGGCCTCTAGATGGGAGCTATCGATTTTCTTCGGTTTCTGTCAAAAAATGTTGCCACTGGCAAAAAAAATGACATTGGTACCAATGATCTTCAATTTTGCCATTTCATTTATAACTTACCAAGTTCAAGTTTGTCAAGTTCAGCTACAGTGTCATTGACACTTTCATCTTTTCATTTCCATCAAAAAACTGTTGCTGTAGCAACAGTCTTTGAATTTATTGCATTTGTGCATCAACATTCCTCTTTGACATGGCCTACAGGCCACATTTATCAGGATTTTTTTTGGAACTTGGTGTGCTCATTGGGCGAGACCTTCCGATAAGAGCTATTGATTATCATTCATTCCTGTGAAAAAAAAGTTGCCATTTACAATAACCTCTGAACACACTGCATTTGTGTATCAATATTCTTCCTTTAGCCAGTCTTACAGTTTACATTTATAAATTCAAGGATTACTCTTGATGTTGTGCACACACAATGCTGTTATGTTGAAATTTCATCAGATAACATTGGTCCCAATGATCTTCAATTTTGCCATTTCATTTATAACTTACTAAGTTCAAGTTTGTCAAAGTTGAGCTACAGTGTCACTGACACTTTCATTTGTTTTTGTTACAAATTACAATTAACTGAATATATTGATATATATGCATTCCCAATAAATTATAACAAAATACAGAATAAATTTCAAAAAGATATTTAATAACATTTGATAAATAAAAGTTGTCAGAAAGGTTATAAACAACATCTCAAAAGTGTTATGCTTTATCAGACCAGTGCTGAAAAGCCCCATTAATTCGCTCCACCCACTCATAAAAAGTTCCTCTATAAATAGACACAGAGATCTTAATTGAACCGGATTAACAGTGACTGCATTATGTAATCATATGTAACAACTGGGGTAATTTGGAAGACTACTTTTACAGGGACTGTACACGTAATGTTTGCTCTGATAAATAGTGATAATTCAACTCGTTTACACCATGTTCCTGAGACAGAATTTTGGATCTGCTGATCTTTAAATAACAGGGCTGTGTTGTTTGCTTTCGGAGACCTTTTCGAATGTGGGAATGCATCGTATTGGCACTAATGCGTACCTCTCCAAGCTTTTTCGGAACCTTTCTTTGAAAAGGCCTAGTTCCGTCCTGAAGGTGGTGTTTGGGCCTTTTTCTCCCAAACCACTGGCAGCATATTAATGAAATTTCATGTGAGTAGGGGTTATATAAGGGCATTTTGATTTTTTGTCAAATTAGGTTTCGGCTCACATTGAGCAGAGGGATTGGGCAAAAATGCTCCAATTCTTGAAAAATCTTCTCAAGAACCAGCAATAGCAGAGACTTGATATTTGGTATGCAGCTTCCTTTTGAGGTGTAGACTCAAGTTTGTTCAAGAGAAGTTGGAGGGGCTATATTTGACGATGTTAAAGGAGGGGCAAAAAATTTGGCCCCGTCCCAAATTTCTATTTTCCAAACCGCGAGGCCGATTTGAACCAAATTTTACGTGAGTGCTTATTGGGTCATAAGTACCTAATTTATGCAGAAATTTTTTTCCCCGTAGCTCCGTGGGAACCACAGGAGCTAAAAATAGAAAAAAATGAAAACGCCCATATCTCCAAAACTACATGGCACTGAGAATTCTCATTTGTTGTGAAGCTTCCTTAGGACCAACAGAATGGAATGGTCGAAAAAAATTGCTATCGGTTTTATCATGGGGTACTTTTTGGGGACTTTGAAAAAGTGCTGAGTCAGCATTTTTAACACTGTGGGTAATGGGAAAAACATAAGACTACCTTTCTCCCAAACCACTGCTCCAAAAGCTTTAAAATTTCACATATAACATCTTTGGAAGATTGTTTCACATGTTTATTGAAATCAGTTGCCTGGGTCGATATTTGGGCTCTCTATGGGAGCCCAAATGTTTAAATTAGTGCAGTATGAGGAGTATTTTTGAAAAATCTTCTTCAGATCTACCAATAAGAATGTTTTGATATTTGGTATGCAGCATCCTTAGGGGGGTGAGATTCAAGTTTGTTGAAGCCAAATCCCTGGGTTCATATTTAGGCTGAAAATTTGGGGTCGTGTTGCGGACTTAGAAATTTTGGATCCAAATCCGAAAAAAAATTTTTTTGTTTTTTTCTGCGTTTCGGTCAATTTTAAGACAAAAAAAAAAATGTTTTCCCCTGAAAATTTGGGGTGCGTGTGGGACTTGAAAAATTTTGGACCAATATCCAAAAAATTTTTTTTTGTTTTTTCTGCATTTCAGTCAATTTTAAGACAAAAAAAAAAAAAAAAAATTTTTTCCCCCTGAAAATTTGGGGTGCGGGTGGGACTTAGAAAATTTGGGACGAAAATCCGAAAAAAATTTTTTTTTGTTTTTTCTGCGTTTAGGTCAATTTTAAGACAAAAAAAAAAAAAAAATTTCCCCAGAAAATTTGGGGTCCGGGTTGAAATCCGAAAAAATTTTTTTTGTTGTTTTTTATGCGTTTCTGTCAATTTTAAGACCAAAAAAATTTTTTTTTTTTTTTCCTCTGAAAATTTGGGGTCCGGGTGGGCCTTAGAAAATTTTGGACCAAAATCCTGAAAAATTTTTTTTTGGGGTTTTTTATGCATTTCTGTCAATTTTAAGACAAAAAAAATGTTTTTTTTTTTACCCTGGAAATTTGGGGTCCGGGTGGGACTTGGAAAATTTTGGACCAAAATCCGTGTTACGACCCGTAATGTAATAAATGCCCATAATGTAATACCTACCCATAATGTAATACAAAAACGACCCATAATGTAATACGAACCCATAATGTAATAAAAAACGACCCATAATGTAATAAATGTAATAACGTGTAATAAATGTTAGGTACCCATAATGTAATAAAAATTTTAAAAAATTAGATACAAATTACACTTTTCCAGGCCCGTAATGTAATAAAATTCTAAGCTTGATTTTTGTTTTTTCTCTTTACTCCAGCAGTGCGTTCGGCTACTTGTGACACATCCTGCGCCTTCATCAATGCTGCCAATGGCCCCTATGCCGTACACAGCCAACATGTGTGGGTGTGTTGGTATTACGACAGAGAGTATTCCGGGACCTGGGGCGGGTATACTCTGCTATGAGTGACAGACATTATCCCTCTTCCATTTGTACCACCCACGCAAAAGACTTCCTCGATAGCCTCTACTGCCCTGCCACAATCATATAGGTCTACCTTACAAGACATTCAATAATTTTGATTCCAGGATGGTCATTTATAACTGCAATCATCATATTCGACCGGCTGTTCACTTGCATAAAAGCAATGCGGGTAGCAGGTTCCTATACTGTTAATAAGTGCAAGCAATTCTGGCCAAAGTTGCTGAGGCAGAGGGTGTAGTGGGGTGCAGTGGGGTTTGGGTGCACAATAACCGGATAGTGGGGGGGGGGGGCGTATAGTGTGGGATACAAGGAAAAGATAGAACAGAAGCAAGACGTTGAGTCAACCGGCGCAGAGGAATTTCGGGAGGCAATATGGTGAGTGTACTGGTATTGGAATGGGGGATATCCTATAGCTCGATGGGATTTGGATTAGGCTACTTTGCTCCAAATTAAGCGTACAATCTATCCTCTGTCTCTCCAATTTTCACTACCTAAACAAATTAGTAATTTCCCTGTACTGTACTACAATAAGTTCATGTCGCACCCTCCGCACCTTGAAACCAATGAGCCCGAGCCCAGGACCACACTTAATTACGACCACATCATATTCCCGGTCCTGTGATCACATGTGTCAGGTAATATTATCAAATGCTTTCCAGTCAATCAGTTTGCACTTCGCACATGCAAGAAAGACCTTACATTTTCAATAAAAAATTGTATCAGTTTCAATAGTGACAGCCCTGGGTGAAATGGTTTCAACTCCTCTCAGTGTTATTTTTCTAAAACCTCAACACACCACAGATTGAACACCCTCAATTGATATGAACCGAAGCAAGTTAAACGCCTTGTAGACTGCTATCATCCACGCAGGCCACCTTTGCGAGAAGATTGGTTAAGAGTATGTCATGTTCACCTGTGGCTGTGACCAGCAACTGAGTCGAGTTAATGTGCACATCACTTGGTTGTACAAAGCAGCCTCTTTGTATTGAGCTCAGGGGATTGCATTCTCAAATAAATTTCACCAGTGGTGTGGCATCACTCATAGTATGCACAGGACGAATGCAGATCTATAATAGAGAGTAGTTTTGGTGGTTCTTGAGATTATGTTGATTGGAAAAGCATTTCACAGCATTTTCTGAGCTGTGGGGACTACCACTTAAACCACCTACATTTCCTGACAGTTCCTGGCGGTTGGCAGGAACTTCCTGCCAACCGCATACTCTATCACATCGACTATTCGCGTGTTCACCCCCGCTATTGTGCCATCTTCTCCTAGGCTACACTCAAACAACATACGTAGCTAAACACCAGGTGTAACATGGGCATATCCGTTTGACCGTGAGGTGTGACCTTGACCATCAATCCGGTGACCTTGAACCTGTGTATGGGCCGATTTTTATGAAACTTGGTGTGTGGTTCGGGCGCCCAACAATTTTGCCACACCCGATGCCCGTCATGTGTGACCTTGATTGATATTCACACCGTTGACCTTGAACCTATATCTCGGCTCATGTTGGGCCGATTTGCGTGAAACTTGGTATGTGGGGGTAGTTCGGGGCTCTCTCTCTCTCTCTCTCTCTCTATATATATATATATATATATATATATATATATATATATATATTGAGCGTCATGAACTACTCCCACATACCAAGTTTCACGAAAATCGGCCCAGCATGAACCGAGATACAGGTTCAAGGTCAACGGTTTGAATATCAAGGTCACACATGACGGGCATCGGGTGTGGCGAAATTGTTGGGCGGCCGAACCACACACCAAGTTTCAGGACAATCGCCCAGCAGGAGCCGAAACACAGGTTCAAGGTTTCCGGTTTGATGGTCAAGGTCACACATACGGTCAAACGGATACGCCCATGTTACTCCTCGTGTCTAGCTATGTATGTTGTTTGAGTGTAACTTAGGAGACGATGGCACAATAGCGGAGATGAACACGCGAATGGTCGATGTGATAGAGTAGGCGGTTGGCAGGAAGTCCCTGCCCACCGCCAGGAACTGCCATGACTGTAGGTAGTTTAAGTGGAAGGCCGTGTGGTGGACTAATAATATTACTTGACACATGTTATCACAGGATCGGGAATATGATGTGGTCGTTATTAAGTGTCATCCTGGGATCGGGCTCATTGGTTTCCAGGTGCGGTGGGTGTGACATAAACTTATAGTAGTACAGTACAGGGAAATGACTAATTTGTTCAGGTAGGGAAAACTGGAGAGACAGAGGATAGATCGTACGCTTAATTTGGAGGAAAGTAGCCTAATCCAAAACCCATCGAGCTATAGGATATCCCCTATCCCAATACCAGTCCACCTACCATATCGCCTCCCGATATTCCTCTGCGCCGCTTGACTCAACGTCTTGCTTCTGTTCCATCTTTTCCTTGTATCCCACACTACCCCCCCCCCCCCCCCCCGCCACTATCCAGTCTTGGTGCACCCAAATCCCACGGTACCCACTCCACCCTTTGCCCCAGCAACTTTGGCCGGAGTTACTTGCATTTATTAACAGTAGAAACCTGCTACCCACATTGCTTTTGTGCAAGTGAACAGCCGGTCGAATATGATGATTGCAGTTATAAATGACCATCCTGGAATCAAAATTACTGAATGTCTGGTAAGGTAGACCTATATGGTTGTGGCAGGGCAGTAGAGGCTATTGAGGAAGACGTTTGCGCGGGTGGTACAAATAGAAGAGGGATAATGTCTGCCACTCAGAGCAGAGTATACCCGCCCCAGGTCCCGGAATACTCTCCATCATAATCCCAACACACCCACATATGTTGGTTGTGTACGGCATAGGGGCCATTGGCAGCATTGATGAAGGCGTAGGATGTGTCATAAGTAGCCGAACGCACTGCTGGAGTAAAGAGAAAAAACAAAAATCAAACTTAGAATTTTATTACATTACGGGCCTGGAAAAGTGTAATTTGTATCTAATTTTTTAAAATTTTTATTACATTATGGGTACCTAACATTTATTACACGTTATTACATTTATTACATTATGGGTCGTTTTTTATTACATTATGGGTTCGTATTACATTATGGGTCGTTTTTGTATTACATTATGGGTAGGTATTACATTATGGGCATTTATTACATTACGGGTCGTAACAATCCGAAAAAAAATTTTTTTGTTTTTTATGCGTTTTGGTCAATTTTAAGAGAGAAAAAAAAAAAAAAAATTTCCCCAGAAAATTTGGGGGTCCCGGTTGGACTTAGAAAATTTTGGACCAAAATCCGAAAAAAAAATTTTTTTTCGGTTTTTTATGCCTTTCTGTCAATTTTAAGACAAAAGAAAAATTTTTTTTTTTTCCCCTGAAAATTTGGGGCCTGGGTGGGACTTGGAAAATTTTGGACCAAAATCTGAAAAAAAATTTTTTTTTGTTTTTTATGCGTTTTGGTCAATTTTAAGAGAAAATTTATTTTTTTTTTTTCCCCTGAAAATTTGGGGTCCGGGGTTGGACTTAGAAAATTTTGGACCAAAATCCGGAAATTTTGTTTTTTTTGTTTTTTATGCCTTTTTCTGTCAATTTTAAGACAAAAAAATTTTTTTTTTTCCCCTGAAAATTTGGGGTCCGGGTGGGCCTTAGAAAATTTTGGACCAAAATCCTGAAATTTTTTTTTTTGTTTTTTATGCTTTTCTCTCGATTTTAAGACAAAAAAAATTTTTTTTTTTTTTTCCCTGAAAATTTGGGGTACGGGTGGGGCTTAGAAAATTTTGGACCAAAATCCGAAAAAAAAGATTTTTCCCTCAAAATTTGGGGTGCGGGTGGGACTTAGAAAATTTTGGACCAAAATCCGAAAAAAATTTTTTTTTTTTTTTTCTGCGTTTCGGTCAATTTTAAGACAAAAAAAAAAAAAAAAATTTCCCCTGAAAATTTGGGGTTCGGGTTGGACTTCGAAAATTTTGGACCAAAAATCCTGAAATTAGTTTTATCGTTTTTTATGCGTTTTAAGAAGAAGAAAAAAATGTAGGCTGAAAGTATTTTGTTTGGGAAAAAAATCTGTTTTTTATGTGTTTATCTCAATATTGGGACGTAAAAGTGCAGGAAATGAAAATAGAAGGAAAATCCTGTGTATTGTGTGGGCACAATCACTTCATCTAGTTGGTATATGCTTTTCTTAGGAGGGGCGTATGCAGCTTATTCAAGTCAAGTCCCTGGTTTGATATTTAGACTACCATGTCAGGTGAGCGCCCTCAGGCCCCCTGGGGCCTCTTGTTTCTGATGTTTTAACCATTTTCACACAGACTTGAATTTACTGGTGGCAGTAAATTCTGTTTCTCCAGTTTGACATTTTTCTTATTCTTCAAAACCACTGGGCCAAATTCATTCATTTATTATGGCACAGACCATCGGCCTACTTTTTATACAGAACTTCTGTATGAAAGTTCTGATTCGAAAATTTTTTATCTCAATGTTTAGTAACATGGAATACATCACATATAATACATGTTTTTTTCTCGTGCAGATGACCTTTGATTTATTCAGTGCTACTTATACACAGTAAGTACACATGTCAGTACAGCTCGGCCTTGGGGCTGTATTTATGAACACATCTTCACGAAACTTCTTGGGTACCTTTGTTATCATCTTGGGACGAGAATGAGTGTTTTGGGGTGCAGTCCAAAATTCAATATGGCTTCTGATGGCCATTTTGTACCGAAATTAGGTACAATCAGTTTTTTGTACAGAACTTCTATTTGAAGGTTCTGATTTGAATAAATTTTTGTATGAATGTTTAGTAACATGGAATACATCACATATAATACAGGGTTTTTTCTTGTGCATAAATTATGCAAATTAGATGAACTTTGATTTATTCAGTGCTACTTATATGTACACAGTTAGTGCACATGTCAATACGACTTGAACTAGAGGCTGTATTTATGGCAATGTCGGTCTGTCGGTCGGTCTGTCTGTGACCAACGAGTTTCAAAACTCAATAACTTTTGAAATACTTGATGGAATGACTTTATATTTGGCATGTAAGTGTATCTTATTGATGTCTAGCCACTGTTCAATGCATGTGTTGTTCCAAATATTTTTCTTGGAGTTATGGCCCTTGATGAACTTAGAATTTTGTGACTGACCACCCGTCGCAGCTACAGCGTCGATGTCGCGATTTTTGAATGAATGTTTACTAACATGGAATACATCACATATAACACGGGTTTTATTCTCGTGCAGAAATTATGCAAATTAGATGAACGTTGATTTATTCAGTGCTACTTACACACAGTAAGTACACATGTCAATATGGCTCGGGCTAGAGGCTGTATTTATCAACCGATCTTCACGAAACGTCTTGGGTACCTTTGTTATCACCTTGTGATGAGAACGAGTGTTTTTTAGGTGCGGTCCGAAATTCAAGATGCCTGCCAGCAGCCATTTTATACTAAAATGAAGTGCAGTCAGTTTTTTGTACAGAACTTCTATATGAAGGTTCTGATTTGAATAAATTTTTGTATGAATGTTTAGTAACATGGAATACATCACATATAATACAGGGTTTTTTCTTGTGCATAAATTATGCAAATTAGATGAACTTTGATTTATTCAGTGCTACTTATATGTACACAGTAAGTGCACATGTCAATACGACTTTGACTAGAGGCTGTATTTATTAACCGATCTTCACGAAACTTCTTGGTTACCTTTGTTATCACCTTGGGACGAGAACGGGTGTTTTGGGGTGCGGTCTGAAATTTCAAGATGGCCGTCGGCGGCCAATTAGACAAACTTTGATTTATTCAGTGCTACTTGTACACAGTAAGTGCACATTTCAATATGGATCTGTCTGGAGGCATCTAACTGTTGCCCACCTTTACAATACTTTACCTGTACATTTGTTACAGGCTACGGTCAGTATTTATGTACAGACCTTTACAGTACTTTAACATGTACCTTTGTTATCAGGTCTTAACCTAGATATGTGTCATTGCTGTGTCATACGCTATGCATGTACATGTCTTACACAAGTTGAGCTACAGTGTCATTGACAATTTCATTATATTAGTTGTCAACAAAGCACTGGCAAGTCAGTGAAAAAAAAAACTTCTGCATGGCAATGAAGCAAAAAACGAAGCAAAAGAGATATAATTTTAATTTTGATGTAACTAATGTTGTTGAAAATGTATTTCCATTGCTTGGGGGAGGGGGGTTGATACATACATGTAAAGTTGGGGGGGGGGGGGGGCATCATTATACCCCCAGCAAACAAAGTTTGTTGGGGGTATATAGGAATCACCCTGTCCGTCCATCCATCTGTCCGTCTGTTCATCCTTATAAGCGCAACTCCTGCTAAACTGTTTGAAGAATTTTCATGAAACTTTACACAATGGAAGAACTCCATATGAAGATGTGCATGAAGCAATATAATTCTGTTCTGACATTTCCAAGGGGAGATAATCTAACTTATACATTTCAGGCGCATCCATCCTTATAAGCGCAACTCCTAAACCGTTTGAAGAATTTTCATGAAACTTTACACAATGGAAGAACTCCATATGAAGATGTGCATGAAGCAATGTAATTCCGTTCTGACTTTTCCAAGGGGAGATAATCTAACTTATACATTTCAGACGTGGGGGGGGGGGGGGGGGGGTATCACTTTGTGAGTTTGCTCACAGTACCTCTAGTTTCTTGTCTGTCTCTAGTGGGAACCTTTCAGAGAATGATAATTCCAGTGACTAAAATGATTTTTCAGAATGAAAAATGATTTGTCACTGGGGCTTGCATCACCTCACCTGACTAAAACTTAGGGTGAGCTATTCTGATCACTTTTCATCCATTGTCTGTCGTGAAGGTGGTATTTGGGTCTTTTTCTCCCAAACCACTGGCTGCATTTTGATGAAATTTCACATGAGTAGTGGTTATATAGGAGCATTTGGGTTTTTCTTCAAATTGGGTTTCTGCTCATATTGAGGAGGTGGTGGGGCCAAAATGCCCCAATTTTTAAAAAAATCTTCTCATGAACCAGCTGTGGCAGAGACTTGATATTTGGTGTGCAGCTTCCTTTTGAGGTGTAGACTCAAGTTTGTTCAAGAGAAGTTCGAGGGGCAATATTTGTCGTCGTTACAGGAGGGGCAAGACTTTTTGCCTAGCCCAAAAGTTCTATTTTCCAAGCCGAGAGGCCTATTTGAACCAAATTTGATCTGAAGTATTAATGGTTCATAAGTACTTGATTTATGCCAAAACCAATTTTCAAAATGTCCTGTGGGAACCACAGGATCTAAAAATAGACAAAATTTCAAATGCCCATATCTCCAAAACTACAAGTCACTGAGAATTATTATGTGGTGTGAAGCTTCCTTAGGACCAACAGAATGGAATGGTCCAAAACAATTGCTATTGGTTTTATCATAGGGTATTTTTTCGGGACTCTGAAAAAATGCTGAGTCAGCATTTTTTATCACTGTGGATAATGGGGAAAATATTTAAGACTCTTCTTCTCCCAAACCACTGCTCCAAAAGCTTCTAGATTTCACATATAACATCTTTGGAAGATTGTTAAACATGTTTGTTGAAAGCAAATCCTGGGGTCCATGTTTGGGTTCTCTATGTGAGCCCAAATGTTTAAATTGGTGCAGTATGAGGAAAATTCTTTAAAAATCCTCTCCCCGCGGGAATCCCAGGAAGTGAAGCAGTCCCTTTTCACTGTGGTAAACAGGCTCTGTTTTGCTGGTAAAATATGACCCAGTCACCGATGCTTGGGAGGTGGAAACCCTCTCTAAAATGGGCAACATGGCTCATTAACGCTCACCCCTGGTCTTGAGTTGATACTCATGTTGTGGTCATGATTAGCTATTGTTCAAAAATATGTGACCTTAAACTCCAATAAATAAGTAAAAAATCCTCTTCAGATCCACCAATCAGAATCTTTTGATATTGGTATGCAGCATCCTTAGGGGGTGAGATTCAAGTTTGTTCAAGCCAAGTCTCTGGGTTCATATTTGGGCTCCCTATGGGAACCCGAATTATAACTTAGTTCAATATCAGGAATTTTCTTTAAAAATCTTGTTCAGATCCAGCAGTCGTAATGTTTTGATATTTGGTATACAGCATCCTTAGGGAGGTGTGATTCAAGTTTTTTTTTCAAGCTTAGTTCCTGGGTTCATACTTGGGCTCCCTTCACTGGTCAGAATGTGTTGATATTTGGTATACAGCATCCTTGGGGAGGTGAGATTCAAGTTTGTTCAAGCCAAGTCCCTGGGTTCATATTTGGGCTCACTGTGGGAGCCCGAATTATAACTTTGTTCAATAAGAGGAATATTTTTTGAAAATCTTTTTTCAGATCCACGTGTCAGAATGTTTTGATATTTGGTATATGGTTTTCTTAATGAGGCAGATGCAAGTTTGTTCAAATCAGGACCCTTGGTTGATAGTTGTCAATGTCAGGTGAGCGCTCTCAGGCCCCTTGAGGCCTCTTGTTCCATAGAAGATCTTTCTTAACCAAGAAATGATGCTTTGAATGGGAGATGGGTACTATTGTTGGATGCAAGAGGAGGGATTAAATTTCTTCTAAAAATCAATTTTTAAGAAAAAATGCAGTGAAATCTTGGTGAAAACTGATTGTCATCAAGAATTAATGCTCTGAACATGTATTGACACAGGCCAGAGGAATACATCTTCGTTTTGATTCCCTTGCACAATTGCAAACAGGTCGATTTATTTTTTTAAAACTGAATAGCAGTTTACTAACTTCGATAAATTTTGATTAGCATTTCCTATTACTTATGTTTTTAGCTGCGACTAGCAGCTCTATAAGTGGCAATGTCGGTCTGTCTGTCGGTCTGTCAGTCTGTCTGTGACCAACGAGTTTCAAAACTCAATAACTTTTGAAATACTTGATGGAATGACTTTATATTTGGCATGTAAGTGTATCTTATTGATGTCTAGCCACTTTTCAATGCATGTGTTGTTCCAAATATTTTTCTTAGAGTTATGGCCCTTGATGAACTTAGAATTTTGTGACTAACGAGTTTCTAAAAGAATAACTTTCAAACTATCTGATGGAATGGCTTCATATTTGATATGCAAGTGTATCTCGTTCATGGCTAGCCCATGTCCAATGCAAATGTTGTTCCAAATATTTTTCTTGTTTTTTTTTTCACCATCACCTGTAAATTGCCCCTGAGAATATTTTTTGGACTTGCAGATTGCACCACCTGTCGCAGCTAGAGCGTCGATGTTGCGATTTTTGTCATGTGAAATTGATTAGCTATAGTTGAAAATTGATTCGACAATTACTATGCAAATCGAGTTAAATCAAGCCCCGATTTCAAAAGTTTTTAAATGTACTGTTATTGAGGGTGGTACAAAGAACAGCTGATTCAAGGGGATGTAACTGGATGTTATCCAAAATGAAGTTTGCAGGGGATATAGAAATGGGGGTTTGTTCATTCATTCATTCATTCATTCATATGTCCGTCTGTCTGTAACAACTTTGGACTTTCATATCTCAATCAGTGGATGTTGGATTTAAATGGTCTTTGGTATGCTGATAGACCACAATGGGTGAAAGAATATTCACAAGTAATGGTTCAGTCCATTTTTAGCTCCACCTTGACAAAGTCGAGCTGAGCTTATCTAATCGCTCTCTGTCCATCGTCCATCAACACCATGTTTTGGTCTTCTCCCTCCAAAACCACTGGGCCAATTCAAGTGGAAGTTTGTGTGAGTCATGGTCCCAAAGGGGCATTGCATTTTTGTTTCAACTCAATATGCCCAGCCCTATAGGGAGGGGGTGGGCCAAAATATTTTAAAATCTTCTCATGAAACAGTGGGTATAATGACGTGATATTTGATATGGAGCTTCCTTTTGAGGTGTAGAATCAAGTTTGGTCAAACAAAATTTGTGAAGCAATATTTGCATTTGTAATGGTTGGGGCAAGCTTTTTGGCCCCACCCAAAATTTCTATTTTCTGAACCGATGGTCCGATTTGAATCAAATTTGTTATGTGGTATTATTGGGTCATAAGTTATTGATTCATGGGGAAAAAACATAAAACATTCCTGTGTCCCAGTGGGAAACCCAGGACCTAAAAATAGAAATATTTCCCAAACACATGGAACAGAGAACTGTATGTATCGTATGAAGCATCCTTAGGACCAGTAGAATTGAGTGGTAAAAGAATCTCCATTGGTTATTTCTGGGGGGGGGGGGGGGGGGGGGGGGGGGGGGGGCATAAAAAAAATGCTGTGTCAGCGTCAGCATATTTGCAAACATTTTTAAAAAAACTTGTCTCCAGAACCACAGAATCTTTTGATATTTGGTATACAGCATCCATAGGGCGGTCAGATACAGTTTGTTAAAATGAATCCCCTTGGTTCATATTTGGGCTCAATACAGGAGCCCGATTTTTTTTTAACTTGGGGCAATATAGGGGAATAATCTTTAAAAATCTTCTTCAGAACCACCAGTCAGAATATTTCAACATTTGAAATATATTTCATTGTTATGAGGGTCAGATTCAAGATTGTTCAAACCAAGTCCCTAAGTTAATATTGGGTTTCCTATTCAAGCCCAAATTTTAACTTGGTGCAATATGGAGGATAATTTTTAAAAAATCATCTTCTTCAGATCCACCAGTGAGAATGCTTTCATATTTGGTATACAACATCTCTAGGGGTGTCAGATTCAAGTTCAGGGTCTCTAGGTTAGTATTTGGGCTCGCTATGGTAGCGCACATTTTAACTTTGTGCAATATGAGGAAATTTCTTTAAAAATTTTCTTCTTCAGATCAACTATTCAGAATGCTTTCATATTTGGTATACAACATCCCTAGTGGGAGTCAGATTTAACTTTGTTCAAATCGAGTGCCTGGATTATTATTTGGGAAGCCTATGGGATCCAGAATTGGTCATGTAGTTGAAGAATTAGAAATTTTTTATTAAGTACCCTCTAGAGGTGTGTAACTAAGATTAATCCACATTGGTTGTATCAAGGAGTTCTATAGGGGAGCACCACTATTTACATTATGATCAACTGAAGAAAAGGCATCATGCTTGGACTGTTTTAGTCACTCTTGAGGGCTCAATGGATTGACAATGTATCCTATGTAGATTGATTACTAAATGTAGATTCATTCTTGGACTCTGTTTATATCAGGTTCTGATCAAGGTTTGTGCTTCAGGACCCACGGGGCCTCTTGTTTTTCTAGAGTTGTGGGCCTTTTTGCGCTTTTTTTTTCAACTTGGAAACCATTCAACTTAGAAACCCTTGGCGATGGATACCAGTTGCGTTGCACCTTGTGTTTAGATGAATATTCATCTTTCGCACATGCTTTAAATTCTGTCATGTTGTGTAACTTGTGTCTTTGATTTATTGTGTGAATGGATAAAGTAAACATTCATGTATTATGGGAAGAAATTGTGAGTCGTTTTAACTTGTTGAGTGCTAGAAACCACTATCAAGGCTCTACTGAAAAGTGCCGAAATCCTCTATAGTGGCTTTACTCTGGTTGTACTACTTTCTTGTTGGCTCAGCAGAAGAAGAAAAATAATAATATAAAATTATTTTGTTACAATTTATTGGATAGTGTCAACTGGCACTCTCCAATAAATTGCAACAAAACAATTATTTATGAGCAATATCTTGCTACACTAAGGCTGCTTTTGCTGGAGGTGTGATATCTTTGAAAAAAATAGTCCTGTTACAAATGACAATTGAAAAGTAATTTAGCACTCGACCATTTTATGTTTTCCTTTTTGAGTCTGTCTATTTATTTATTTATTTATTGGTGTTTAAGGTCACATATTTATGCACAATGGCTAATCATGACCGTGACAGTTTTACGGGTGGAGGAAGCCGGAGTACCCGGAGAGAACCACCGAGCAACGACGAGCAGCTGCCAGCTCCCCAACATCGTAACTCCGCACTGCAGCACAGGCAGGGTTAGATTGGTTGAAGACATGCATACCATCGACGTGCAGTACGCCTTAGTACACGGCGTCATCGTGCCCCCACATGGGCAATGGGGGTGAAGTGTCTTGCCCAAGGACACAACGCGGTTGCCGCAGGTGGGATTCGAACCGAGGACCTCTCGGCTTGCAGCCTGCACCTCTACCTACTGAGCCACCACGCCCCCTTGAGTCTGTCTCAAAGATGAGTGGCAATGTATGGAAACACCATGATTGGCATGCTTCATGTAGTCCATTTCAGTGAAGGTGAGTGATGGAAATAAATCAATCACAGTAGTCAATATGGCAAATTATCCCAGTCCCAACAGTTTTGGAACATCTTCTACTTCTACCATTTTGTGGCCACCGTCATCAAGTTGACTATTCTGCCTCTACGCAGATTGCGCTTACGTCATGTATTTTTCCTTGTTCAGTAGTCTTTTGAGTGACTCTAGACTACTGGCCAAGATCAATGTGATGGATGATGCGTTCCAATCATTGTGCGTGGATAGAAGGATTCCTTCCTTGTGGTGGTATTACATGCTGGAACTTGAAAGGAGTACATGCACATATTTCTAGAGAGTTTGTATGGCAGCTTTAACTTGTCTTTGGTATCCATGTTGACTTTTTTATTTGCTATCTTGTACAGCAAGCTGATGCGTGCATTTTTTCTTCGTTTTTCTGATGTTGTCCATTTTAGTTGGTCCAGCATGGAGTTTACTGATGATGTATTACGGTACCTGTTGGTGACGTATCTAGCCGATCTTCTTTGAACCATCTCTAGTTTGTGTTTATCCTTCTGTAGGTAGGGATCCCAAACCGAACTTGCATATTCTACTGTTGGTCGTACAAGAGAGAGATATGCTTTTTATGTTTACCCATACTATGTATGGTACACATAATGCCGGCATCCGGGGTGACCATCCATCGTTCGTCCATCTTTTGTCCGTCCGACGGCGTCCGTATTCATTTCTTTGGCATTCGATAACTTGAAAAATATTGCTTGGATTGTCAGGTTACTTTATATTTGTGTTCAGGTTACTGATGTGCCGAGCCGTATAGTTTTTGGTGTAAATCTGATCATTTGATCCTGAGATATTAACCCTTTATCCTTCAAATTGAAAATTCATCCATTTCCTTTGGCATTCGATAACTTGAAAAATATTGCTTGGATTGTCAAGTTACTTTATATTTGTGTTCAGGTTACTGATGTGCTGAGCTGTATAGTTTTTGGTGTAAATCTGTTATTTTGATCCTGAGATATTAACCCTTTATCCTTCAAATTGAAAATTCATCCATTCCCTTTGGCATTCGATAACTTGAAAAATATTGCTTGGATTGTCAAGTTACTTTATATTTGTGTTCAGGTTACTGATGTGCTGAGCTGTATAGTTTTTGGTGTAAATCTGTTATTTTGATCCTGAGATATTAACCCTTTATCCTTCAAATTGAAAATTCATCCATTCCCTTTGGCATTCGATAACTTGAATAGTTACTTTATATTTGTGTTCAGGTTACTGATGTGCTGAGCTGTATAGTTTTTGGTGTAAATCTGATAATTTAATCCTGAGATATTAACCCTTTATCCTTCAAATTGAAAATTCCTCCAATCCCTTTGGCATTCGATAACTTGAAAAATGTTGCTTGGATTGTCAAGTTACTTTATATTTGTGTTCAGGTTACTAATGTACTGAGCTGTATAGTTTTTGGTGTAAATCTGTTATTTTAATCCTGAGATATTAACCCTTTATCCTTCAAATTGAAAATTCCTCCAATCCCTTTGGCATTTGATAACTTGAAAAATATTGCTTGGATTGTCAAGTTACTTTATAATTGTGTTCAGGTTACTGATGTGCTGAGTTGTATAGTTTTTGGTGTTAATCTGATAATTTGATCCCGAGATATTAACCCTTTATCCTTCAAATTGAAAATTCCTCCAATCCCTTTGGCATGAGATAACTCAAAAAATATCAATCCAATTGTCATGTTACTTTATTTATTTATTTATTCAGGTTACTGGTGTGCTGTGCTGTATAGTTTTTTATGTAAATCTGATAATTTGGTCCGGAGATATTAACCCTTTATCCATCAAATTAGACACTCCTCCAATCCCTTTCTATATGTACCCATACCTTGTGTGGTGTACATAATGTCGGCATCCGTGGTGGCCCTCCGTCATACAGCTTTCTACTAGTTGCGCGTATGGGTACACATCTGACGATTTCATCGGCCTATTTTTCTTTTATACTACAATTTGAGATGTTTAAATTTCTCTTCAAGAAGCCAATAGTTTTGTTTGCCTTTTGACAGATGCTGTTTATATGCTTTTCCTACTTTCGGTCTGATGTAATCGTTATGCCAAGATACTTTGCCGATGTAACATGTTCCAAGATGTGGTTGTGAAGGAAGTAGTTTTTCTTGATGTAATCTTTCTTCTTGGAGATTGATAAGACTTGGCATTTATCAGGATGGAATTTCATCATCCATTTCTCTTCCCAGGTCGCCAGTTTATTTAGATCCTCCTGGAGCATGTTATCATCCGAGGAGACAGTAATGTATGCAAATAGTGTCATCTGCAAATAGTCTCACTGTAGATATAATATCCTGGGGCATGTCATTTATATAGAAGAGGAAGAGACTGGGTCCCAACACCGAGCCTTGGGGTACTCCAGTCTCTACACTTATATAATCTGACTTCTCCCCTTCCACCAATACACACTGTGTCCTATCAGATAGAAAGTTCTTTATCCATCTGTTCTTTTGCCTTTAATTCTGTAATGGTTTAGTTTATGAACCAGGAAGCTGTGGCTAACCTTATCAAATGCTTTGGAAAAATCCATAAGGCAGTCTGTTTGTTGACCATTATCTAAAGTTCTTGTGACGTCATCAATGAATTCTGTTAGCTGAGTCTCGCATGATAGTCGTTTTCTAAAGCCATGCTGTAGATGGTATAAGATGTTATTTTTATCAGCGTTCCACTTTTCCTTTCAACTTTGATGGATGTAGTACATAAAATGTGAACACCAAATCACACAAATGATATAAAATTTCATTAATTTTTTCATACTATAACATAATACACACATTCACCATATGGTTGACACCTCATAGTTGTGATCACTGATTGGTATTTGGATTTCATACTGAGGCCAACAAGATTACATGTATGGATCCCACTTATGCTCATGACCTCCGAAGTGGAGACCTCTGTCTGTCCATCTGTCCATACAAATGTTTTGAATTGTAATTTCAAAAACCATAAGTTGGATTTGGATCTCCTTTGGTATGCTGATAACCAGCATGGGGGAATGGATATGCACATGAATGGGTTCCGTCCAGAGTTATGGCCCATTTTCTCTCTTTTGACTTAGAAAATTTTTCTTGACCTCTGTATTGCATTCACTGCATGTTGGATTTGAAAGCCGCTGATTTCATCAAATCATAATTTTAGAGGTTACTTGTGGTTGGCCAGACAATGCTTCCTTTCCATTTTGGTCCACCTAACCAATTCAGTATGGCTGTCATGGCATTATGACACCATTGGGACATATGCCATGCTTTGCATTGCTCTTGTTGGTATACTCTGCTTATTTGAATATTTTTCTCTGACAAAAGCATTATTCAGTTAAGCGGGATTCACCGTATTGACCTCATTGCTCTGATATTATGCTATAAAACCTTTACAATTGGTGATTTATCAATGAAATATAGTGGTCAAATAGGCGCCAGCAGATTTTTTTGCTGTGTCCTATTAAAACCATCGGATTGGCAGAATGTTTGGTGAAATAATCAGTAATCAGTTCTTAGCAAGTTTTGGTAATCAGTTCATCACTGGAGCTGTATGAAGTTTCTGGGATTAAGACGTTTTTAAGACGATTCAGACCATGGATGAATCATTTTCTTGACGTTTCGGATTTAGAAGTCAATGTCCAAAATCATCCATTGTCCGATTTGCCCCCCCCCCCCCCCCCCCCCCCCAAGGTCTTAAATGTCCCAAAGGATGTATCGCCCAAAGCATCTGCAAATCGTCAACTCGTACCTACGTTTTATCAATTTACAAATTATGATCTTAAATCTTTATGTTATGTTAACAGCATAAAGTTGCTACTTACATCTAAACGGTACAATTTCAAATTACCAACCTTAGGTGATTTCTTGTGGTGGCTTTGGCACCTTGTTTTAACATTTATGAAAAGTAGGTGACCCAAAATATCAAGTGAGCTATTCCTGCAAATCAACATGGAAAGTGACCTGTTAAAACGATTAATTGCATAGATTTCTTCACACTTATCAGGAGTATTTGCCATAGAATGCTCTTTCAGGTGATAGGGCAGTGCCATAAAGTTTCCAAAAAAATGTTGGCCATGTGTTTGATCACTGCTTGAAGTTAATGAGGAGCCTGGCTGATTTTTGTAACTTACTCCAAATGTCACTGTCCGTGGCTGACTAGGGTGAATGAAATGATAATGCGGTACGCAACTTAATTCCAGTCCTAAGTTGTTTCTGCCTCGCATGCAGTTGTGTAATTGAAAATTTCTGTCTTCTTTCTCCTCTTTCTCATGCTGTTGTGTGTTTGATAATTTCTTTCTCTCTCTCTCTCTCTCTCTCTCTCTCTCTCTCTCTCTCTCTCTCTCTCTCTCTCTCTCTCTCAAGCAGTTGTGTGATTGATAATTTTTATCAATACATGTGGAATTTACTTTGTATGTCAAAACATTTATTTTCTGTTTCAGCAAATCAAAGCAGTTGAGCAGGATAAGAAATTGATGCCACCACCTCCACCAATGGTGAGCTTAATGTCTTCTTTTTTCCCATTTAAAAAAAATTATTATCCCCCCGCAAGGGAGGAATATAGGGTAGAGCTCTGTCCATCCATCTGTTTGTCCATCCATCTGAACTTTGCTTATGGCATAACTTGAACAATAGTTAACGGGTTTTAATTCTTTTTGGTAATTGTCTCTATAGCAACAGTGTCTATGTCAAGTTCGATGACCACCGACATCTCTTGAAAATTATGGGAGTTATTGCACTTTGTTATAAAACTATTCAGTAAATATTGTTTACAGCATAACTTGAACATTACTTAACAGATTTTAATTCTTTTTGGTATATATCTCTATAGCAACAATGTCTACATCAAGTTCGATGACCACCATTATCCAATGAGAATTGTCGAAGTTATTGCCCCCCCCCCCCCTTCCCAAAAAAAGTTGACTCCTGTAAAACACCCCTACCCCCACCCACACCCCCCTCCTGGGTGTCAATTAGGCAGTTTTTTTTCCTTTTTTCTTTTATATATTTTCAAGGAGAGGGGACCGGACATTTTACACAAAGTTCTTTGAAGTTTTTAGCTCGCCTGCGTCTTCTCCAAAAACACTGAACCGATTTAAGTGAAATTTGAGATAATATTTGTTATGACATCACATTTTGATTTTGTTCAAATCAAGTTGCCTCGCCCCTCAGTATGGCCACGCCCAAAAAGTGTGCTTAAATCTTCCAAAAATCTTCTCATGAACCAGCAGTAGCCGAGACTTGATATTTGGTGTTCACTTCCTTTTGAGGTGTAGACTCAGATTTGTTCAAGAGAAGTTCGAGGAGCTATATTTGCTGTCGTTATGGGCGTGGTAAGAATTTGCTCCCCACCCAAAATTTCTATTTTCCAAACCGAGCGGCTGATTTGAACCAAATTTGATATGAAGGCTTATTGGGTCATAAGTACTTAATTTATGCCGAAAAAATGGTCCTGTAGCCCCATGGGAATCGCAGGAGCTAAAAATAGAAAAAAATTAAAATGCCCAAATCTCCAAAACTACATGGCACTGAGAATTCTTATCTGGTGTGAAGCTTCCATAGGACCAACAGAATGGAATGGTAAAAAGAAATTGAGGTCCGTTTTATCATAGTGTACTTTTTTCGGGACTAGTGCGGAGTCAGCATTTTTTAACTCTGTGGGTAATGGGGAAAACATTTAAGACTGCCCTTCTCCCAAACCACTGCTCCAAAAGCTTTCAGATTTCACATAAAACATCTTTGGAAGATGGTTTCACATGTTTCTTGGAATCAAATCCCTGGATCCATATTTGGGCTCTCAATGTGAGCCTACATGTTTAAATTAGTACAGTATGTGGAATATTCTTTAAAAATCTTCTTCATCAGATCCACCAATCAGAATCTTTTGATATTTGGCATAGGGCTGCACGGTATTTGATTTTTCAATACCGAGTACGGTATAAAATAAAATACCGCGGTATGACTAAATACCGTGAGCGTCATCAATTTTATATTTTCGGGACAGCTGGACAGGGGAACTTCAATCACAGGCGTCTGGAAACCTGATCTAAAGAGATATATCACACACACTTCGAAATACCCTTTCTTATATAGATAATATACACGTGTATATTAAATATATAAGAGGGGGTATTTTGAAGTAGGGGTGATATCTCTTTAGATCAAGTTTCCAGATGCCTGTGCTTCGATGAAGAACGAATGTTGTTTTTTCAATGAGCATTTTACGGACAATAATGTATTTTTAGCTCACCTGGCCTAAAAGGCCATGTGAGCTTTTCTCATCACTTGGCGTCGGTCGTTGTCTGGCGTCCGTAAACTTTTATCATTTTCATCTTCTCTGTAGCAGCTGAGCCGGTGTGAACCAAACTTGGCAGGAATGGTCTATGGGAGGTCCTCTACAAACGATCCTCATTTTGTTCCCATAGGATGAAAAACATGGCTTCCAGAGGCATTCTTTGGTTCTGGTTGGTGGATTTTCAAAAATCTCTGAAGAAACTTCCAGGCCAAATGTTTTGAAACTTCACATAAATGATGACTGGAACCCCTCTACCAACGATCCTCATTTAATGTTGATCGGGTTGCAAACATGGTCACAATTGCGGCTAAAAGTTACTGTAGAAACCTTATGGGAAATCACATTTTCATCTTCTCTGGAACTACCGAGCCGACGTGAACCAAACCTGGCAGGGATGGTCTATGGGAGGTCTTCTACAAACGATCCTCATTTTGTTCCCGATGGTTGAAAAACATGGCCACCAGAGGCAGTCTTTGATTCTCGTAGGTGGATTTTCAAAAATTTTCTCCTCTGAAACTGCTGGGCCAAATGTTTTGATACTTCACATAAGTAATGACTGGGACCCACTCAACCAACGATCCTCATTTAATGTTGATCAGGTTGTAAACATGGCCACAATTGTGGCTTATTGTTACTCTAGAAACCCTATGGGAAATCTTATTTTCATCTTCTTCTCTGAAACTACTGAGCTGACGTGAACTACACTTCGCAGGAATGGTCTATGAGAGGATGGAAATATGTGGCCACCAGAGGCTATATTCTAATGCTTAACCCAGTGCCCCTCCTGTCTGCACAAAAGATCGGTACTGTCAGTAAAATACTAGTTTTTTATGTGTACCCATACTATGTATGGTACACATAATGCCGGCATGTCTGTCTGTCTGTTCGTCCGGCGTCCGTATCCATTTCTTTGGCATTCAATGACTTGAAAAATATTGCTTGGATTGTCAAGTTACTTTATATTTGTGTTCAGGTTACTGATGTGCCGAGCTGTATAGTTTTTGGTGTAAATCTGATCATTTGATCCTGAGATATTAACCCTTTATCCTTCAAATTGAAAATTCCTCCAATCCCTTTGGCATTCGATAACTTGAATAGTTACTTTATATTTGTGTTCAGGTTACTGATTAGCCGAGCTATATAGTTTTTGGTGTAAATCTGATGATTTGATTCCGAGATATTAACCCTTTATCCTTCAAATTGAAAATTTCTCCAATCCCTTTGGTATTCGATAACTTGAAAAATATTGCTTGGATTGTCAGGTTACTTTATATTTGTGTTCAGGTTACTGATGTGCCGAGCTGTATAGTTTTTGGTGTAAATCTGATAATTTAATCCTGAGATATTAACCCTTTATCCTTCAAATTGAAAATTCCTCCAATCCCTTTGGCATTCGATAACTTGAAAAATATTGCTTGGATTGTCAAGTTACTTTATATTTGTGTTCAGGTTACTGATGTACCGAGCTGTATAGTTTTTGGTGTAAATCTGTTATTTTAATCCTGAGATATTAACCCTTTATCCTTCAAATTGAAAATTCCTCCAATCCCTTTGGCAATTGATAACTTGAAAAATATTGCTTGGATTGTCAAGTTACTTTATAATTGTGTTCAGGTTACTGATGTGCTGAGCTGTATACTTTTTGGTGTTAATCTGATAATTTGATCCGGAGATATTAACCCTTTATCCTTCAAATTGAAAATTCCTCCAATCCCTTTGGCATGAGATAACTCAAAAAATATCAATCCGATTGTCATGTTACTTTATTATACCCCCTGCTTCGAAGAAGTGGGGGCTATATATGAATCGCCCTGTACGTTCGTCCGTACGTCTTTCCGTCCGAACAAATTCTTGTGTGCGCAACTCCTCCTACAATAAAGAACCAATTTTGAAGAAACCTTTCAAACATCATCTCTACTAAGTGAACATGCGCATATTCCGAAATTTTTTATCTGCGACAATTTTAACCAGGTTATCTCTCTTGAACTTTGATTTAATATGGGTTTCTACATGAAATTCTTGTGTGCGCAACTCCTCCTACATTTATCAATTAATTTCCTTGTGGCCTTCGCCTACTTGATCAGAAGTGCATTCCTCTAAAAACCAAAAGCGGGGGTATTAATCACCTTCAGTGATAGTTCTAGTATATTTATTCAGGTTACTGATGTGCTGTGCTGTTTTGTTTTTAGCTCAACTTGACAAAGTCAAGCTGAGCTATTGCCATCACTTCTTGTCCGTCGGCGTACGTACGTACGTAAGTACGTATGTACGTACATACGTACGTATGTTAATATGTTAATACGTACGTCCACAATTTCCTTTGGCATACCTCACAGGTCGCATTTATAATCAGATAGCTTTGAAACTTGGTATGTTTGTTTGGGGTGACCTCTAGATGGGAGCTATCGATATTCTTTAATTTCCGTCAAAAAAATGATGCCGCGGCCAACGTTCTTAGAACTTAGTTTAGTCAAACCTCAATATTTCCCTTTGGCACACCCAACAGGGCACATTTATGATTGGATCGCTTTGAAACTTGATACGCTTGTTTGGGGTGACCTCTAGATGGGAGCTATCGATTTTTAGCTCAACTTTGACGAAGTCAAATTTGAGCTATTGTCATGGCCCGTCGTCCGTCCGTCCGTCTGTCCGTACATCAACAATTGGCTATGGCTCGGGCTAGAGGTCGTATTTATAAACCGATCTTTACGAAACTTCTTGGGTACCTTTGTTATGACCGTGGGACGAGAACGAGTGTTTTTGGGTGTGGTCCGGAATTCAAGATGGCTGCCAGCCGCCATTTTGTACCAATGATGCAGAAATCTGTTTTTTGTACAGAACTTCCATATGAAAGCTCTGATTTGAATAATTTTTTGTATGAATGTTTAGTACCATGGGGTACATCACATATAATACGGGTTTTTTTCTCGTGCATAAATTGTGCAAATTAGACTAATTTTGATGTTTTTTGGTGTTAATTTCAGCACTGTAAGTGCAAATGCCAATACGGCTCGGGCTAGAGGCCGTATTTATGAACCGATCTTTACGAAACTTCTTGGGTACCTTTGGTATCACCGTGGGACGAGAACGAGTGGTTTTGGGTCCGGTCTGAAATTCAAGATGGCCGATGGCGGCCATTTTGTACAAAATTAGGTGCAATCAGATTTTTGCGCAGAACTTCCATATGAAAGCCCTGATTTGAATAATTTTTTGTGTGAATGTTTAGTACCATGGGATACATCACATATAATACGGGTTTTTTTCTCGTGCAGAAATTATGCAAATTAAATGAACTTTGATATTTCAGTGCGACTTACACACATTAAGTACACATGTCAATACGGCTCAGACTTGAGTCTATATTTATGAACTGATCTTCACGAAATGTCTTGGGTACCTTTGTTATCACCTTGGGACGAGAACGAGTGTTTCTGGGTGCAGTCTAAAATTCAAGATGGCTGCCATTTTGTACCGAAATTAGGTCTAATCAGTTTTTTGTACACAACTTCTATACAGCTCAGACTAGAGGCCGTATTTATGAACCAATCTTTATGAACCTTGTTGGGTACCTTTGTTATCACCGTGGGATGAGAGCGAGTGTGTTTGGGTGTGGTCCGAAATTCAAGATGGCCACCAGCAGCCATTTTGTACCAAAATTAGTGCAATCAGTCTTTTGTACAGAACTTCTGTATGAAAGTTCTGATTTGAATAAATTTTTGTATGAATGTTTAGTAACATGGAATACATCACATATTCTAAGGGGGGTTTTTTCGTGCAGAAATTATGCAAATTAGATGAACTTTGACTTATTCAGTGCTACTTGCACAATGTGAGCACACATGTCAATACGGCTCAGGGTAGAGGCTGTATTTATGAACCGATCTTTACAAAACTTCTTGGGTACCTTTGTTATCACCTTGGGACGAGAATGAGTGTTTCTGGGTACGGTCCAAAATTCAAGATGGCTGCCAGTGGCCATTTTGTACCAAAATTAGGTCCAATCAGTTTTTTGTCACAAGTTCTATACAGCTCGTATTTATGAATTGATCTTCACAAAACTTCTTGGGTACCTTTGTTTTCACCTTGGGACAGGAACGAGTGTGTTTTGGGGTGCCTTTGTTATCACTGTGCTATGAGAACAAATATTTTGGGGTTCAGTCAGACCCACTCTGGGACTCAGATTTCTTTTCTAGTTTTGCATCTGACTGTCAACCACCTTTACAATACTTTAATTATACATTTGTTACAGGCAACGGTCAGTATTTATGTACAGACCATTACAATACTTTATATGTACCTTTGTTATCAGGTCATTACCTAGATGTTTGTCATTGCTGAGTCACATACTATACATGTGCATGTCTTTGTCTTGACAAGTTGAGCTACAGTGTCACTGACACTTTCATTTTCATTTTCCGTCAAAAAATGTTGCCGCGGCCAACGTTCTTAGAACTTAGTTTAGTCAAACCTCAATATTTCCCTTTGGCACACCCTACAGGGCACATTTATGATTGGAGCCCTTTGAAACTTGGTATGCTTGTATGGGGTGACCTCTAGATGGGAGCTATCAATTTTTTTCAATTTCCGTCAAAAAATGCTGCCGCGACCAACATTCTTAGAACTTAGTTTAGTCAAACCTCAATATTTCTCTTTGGACCACCCTACAGGGCACATTTATGATTGGATCACTTTGAAACTTGGTGTGCTTGTTTGAGGTGACCTCTAGATGGGAGCTATCAATTTTCTTCAATTTCCGTCAAAAAATTTTGCTGTGGCCAATGTTCTTAGAACTTAGTTTAGTCAAACCTCAATATTTTCCTGTGGCACACCCTACAGGGCACATTTATGATTGGATTGCTTGAAACCTGGCATGCTTGTTTGGGGTGACCTCTAGATGGGAGCTATTGATTTTCTTCCATTTCTGTCAAAAAATGTTGACTCGGCCAACGTTCTTAGAACTTAGTTTAGTCAGACGTCAATATTTCCCTTTGGCACACCCTACAGAGCACGTTTATGATCGAATTGCTTTGAAACATGGCATGCTTGTTTGGGGCAACCTCTAGATGGGAGCTATCGATTTTCTTCCATTTCCGTCGAAAAATGTTGTCACGGCCAACGTTCTTAGAACACAGTTTAGTCAGACCTCAATATTTCCCTTTGGCACACTCTACAGGGCACATTTATGATCGGATTGCTTTGAAGCATGGCATGCTTGTTTGGGGTGACCTCTAGATGGGAGCTATTGATTTTCTTCCATTTCCGTCAAAAAATGTTGCCACAGCCAATGTTCTTACAGCTTAGTTTAGTCAAACCTCAATATTTTCCTTTGGCACACCCTACAGGGCACATTGATCAGATTGCTTTGAAACCTGGCATGCATGTTTGGGGTGACCTCTAGATGGGAGCTATCAATTTTCTTCCATTTCTGTCCGTCAAAAAAAAAATTTTGCTGCTGGCAACGATCTTTGAACTTAGTTTATTCAGGTATAAGTATATTCCTTTGGCATGCCCTACAGGCCCCATTTGTGATCAGATCGGTTTGAAACTTTGGATACTTGTTTGGGGTTTTCTCTAGATGGGAGCTATCGATTTCCATCAAAAAATGTTGCCACTGGCAATGACCTTCGATAAACTTAGTAAAAACTTAGTGCAGTTAAGCATCAATATTTCCCTTTGACACAGCCTGCAGGGCACATTTATGATTGGATTGCTTGCAAACTTGGTGGACTTGTGTGGGGTGACATCTATATGGGAGCTGTCAATTTTCTTCCATTTCTGTCAAAAAATGTTGCCGCTGACCTTTGAACTTTGTTTAATCAGGCCTCAATATTTCCCTTCAATACACCCTTCAGGGCACATTTATGATCGGTTCACTTTAAAACTTGGTATGTGTGTTCGGGGTGACCTCTAGATGTGAGCTATTGCTTTTTATCATTTCCATAAAAAATTATTGTCGTTATCACCAGCCTTTGAACTTACTGCATTTGTGCATCAACTTATGCCTTTTGAACTCTCAGCAGGGAGTATATTTATGAATTTCCATACCCCCCCCCCCCCCCCCCCAAAAAAAAAAAAACAACATTGCCACAAGCAACGACCTTCTACTTAGTGCATTTGTGCATTAACATCTTCCTTTGGCATGCCTCAGAGGGCACATTCATTATCAAGTTGTTTTGAAACTTTGTATGCTTATGCAGGGTGACAAAGATAGGAGCTATTGATTTTCTTTTCATTTCCATCAAAAACTGTTGTTATTAGCAACAATTTTTGAATGTATTGCGTTTGTACATCAACATTCTTTGACATAGCCTACACGACACATTTATCATAGGATTGTTTTTGAACTTGGTGAGCTCATTAGGCAAGACCTTTAGATAAGAGCTATTGATTAGCATTCATTTCTGTGAAAAAAGTTCCCATTTACAATAACCTGAACATACTGCATTTGTGTATCAACATTCTTCCTTTAGCCTTACTGTTTACATTTAAAAATTGCGTGGATTACTCTGAAATTGTGCACACACAATGCTGTTATGTTGAAATTTCATCAAATAACATTGGTACCAATGATCTTCAATTTTGCCGTTTCATTTATAACTTACCAAGTTACTTTATATTTGTGTTCAGGTTAGTGATGTGCCGAGTTGTATAGTTTTTGGTGTAAATCTGTTATTTTGATCCTGAGATATTAACCCTTTATACTCCAAATTGAAAATTCCTCCAATCCCTTTGGCATTCGATAACTTGAAAAAATATTGCTTGGATTGTAAAGTTACTTTATATTTGTGTTCAGGTTACTGATGTGCCAAGCTGTATAGTTTTTTGGTGTAAATCTGATCATTTGATCCTGAGATATTAACCCTTTATCCTGCAAATGTATGTTATATATATGCGGTGCCTTGTGTTGTTACTTTTTTAGCTCAACTTTGGCAAAGCCAAATTTGAGCTTATGCCATGGCAAGTCGTCCATCTGTCCGTCAGCAATTCAATACGGCTCGGGCTAGAGGCCGTATTTATGAACCGATCTTTACGAAACTTCTTGGGTACCTTTGTTATGACCGTGGGACGAGAACCAGTGTTTTGGGGTTCGATCCGAAATTCAAGTTGGCCACTGGCGGCCATTTTGTACAGACTTAGGTGAAAGCAGATTTTTGTGCAGAACTTCCATATGAAAGCGCTGATTTGAATAATTTTTTGTATGAATGTTTAGTATCATGGGATACATCACATATAATACGGGTTTTTTTCTCGTACGTAAATTATGCAAATTAGACTAACTTTGATGTATTTAGTGTTACTTTCAGCACTGTAAGTGCAAATGCCAATACGGCTCAGGCTAGAGGCCGCATTTATAAACCGATCTTTACAAAACTTCTTGGGTACCTTTGGTATCACCATGGGACGAGAACGAGTGTTTTTGGGTGCGGTCCAAAATTCAAGATGGCCGATGGCAGCCATTTTGTACAAAATTAAGTGCAATTAGATTTTTGCACAGAACTTCCATATGAAAGCGCTGATTTGAAAAATTTTTTGTGTGAATGTTTAGTACCATGGGATACATCACATATAATACGGGTTTTTTCTCGTGCAGAAATTATGCAAATTAGACGAACTTTGATTTTTTCAGTGCTACTTACACACAGTAAGTACACATGTCAATACGGCTCGGGCTAGAGGCTGTATTTATCAACCGATCTTCACGAAACTTCTTGGGTACCTCTGTTATCACCTTGGGACGAGAACAAGTGTTTCTGAGTGCGGTCCAAAATTCAAAATGGCTGCCAGTGGTCATTTTATACCGAAATTAGGTCTAATCAGTTTTTTGTACACAACTTTAATACGGCTCAGGCTAAAGGCCTTATTTATGAACCGATCTTTACGAAACTTCTTGGGTACCTTTGTTATCACCGTGGGATGAGAACGGGTGTTTTTGGGTGTGGTCCGAAATTCAAGATGGCCACCAGTAGCCATTTTGTACCAAAATTAGTGCAATCAGATTTTTGAACAGAACTTCTGTATGAAAGTTCTGATTTGAATAAATTTTTGTATGAATGTTTAGTAAAATGGAATACATCACATACAGTACGGGTTTTTTTCTCGTGCAGAAATTATGCAAATTAGATGAATTTTGATTTATTTAGTGCTACTTATACACTGTAAGTGCACATGTCAATACGGCTTGGGCTAGAGGCTGTATTTATCAACCAATCTTCACGAAACTTCTTGGGTACCTTTGTTATCACCTTGGGACGATAACGAGTGTTTCTCAGTGCGGTCCAAAATTCAAGATGGCCTCCAGTGGCCATTTTGTACCGAAATTAGGTCCAATCAGTTTTTTATCACAGCTTCTATACAGCTCGTATTTATAAACTGATCTTCACGAAACTTCTTGGGTACCTTTGTTTTCACCTTGGGACAGGAATGAGTGTGTTTTGGGGTGCCTTTGTTATCACTGTGCTATGAGAACAAATATTTTGGGGTACAGTCAGACCCACTCTGGGACTCAAAGATTTCTTTTCTAGTTTAGCATCTGGCTGTCACCCACCTTTACAATACTTTACCTATACATTTGTTACAGGCTGCGGTCAGTATTTATGTACAGACCGTTACAATACTTTATATGTACCTTTGTTATCAGGCCATTACCTAGATGTTTGCCATTGCTTTGTCGCATACTATACATGGACATGTCTTGACAAGTTGAGCTACAGTGTCATTGACACTTTCATTTGTTATTGTTGTTCAGTTTTGTAACATATAGCATTTTTTTTTAATAAATATTGTTTAAACTAATGGGAAATACAAAGAATCTTCTTCCCCCCATACCACTGCTCCAAATGCTTTCATTTTTCACATATAACATCTCTGGAAGATTCATTCACATGTTTGTTGAAATCAAATCACAGGTCCATATTTGGGCTCTCTATGGGAGCCCAAATTTTCAGATTAGTGCACTATGAGTAGTATTCTTTAAAAATCTTCTTCCGATCCACCAATCAGATTCTTTTAATATTTGGAATGCAACATCCTTGGGGTTGAGATTCAAGTTTGTTCAAGCCAAGACCCTGGGTTGATAGTTGGGCTCCCTGCTTCAGATCCAGTAGTCAGAATCTTTTAATATTTGGTATGCAGCATCCTTATGGAGGTGATATTCAAGTTTGTTCAAGTTAAGTCCCTGGGTTCATATTTGGGAGCCCGAATTATTACTTAGTTCAGTATGAGGAATATTCTGGGCAGAATCTTTGGACAGCTGGTGTTTCTTAGGAGGGGCAGATGCAACTTATTCAAATCAATTCCCTGGGTTGATATTTAGGCTACCGTGTCAGGTGAGCCTCTTGTTTATTGTTTTATTTTCATCCAGTCCTGGACCGAAATGACCCTAAACTATTTAAATGTATTTCATTGGAATCTCAAGGGGGAAGGAGGGGGGGGGCAAGGTGGCGCTGTGTAGTAAGGTGCACTGCACATCGATGATACACTTGTCTTCTACCATTGCTAACCCTGCTTGTGTGGAGTTGGGGAGTCAGACAATTGCTTGCCATTGCTAGGTGGTTCTCTCCGGGTACTCTGGCTTCCTCCAGCCATAAAACTGTCCGACAGGTGGTGACCCTGGCTGTTAAAAGTATCCTTAACCCCCAATAAATAAATATTAAGGGGGATTTTGGTGTTTAGGACGACCCCACACATCATACTATACTTTCAAAGGGAGGGGACAGGGCATTTTAAACAAAGTTCATTTAATGTTTTTATTGTTTTCATTGAGATCTTGGGCTTTAAATGGGGGGGTTCGATTTTTCAGTCTTATTAAAGGGGGTGGTGGCATGGTGTACTAAGGCATACTGCACATCGATGGTACACTTGTCTTCAGCCAAAGCTAACCATGCTTGTGTTGAGTTAGTGCATTGGGGAGTTCGACAGTTGCTTGCCATTGCTAGGTGGTTCTCTTGGGGTACTCTGACTTCCTCCACCCGTAAAACTGTCCGACAGGAGGTGACCCTGGCTGTCAAAAGTATCCTTAAACCCCAATAACTAAATATTAAGGGGGATTTTGGTGTTCGGGACGACCGGTCACATAACACATGGTTCTAGCATTGATTTACAATGTTGTGAACTAAGTGCGATTTGAATTAAGTCATTCTCACGTTCTCACTCCAAACTATTGGATAATGAACATGAATAAAAGATAAGGTAACTTTGAATTTTCGTTGTTGTTATTTTCAACAGTATTGTGGACTTACTGTGATTTGAATAACCCAACTCGCCACCATGTTCGGTTTGTCTGCAGTTTTAGTGAAATCCAGCTACCAGTTCTGAAATGTGAACTGGTAACTACAACACAGCTTTGAATATGTTTCCTAGAAGTCGTGAGAATGAAGTGAAAATTCATAATAACTTGCGTGAAAAGTGTGGAATTTTCTCTTTTCCATTTGTTTGTCTATTTTGGTCGATATGGGGGATCTGTATGTTGAATACATGCTTGAAGAAAGAATTGTCTGGATTCTTGGCTGGTCGATGAAATGCCTGGCAGGGGATGCCCATATGACATCACTACTAATATAAAAATACTTTATGCAGCAATTCCCATGTTTTTAGCTCACCTGACTGAAAGTCAGGATGAGCTCTAGTGGAAACTCATGGTGTTTGCACCTGCTCCTCCTCCTAAGCTGCTGAACCAATGTTAGTTAAATTTGAGGTGATTACTTGTTCTGACACCGCTCAACAATGTCAAGTATGAACTATTGGAATGGCACACCTACAGGCCACAGCTCTCACCCGATAAGTTTTAAATTTCATATGTGGCTTTGGGGCAATGTCTCAATAGGAGCTATCGATTTTTAGCTCAACTTGACAAAGTCAAGCTGAGCTGTTGCCATCACTTCGAGTCCGTCCGCGTACGGGTGGGTGTACGTACGTATGTCCACAGTTTCCTTTGGCACACTGCACAGGTCACATTTATGATTAGATCGCTTTGAAACTTGGTATGCTTGTTTGGGGTGACCTCTAGATGGGAGCTAGCGATTTTCTTTCAGTTGCCTCAGTTTTCTTCCATTTCCGTCAAAAATTGTTGCTGCTGGCAGCAACCTTTGAACTTAGTTTAGTCAGGCATCAAAAAATTCCTTTGGCACACCCTACAGGGCAAATTTATGATCAGATGGTATGCTTGTTTGGGGTTACCTCTATATGGGAGCTATCGATTTTCTCTTCGATTTCTGTCAAAAAATGTTGCCGCTGGCAACTACCTTCGAGGAACTTATTGCAGTTATGCATCAATATTTCCCTTTGGCACACCCTGCAGTGCATATTTTTGACTGGATCACTTTGAAACTTCGTATGCTTGTTTGGAGCTGACCTCTAGATTTGAGCTATCGATTTTCTTCCATTTCCATCAAAAAATGTTGCCACTGGCAACGTTCTTAGAACTTTGTTAAGTCAGATCTCAATATTTCACTTTGGCACACTCTACAGGGCACATTTATGATCGGATTGCTTTGAAACCTGGCATGCTTGTTTGGGGTGACCTCTAGATGGGAGCTATCGATTTTCTTCCATTTCCGTGAAAAAATCTTGCCTCTGTCGAGGACCTTTGAACTTAGTCAGACATCAATATATTCATTTGGCACGCCCTACGGGGCACATTTATGATCAGATCAGTTTGAAACTTAGTATGCTTGTTTGGGGTAACCTCCAGATGGGAGCTATCGATTTTCTTCAGTTTCTGTCAAAAAATGTTGCCGCTGGCAACGACCTTCAGTGAACTTAGTGCAGTTATGCATCAATATTTCCCTTTGACACAACCTGCAGGGCACATTTATGATTGGATCGCTTTGAAACTTGGTGTGCTTTTGGAGTGACCTCTAGATGGGAGCTATCGATTCTTAGTTAGCAGAGCTATTGTCATCACTTCTTGTCCGTCGGCATATATACGTACGGGCAGCCGTACGTATGTACGTCCACAATTTCCTTTCGCACACCACACAGGTCGCATTTGTGATCAGATCACTTCGAAACTTGGTATGCTTGTTTGGGGTGACCTCTAAATGGTAGCTATCGATTTTCTTCAATTTCTGTCAAAAAATGTTGCCGCTGGCAACGACCTTCAATGAACTTAGTGCAGTTATGCATCAATATTTTCCTTTGGCACACCCTGCAGTGCACATTTTTGACCGGATCGCTTTGAAACTTGGTGTGATTCTTTGGAATGATCTCTAGATGGGAGCTACCAATTTTTAGTTCAACTTGACAAAGTCAAGCTGAGCTATTGCCATCACTTCTCGTCCGTCGGCATACATACGTACGGGCAGCCGTACGTATGTACATCCACAATTTCCTTTGGCACATCACACAGGTCGCATTTATCATCAGATTGCTTTGAAGCCTGGTATGCTTGTTGGGGGTTACATCTAGATGGGAGCTATCGATTTTCTTCGATTTCCATCGAAAAATGTTAACGCTGGCAACAACCTTTGATGAACTTAGTGCAGTTATGCATCAATATTTCCCTTTGACACACCCTGCAGGGCACATTTAAGATTGAATCGCTTGGAAACTTGGTGTGCTTGTTTGGGGTGACCTCTAGAGGGGAGCTATCGATTTTCTTCCATTTCCGTCAAAAATATTTGCCATTGGCAACAACCTTTGATGAACTTAGTAAAAACTTGGTGCAGTTATGCATCAATATTTCCCTTTGACACACCCTGCAGGGCACATTTATGATTGGATCGCTTGGAAACCTGGTGTGCTTGTGTGGGGTGACATCTGAATGGGAGCTATCGATTTTCTTCCATTTCTGTCGAAAAATGTTGGCCGCTGACCTTTGAACTTAGTTTTGTCAGACCTCAATATTTCTCTTTGACACATCCTTCAGGGCACATTTATGATCGGAACACTTTGAAACTTGGTTTGTTTGTTCGGGTGACCTCTAGATGTGAGCTATTGATTTTGTTTCATTTCCATAAAAAATTATTGTCATTATCACCAGCCTTTGAACTTTCTGCATTTGTGCAGCAACCTATCCCTTTTGCACTCTCTGCAGGGTATATTTATGAATTTCTGTAAAAAAGAGAGAGAAAAAAACATTGCCACAAGCAATGACCTTCAAACTTAGTGCCACAAGCAATGATCTTCAAACTTAGTGCATTTGTGCATCCTTTGGCATGCCTCGGAGGGCACATTCATTATCAGGTTGTTTTGAAACTTTGTATGCTTATGCAGGGTGACAAAGATAAGAGCTGTGCTGTTGATTTTCTTTTCATTTCCATCAAAAACTGTTGCTGTTAGCAACAAGCTTTGAATTTATTGCATTTGTGCATCAACATTCTTCTTTGACATGTCCTACAGGGCACATTTATCTTAGGATTGTTTTTGAACTTGGTGTGCTCATTAGGTGGCACCTCTAGATAAGAGCTATTGATTAGCATTCATTTACAATAACCTCTGAACTTACTGCATTTGTGTATCCACTCTTACAGTTTACATTTAAAAATGCATGGATTACTCTGATCTTGTGCACACACATTGCTGTTATGTTTAAATTTCGCCAAATAACATTGGTACCAATGATCTTCAATTTTGCCATTTCACTTATAATTTACCAAGTTCAAGTTTGTCAAGTTGAGCTACAGTGTCATTGACACTTTCATTTTTAGCTCACCTGACTGAAAGTCAGGGTGAACTTTTCTTATCACTCTTCATCCATCGTTCATCCATCCATCCATCCGTCCGTCCGTCGTCCTGCATGAAGGTGGTGTTTGAGCCTCTTTCTCCTAAACCACTGGCCACATTTTAATTAAATTTCATGTAAGTAGTGGTTATATAGGGGCATTTTAATTTTTATGCAAATTAGGTTTTGGCTCATTGAACAGAGGGGTGGGGAAAAAATGGCCAAATTTTTTGAAAATCTTCTTCAAATGAACCACAGTAGCAGAGACTTGATATGTGGTATACAGAGTCCTTTTGAGGTTTAGAATCAAGTTTGTTCAAGAAAAGTTTGTCGGGCCTTATTTCCCTTCATTATGGGAGGGGCAAAAATTTTGGCCACGCCTAAAATTTCTATTTTCAGAACCGTATGGTCGATTTGAACCAAATTTGATATGAGATGATAATGGGTCATAAGTTGTTGATTGATCCAAAAACATTTTTTCTCATTGCCCCATGGGAACCTCGGGAGCTAAAAATAGGAAAAACCTTAAAACTGCCATATCTCCAAAACTACACGGCACAGAGAATTCTTACTTTGTATAAAGCTTACTTTTATCCAGTAGAATAGAATGGTTAAGAAAAATCCCTATCGGTTTGATCACAAGGTACTTTTTTCAGGACTTTGAAAAAGTGCTGAGTCAGCACTTTTTAACACTGCAGGCAATGGGAAAAACATTAAAAAATCTTCTCCAGATCCAGCTGGCAGAATCTTTTGATATTTGATATGCAACATTGTAGGGTGGATCTGATTTAAGTTTGTTCAAATCAGCCCCCCTGGGTTCATATTTGGGCTCAGTATAGGAGCATGATTTCGAACTTAGTGCTTTTCAGGCAAATTTCTTAAAAAATCTTTTTCTCCAGATCCAGCAGGCAGAATCTTTTGATATTTGGTATGCAACTTTGTGGAGTGGATCTGATTCAAGTTTGTTCAAATCGACCCCCCTGGATTCATATTTGGGCTCACTATAGAAGCCCGAATTCGAACTTAGTGCATTTCAGGCAAATTTCTTAAAAAAAATCTTCTTCTCCAGATCCAGCAGGCAGAATCTTTTGGTATTTGGTATGCAACATTGTGGGGTGGATCTGATTCAAGTTTGTTCAAATCGGCTTCCTGGGTTTATATTTGGGCTCAGTATAGGAGCCCAAATTTGAATTTAGTGCATTTTAGGCAAATTTCTTTGAAAATCTTCTCAAGATCCAGCAGGCAGAATCTTTGATATTGGGTATGCACCATGTTTAGGGGGATGAGATTCAAGTTTGTTCAAGCCAAGTCCCTGGGTTCATATTTGGGCTCACTGTGGTAGCCCGATTTATAACTTAGTTCAAAATGAGGAATTTTCTTTAAAAATTTTTTTCAGATCCAGCAGTCGGAATGTTTTGATATTTGGTATGCAGCATCCTCAGGGGGATGAGTTTCAAGTTTGTTCAAGCCATGTCCCTAGGTCCATATTTGGGCTCACTGTGGGAGCCTGAATGATAACTTAGTTCAAAATGAGGAATTCTCTTTAAAAATCTTCTTCAGATTCAGCAGTTGGAATGTTTTGATATTTGGTATGCAGCATCCTTAGGGAGGTGAGATTCAGGTTTGTTCAAGCCAAGTCCCTGGGTTCATATATGGGCTCCCTGTGGGAGCCCGAATTATAACTTAGTTCAATATGAGGAATATTCTTTAAAAATCTTTTTTTAGCTGCGACTGGCAGCTCTATAAGTGGCAATGTCTGTCTGTCTGTCTGTCTGTCTGTCTGTCTGTCTGTCTGTCTGTCGGTCGGTCGGTCGGTCTGTCTGTGACCAACGAACATTTGAAATACTTGATGGAATCACTTTATATATGGTATGTAAGTATATCTTATTGATGTCTAGCCACTGTTCAATGCATGTGTTGTTCCAAATATTTTTCTTGGAGTTATGGCCCTTGATGAACTTAGAATTTTGTGACTAACGAGTTTCTAAAAGAATAACTTTCAAACTACCTGGTGGAATGACTTCATATTTGATATGCAAGTGTATCTCATTCATGTCTAGCCCATGTCCGATGCAAATGTAGTTCCAAATATTTTTCTTGTTTTTAGCTGCGACTAGCAGCTCTATAAGTGGCAATGTTGGTCTGTCTGTCGGTCTGTCTGTCGGTCTGTCTGTGACCAACGAGTTTCGTGTCGGTCTGTCTGTGACCAACGAGTTTCAAAATTCAATAACTTTTGAAATACTTGATGGAATGACTTTATATTTGGCATGTAAGTGTATCTTATTGATGTCTAGCCACTGTTCAATGCATGTGTTGTTCTAAATATTTTTCTTGGAGTTATGGCCCTTGATGAAGTTAGAATTTTGTGAGATTGCACCACCCATCGCAGCTACGGCATCGATGTCGCGATTTTTTTTTCACCATCACCTGTAAATTGTCCCTGAGAATATTTTTGGGACTTGCAGATTGCACCACCCGTCGCAGCTACGGCGTCGATGTCGCGATTTTTTTTAGATCCACTGGTCAGAATCTTTGGATATTTGGTAGAAGATTTTCTTAGGAGGAGCAGATGCAACTTGTTGAAATCAATTATCTGGGTTGATATTTAGGCTACCATGTCAGGTGAGCGCCCTCAGGCCCCCTGGGGCCTCTTGTTTAATTTTGTTGAAAAAGATGGTCGCCAGTGTCCATCTTTGATTTGAATATAAATTGTCGAACAATTCCTTTCTCACACTCTACAGGTCTCAGCTCTCACTTGATCTGTCCCAAATTTCACATGTAGCTTTGGGGCAATGTCTACATGGGAGCTATCAATTTTTTCTGAATTTTTGTTAAAAAACATGGCTGCCTGCAGCCATCTTGGATTTGGATATAAATTGTCCAACAATTTGTTTAGCACACTCTTCAGGCTGTGGCTCTCACCCAATCAGTCTCAAATTTCATCTGGAGCTTTGGGGCAATGTCTAGATAGGAGCTATCACATTTTTTCGAATTTCATTAAAAACATTGTGGCCATCCTAGATTTGGCATATAAATTGTCAACAATTCCATTAGCACACCCTACAGGCCACATCTCTCACCCAATCTTTTTCAAATTTCATATGTTGATTTGGTGTGATGTCTGGATGGGAGCTATTGAATATTTCTGAATTTTGTTGAAAAACATTGCCACCAGCAGTCATCTTGGATTCGGATATAAATAGTCAACATATTCCATTCGCACACCCTACAGGTCGCATCTCTCACCTGATTTTTAGCTCAACTTTGGCAAAGCCAAATTGGAGCTTATGCCATGGCCAGTCGTCCGTCTGTCCGTCAACAATTCAATACGGCTCGGGCTAGAGGCCGTATTTATGAACCGATCTTTACGAAACTTCTTGGGTACCTTTGTTATGACCATGGGACGAGAACAAGTCTTTTTGGGTCCGATCCGAAATTCAAGTTGGCTGCTGGCAGCCATTTTGTACTGACTTAGGTGAAAGCAGATTTTTGCACAGAACTTACATATGAAAGCGCTGATTTGAATAATGTTTTGTATGAATGTTTAGTACCATGGGATACATCACATATAATACAGATTTTTTTCTTGTACGTAAATTATGGAAATTCGAATAACTTTGATGTATTTAGTGTTACTTTCAGCACTGTAAGTGCAATTGCCAATACGGCTCAGTCTAAAGGCTGTATTTATAAACCGATCTTTACGAAACTTCTTGAGTACCATTGGTATCACCGTGGAACGAGAACGAGTGTTTTTGGGTGCGGTCCGAAATTCAAGATGTCCGATGGCAGCCATTTTGTACAAAATTAGGTGCAATCAGATTTTTGCACAGAACTTCCATATGAAAGCGCTGATGTGAAAAATTTTTTGTCTGAATGTTTAGTACCATGGGATACATCACATATTATACAGGTTTTTTTCTCGTGCAGAAATTATGCAAATTAGATGAACTTTGATTTATTCAGTGCCATTTGCACACAGTAAGTACACATGTCAATACAGCTCGGGCTAGAGGCTGTATTTATCAACCGATCTTCACAAAACTTCTTGGGTACCTCTGTTATCACCTTGGGACGAGAACGAGTGTTTCTGAGTGCGGTCCAAAATTCAAGATGGCTGCCAGTGGCCATTTTGTACCGAAATTAGGTCTAATCAGTTTTTGTACACAACTTCTATACGGCTCCGGCTAGAGGCCATGTTTATGAACCAATCTTTACTAAACTTCTTGGGTACCATTGGTATCACCGTGGGACGAGAACGAGTGTTTTTGGGTGCAGTCCAAAATTCAAGATGGCCGATGGCAGCCATTTTGTACAAAATTAGGTGCAATCAGATTGTTGCACAGAACTTCCATATGAAAGCGCTGATTTGAAAAAATTTTTGTGTGAATGTTTAGTACCATGGGATACATCACATATAAGGCCATACAAAGTTGATTGTCTGTTTCTCAGGCCATTTTTTCAAAAAAAACATGCGGGCGGGTTTTTTTTTTTCTTTTTATTTTCTCCCCGAAAGGTTGTTTGTGGTAATTTGACCCCCACCCAAACGCCTGGTGGACCCAGGTGGACCACGCAAAATTTTGCAAATATATTGGTTATTCACCACAAGGGTGTTGGGTCATAAATGAAGTGGGATTTGAATGTTTGTTTTTAGTGAAACGTGAAAATTATAACACAGGACGAAAGTCACGAAACGCCTCGTGGCTGAAACGTCTCGGGTTGAAACGTCTCTGGGACAAATCAAATGTCGAAGTGCCAACTTTCAGAGATTTATTTTACCAAAAAAAAAAATCCTTTCACAACCTGCCTAATAAAATCGTGAATCGCAGTTTTTCCCCATTATATTCAAAATTATCACAACCCATTTGAACGGGCAGTTCATCCATAAATCATATTTTTTTTAAATCTGAAAATGAAATACAAAACGAATGTTCGCGTGTTTTTATTAACCAATTCGACCGCACATACCTGCCTATATGCAATTTATTTTCAACTATGACTGTTACTTTTATATCAAGCAACGGTTACTATTAGTTATCCAATTATCCTGCATCTCAAATGCATTTATTTAAATTAACTGGGAAACTCGTAACGGTTTCAAATAACAGTACACAAATTCCCAATGACGGCCATTTACACTACAAATGTTACTAAAAATAAATGCCAGGAGACTGTGTTCCATTCAACATAGCACCTGACTTTGCAGACTTTCTGAGGGTTGGTGCGAATCAAACGTGGTGCGAATCGACCATTCCCCTTTGTGACTGTTTGTTGTCAGACTGAAAAACACCTTCCTTCTTGCTGTCATCATGACTTACCTTTTACAGAAATAAATACTTTCTGTCGTGAATATTGCTAAAACCCACCCACTTTATTAAGGTATGATGTAGAAAAAGCTTGAAGTGTGTTAATTTAAAATTTGCAAACGCATCGATATCGATTTACCGAAATGAGCACAATATCTCAAATTTTTTTTGAAGATTTTTTTGGTGTCATAAAAAGGTTGCATGCGCACCAAAAATGACCATGTGTGTGGGCCTGAGAAACAGAGGTTCTTTTTTTATGGCCTAATACGGGTTTTTTTCTCGTGCAGAAATTATGCAAATTAGATGAACTTTGATTTTTTCAGTGCTACTTACACAATGTAAGCACGTATGTCAATACGTCTCAGGGTAAAGGCTGTATTTATGAACCGATCTTCACAAAACTTCTTGGGTACCTTTGTTATCACCTTGGGACGAGAACGAGTGTTTCTGAGTGCGGTCCAAAATTCAAGATGGCTGCCAGTGGCCATTTTATACCGAAATTAAGTCCAATCAGTTTTTGTCACAAGTTCTATACAGCTCGTATTTATGAACTGATCTTCACGAAACTTCTTGGGTGCCTTTGTTTTCACCTTGGGACAGGAACGAGTGTGTTTTGGGGTGCCTTTGTTATCACTGTCCTAGGGGGGTTTGATCATCCCCTACTAGGCGGGTCCTCAGGTGGCGGATAGAGGACGGCCTGCTCAATTGGGCAGGTTTGCTAATTTCTAATTGGCAGGTTTGCTCAATTGAGCTGGTTCGCTGCGAAATACACAAATACGCAGCCCCAGACCAAAATGATCAGTCCTGCTAATACCATCTGGCAGGCACCTTGTTCTCCCGTGAGGTGCGTTCCGAAGGCCCCGGAAGAAGGAATCCTGGCAATTGAGGACTTGGGCCCCGGTTAGGGCAGTCTCCAAGGATGGGGATCAGGTCGTAAACTCTGTTTGGCCCTGGTCTCCATTTTTTTCAGATAATGTCCAACACACTGCTTTGGGCCCAATTTCGGGCGTAGACAGATGGTCGGATGGCCCGTTTTCACCAATTGGGAGCCCCCAACCCCAAAAATATCGGGTGTCACGTCGGGGGGGCATTGGGTGGTCGTTCAATCAGCCATTTCTTTTAGTTTTATTTCATCATTACTACCCAGACTGACTTTTAATGATTTCGATACCTTTTTAACATCTTCCGTTTTGTTGTACTGTCTGCGTCGGTTGTCAGAAGTAGTTTTTGTTGAACTGGTTTTTACTGAAATGATTGGTTGGATGGCTGCCACGACCTGGCACTTCCCATTAACTTTCAACGGGTCAATCCCTCAGCGGTATGCATTAGCATCAACGCTGGGGGAGTATGCTTTCCATGTACTCTTGGTGCTGTTTGCTGGATATCCGCAACATAACCCCCTAAGTTGGGCTCAGAGTAAGGGTGGGAGTCATGGAACAATGAATTATTAAAAACACTACAATGGCTACAAAACAACCAAATAAACGACCGTATGAACTGACAATACCTGAAATTGACTCTGATAGCGACAAAGATTATGCAGAAACTATAAACAGATGGCCGAAATTTTTAATTGTAAATTCTACTGATGAAAACAAAAAGGTCAATAAGATTAACCCATTTGCTCTAGAAAAAACTATAAAAGGCATAGCCGGAACAGTCAAAAGTGTTAAGAAATTGAGATCTGATGGTATCTTGATTGAAGTTGCTAAAGACATCCAAGCCTTCAATCTTTTAAAGCTGAAAAAATTAGTTGATATTGAGGTGGAGGTAAAACCCCACAGAACTCTCAATAGTAGCCGAGGTGTTGTTCGATCTAGAGAGCTTACTGATATTCCTGAATCAGAAATTGTAAATGAACTCAAACCTCAAGGAGTCACTGGTGTAAAGAGAATTCAAATAAGGAAAAATGGACAACAGATCACCACCAATACCTACATTTTTAATTTTCAAACTCCTCAGCCACCAAAATCTCTTAAAATTGGATACATGAACACCAAGGTGGATTTGTATATCCCAAATCCCCTGCGGTGTTTCAACTGTCAAACATATGGGCATAGTAGGGACAATTGTAGAGGCAGGCCGGCTTGCTTTTGTTGTGGACTAACACTCATTGATGAGCCATGTACCAGTGATACCATCAGATGCATCAATTGTCAGGGCAATCATATGTCATCTTCAAAAGATTGCCCTGTATGGAAAAAAGAAAAGCACATTCAAACCATTAAGTGTGAAAGACAGATTAGTTTTAAAGAGGCCAGGGAAATTGTTTCATCGATGCCTGGTATGCAAACATTAACACCAAACTCATCCCAACACAAGTCCCCTAGACAAAAATCACCCCAAACCATCTGCTGGGGCTATTTCGCCCATACGTCCACCCTCTAAATCTCCTACCAAATATGGATAATACAATCAAACACATCATACAATGGAACTGTCAAGGTTTTAGAGCTAATTTTAATGAACTAGGACTTTTGAGCCAAAAGTATAAACCTGCTGCTTTTTGCCTGCAGGAAACTCTTTTAAAGAAACCCGAGGCTCAAGATCATTCAGCCTTTAAGCATTATACACCGTATAATGCCTGGGCAGATGATAATGATCTTCATATTCATGGAACGAGTGTCTTGGTTAGGAACGACATCCTTCACAGTTCTGTACCACCACCGACAAATTTACAGGCTGTGGCGGTACGCCTAACTTTGGACAAAACAGTTACACTTTGTTCTATTTACGTTTCACCAAGTAAAGCCTTACAACTGAATGACCTCAAGCTGCTGGTCCGACAACTCCCAACTCCATACATTTTGTTGGGTGATTTTAACGCACATAGCCCCCTTTGGGGTAATTCCTGCAGTCAAGAAGATGCAAAAGGTAAAACTGTAGAAGAGTTCTTTACAAAATATGACTTGTGCTTGTTCAATGATGGGTCAGATACCAACCTGAACCCCGCATCTGGTTCTTACACTTCAATTGATTTAACAATTGCATGTCCTTCTGTCTTCCTAGATTTTTCATGGAAGGCAGAAGATGACTTGTGCGGGAGTGACCACTTTCCGATTGTGTTGGAGAGTGTAGCTCCGGCGGATGATGAGAGGGTGCCCCGGTGAAACTTTAAAAAGGCTGACTGGGACACTTTCTCATCGCTTTGTTCTGAACGCCTCACACGGCTGAAATTTCAGGACAGTACTGACCAGATTGAACACTTCACCACAGAGTTGATTGACATTGCAAGCCAAGTCATTCCTAAAACCTCGGCAAATCCAAAACGTTTCACTAAACCATGGTTTGACACTGAGTGCAAACAGGCTATAAAAGATCGCAAGAAATTGGAGAGGGAATTTAATAAGTCACCAACTACACAAAATTTGGATAGATTACGTATAAATCGGGCAAAAACAAGACGACTTTTAAAACATAAAAAGAAAAGTTCATGGGAAACTTACGTTTCGAAACTAAATCAAAACACTCCCATCACTAAAATTTGGAAAATGATTATAAAAATTAAAGGAAAAGAAACAAAATCAGCTGTACAACACCTAAAAGATAACAACACACTCGTAACATCAAAACAAGAAATTTCAAACAAGTTGGCCTCTACATTTTCTAAACATTCGTCGTCTGAAAATAGTAACCCAGAATTCCTCAAACTTAAAAAACAACAAGAAAAACACCAGATTAAATTTACATCGAATAACTTAGAGGACTACAACGAACCTTTCTCAATGGAAGAGTTAAGTAACTCTTTGCATAGAGCAAAGGATTCTGCCACTGGACCTGATCAAATACACTATCAACTTTTAAAACATCTGCCTCAAACTTCACTTGCACTTTTATTATGTATTTTTAATGACATTTGGGTGACTGGCCAGTTTCCACCTTCCTGGTGAAAAGCTACTATAATTCCTCTTCCTAAGCCTGATAAAGATCACAGCAACCCTAGAAATTATAGGCCTATTGCCTTAACAAGTTGTCTGTGCAAAACCATGGAGAGGATGATCAATGATCGACTTGTCTGGCTTCTGGAATCGAACAATCTGCTTGCAGATGTTCAGTGTGGTTTCAGAAACCAGAGAAGTACTGTGGATCATTTGGTTAGATTAGAAACGTTTATAAGAAATGCCTTTGCTAGAAAAGAACATGTGGTCGCCATCTTCTTTGACCTGGAAAAGGCATATGACACAACGTGGACGTATGGGATTTTAAAAGATCTTTTTAACATGGGGTTGAGGGGGCGTATGCCTCTTTTTAGCTCATCTTGACAAAGTCAAGCTGAGCTAATCTCATCGCTTCCCGTCCGTCGTCCGTCAACACCATGTTTTGGTCTTCTCCTCCAAAGCCACTGGGCCAATTCAAGTGAAAGTTTGTGTGAGTGATGGTCCCAAAGGGGCATTTCATTTTTGTTCAACTCAGCATGCCCAGCCCCATAGGGAGGGAGTGGGGGAAAATGCACCCAAATATTTTAAAAATCTTCTTCTCAAGAACCAGTGTGTACAATGACTTGATATTTGCTATGGAGCTTCCATATGAGGTGTAGAATCAAGTTTGTTCAAACGAAGTTCGTGAAGTAATATTTGGCTTTGTAATAGGAGGGGTAAGATTTTTGGCCCCGCCCAAAATTTCTATTTTCTGAACCGATGGTCCGGTATGAACCAAATTTGGTTTGTGGTATTATTGGGTCATAAGTACATGACCCATGTAAAAAAAAAAATTCCCGCATCCCCATGGGAACCCTGGGAGCTAAAAATAGAAATATTTTCAAACGCCCATATTTCCCAAACCCCACGGAACAGAGAGCTTTTATTTGGTATGAAGTATCCTTATGACCAGTAGAATTGAATGGTAAAAAAAAATTGCCATCGGTTATGTTAGGGTGTTCTGTAATGGGCATCGAAAAAATGCTGAGTCAGCATATTTGCAAAAATTTTAAAAAATCTTTTTTCCAGAACCAATCATCAGAATCTTTTGATATTTGGTATACAGCATTCATAGGAGGGTCAGATAAAAGTTTGTTGAAATAAAGCTCATTGGTTCATATTTGGGCTCTCTACAGGAGCCCGAAGTTTTAACATAGGGTAATATGGGGAATATTCTTTAAAAATCTTCTTCTTCAGAACCACCAGTCAGAATCTTTTAATATTTGGTATACATCATTGTTATGAGGGTCAGATTCTAGATTGTTCAAACTAAGTCCCTAGGTTAATATTTGGGCTTCCTACGGAAGCCCAAATTTTATCTTTGTTCAATATGGAGGGTAATTTAAAAAAATCTTCTTCTTCAGATCCATCAGTCAGAATGCTTTGATATTTGGTATGCAACATCTCTATGGGGGTCAGATTCAAGTTTGTTCAAATCAGATCCCTAGGTATATATTTGGGCTCACTATGGTAGCCCAAAATTTTACTTAGTGCAATATGAGAAAATTTCTTTAAAAATCTTCTTCTTCAGAACCACCAGTCAGAATCTTTTAATATTTGGTATACATCATTGTTATGAGGGTCAGATTCTAGATTGTTCAAACTAAGTCCCTAGGTTAATATTTGGGCTTCCTACGGAAGCCCAAATTTTATCTTTGTTCAATATGGAGGGTAATTTAAAAAAATCTTCTTCTTCAGATCCAACAGTCGGAATACTTTTATATTTGGTATACAACATCTCTAGGGGGGTCAGATTCCAGGTTGTTCAATTCGAGTGCCTAGGTTAATATTTGGGCTCCATATGGGAACATGAAATTTAACTTAGTACAATATGAGGGAATTTCTTCAAAAATCTTCTTCTTCAGATTCACTTGTCAGAATGCTTTCTCATTTGGTATACAACATCTCTAGGGGGGTCAGATTCAAGTTTGTTCAAATCGGATCCATAGGTCAATATTTGGGCTCGCTATGGTAGCCCAAATTTGAACTTAGTGCAATTCGGAGAAATTTCTTTACAATTTCTCTTCTTCAGATCCAACAGTCAGAATGCTTTCATATTCGGTACACAACATCTCTAGGGAAGTCAGATTTAACTGTGTTCAAATCAAGAGCCTGGGTTAATATTTGCGCTCTCTATGGGAGCCGGAATTGGCCATTTTGCTGAAGAATTAAAAATTTTGTATTCAGTACCTTCTAGAGGTACTAAGATTAATCCACATAGGTTGTATCAAGGGGCTTCATAGGGGAGCTCTACATTTTACTTATGATCAACTGAAGAAAAGGCATGATGCCCAGATTATTTTTGTCACTCCTGAGGGACTCAAGGATTGACAGTGTAGCCTATGGAGATGGCTTGCTTAATGTAGACTCATTCTTGGACTCTGTTTAAATTGTGTTCTGTACAAGATGAGCGCTTCAGGCCCCGTGGGGCCTCTTGTTATTGAAAACTTTTGAGGGACCGCCAATTTCAGGTTCGTGTTGGGTCAACGTTATCTGATCCTCACGGGCAGGAATTTGGGGTTCCTCAGGGAAGTATTTTATCTGTTACCCTTTTTTCAGTGAAAATCAATAGTATTATTGATGCAATTGAAAATATGGTTGACTCGTCATTGTATGTAGATGACTTTTTAATCTGCTATAGCAGCAAGAACATGAATACCATAGAGTGCAAACTTCAGCTGTGTTTGAACAGAATCCAGAAATGGGCTACAGAAAACGGCTTCAAATTTTCCAAAACGAAAACTAATTGTGTTCATTTCTGTAAGCTCCGGAAGCACCACCTTGATCCGGTATTGAAATTAGTCGGGAGTCGTATTAATGTTGTTAAGGAAGTGAAATTCTTGGGTTTGTTGTTCGACAGCAAACTGAATTTCACTTCTCATATAAAACAACTGAAGTTAAGTGTAAAAGGGCACTGAACCTTTTGAAGGTAGTTGGTAGCACTGATCGGGGTGCTGACCAAAAAACATTACTCCATCTGTATAGATCACTTGTCAGATCAAAATTAGATTACGGCTGTGTGGTTTACGGTTCAGCAAGAAAGTCATATCTCAAACCTCTTATGCCATTCATAATAGTGGCATAAGAATCAGCCTTGGTGCTTTTCGAACATCACCGGTAGATTCGATGCTTGTTGAGGCAGAGGAGCCTTCTCTTGAGAAGTGCAGAATTAAACTTTTCACTCCAATATGTTTCAAAACTTCTTTCTAATCCGTCCAACCCTGCATACAATTGTGTCTCAGAACCTCAAAATACTGAATTTTTTAACCGTCATCAGAAACATGTCCCTCCATTGGGAATTAGAATTAAACCTCATATGGAGTCTGCCAAAATTGAACCAGTTATAATAAAAGAGAACCGTGACCCACAAACTCCTCCTTGGCATCTTAAAAAGCCAACAGTTATTTTGGACCTAGCATCTACTAAACAGTCTGAAACAAATTCTCTGCAGTTTAAGCAGAAATATGCTGAAATAAAGTCCAAGTATAGTACATATACAAGGATCTATACAGACGGATCAAAAGATGGTGACAAAGTAGAATCAGCTGTTGTCACTGATGGTCATGTCACTTCAATCAGAATACCGAATCAAAGTTCTATTTTCACAGCTGAAGTTAAAGCTTTACAACTTGCCCTCGAACATATCGAAAATGTACAGGAAAAGAAGTCGATTATTTTTTCTGACTCTCTTTCCTCTTTGCTTGCTTTGCTCAACCCCAAGTTGAAGAACTCTCTCATTTTGGAACTTCGTGAGAAGTTATCAACTCTCGTGTCTGACCAATATGATATCATGTTTTGCTGGTTACCTGGACATGTAGGTATCGCTGGTAACACCAGGGCAGAGAGTGCAGCAAAACAGGCTTTATCCAAGCCTCTCACTGATTTCAAGATTCCGTTCAGTGACTTCAAACCACATATCAGTAGTTACATCAAATCCATGTGGCAGGCGGAATGGGATGAAGCGACAAATAACAAGCTCCATCGCTTCCAACCCACTATTTCTGATTACTACCCATCCAGTAACCTTTGTAGAAAAGATCATGTTATTCTGACACGATGTCATGTTGGTCATACACGACTTACACATTCCTTTTTGTTAGAGGGTAACATGCGACCAGAGTGTGTTCCCTGCCAGCAGGTGTTGACAGTGGAGCACATTCTGTTGCACTGTACAGATTTTAATTTTGTTAGACGACAGTATTTTAATGTTGTGTCTCTTAGAGACCTGTTTTACAAGACAAACTCTCATAAAGTTTTGTCGTTCCTGAAGGAAATCAACCTTTTTAATAAATTTTAAATAGTCTGGTTTTATTATTTTAAAAATTCTCATCTATCATTTATATCTGTTTCACGGGTTGATTTTCACAACTGTTTTGATGAACTGCACTCATTTTTGGCTCACCAACATTAGTTGTGTGAGCCTATGGCATAGCCCTCATGTCGGCGTCGGCGTCCGTTCTCAAATATTTTGAACTTTTGTGTACAGGTTTTGATTTTTTGGCTTTTCAAATTTTTTTTTAGTTTCAGCATATTGCTATAGTGGTTCACTATAACATTTAACTCTTTTCCAGGGTATTTTGTCGTAATTTTAACCCTTTGAATCAAATTTTAGACTTATTTTGATGTTTGCGTGCAGGTTTTGATGTTTTTTTTTTCCTTTCTTTCAAGTGGAGATTTACCTTGCAGCATATGTCCATGCTTTCTATTGTATGTAAACATGCATCTTAGGGCTATGTTTGTATTATTTAACACTTTTCCAGCTGAATTACTTCAATTTTGGACTTTTATGTACAGCTTTCGGACTTAGGCTTACAGCTTCTTACTTTTATGTACAGGTTGTGATAAAAAAAAAACAATTTCAAGTGAGGTTGACCTCACTGCATATTGCAGTGGTGGTTATTATAACATTGATATCTTTCCAGTGCATTTTTAAAAATTTTTTAACCCTATGAATAGATTTTTAGACTTATTTTGACGTTTGTGTGCAGGTTTTCATGGGTTTTTTTTTTTTCCTTTCTTCTAAGTGTAGAGTTTCTGCATATTGCTATGGTGGTTCACTATAACATTTAACTCTTTTCCAGGGTATTTTGTCTTAATTTTAACCCTTTGAATCAAAATTTAGACTTATTTTGATGTTTGCGTGCAGGTTTTGATGTTTTTTTTCCTTTCTTCCAAGTGGAGATTTACCTTGCAGCATATGTCCATGCTTTCTATTGTATGTAAACATGCATCTTAGGGCTATGTTTGTATTATTTAGCCCTTTTCCTGCTGAATTACTTCAATTTTGGACTTTTATGTACAGCTTTTGGACTTAGGCTTACAGTTTCTTACTTTTATGTACAGGTTGTGATAAAAAAAAACAATTTCAAGTGAGGTTGACCTCACTGCATATTGCAGTGGTGGTTATTACAACATTGATATCTTTCCAGTGCATTTTTAAAAAAATGTTAACCCTTTGAATAGATTTTTAGACTTATTTTGACGTTTGCGTGCAGGTTTTCATGGGTTTTTTTTTTTCCTTTCTTCCAAGTGTAGAGTTTCTGCATATTGCTATGGTGGTTCACTATAACATTTAACTCTTTTCAAGGGTATTTTGTCTTAATTTTAACCCTTTGAATCAAATTTTAGACTTATTTTGATGTTTGCGTGCAGGTTTTGATGTTTTTTTTTTCCTTTCTCCCAAGTGGAGATTTACCTTGCAGCATATCTCCATGCTTCTTAGGGGTTATTATTATATTATTTAACCCTTTAGCTGCTTATTTTCTTTAATTTTGGACTTTTGTATGCAGGTTTTGAACTTTTTTTTTTTACTCAAGCCACCCGTTTACATTGGCCACCTGTTGGTGAGCCACGGGGTACTGATACCCCCTCTAGTTTCCTTTCTTCCAAGTGTAGAGTTTCTGCATATTGCTATGGTGGTTCACTATAACATTTAACTCTTTTCCAGGCTATTTTGTCTTAATTTTAACCCTTTGAATCAAATTTTAGGCTTATTTTGATGTTTGCGTGCAGGTTTTGATGGGTTTTTTTTCCTTTCTCCCAAGTGGAGATTTACCTTGCAGCATATCTCCATGCTTCTTAGGGGTTATTATTATATTATTTAACCCTTTAGCTGCTTATTTTCTTTAATTTTGGACTTTTGTGTGCAGGTTTTGAACTTTTTTTTTTTACTCCAGCCACCCGTTTACATTGGCCACCTGTTGGTGAGCCACGGGGTACTGATACCCCTCTAGTTTAATTTCTTTGTTCACTTGTCAGGTGTACTCCACGTTTTTCATGTGTCGTCATCTCTTTTTTAACTTCTGCGTTGAAAATAATGATCATTTTTAACATTTCATACTTTCATCGCCACGATATAGCCTTAGTTGCTGATGTGGCGTAAAGTACCAATAAATAAATAAATAGTTATCACTGTGCTGTGAGAACAAATATTTTGGGGTTCAGTCAGACCCACTCTGGGACTCAGATTTCTTTTCTAGTTTAGCATCTGACTGTCACCCACCTTTACAATACTTTACCTGTACATTTGTTACAGGCTATGGTCAGTATTTATGTACAGACCGTTACAATACTTTATATGTACCTTTGTTATCAGGTCATTACCTAGATGTTTGTCATTGCTGTGTCACATACTATAGATGTACATGTCTTGACAAGTTGAGCTACAGTGTCATTGACACTTTTCATTTTTTCTGTTTTTTATGCATTTTGGTCAATTTAAGAAAAAAAAAAAAAAAAAAAAAATTTCCACTGAAAATTTGGGGTCCGGGTGGGACTTGGATCAAAATCCGGAATTTTTTTTTTGGTTGGGGGGGAGGGGGGGGGGGGGGGGGGGGGGGGATATGCATTTTAAGAAGAAAAAAAAAAATTTAGGCTGAAAATATTTTGTTTGGGAAAAAAATCTGTTTTTTATGCGTTTATCTCAATTTTGGGACGTAAAAGTGCAGGAACTGAGAAAAGAAGGAAAATCCTGTGTATTGTGTGGGCACAATCGCTTCATCTAGTTGGTATATGCTTTTCTTAGGAGGGGCGTATGCAGCGTATTCAAGTCCCTGGTTTGATATTTAGACTACCATGTCAGGTGAGTGCCCGCAGGCCCCCTGGGGCCTCTTGTTTTTAAAATCTTTTCATGAACCAGTGGGAACAATGACTTGATATCTAGCTTCCTTTTGAGGTGTGGAGTCAAGTTTGTTCAAACAAAGTTTGTAGAGCAATATTTGCCTTTGTGATGGGAAGGGCAAGCTTTTTGGCCCTGCCCCAAATTTCTGTTTTCTGAACCGATGGTCTGTTTTGAACTACATTTTGTATGTGGTATTATTGGGTCATAAGTACTGGACTCATGCAAATAAAAATTTTCCTGTGTCCCCATGGGAACCCCAGGAGCTAAAAACAAATATTTTCAAACGCTCATATTTCCCAAACCACACGGAATAGAGAATTCTTATTATGACCCTGACTTGAAAAGTTGAAGGGGTATCTAGTGGAGACCTCTTTCTGTCCGTCCTTCCATTCCAACATTTTCCCTTGTCTCTCAGCCACAGCTACTCAGATTTGAATATTTGGTGTTGTGCTTCCACACATTTTTTCCAGTGGCCCTATATCCACTCTTTCAACTTAGAAAATTTTTGGCGGGTCAGGAGCATTGGCACACGCTTTGCGTTGCCCCTCTTGTTTGGTATGAAGTATCCTTAGGACCAGTAGAACAGAATGGTAAAAAAAAAAAAGTGCCATCGGCTGTGTCAGGGGGCATCAAAGAAATGGTGAGTCACATAGGAAATGGTTTGATTGGGTCACAAACATGTCCGCAATTGCGGCTTATAGTTACTGTAGAAACCCTATGGGAAATCACAATTTCCTCTTCTTCTCTGGAAAAACCGAGGCGATGTGAAAACAAACCTGGCAGGGATAGTCTATGGGAGGTCATCTACAAACGATCCTCATTTTGTTCCCATGGGTTGAAAAACATGGCCGCCAGAGGCATTCTTTGATTCTAATTGGTAGATTTTCAAAAATCTTCTCCTCTGAAACTGCCAGGCGAAATGTTTTGCTACTTCACATAAATGATGACAGGGACCTCCTCTACCAATGATCCTCATTTAATGTTGATCGGGTTGCAAACATGGCCACAATTGCGTCCTATAGAAACCCTATGGGAGATCACATTTTCATCTTCTCTGGAACTACTGAGCCGACGTGAACCAAACCTGGCAGGGATGGTCTATGGGATGTCCTCTACAAACGATCCTCATTTTGTTCCCGAGGATTGAAAAACATGGCCGCCAGAGGCATTCTTTGATTCTGATAGGTGGATTTTCAAAAAATCTTCTCTGAAACTGCTGGGCCAAATGTTTTGATACTCCATATAAGTGATGACTGGGACCCCCTCTACCAACAATCCTCATTTAATGTTGATCGGGTTACAAACATGTCCACAATTGTGGCTTATTGTTACTATAGAAATCCTATGGGAAATCACATTTTCATCTTCTCTGGAGCTAATGAGCCAAACTTCGCAGGAATGGTCTATGAGAGGATGGAAATATGTGGCCACCAGAGGCTATATTCTAATGCTTAACCCAATGCCTCTCCTGTTTACACGAAGATCAGTACTGTCGTCAAAATACTTGTTTTTGAGAATCTGGTAAGGGTTGATTCCAGTTTTCTCCACTGAGAACTGGGAAAAAAACAAAAATATTGTGTATAGAGTACAGGTCAAAATAAGCTGTGGCATAACTGCAATAAACTAAGTAAATTGATGCTCCTGCACTGACAAAATCAGAATCTGACATTTTCTGGAAAGCTATCAGTGAGAGCTTTCCAGAAAATGTTGTCAGCCTCTGGTCTTATCAGTGTAGGAAGAGAAAAAGATATATAGTTTATAGGATTATCCTACACAACTTATTTTGACTTTACTGTAAACCATTGCAACTGTATCTTGATATATGCATCATTAGTCTCCTGGTTTTTCAAACACCTGTCATCATCAATCAGTATTTTCTGATAAGTAACATGAAAGTTTTTGTTTGTATTCTCTTGCAATCATGTCAGCTTAGATGACAGTAATTATTGTATATCTTTTAAGATTTGACAAAAATTGGAGTAAAATGTGTTTGACTGTAACCCTTTATCTGTCCAAAGCTATTTTGAAAAGAGAATACTGTCTGAGAAAATAGTAATTTTCAAAATATTTAACCTTCTTTTACTGATTTTTTTTTTGTTGAAACAGAATTCATAAATGTGTGCATTTTCAAGAAAATCTTCTTTGAAACTACAAGGCCAAATGGTTTGAAAACTTAGTGTGACTGATGACTGTAACCTCCTCTACCAATGATCCTCATTTTAATCTTCATCGGGTTGCAATTATGACTGCAATTGTGGCTTATTGTCTACCGCTTTTTGAAAAAAACGGAGATATTAAATTCGCGGTGTCCTTCCCTCCTTCCGTGTTTTTCCTTTCCAGACTCTAACTTTCCTTACAGTGACCGGATTTCGATGAAATTTGGGTAGTAGATCACTTTCATCAATTGTGGTTCCAAGCTCGAATATGGGCATTTTCCACGCATATTTAATTAGGTTGCTGAAATTTGATTGGCTGACGGTTTCCAGGCTCTAACTTTCCTTAAAATAAACCGATTTCGATGGAATTTCATATATGGATTACTTTTATCAGAACCTAGGTGAAGTTCAAATGTGGGTAATTTTGTACCAAAAATCTGTCTGTCTGCCTGTCCATCGGCCCTGTGCGTCAATGCACCTCAGACTAAAAGCCGTATTTATGAACCGATCTTCACGAAACTTCTTGGGTATCTTTGTTATCATTGTGAGACCAGAATATGTGTTTTGGGGTTTGGTCCAAAAATCAAGATGGCCACCAGTGGCCATTTTGTTCCGAAATTGGGTGTAATCAGTTTTTTGTACAGAACTTCTACATGAAAGTTCGGATTTGAATAAATTTTGGTATGAATGTTTAGTAACATGCAATACAATTATGCAAATTAGAGAAACATTGATTTATTCAGTGCTACTTCTAATAGCACAGTAAGTGCACACCTTCTGTGTTTTTCGTTACCAGACTCTAACTTTCCTTACAATGACCAGATTTTGATGAAATATGGGTAGTAGATCACTTTCATCAATTGTGGGTCCAAGTTCGAATATGGGCATTTTCCACGCATATTTAATTAGGTTGCTTAAATTTGATTGGCTGATGGCTTCCAGACTCTAACTTTCCTTAGAGTCAACCGATTTCAATGAAATTTCATATATGGATTACTTTTATCAATGCCTAGGTCAAGTTCGAATGTGGGAAATTTTGTACTGAAAATCTGTCTGTCTGCCTGTCCGTCTGCCCATGTATCAATGCACCTCGGACTAAAAGCTGTAGTTATGAACAGATCTTCACGAAACTTCTTGTGTATCTTTGTTATCATTGTGAGACCAGAATATGTCTTCATCATTACTTCTTTTACAACTCTACAAAGTCAGACTCTCCCAGTACCATATACAGACCACCATATTATCTGGACATCACTTCCAAGGTTTCATTAACTTCCAACACAAGCTTTACAGGTTGGTTAACACTTTTCACATCAGTCTAATGTAATATGTCTTATCATACAGTCTTAATTTTTAGTGATTCTCACAGTTATACTCCACATCACTTACTTGCTTTGACAGTGACCTCCATGAAAATAAATCTGATAACCACTTTCTGAAGCACTGTCTGAAGCACTCTCTGTTCTGTCTCTTCTAAATAACTTCCACTTGCAACTCAACTATATTCCACTGGATGCATTAATTCCCCTTGAAACTGCTGCCCAGCGGGAGACATGAATTCATTGAAATTGCTTGTTCCCCTTGAAACTGCTGCCCAGCGGGAGACATGAATTCACTGAATTTGCTTGTAGTTACTGTAAAAACCCTATAGGAAAACACATTTTCATCATCTTTACTGAAAGTACTGAGCCAGTGTGAACCAGACTTGGCAGGCATTGTCTATGAGAGGTTCTCTACATGTGTTACTCATTAGCTTAACTTGGCATAGTCAAGATAAGCTATTGCCACCACGCGTGCGGAAGTCTGTTAGTCTGTGAGTCAGTGAGTCTGTTCACATTTTCCTTTAGCATGTGTTAAACCTAGGAGTTCTTTTCTGATTGTTACGAAATTTCATATGCAGGTTTGGTGTCATGTCTAGATGAGAATGTCCCCTTTTGGTCGCGATTGGGCAACCGGTATGGCTGCCCGAGCCCAAAACCTGAAAACCATTAGCACAGTCTACAGGTGGTATTTATGAAGGGATTTCATTGTAACTTGGTAGGATGCCTCTGTATAATGCCTAGATGAGAACGTCCCCTTTTGGGCATGATCTATCAACCGTGATGGCTGCCCAAGCCCGAAACCCAAAAACTTTTAGCACAGTCTGCAGGTCTTGTTTAATATGGAGGTATTTCATTGTAACTTGGTAGGATGACTCCTTATGATCTCTAGATAAGAATATCCCCATTTGGGCGTGATCTGCCAACCGTGACGACTGCCCGAGCCCAAAACCCGAAAACCTTTAGCTCAGTCTACAGGTCATAGTTATTGAGGAATTTCATTGTAACTTGGTAGGATGACTCCAAATAATGTCTAGATGAGAACGTCCCATTTTGATCGCGATCATTCAGCCTTGATGGGTGCCTGAGCCCAAAAACCTTTAGCATAGGCAAAAGGTCATATTTATGGAAGGATTTCATTGTAACCTGTTAGGTTGACTCCATATAATGCGTAGATGATGACATCCCCTTTTGGTCGTGATTGGTCAACTGTGATGGCTACAGGTGCCCGAAGCCCAAACACCTTGAGCACAGTCTACAGGTCATATTTATGAAGGGATTTCAGTGAAAATTCATAGGATCACTCCAGATGATGCCCAGATGAGATTGTCCCCTTTGGTTGCGATCATTCAACCATGATGGCTGCCCGATCCCAAAGCCTGAAAACCTTGAGCACAGTCTACAGGTCAAATTTATGAAGGGATTTCATCGTAACTTGGTAGGTTTGACTTTATATAATGTCTAGATGACAATGTACCCTTTTGGACATGGTTGGGCAACTGTGACAGCTACAGGAGCCCGAAAACCTTTAGAACAGTCTACAGGTCATAATTATGAAGGCATTTCATTTTAGCGTGGTAGGATGACTCCAAATAATGCCCAGATGAAAACGTCCCCTTTTGGTTGCGACCATTCAGCCTTGATGGCTGCCCGAGCCCAAAAATCTTTAGCATAGTCTGTAGGTCGTATTTATGGAAGGATTTCATTGTAACTTGTTAGGTTGACTCCATATAATGCCTAGATGATGACATCCCCTTTTGGTTGTGATTGTTCAACTGTGATGGCTACAGGTGCCCGAAGCCCGAAAATCTTGAGCATAGTCTACAGGTCATATTTATGAAGGGATTTCATTGTAACTTCGTAGGATCACTCCAGATGAGAATGTCCCCTTTTGGTTGCGATCATTCAACCATGATGGCTGCCCGAGCCCAAAGCCCAAAAACCTTAAGCACAGTCTTCAGTTCATATTTATGAAGGGATTTCATTGTAACTTGGTAGGTTGACTTCATATAATGTCTAGATGAGAACAGCCCCTTTTGGACACCATTAAGCAACTGTGACGGCTACAGGGGCCTGAAGCCTGAAAACCTTTAGCACAGTCTACAGGTGATATTTATGAAGGCTTTCATTGTACCTTGGTAGGATGACTGCAAATGATGTCTAGATCAGCACGTCCCCTTGTGGTCATGATCATTCAGCCTTGAAGGCTGCCCGAGCCCAAAACTCCAAAACCTTTAGCATCGTCTATAGGTCATATTTATGGAAGAATTTCATTGTAACCTGTTAGTTTGACTCCTTATAATGCCTAGATGATGACATCCCCTTTTGGTCGTGATTGGTCAACTGTGACGGCTTCAGGGGCCCGAAGCACGAAAAACTTGAGCACAGTCTACAGGTCATATTTATGAAGGGATTTCATTGTAACTTTGTAGGACCACTCCAAATGATGCCCAGATGAGAATGTCCCCTTTTGGTTGCGATCATTCAACCATGATGGCTGCCCAAGCCCAAAAACCTTTAGCACAGTCTACAGGTCATATATACAGTGACCGTTGGGAACGGCGAGCGATCGCGCCAGCGCACCATCGCGCACCGCTTTTTCGTATATCGCGAGTAATTAGTCGCGCACGTTTATCTTCCGGTCGTGTTCAAAGCCTTCGTCGGAGAAGTGCAAAGTACAGAAGAACCTGTCATGAGCAGAGGTCAGCCGAGTGGGCGACTTGGGCGAAGAAGTCGCCTTGTCATTCCTCAAGTCGCCTTGGCTTACATTGGGGGCGAAATTCAAGTCGCCCTCCCAAACTTCCTTGGGAGACATGGCAGTTTACTGTATTTTCTTATGTTTTATTTTTTAAAAACACATGCTTCCGCAAAAAACAGTAAACACGGTTGCTGTTAAAGTCCGTCACACGGCTATGAAAATAGCCTAAACTAGCCCAATTTTATATTTCTGAAAAGAATTGCAATGGCGTAGTCGTTCGAACAATTCGCCCCAACTGATAGCAACCAGCACAAAATGGCTATTTAAAAACAAAGTACCAGACAACAGCGAATCACACAAGACACGCATCGAGTTAATTAGAATTTATTAAAGTTAACCATCGTTTCAAAACAAAAAAATTGTATTGGAGACAGTTCGTCCATATCGAAATTGCTTGCGGTTACTTTCTGTTCTACTGAAAAATTGGCTGCATTGAAATTCGCCCCGCAACTTGCATTGAATGTTTTTCTTTGAAAACTTGTGAAGTTTGTTGGAAGGGGTTAAATGTAATAAGGCTACAATAGAAATCACAGGTATTTGGATGGATAAGAATGGCAGACCTTCAAAGCACCAATCGCACGTGTCAGTTAAAGATGGTTGGCAGAAATTGTCAGTTTTCTGAACAGTGTATTATTAGTTTACCCAGCGCAGCCGGGAAGGGAGACAACTGAAATGTTTTGTCATTTACCAAAGAAATTAATTAACTCAAATTGTTAATAACGCTTAATTTACGAAGGATATCGAAAACTTTTTTAACTACGCTTTTCAACTCAGTTAGGGTATTCAGAAACCATGAATGACCCAGCTTCTTATATGAACTTGAAATTTATTTTAAACACTTTAAATATTTTTTTAAAAAAAATATACCTTCTGTTACAGAGAAGAACACTCTCACCATGGGTCATACTAAATTTCAAATCCACATCGTTGAGGCAAATACAAAATCAACTGCACGGTAACCTTAGTCATCACTGTTAGGCAAAGAGTTAGGGGGTATTCAGAAACCATGAACGACACAGTTTTTTGTAGGGTGGGGTGGGGGATTTTAACCTACATTCTGTTATGTAACCATCTTGACTTAGTTTTGTGTGTGTTTGTATAAACTTTTATTTATTTTTTTCTCCACAATTGTGTCCTCTATGTTCATTTATTTTGTCACGATGTCATATACGTTTTATGTTTTTTTTTTCTGATTTCTCCTTCATGTCCACTGACTTCTCCCTCCTGGGCCGGTCCTGACTTCTCCCTAAAGTCTCTGAAGGGAGAAGTCACTTCTCCCTAAAATCAGCTGCCTGGCTGACCCCTGGTCATGAGCGACCACCCTTGGGACTTGCCAAAAATGGTCGTTAAAGACAGGTGGTCGCTGACGACAGGTTTGCTGAGAAGGGGTGCATTTCGAGTATCGCTTTCACGATGCTTGAAGAGAGAAACGAAATGCGCCGATACTGGTGATAGCATACTTTAACCCCTCCACACAATCACATCTAAAAAAGAATTACCGAATGTGAAGACGTTTCGGCCCAATTTCTAAGACGTTTTGGCCTCTTAGGGCCGAAACGTCTCAAGGCCGAAACGTCATAAAACCAATTATTTTGGAAATCGCGCGTTATTAGGCCTACTGATTTCTCAACAGCAATCACCACCAATCCTCATTATTCCACCTGGGGGCAAATTGGCCCGAGGCATTATTTTAAAAATCACTCTCCTAAAATTTTTCACTCGCGTAAAATCTAAAAGTGGAGAGTGAATTTCCACTCTCCTGCTCTCCCGCTCCCAACGGTCACTGTATATATGAAGGGATTTCATTGTAACTTGGTAGGTTGACTTCATATAATGTCTAGATGAGAACGTCCCCTTTGGACGCAATTGGGAAACTGATGGCTTCAGGGGCCCGAAGCCCGAAAACCTTTAGCACAGTCTACAAGCCATATTTATGATAGGATGACTTGTTTTGGAATAATTTCACTGTAACTTGGTAACTTTTGTTGATATACGTTAACTGTGAGGGCCACATACATTAACTGTGAGGTCATATCAACCCACCCCTCAGCTCTTTAGTATAGTGTACACCTCATATTATTTTTAGCTCACCAAAAGGAGCTAAACTTATCACTTGTCCGGCGTCGTGAACACTTCTCCTCTGAAACCATTAGGTCGATTTGCTCGAAATTTGGTATGGATGTTCATTACCATATGTCAGTTCAAGTTTGTTCAAATGAGATGGACATGCCCACTTGGGGCTCCATAGAGGGCATAACTCCAATAGCACCCTATGTATATTAGAGAAATTACTAAAAAAATCTTCTCCCACACAAGTGGGCAGAATCATTTGATATTTGGTATACAGCATTATGGGGTGGATCTGATTCAAGTATGTTTAAATCGGCCCCCTGGATTCATATTTGGGCTCACTATAGAAGCTTGAATTCAAACTTAGTGCATTTCAGGCAAATTTCATAAAAAATCGTCTTCTCCAGATTCAGCAGGCAGAATCTATTGATATTTGGTATGCAACATTGTGGGGTGGATATGATTCAGGTTTGTTCAAATCGGCCCCCTGGATTCACATTTGGGCTTAGTATAGAAGCTCGAATTCGAACTTTGTGCATTTCAGGCAAATTTCTTAAAAAATCTTCTTCTCCAGATCCAGCAGGCAGAATCTTTTGATATTGGGTATGCAACATTGTGGGGTGGATCTGATTCAAGTTTGTTTAAATCGGCCCCCTGGATTCATATTTGGGCTCACTATAGAAGCTTGAATTCAAACTTAGTGCATTTCAGGCAAATTTCATAAAAAATCGTCTTCTCCAGATTCAGCAGGCAGAATCTTTTGATATTTGGTATGCAACACTGTGGGGTTGATCTGATTCAAGTTTGTTCAAATCAGCCCCCTGGATTCATATTTGGGCTCAGTATAGGAGCCCAAATTTGAACTTAGTGCATTTCAGGCAAATTTCTTAAAAAATCTTCTCAAGATCTAGCAGGCAGAATCTTTTGATATTGGGTATGCAACATGTTTATGGGGGGTGGGGGGGGGGGGGAGATTCAAGTTTGTTCAAGCCAAGTCCCTGGGTTCATATCTGGGCTCACTGTGGTAGCCCGAATTATAACTTAGTTCAAAATGAGGAATTTTCTTTAAAAATCTTCTTCTTCAGATCCAGCAGTCGGAATGTTTTGATATTTGGTATGCAGCATCCTTAGGGGTGAGATTCAAGTTTGTTCTAGCCATGTCCGTAGGTCCATATTTGGGCTCACTGTGGGAGGCCAAATGATAACTTAATTCAAAATGAGGAATTTTCTTTAAAAATCTTCTTCTTCATATCCAGCAGTCGGAATGTTTTGATATTTGGTATGCAGCATCCTTAGGGGGTATGCAGCATGTTTAGGGGGGTGAGATTCAAGTTTGTTCAAGTCATGTCCCTAGGTCCATATTTGGGCTCACTGTGGAAGCCCGAATGATAACTTAGTTCAAAATGAGGAATTTAATCTTCTTCAGATCCAGCAGTCGAAATGTTTTGATATATGGCATGCAGCATCCTTAGGGGGTGAGATTCAAGTTTGTTCAAGCCATGTCCCTGAGTTCATATTTGGGCTCACTGTGGGAGCCCAAATGATAACTTAGTTCAAAATGAGGGATTTTCTTTAAAAATTTTCTTCTTCAGATCCAGCAGATGAATGCTTTTGATATTTGGTATGCATCATCCTTAGGGGGGTAAGATTCAAGTTTGTTCAAGCCATGTCCCTAGTTCCATAAAATTTGTTTTACATGACTTCATTCCTTTGTAGTGTTGATGAACCATATCTAACTGAATGTGACCCCAAATACTTCTTTGAACCACTTTGGCCGGTGAGCGATTAAGGCCTTTTGGGGCCTTTTGTTTATCAAAAACATAGCATACAGGGAACAGAAATGAACATATTCCCAGTTATCCTTTCATAAACATTGAACATTATCCTTTTCATCAAACACAACACACAAGTTAAGCTACAGTGTCATTGACACTTTCATTTTATTCCTGTTGGGTGAAAAAACGTAGCCACAAGAAGCATTCTTTGATTCTGATTGATCAATTTTGAAAAACTCTTCTCCTCTGAAACCACAGGGCCAAATGTTTTGATACTTTGCATGGTTGATAACTGGGACACCCTCCACGATGTTCCTCATTTTAATGTTGATCGTATTGCAAGCATGGCCACAATTGCGGTTTATAGTTACTAAAGAAAAAACCTATGAGAAATCACATTTTCATCTCTCTGGAACTACTGAGCTGACGGAACCAAAACTTGGCAAGAATGGTCTATAGGAGGCCCTCTACAAACGATCCTCTTTTTGACATTCTATGATTCTGTTTGATGGATTCAAATGTTTTGCAACTTCACATGATTGAAGACTGGGACACCTTCTACCAATGATCCTCATGAATGTTGCAAACATGGTCACATTTGCATCTCATAGTTACCATGGAAAGCCTATGGGAAATCACATTTTTAGCTCAACTTGACAAAGTCAAGCTGAGCTATTGCCATCACTTCTCGTCCGTCGGCATTCGTACGTTAGTACGTACGTCCACAATTTCCTTTGGCACACCTCACAGGTCGCATTTATGATCAGACCACTTTGAAACTTGGTATGCTTGTTTGAGGTGACCTCTAGATGGGAGCTATCGATTTTCTTCAATTTCTGTCAAAAAATGTTGCCGCGGCCAACGTTCTTAGAACTTAGTTTAGTCAAACCACAATATTTCCCTTTGGCACACCCTACAGGGCACATTTATGATAGGATTGCTTTGAAACCTGGTATGCTTGTTTAGGGTGACCTCTAGATGAGAGCTATCGATTTTTTTCAATTTCCATCAAAAAATGTTGCCACAGCCAATGTTCTTAGAACTTAATTTAGTCAGACCTCAATATTTCCCTTTGGCACACCCTACAGGGCACATTTATGATCGGATTCCTTTGAAACTTGGTATGCTTGTTTGGGGAGGCCTCTAGATGGGAGCTATCGATTTTCTTCAATTTTCGTCAAAAATGTTGCCGCAGCCAACATTCTTAGAACTTAGTTTAGTCAGTCCACAATATTTCCCTTTGGCACACCCTACTGGGTACATTTATGATCAGATTGCTTTGAAACCTGATATGCTTGTTTGGGGAGACCTCTAGATGGGAGCTATCGATTTTCTTCAATTTCCGTCAAAAAATGTTGCCACGGCCAACATTCTTAGAACTTAGTTCAGTCAGAAGACCTCAATATTTCCCTTTGGCACACTCTACAGGGCACATTTATGATCATATTGCTTTGAAACCAGATATGCTTGTTTGGGGGGACCTCTAGATAGGAGCTATCGATTTTGTTCAATTTCCGTCAAAAAATGTTGCCACGTCCAACATTCTTAGAACTTAGTTCAGTCAGAAGACCTCAATATTTCCCTTTGGCACACTCTACAGGGCACATTCATGATCGGATTGCTTTGAAACCTGGCATGCTTATTTGGGGTGACCTCTAGATGTGAGCTATCGATTTTCTTCAATTTCTGTCAAAAAATGTTGCCATGGCCAACGTTCTTAGAACTTTGTTTAGTCAGACCACAATATTTCCCTTTGGCACACCCTACAGGGTACATTTATGATCAGATTGCTTTGAAACCTGGCATGCTTGTTTGGGGTGACCTCTAGATGGGAGCTATCAATTTTTTTCCATTTCCGTCTAAAAATGTTGCCACAGCCAACGTTCTTAGAACTTAGTTTAGTCAGAAGACCTCAATATTTCCCTTTGGCACACCCTACAGGGCACATTTATGATCGGATTGCTTTGAAACCTGGCATGCTTGTTTGGGGTGACCTCTAGATGGGAGCTATCGATTTTCTTCAATTTCCGTCAAAAAATGTTGCCACGGCCAACATTCTTAGAACTTCGTTCAGTCAGAAGACCTCAATATTTCCCTTTGGCACACTCTACAGGGCACATTCATGATCGGATTGCTTTGAAACCTGGCATGCTTATTTGGGGTGACCTCTAGATGTGAGCTATCGATTTTCTTCAATTTCTGTCAAAAAATGTTGCCATGCCCAACATTCTTAGAACTTAGTTCAGTCAGAAGACCTCAATATTTCCCTTTGGCACACTCTACAGGGCACATTCATGATCGGATTGCTTTGAAACCTGGCATGCTTATTTGGGGTGACCTCTAGATGTGAGCTATCGATTTTCTTCAATTTCTGTCAAAAAATGTTGCCATGGCCAACGTTCTTAGAACTTTCTTTAGTCAGACCACAATATTTCCATTTGGCACACCCTACAGGGCACATTTATGATCAGATTGCTTTGAAACCTGATATGCTTGTTTGGGGAGACCTCTAGATGGGAGCTATCGATTTTCTTCAATTTCCGTCAAAAAATGTTGCCACGGCCAACATTCTTAGAACTTAGTTCAGTCAGAAGATCTCAATATTTCCCTTTGGCACACTCTACAGGGCACATTTATGATCATATTGCTTTGAAACCTGATATGCTTGTTTGGGGAGACCTCTAGATGGGAGCTATCGATTTTCTTCAATTTCCGTCAAAAAATGTTGCCACGGCCAACATTCTTAGAACTTAGTTCAGTCAGAAGACCTCAATATTTCCCTTTGGCACACTCTACAGGGCACATTCATGATCGGATTGCTTTGAAACCTGGCATGCTTATTTGGGGTGACCTCTAGATGTGAGCTATCGATTTTCTTCAATTTCTGTCAAAAAATGTTGCCATGGCCAACGTTCTTAGAACTTTGTTTAGTCAGACCACAATATTTCCCTTTGGCACACCCTACAGGGTACATTTATGATCAGATTGCTTTGAAACCTGGCATGTTTGTTTGGGGTGACCTCTAGATGGGAGCTATCAATTTTTTTCCATTTCCGTCAAAAAATGTTGCCACAGCCAACGTTCTTAGAACTTAGTTTAGTCATACCTCAATACTTCCCTTTGGCACACCCTACAGGGCACATTTATTAGCTCAACTTGACAAAGTCAAACTGAGCTATTACAATCACTTCTTGTCCATCGGCGTACGTATGTACGTACATCCACAATTTCCTTTGGCACACCTCACAGGTCGCATTTATTTTCATTTCCTTTAAAAAATTATTGTCGTTTTCACCAGCCTTTGAACTTACTGCATTTGTGTAGCAACTTATCCCTTTTGCACTCTCTGCAGGGTATATTTATGAATTTCCATAAAAAAGAGATAAAAACATTGCCACAGGCAATGACATTCAAACTCAGTGCATTTGTGCATTAACATCTTCCTTTGGCATGCCTCAGAGGGTGCATTCATTATCAATTTGTTTTGAAACTTTGTATGCTTATGCAGGATGACAAAGATAGGAGCTATCGATTTTCATTTCATTTCCATCAAAAACTTGCTGTTTGCAACAGTCTTTGAATTTATTGCATTTGTGCATCAACATTCCTCTTTGACATGGCTTACAGGCCACATTTATCAGGATTTTTTTTTTTTTTAACTTGGTGTGCTCATTGGGCGAGACCTTTAGATAAGAGCTATTGGTTAGCATTCATTCCTGTGAAAAAAGTTGCCATTTACAATAACCTCTGAACTTACTGCATTTGTGTATCAACATTCTTCCTTTAGCCAGTCTTACAGTTTGCAATTATAAATTCAAGGATTACTCTTGATGTTGTGTACACACAATGCTGTTATGTTGAAATTTCACCAAATAACATCGGTACCAATGATATTCAATTTTGCCATTTCATTTATAACTTACCAAGTTCAAGTTTGTCAACTTGAGCTACAGTGTCATTGACACTTTCATTATATGTAGTTCCAGGTAAGCGATTACAGGCTCTGTAGAGCCTCTAGTTGGTTTTCAACATCAATATGGCAGTCTGATTCTTATTTGTTCAAATTGAGCCCCCGGGTTATTAATTTGGGCTACCTATGGGAGCCTCAATTTTAACTTAGTACAATATGAGGGAATTTTCTTTTAAATCTTCTTTTTCAGATTCACCAGTCAGAATCCTTTATTATTTGGTTTACAAAATCTCTAGGTGGGTCATATTCAAGTTTGTTCAAATCTGGTCCCTGAGTTATTTATTAGTCACTGTAAGGGGACTATAGGATTGCACTCTGTCCGTCCATCTGTCTGCCTGTCTGTCTGTCTGTTTTTAGCTCATCTTGACAAAGTCAAGCTGAGCTAATCTAATCGCTTCCCGTCCGTCGTCCGGCGTCCATCAACACCATGTTTTGGTCTTCTCCTCCAAAGCCACTGGGCCAATTCAAGTGAAAGTTTGTGTGAGTGATGGTCCCAAAGGGGCATTTCATTTTTGTTCAACTCAGTGTGCCCAGCCCCATAGGGAGGGAGTGGGGGAAAATGGTCCAAAATATTTTTAAAATCTTCTCAAGAACCAGTGTGTACAATGACTTGATATTTGCTATGGAGCTTCCATGTGAGGTGTAGAGTCAAGTTTGTTCAAACGAAGTTCGTAAAGTAATATTTGGCTTTGTAATAGGAGGGGTAAGATTTTTGGTCCCGCCCAAAATTTCTATTTTCTGAACCGATGGTCCGGTATGAACCAAATTTGGTTTGTGGTAGTATTGGGTCATAAGTAATGGACCCATGCGAAAAAAAAAAAATTCCCGCATCCTCATGGGAACCCTGGGAGCTAAAAATAGAAATATTTTCAAACGCCCAAATTTCCCAAACCCCACGGAACAGAGAGCTTTTATTTGGTATGAAGTATCCTTATGACCAGTAGAATTGAATGGTAAAAAAAAATTGCCATCGGTTATGTTAGGGTGTTCTGTAATGGGCATCGAAAAAATGCTGAGTCAGCATATTTGCAAAAATTTTAAATCTTTTCTCCAGAACCAATCATCAGAATCTTTTGATATTTGGTATACAGCATTCATAGGGGGGTCAGATAAAAGTTTGTTGAAATAAAGCTCATTGGTTCATATTTGGGCTCTCTACAGGAGTCCGAAGTTTTAACATAGGGTAATATGGGGAATATTCTTTAAAAATCTTCTTCTTCAGAACCACCAATCAGAATCTTTTAATATTTGGTATACATCATTGTTATGAGGGTCAGATTCTAGATTGTTCAAACCAAGTCCCTAGGTTAATATTTGGGCTTCCTACGGAAGCCCAAATTTTATCTTTGTTCGATATGGAGGGTAATTTAAAAAATCTTCTTCAGATCCATCAGTCAAAATGCTTTGATATTTGGTATGCAACATCTCTATGGGGGTCAGATTCAAGTTTGTTCAAACCAAATCCCTAGGTATATATTTGGGCTCACTATGGTAGCCCAAATGTTTACTTAGTGCAATATGAGAAAATTTCTTTAAAAATCTTTTTCTTCAGATCCACCAGTCGGAATGCTTTTATATTTGGTATACAACATCTCTAGGGGGGTCAGATTCCAGGTTGTTCAATTCGAGTGCCTAGGTTAATATTTGGGCTCCATATGGGAACATGAAATTTAACTTAGTACAATATGTGGGAATTTCTTCAAAAATCTTCTTCTTCAGATTCACTTGTCAGAATGCTTTCACATTTTGTATACAACATCTCTAGGGGGGGTCAGATTCAAGTTTGTTCAAATCGGATCCATAGGTCAATATTTGGGCTCTCTATGGTAGCCCAAATTTGAACTTAGTGCAATTCGAAGAAATTTCTTTACAATTTCTCTTCTTCAGATCCAACAGTCAGAATGCTTTCATATTCGGTACACAACATCTCTAGGGAAGTCAGATTTAACTGTGTTCAAATCAAGAGCCTGGGTTAATATTTGGGCTCTCTATGGGAACCGGAATTGGCCATTTTGCTGAAGAATTAAAAATTTTGTATTCAGTACCCTCTAGAGGTACTAAGATTAATCCACATAGGTTGTATCAAGGGGCTTCATAGGGGAGCTCTACATTTTACTTATGATCAACTGAAGAAAAGGTATGATGCCCAGATTATTTTTGTCACTCCTGAGGGACTCCAGGATTGACAGTGTAGCCTATGGAGATGGCTTGCTTAATGTAGACTCATTCTTGGACTCTGTTTAAATTGTGTTCTGTTCAAGATGAGCGCTTCAGGCCCCGTGGGGCCTCTTGTTTATGTTACCACCTCTCCCTCGAACATGCTTTAAGCTACACCTTTCATACTTGGTACATGGATAAATGGTTCTGAGGGGATGATGCACGCTCAAAATTTTTTTTCAAAATTTCAAGATGGCAGAATGGCAGCCATTTTTGTTGTGTTTTTTAAGCTTTTTTTCTCTATTTTCATGTTACCACCCGTCCCACCAACATGGTTCAAACTACACTTATTTGGCACATGGATAGAAGGTTGGGAGGGGATGATGCACGTTCAATATTTTTTCTTCAAAATCCAAGATGGCGGCATGGCGGCCATTTTTGTTAAGCTTTTTTCTCTATTTTGTGTTACCACCCCTCACTCCAACATGGTTCAAGCTTCACTTTTTTATATCTGGCACATGGATAGATGGTTGTAATGGGATGTTGCACGTTCAATATTTTTTTTTTAAAAATTCAAGATGCTTATATACTCTAGTATCATCTGTGACAAAAACACCTTATGTCACAAAAGCGCCGTTGGGGACTAATACCACCTCGGTGGTCAAACTCTTGTTTATTCATTAGTTATTTATTTATTTGTGTTTAAGGTCACATATTTCTGCACAATGGCTAATCATGACCACAACAGCTTTATGGGTGGAGGAAGCCGGAGTACTTATAGAGAACCACCGAGCAACTGTCAGCTCCCCAACATACTAACTCCACACAAGCAGGGTTAGCATTGGTAGCTCAAATTTTAACTTCGTGCAATATGATAAAATCTCAGTAAAATTCTTCTTCAGATCCACCAGTCAGAATGCTTTCATGTTTGGTATACAACATTATCTGGGGAGGGGGGGGGGGAGGGGGTCAGTCAGGTTCAAGTTTGTTCAAATCAGGTCCCTGGGTTAATATCTGGGCTCCCTATGGTAGCTCGAATTTTAACTTGCATTATGAGGGAATTTCTTTAAAAATCTTCTTCAGATCCACCAGTCAGAATCCTTTCATATTTGGTAAGTGACGTCTCTAGGGGTGTCAGATTCAAGTTTGTTCAAATCGAGTCCTTGGCTTAATATTTGGGCTCTGTATGGGAGCCCAACATTTAACTTAGTGCATTATGAGAAATATTCTTTAAAAGTCTTCATCAGATCCACCAGTGAAAATGTTTTGACATTTGATATGCAACATCACTTGGGAGGTTCAGATTCGAGTTTGTTCAAATTGTGGCCCTGAGTTAATATTTTGGCTTTATTTTGGAGCTCAAAGTTTAACCTAGTGCAATATAAGGAAATTCCTTAAAAATCTTCGTCGGATCCACCAATTAGAATCCTTTATATTTGGTATGTAACATCTTTAGGGAGGTCAGATTCAGGTTTGTTCAAACAGAGTCCCTGGCTTGATTGTGGGAGCTCGAATTTTAACATTGTGCAATATGAGGGAATTTCTTTAACAGAACCATCTATTAAAATCTTTTGATATTTGGTATAAAACATCTCTTGGGGTGGGGGGGGGGGGGGGGGAGTGGGAAGGGAAGTTCAGATTCAAGTTTGTTCAAATCTAATCCCTGGGTGAATATTTGGGCTCGCTATGGTAGCCCATATTTTAACTTAGTGCAATATGAGGAAATTTCTTTCAAAATCTTCTTCAGATCCACCAGTCAGAATGCTTTAATATTTGGTATAAAACATGTCTGGGGAGACAGATTCAAGTTCAAATCGAATGCTTGGGTTAATATTTGTGTTCCCTATGGTAGCCCGAATTTTAACTTGGTGCAATATGAGGGAATTTCTTTAAAAATTTTCTTCTTCAGATCCACCAGTGAGAATACTTTCATATTTGATATACAACATCTCTAGGTGGGTAAGATTCAAGTTTGTTCAAATTGGGTCCCTGGGTTAATATTTGGGCCCCTTATCATAGCCAGAATTTCAACTTAGTGCAATATGAGGAAATTTCTTTAAAAATCTTCTTCAGATCCCCCAGTCAGAATGCTTTCACATTTCATATACAGTATCCTGGTGGTGGAATGGAAGGGCTCAGACTCAAGTTTGTTCAAGTTCCTAGGTTGATATTTTGGACTCTCTAGTTTTGCATTACTGGAAGGTGCGGACTTCTGTGCTAGAGGTCCCGAGTTCGAGCCCTGTCCAGTACGACCCACGTTGTGTTCTTGGGCAAGGCACTTTTTCCCCTTTGCCTACATAGGGGCACGATGACGCTGTGTACTAAGGCGTACTGCACGTCAATGGTGCACATGTCTTCAACTGACCGTGTAACCCTGCTTGAGCGGAGCTTGAACTGAGTTAGAATGTTAAAGAGCTAACAGTTGCTCGTCGATGCTCAGTGATTCTCTCTGGGTACTCCGGCTTCCTCCACCCATAAAACTGTCACAGTCATGATTAGCCATTGTTGATAAGTATGTAACCTTAAACACCAATAAATAAATAACTGGAAGGGGCATTTCTGTGGTTGCATCCTAGCACTAGAAAAAAATCATCTGGCATGGACAAGAGTTATAAATAATGAAATAACTTCTTTCCTCTGTAATGTTAACTAGCTACAGATGCTAATTAAATCCTTCTTTAAACAACTATTGTCATGTGAGCACCTCAGGCCCCATGGGGCCTCTTGTTTCTCTCTTACTTCCTCCCTCTACCCCACTTTACTTTCCCTCTAGACCACTCAATCCCTGTGGGCAATTTAGGATCGCATGAGCTTTGGTTTACTTTGTTCACAGTTGTCTGCTTTTGATAGCAAATGACTTGAGAAATAGACTTTTGAACCTTTCAAACTTATCTGTCTATCTTTTATTGAAGTCATCAAGTGAAAAAAGTAATACAGAGACAGCTTCAGCTTTAGTTGCATCTTATGGTGGAGACAGTGATGATTCAGAGGAGGAAGAACAGTCTTCTGCAAACAGTGAACAAACAATTGATGAGAGCAAATTTACTGACTGGAACAAAATAGCATGTTTGTTGTGTAAACGTGGCTTTCAAACAAAGGAAATTCTTATAAAACATAACCAAATGTCAGAAATGCATAAACAGAATCTCGAAGCACTTCACAAATCAAGAGGTGGGTCAACAGAAGAAAAAAGTGTGGTAAGAATCAACTTTTATTTCAAGTTCTCTGGTTTCCTAAGTTATACTTAAACCCTATATCACCATTTAATTTCTTAGGTTTTCATAAATAATATAAGATGAACTAATCAGGGGAATGACAATAAAAGTTTTAGGGCTCATTTGATATAGCAATCTGCATTCTACTGTCATTTTGGAATACACCCAAGTGATTTTGTCTCCGAGATTCTCAGTTTGAATTTGTTCATTTCCATGCACAGGTCTGATTGAATGACATTAACTTTTTTAATGACAGATTATATTTAATAATCATTCTGTGTTGATTCGATTGAGATAATTTCTCGAAAATAATGTCTCTAATGTTTGCACAAATTATTACAGATCTTTAGCTTAACTGAATGAAATCATGGGGGAATTAAGTAACTGCTTTCATCAGCAACCATCTTTAATATTGTGTTTGTAATATCTTAACACTCAAACAAATTTCAGTTGAACTGTTGTAACATAGCCCCTGCATTTTAATACTAGAGGTATTGGGGGGAAATCTCAAAAAATCCTCTTGCAAACCAGTGGTACAAGTGCTTTTAGTTGTGGTGTATAAGATCTCTGCAATAACTGCGTACAAGTATTTTCAAGTAAATGCCTTAGGGCTATATTTAGAGGTATGGCAGGTGAATGGTAATTTTAACACTGTAGGGAATGATGTAAAATATGATAAAAATCTTACTACAAACCACTTTTTCAAATGATTGTATGTTTGTTCTTAGCTCAACTTGACACCATCAAGTATGAGCTATTGAGATGGGTTGTTATCTGTCATCCGTACATACGTATCTCTGTATGTATGTCTGTCCATCCACAATTCCTTTAGCACACCCAACATGGTATTATTAGCTCACCTGACTGCAAGTCAGTGGGAGCTATTGCTATCACTTTTGTCCGGCGTCCATCTTCCGTTAACTTTTTGCAAACTTGTCATCTTCTTTACAACCACTAGACCAAATTCAAACATATATTGTGCAGACCATCTATGTAGTATACCCTTTCTATTTTGTTTAAATGAAGCAGCTGCCATATTCAGGCTCTGGTTTATGCCACAAAAGCTTAAAAACCTTTAAAAATCTTCTTCTCAGGAACGACCTCAGGAAATGCCTTGATATTTGGTATGGAACCTCCTTTGGTGTAAAAGATTAAAGTTTGTTCAAGGGAAGTTGATAGATCAATATGTGGGCTCTCTGTGGGAGGCATATCCATTCTGGGCTCTGCCCCAAATTTCTATTTCAAGAACCGGTTGGTCAAATTTGTCATGTAGTATTTATTTATTTATTTATTTATTTATTTATTGATGTTGAAGGTCACATATTTATGCACAATGCCTAATCATGACCGTGACAGTTTTATGGGTAGAGGAAGCCGGAGTACCCGGAGAGAACCACCGATTAACGATGAGCAGCTGCCAGCTCCCCAACATCGTAACTCTGCACTGCAGCACAGGCAGGGTTAGAGTGGTTGAAGACATGCGTACCATCGACGTGCAGTATGCCTTGGTACATGGCATCATCGTGCCCCCACGCGGGCAATGGAGATGAAGTGTCTTGCCCAAGGACACAACGCGGTTGCCGCAGGTGGGATTCGAACCGAGGACTTCTCGGCTTGTAGCTTGCACCTCTACCTACTGAGCCACCGCGCTCCCCCTGTCATGTAGTATCAGTGGGTCCTAAGTAATTGATTGATGCCCCAAACAAAAAATTTCACAGTCCTGTGGCAAGCCCTGGGGCTAAAAAAAGAAAAAAATTCAAAAGCCTGTATATCCCAAGCCACAAGGAACAGAGAACTGTTATTTGGTATGAAGCATCCTTGGAACCAGAAGAAAGGATTTGTTAAAAAAAATTGCCACCGGTTCAATCAGGGTGCCCGGTAGAGGGTATTGAAAAAATGATAAAGTCAACATTTTTGCAGTAGTTTATCCTGGAGGAACATTCACTGAGAACCTTGATTGATAGACATATTGTTCTTAAATCAACAATGCTGCTAGAAAACATTCTTATCTTGTTATTTTAATCTGAAAATTTTGTGAACTTCAGTTTGTTTTGCAAATATTTTATTTTATGTTGAATGAACCTTTCAGTGCTGGAAACATCTGATTCCTGAATGCATATCTTGAATTTAACCCTCTCAAGACGGCAATGTGGTTTCCAAAGATTTTATTGATGCCATGATCAAACACTTTCAGTTCTGTTCACATGCATGTTTTTTTGCTGGTTTCTTGGAAAAAAATTGATCTGATTTCTGTATGAATATCTTTAATTTAACCCTCTCATGACTTCAGTGTGTTTTCCAAAGATTTTATTTTATGTTGAACTCTTTCAGTTCTGTGCAAAATATATAGGTTTTTTTTCTGGTTTCTTGGAAACATTTATCTGATTCCTGTATGGATGTCTTTAATTTAACCCTCTCAAGACATCATTATGGCTTTCAAAGACTTTATTGATGCATTGATCAAACCTTTGCAGGGTTCGGCATTAACGTTTTTATGCACCCGACGTGTCGGTCTAGTTGCTTCAAAAATTACTAGCCGGACCTGATTTGTACTTGCCCTGACCCAGTCCACAGAATTAGAGAAAAACGGGGACACGACGGTAAAAAAATTATATCGTACATTCGTTTAACTTTTGCAATCGAACCACAATTTCTTTTTATTATAAACTATCGGTAAACTCAACTTTGCTTACTGGTACAGTCCTTCGATTTTGAAAAACCCAGGTGCGCATTTAGTTGCTCGCTGCTTTTGAGACTTAGGCGTGCACTTTTTGTGGGGCGCGCTACATATAACATCAAAAAATGAGCGTGAAACAATACATGTAGTTACTATCATTTCACGTCCATTTCCTGATGTATCGTGTCCCCCCCAAAAAGCGCATCTTGTAAGTTGTAAGTCAACACGCCTATTTCCAGATGTAATATTATCATGCATGGATTTTGTCCATAAAGAAATTTAAGAAAACTCACCTTGACATTTTGTTTCTCATTTCGTCGAATTGTCACTTTCCGTTTCGGTCGCCACATTTTCAAGAAAAGGTACTGTGTAAAGACTGAGATTTGTACAAGTCCAATAAAACCGTGCACATAAGTTTCAGGTTCAAATAGATTTTGAGAAGTTAATTTTCCCAGCAAATTATCGAATCATAAGAGAATATTATTGTAATCCATTTGCACACAAGAAATCATGATAATTCACAGTATATTCCAGATTCAAAATGGAATTTCCCATACACTCTGACAGTCACACTGACACAGTTGAAACTTAATGACGTCACTCTGATTGACATATTGGACATACCTACAACGCTGTCTTTCATTCTCTGCATAACAAATTTTCAATTTGCAACAGGTAATAACTCAACTAAAACTGACAAGATGGCATTGACGGTTGACCATGTCAATGACCACGTCCAACATAATGTCACAGTGACATCAGTGTATTGGAGATTGCAAAAACTAGTTAGGAACGACGAATTCTAAGAATTTCCTCAACTGATAAGCTATGAGTCATGACATCACAAGTTTCTGTGTTTCATTCAGCACGGTGCAGATACAAGTCGACTTGAGTAGATCCCTTCTTCACAGTTGCGACAGGAGATAACTCGATGATATTATCATCACAGTATGTTTCGACATGATAATAGAAGGAGATAGAGTCGGATCGGCACACAAATATATTATATTTGTGTGCCGATCCGACTCTATCTCATTAATTTCACAAAAGTGATAGTTTTTTTTCAATTAATCAGTTATTGCCCTAGAAAAATGAGGACGACCAGTCGGGCAAGTTTGACAGAGAAATAGCACGACCGGACCAAAATCTACTAGACAATGTCGGACGTGGGTTAGTGTCGAACCCTGCTTTTTCAATGCTGTGCACATATATGTTTTGTGGTTTCTTAGAAAATATTTCTCTAATTCCTGTATGAATATCTTTAATTTAACCTTCTCAAGGCTTCAATGTGGTTTCCAAAGATTTTATTTCATGTAATACTGTTAATGAAAACCTATTTCTGATTTCTTTAAAAATATTTTACCCCCCAAAATAACTCTCCATAAATTCTCTTTCTGTTTTGTTTATTTTTGATGCTTTAACCATTTTCACACAGACTTAAATTTACTGGTGGCAGTAAAATTCTGTTTCTCTAGTTTGAAATCTTTATTATTCTTTAAAACGACTGGGCCAAATTCATTCGTTTATGGCACAGACCATCTTTGGAGTAAACCTTTTCTCCTTTGTTAGCTCACCTGACTGAAAGTCAGTGTGAGCTTTTGCCATCACTTGACGTCCGTTAACTTTTGCGACTTGGTCTTCTTCAAAACCACTAGCCCAAACCCAAACAAATTTGACGTACAATGTTTTGGGGGAATCCTCTTTCCAGTTTGTTAAAATGAACTCGGTGCCCCCACTGGGGTGGGATGGGTGATGCCCCAAAAGCATCAGTTTCTCCTGAAATCTTCTTATGAACCACTAGTCAGAATGCTGTGATATTTGGTATGTAAGCTCCTTTGGTACTCAAGATTCAAGTTTGTTCAAAGAAATTTTCTCAGCCAATGTTTGGGCTCGCTAGGGGAGGATCCCCATTTTGTGCCCCGCCCAAAATTTCTATTTTCCGAACCAAGAGGCCGATTTGAACCAAATTTGCTATGAGGTATTATGGGGTCCTAAGTACTTGATTCATGCCCAAAAAAATTTCCTGCTGCCCCGTGGGAACCTCAGGAGCTAAAAATGGAAAAAAATTCAAATGCCCATATCTCCAAAACTGCACGGCACTGAAACTTTTTATTTGGTGTGAAGCTTCCTTAGGACCAATAGAAAGGAATGGTGAAAAAAATCGCTATCGGTTTTGTCCTAAGGTACAGTTTCGGGACTTTGAAAAATGCTGAGTTAGCATTTTTTAACACTGAAGGTAATGGGGGAAAAATATAAAATAATCTTTTTCTCCCCAACCACTGCTCCAAAAGCTTTCATATTTCACATATAACATCTATGGAAGATTTATTCACATGGTTGTTGAAATTTAACCCCTAGGTCCATATTTGGGCACTACAAATGTTCAAATTAGTCCAATATGAGGGATATTAAAATCTTCTTCTCCAGATCCAACAGTCAGAATCTTTTGATATTTGGTATACAGCATCCTTAGGGAAGGGAAGATTCAGGTTTGTTCAAGCAAAGTCCCTGGGTTCATATTTGGGCTCCCTATGGGAGCCCAAATTGTAACTTTGTTCAATATGAGGAATATTCTTTAAAAATCTCTTTCTTCAGATCCAGCAGTCAGAATCTTTTGATATTTGGTGTATATCATCCTTAAGGAAGTGTGATTCAAGTTTGTTCAGGGGGCAATTTTTTGTACCCAGTGGGAACCCCAGGAGCAAAAATTAGAAACAAATTCAAATACCCATAGCCTTCCCTTTCCCCATTTATTCTCAAATCACAGAACACTAAAACATTATATTTAGTATCCAAAATTATTAGGGTTAACACAAATTGTAACTTTGTTCAATATGAGGAATATTCTTTAAAAATCTCTTTCTTCAGATCCAGCAGTCAGAATCTTTTGATATTTTGTGTATATCATCCTTAGGGAGGTGTGATTCAAGTTTGTTCAGGGGCATTTTTAACTCAACTTTGACGAAGTCAAATTTGAGCTATTGTCATGGCCCGTCATCCGTCTGTCCGTCTGTCTGTCCGTCTGTCTGTATGTCAACAATTGGCTATGGCCCGGGCTAGAGGTCGTATTTATGAACCGATCTTTACGAAACTTCTTGTGTACCTTTGTTATGACCCTGGGACGGGAACGAGTGTTTTTAGGTGTGGTCCGAAATTCAAAATGGCTGCCAGCGGCCATTTTGTACCGATGATGCAAAAATCAGTTTTTTGTACAGAACTTCTGTATGAAAGTTCTGATTTGAATAAAGTTTTGTATAAATGTTTAGTACCATGGGATACGTAACATATAATACAGGTTTTTTTCTCGTGCGTAAATTATGCAAATTAGACTGACTTTGATTTATTTTGTGTTACTTTCAGAGCTGTAAGTGCCAAGCTGCTATGGCTCGGGCTAGAGGCCGTATTTATGAACCGATCTTTACGAAACTTCTTGGGTACCTTTGTTATGACCGTGGGACAAGAACGAGTGTTTTTGGGTGCGGTCCGAAATTCAAGATGGCTGTCAGCCGCCATTTTGTACCGATAATGCAGAAATCTGTTTTTTGTACAGAACTTCCATATGAAAGCTCTGATTTGAATAATTTTTTGTGTTAATGTTTAGTACCATGGGATACATCACATATAATACAGGTTTTTCTCTCGTGTGTAAATTGTGCAAATTAGACTAATTTTGATGTTTTTTGGTGTTACTTTCAGCACTGTAAGTGCAAATGCCAATACGGCTCGGGCTAGAGGCCGTATTTATGAACCGATCTTTACAAAACTTCTTGGGTACCTTTGGTATCACTGTGGGACGAGAACGAGTGTTTTGGGGTCCGGTCCAAAATTCAAGATGGCCGATGGCAGCCATTTTGTACAAAATTAGGTGCAATCAGATTTTTGCACAGAACTTCCATATGATAGCGCTGATGTGAATAATTTTTTGTGTGAATGTTTAGTACCATGGGATACATCACATATAATACGGGTTTTTTTCTCGTGCAGAAATTATGCAAATTAGATGAACTTTGATTTTTTCAGTGCGACTTACACACAGTAAGTACACATGTCAATACGGCTCAGACTAGAGTCTGTATTTATGAACCGATCTTTACGAAACTTCTTGGGTACCTTTGTTATCACCGTGGGATGAGAGCGAGTGTTTTTGGGTGTGGTCCGAAATTCAAGATGGCCACTAGCAGCCATTTTGTACCAAAATTAGTGCAGTCAGTCTTTTGTACAGAACTTCTGTATGAAAGTTCTGATTTGAATAAATTTGTGTATGAATGTTTAGTAACATGGAATACATCACATATTGTAAGGGGTTTTTTTTCGTTCTGAAATTATGCAAATTAGATGAACTTTGATTTATTCAGTGCTACTTACACAATGTGAGCACACATGTCAATACGGCTCAGGGTAGAGGCTGTATTTATGAACCGATCTTCACAAAACTTCTTGGGCACCTTTGTTATCACCTTGCGACGAGAATGAGTGTTTCTGGGTACGGTCCAAAATTCAAGATGGCTGCCAGTGGCCATTTTGTACCAAAATTAGGTCCAATCAGTTTTTTGTCACAAGTTCTATACAGCTCGTATTTATGAACTGATCTTCACAAAACTTCTTGGGTACCTTTGTTTTCACCTTGGGACAGGAACGAGTGTGTTTTGGGGTGCCTTTGTTATCACTGTGCTATGAGAACAAATATTTTGGGGTTCAGTCAGACCCACTCTGGGACTCAAAGTTTTCTTTTCTAGTTTAGCATCTGACTGTCACCCACCTTTACAATACTTTACCTATACATTTGTTACAGGCAACGGTCAGTATTTATGTACAGACCGTTAAAATACTTTATATATACCTTTGTTATCAGGTCATTACCTAGATGTTTGTCATTGCTGTGTCACATACTATACATGTGCATGTGTTTGTCTTGACAAGTTGAGCTACAGTGTCATTGACACTTTCACTTTGTACCCAGTGGGAACCCCAGGAGTAAAAATTAGAAACAAATTCAAATACCCATAGCCTTCCCATTCCCCATTTATTCTCAAATCACAGAACACTAAAACATTATATTTAGTATCCAAAATTATTAGGGTTAACACAAATTGTAACTTTGTTCAATATGAGGAATATTCTTTAAAAATCTCTTTGTTCAGATCCAGCAGTCATAATCTTTTGATATTTGGTGTATATCATTCTTAGGGAGGTGTGATTCAAGTTTGTTCAGGGGGCATTTTTGTGCCCATTGGGAACCCCAGGAGCAAAAAATAGAAACAAATTCAATACCCATAGCCTTCCCATTCCCCATTTATTCTCAAATCACAGAACACTAAAAAATTATATTTAGTATCCAAAATTATTAGGATTAACATACACTTTTACTCCCCCGTGGGAACTCCGGGAAGTGCAGCAGAGCTTGTTTACTGTGGTAAACAAGTTCCGTTACACAGGTAAAATAGGACCCAGTCACCAATGCTTGGGGTGGAAGTCCTCTAAAATGGGCAACATGGGCATAAACGATTTACAAAACTTGACTTTATCCCCATTTTGTGGTCACAATTAGCGATTGTGCATAAATGTGACCTTAAACACCAATAAGTAAGTACACTAAAAAAAATTTTGTCTCTGTGGTTCTGATCCTGATGCCTAAATACTTGCATTCCTTTTGTACAACTTGTTTTCCTTAACCACAGATCAGAGTGCTTTGATATGCAACCTCTTTTGGTACCCAAAATTCAAATTTGCCCCACGAAAGTTTCTAGGTCAATATTTGAACTCACTATGGGAAGATCCAAATTTTGTGTCCCACACAAAATTTCTATTTTCCGAATTGAGAGGCCAATGTGAAAAACAATCTTCTCCTCACAAACCAATGGCACAAATTGAAACATATATGGGCCACATCATCTTGGGGGTATTCTGTTTTAGTTTTGTTCAAATGGGGTCTCTGCCCTTTTTGGGCGTGGTCTTATGCCCAAATATGATGAAATTCTTTAAAAATCTTCTTCTCATGAACCACAAGTGGGAATGCTTTGATATTTGGTATGAAACTTCCTCTGGTGTTCAAGATTAAAAGTTGTTCAAAGAAAGTTGATAGGTCCATATTTGGGCTCTCCAGGGGATGGGCTCACTTTTGAGCTCCCCTGAAAATTTCTATTTCAAGAACCAATGGAGCGATTTGAATCAAATTTTATATGTGGCATTTATTGACCCTAAGTACTTCATTCATGCCCCCCAAATTTTTTGGCGTGAGAACATCTGGCACTAAAAATAGAAAAAAAATGAAATGTCTAATATTTCCCAAACTGCACAGACTAGAGATTATGTATTTGGTATGAAGCTTTCTTCTGAGCAGTTGAAACAATTGGACAACAATTGCTGGCGAATCTGTCATATGGTTCATTCAGATTACATTTTCTCCATACCCATAACCATTACAGGTTAGGACAACTTGGTCCAGGTGAGCATTTTTAGGCTCTCTTGAGCCTCTAGTTCAAATGAAGCTGCTGCCATCTTTGGGCTGGTGGAATTTACTCTTCTGATTTTTCCCTCCAAATTACTATATCCCTTAGGATGGGGTTAATGCTCCATCAGCCTAATATGCTTTTAAAATCCTCTTTTTATAAGCCACTTGCAATAATGCTTAGATCTCTTGTTTGGAACTTACTTTAGTGATGCAGATTCACTTTTTTAGCTCACCTGACTTTCAGTCCGGAGAGCTATAGTGATCACTCAACGTCCGTTGTTGTCCGTGAACATGGTGTTTGCGTCTTCTCCTCCCGAACTGCTGAACCAATTTAAGTGATATTTGAGATAATAGTTTGTTATGACATCGCAATTTGATTTTGTTCAAATCAGGTTGCCTCGCCCCTTGGTAGGGCCACACCCAAAAAGTGTGCTTAAATCTTGAAAAATCTTCTCATAAACCAGCAGTAGCAGAGACTTGATATTTGGTGTGCAGCTTCCTTTTGAAGTGTAGACTCAGATTTGTTCCAGAGAAGTTTGTGGGGCTATATTTGCCATCGTTATGGGAGAGGCAAGAATTTTTACCCCTCCCAAAATCTCTTATTTTCCAAACCGAGAGGCAGATTTGAACCAAATTTGATATGAGGGCTTATTGGGTCATAAATACTTTATTTATGCCGAATTTTTTTTTTCCTGTCTCCCAGCAGGAGCTAAAAATAGAAAAAAATTAAAATTAAAACACCCATATCTCCAAAACTACACAGCACTGAGAATTCTTATTTTGGTGTGAAGCTTCCTTAGGACCAACAGAATGGAATGGTAAAAAATAATTGCTATCGGTTTTATCTTGGGGTACTTTTCTGGGACTTTGAAAAAGTGCTGAGTCAGCATTTTTTAACACTGGGGGTAATGGGAAAAACATTTAAAACTACTTTTCTCCCAAACCACTGCTCCAAAAGCTTTCAAATTTCACATTTATATAAGGCCGGGGAAAAATAATTAATTTGTTCAGGTAACATGCTGAAAAAAAATAGGGTCGGTCGGTCGGGATTTTTTTTTTTTTTTCACAATTATTTTTTACAATGAATGCCTTTCAAGTGTCTCAGAAATCAACCTGTATATCCCTATATATCCCTCATGTCCTATTTGTTTGGTTATTTTATACGATTTGCATCTGACAGTAAATAAAACTATAAACCATTTTTCTATGCGTTTTCATTTCTTAAATTGAAACCCGTAACGAGACTCCAGAATTCGAAGATCGCGGCTACGTACGATTTGTTCCATTGTTTCTTTGTCAGGTCAAGAACGTGATCACACTTTGCGGTCATGTTTTAGGTGTGGAAGATGGAGAGAATTTAGGTGTGAAAATAAAATCCCACGCCCTTTCGTAGCCGAACAAACATGTCGGTCAAGCTATATTGCAGTTCTTGGGGAAAATGGGCTATATTGCGAGTCAGGGGAAGAGGGAGGTCACTTGCGTACTGTAAAAAACTGCATGGTTTGACAAACGACCCTGCCAGCGTGCTAGGTGATTCTATATCGGGCCGATGTCGGTGCAACAGAAATCCTGTCATACCGACATCGGTCCAATATGGAATTAAGTAGAATGCTATGTGAGGATATAGTTTATGTTCACATTGGACTCTTTTCGCCGAGTTGTGAGTCGTTTCATCGGGTAACGCCATTTATACGCCTGGTTTTGTGTCGATTGGAAAGGATGAATGTTTAGAAACTCCAGACAATTATCTCTCCCAATTGACGCAAAACACAAAGCAGACTACATATAGGCATATGTTGCCCTGATGTGGGCCTTTTATTTCATAAAAACGCAATCCTGATATGTGTGCCTTCCGACAATGCAACGTGCTTTCAGCACGACATCGATTGCCTGGACTGAATCAGGTGATTTAAAGTCGGACGCTATTATATAAATGAGGATGAGTTGGAAACTGTTCTTAAAAATTGCTGTTTCCCTCTGTGTTCGCACTTTTCTGTGTGAATTGCAACAACGCGTGTAGCCGACATTTTGATATAAACACGCGTTCTGAAAATTTTTGCCATGAGCGTCATCGGTCGACGTGCACGTGCCCTTTTACATGAGAAACGTTCCAGGGACAGTCGTACCACGCAAAGTTGGTGCTATTATTTCGTTAGGCGATAGCGATTTCATTATTTTTTCTTTTTCTTAAAATTTTTTTTCTGTGCAAGGTAAAAAATATTTAGGGTCGGCGGCAAAAATAGGGTCGGTCGGGTTACCTGAACAAATTAATTATTTTTCCCCGGCCTAACATATTTGGAAGATTGTTTCAAATGTTTATTGAAAGCAATTCTCTGGCCCCATATTTGGGCTCTCTATGGGAGCCCAAATGTTTAAATTAGTGCAGTATGAGGAATATTCTATAAAAATTTTCTTCTTCAGATCGACCATTAAGAATCTTTTGATATTTGGTATGCAGCATCCTTAAGGGGGTGAGATTCAAGTTTGTTCAAGCCAAGTCCCTGGGTTCATATTTAGGCTGAAAATTTGAGGTCCTGGACCAAAATCCGGAAATGAGTTTTGTTTTTTTATGCGTTTCGGTCAATTGTAAGACAAAATTTATTTATTTTTTTTACACTGAAAATTTGGGGGTCGGGTGGGACTTGGATAATTTTGGACCAAAATCCGGAAATTAGTATTTTAGTTTTTTATGCGTTTTGGTTAGTTTTAAGACAAATTTATTTTTTTTTTTTACACTGAAAATTTGGGGTCCGGGTGGGACTTGGTTTTTTATGCATTTTGGTCAATTTTAAGACAAGTTTGTTTTTTTTTTACCCTGAAAGTTTGTGGTCCGGGACCAAAATCGGAAATGAGATTTTTTTGTTTTTATGCATTTCGGTCAATTTTAAGACAAAAAAAAATAAATTTTCACACTGAAAATTTTTGGTCCGGTGGGAAAATTTTGGACCAAAATCTGGAAATGAGTTGTTTTGTTTTTGTGCACTTTAGTCAATTTTAAGACAAAAATTTTATTTTTTTTTACACTGAAAATTTGGGGTCCGGGTGGGACTGAAAATTTTGGACCAAAATCCGGAAATTAGTTTTTTAGTTTTTTATGCATTTTGGTCAATTTTAAGACAAAAAATTTTTTTTTTTTTTTACACTGAAAATTTTGGGTCCGGGTGGGACTTGGAAAATTTTGGACCAAAATCCGGAAATGTGTTTTTTTTTTTTTTTTTATGCATTTTGGTCAATTTTAAGACAAAAATTTTTTATTTCTTTTACACTGAAAATTTGGGGTCCGGGTGGGTTTATTTATTTATTGGTGTTTAAGGTCACATATTTGTGCAATGACGAATGGGAGCAAAATGGAGGCGAGTCGAAAATCGTTCATCCCAAATAAAGTTTGTGAGAGTGAAAACCGTGAGGAGAGTGAATTCGATTGAGTGTTGATTTCAATGTTTAACTTCAACTGACAAGCGTCCTTCGAAACGAATGCATAAATACAACTGAACACGGATGGAAATTTTGATGGTGAAAATATATGTAACCCACTAAAATTAGTTCTGGATTTTAAATGGCAGATTATTAAAATCGTGGAAAATGGATGCGTAAATTCCAAATGGGGCACATTAATTCGTGTATGTCTTTGATGAAAAAAAAAATACGGGAGTATTAAAACATTTGTCATATCTCAGAATGGGCAGCGTTTTTTTTTTATCTGAACATGCATGTTCATTTTGTGGCGGGAGTAAGCTCTGGGCGAGTTGTCAATGTGCAACCCTCTTACTGTTAGCGTGTCGTGTGTGGATGTTTTAGCGCGACTACTGTGTGTCATGTACATAACGACGGAAATGAAATTGTTTGCAATTGTACTTTAAACGCTTCAAATTGTGAGTGATTGTTAAAAATTTCCCAACATCAAAACTTAATTGAATGTTTCTGTTGACGCAACTCAAAAGGATGAAAACACACCCAAAAATAGGAGCGAGTGATTATTCGCGCATCTTGGACAATTTTTGCGTGAGCGATGGTGTGCGAGAGCGATTGCACGCCTTTCCCATGCGTCACTGTTTCTGCACAATGGCTAATCATGACCACGACAGTTTTATGGGTGGAAGAAGCCGGAGAGAACCACTGAGCAATGGCAAGCAACTGTCAGCTCCCCAACATACGAACTCCACACAAGCAGGGTAAGCATTGGTTGAAGACAAGTGCACCATTGATGTGTTGTACGCCTTAGTGCATAACCCCACCGTGCCCCCATGTGGCAATGGGGGTGAAGTGTTTTGCCCAAGCACACAACGCAGTTGTCGCATGTGGGATTCGAACCAAGGACCTCTCGTCTTGCAGCCTGCACTTCTACCTACTGAGCCACTGCGTTCCCAGCACACCCTAAAGGCCACAGCTCTCACCCGATCAGTTTCAGATTTCATATGTGGCTTTGGGGCAATGTCTGAATGGGAGCTATCAATTTTTTCAGAATTTTGTTAAAAAGACCTGGCCACCAGTGGCCATCTTGGGTTTGGCATATAAATTGTCAACAATTCCATTAGCACACCCTACAGGCCGCATCTCTCACCCAATCTTCTTCAAATTTCATATGTAGGTTTGGTGTGATGTCTAGATGGGAGCTATTGAATTTTTCTGAATTTTGTTGAAAAATATGGCAGCCAGCAGCCATCTTGGTTTTGGATATAAATTGGCTCTCACCTGATCACTCCCAAATTTTATATGTTGCTTTGGGGCAGTGTCTAGATGGGAGCAATCAATTTTTAGCTCATCTTGACAAAGTCAAGCTGAGCTAATCCCATCACTCCCCGTACGTCTTCCATGAACACCCATGTTTTGGTCTACTCCTCCAAAGCCACTAGGCCAATTCAAGTGAAAGTTTGTGTGAGTGATGGTCCCAAAGGGGCATTTCATTTGTTCAACTCAGCAAGCCCAGCCCCATAGGGAGGGAGTGGGGGAAAATGTTCCAAAATATTTTTAAAATCTTCTCATGAAACAGTGTGTACAATGACTTGATATTTACTATGGAGCTTCCTTCTGAGGTGTAGAATCAAGTTTGTTCAGACGAAGTTCGTGAAGCAATATTTGGCTTTGTAATGGGAGGGGTAAGGTTTTTGGCTCCGCCCAAAATTTCTATTTTCTGAGCCCATGGTCTTGTTTGAACCAAATTTAGTATGTGGTATTATTGGGTCATAAGTACTTGACTCATGCAAAAAAAAACTTCCTGCATCCCCATGGGAACCTTGGGAGCTTAAAATAGAAATATTTTCAAACGCCCATATTTCCCAAACCACATGGAACAGATAGCTGTTATTTGGTATGAAGTATCCTTAGGACCAGTAGAATTGAATGGTAAAAAAAAATTGCCATCGGTTATTTCAGGGTGTTCTGTAATGGGCATCGAAAAAATGCTGAGTCAGCATATTTGCAAAAATTTTAAAAAATCTTTTCTCCAAAACCAATCATTAGAATATTTTGATATTCGGTATACAGCATTCATTGGGGGGGGGGGGGGGGGGGGGGGGGGGGGGGGGGGGGGGGGGGGGGGGGGGCAGGGCAGATACCAGTTTGTTAAAATAAAGCCCATTCGTTCATATTTGGGCTCAATACAGGAGCCTGAATTTTTAACATAGGGTAATATGGGGAATATTCCTTAAGATCTTCTTCTTCAGAACCACCAGTCAGAATCTTTTAATGTTTGGTATACATCATTGTTTTGAGGGTCAGATTCAAGATTGTTCAAACCAAGTCCCTAGGTTAATATTTGGGCTTGCTACGGAAGCCCAAATTTTAACTTAGTTCAATATTTGTGGATAACTTTAAAAAATCTTCTTCTTCAGATCCACCAGTCAGAATGCTTTCATATTTGGTACACAACATCTCTAGGGAAGTCAGATTCAACTATGTTCAAATCGAGAGCCTGGGTTAATATTTGGGCTCCCTATGGGAGCCGGAATTGGCCATTTTGCTGAAGAATTAAAAATTTTGTATTCAGTACTCTCTAGAGGTATGTAACTAAGATTAATCCACATTGGGTTGTATCAAGGGGCTTCATAGGGGAGCTCTACATTTTACATTATGATCAACTGAAGAAAAGGCATGATGCCGGATTATTTTTGTCACTCCTGCGGAGCTCAAGGATTGACAATGTATCCTATGGAAATGGATTGTTTAATGTAGACTCATTCTTGGACTCAGTTTATATTGTGTTCTGTTCAAGATGAGCGCTTCAGGCCCCGTGGGGCCTTTTGTTTTTTAATTTTGTTGAAAAATGTGGCCGCCAGTGGCCATCTTGGATTTGGATATAAATTATCCAACAATTCATTTAGCAAACCTTACAGGTCGCAGCTCTCACCCGAGCAGTCTCAAATTTCATTTGTAGCTTTGGGGCAATGTCTGGATTTGAGCTTCCAAATTTTTTCTGAATTTCATTAAAAAATATTGCCGCCGGCATCCATCTTGGATTCGGATATAAATTGTCAAAAATTCCATTAGCACACCTTACAGATCGCATCTCTCACCTGATCTTTTTTGAATTTCATATATTGCTTTGGTGTGATGTCTAGATGGGAGCTATCAAATTTTTCTGAATATTGTTAAAAAATATGGCTGATGTCTAGATGGGAGCTATCAAATTTTTTAGAATTTTGTTGAAAAACATGGCCGTCGGTGGCCAATTGGATTTGGCATATAAAGTGTCAACAATTCCATTAGCAGACCCTACAGGCCGCACCTCTCATCTGATCTTTTTCAAATTTTATATGTAACTCTGGTTTGATGTCCAGATGGGAATTATCAAATTTTTCTGCATTCCGTTTAAAAATATAGCCGCCACCGGCCATCTTGGATTTGACATACAAATTGTCAGCAGTTCCATAAGTACACCCAACAGGCCCCATCCTTCACCTTATTTTTTTCAGATTTCATTTGTATCTTTGGTGTGATGTCTTTCCTGTAAAAACTTGAGTGAGTGACATGGCATTACTGGATCTTTCTATTCAGTTCAGTCCCTTCTTGGACAAGTTGAGCTGCAATGTCATTGACACTTTCATCAAGTATCCTTGACAGGTTTCGAGTAAACTTTTAAACTCACTCATCCATTGGACAAGGGCATGACATAAAGTACTAATTGGGGCCCCACTGGCTACAGTGGGAGCTCTTTAGTGATCAACCTGTCTGTCTGCCCGTTCGTTCATCCGTCACATGTTTTATGCACTTCAGCTATTGATAGAAATATTGAAATGATTTTTAGCTCAACATGAATGTCAAGTATGAGCTATTGGGATGGGTCGTCCGCACATCTGTAGTAAGTATGTCCGTACATCTGTCCGTCCACAATTCTTTTAGCACCCCCTACAGGTTGCAGCTCTCGCCCGATCGGTTCCAAATTTCATACGTGGCTTTAGGGCAATGTCTAGATGGGAGCTATCAAATTTTTTCGAGTTTCGTTGAAAAACATGGCCGCCAGTGGCCATCTTGGATTTGGATATAAATTGTCCAGCAGTTCCTTTAGCACACCATACAGGCCACAGCTCTCACCCAATAAGTTCCAAATTGCATATGTAACTTTCGGGCAATGTCTAGATGGGAGCCTATCAAATTTTTCTGAATTGAAAATAATGGCCACCAGTGGCCATCTTGGATTTGGCATATAAATTGTCAATAATCCCATTAGCACACCCTACAACAGGCCACATCCCTCACCCCATCTTTTTCGAAATTTTGTATGTAGCTTTGGAGTGATGTCTAGATGAGAGCTATCAAAATTTTCAGAATTTTATTGAAAAACATGGCTGGCAGTTTCCATATATCAATTGTCTATAATTCCATTAGCACACCCCCTATCTTTTCAAATTTTATATGTAACTTGGGTATGATGTCTCGATGGGAGTTATCAAATTTTTTTGCTTTCCATTGAGAAAGATGGCCATCACCGGCCATCTTTGATTTGACATATAAATTGTAAAACAATTCTATTGGTACACCCAACAGGCCCCATCTCTCACCTGATTTTTTTCAGTTTTCATATGTACTTTTGGGGTGATGTCTTTGAGGAAACTTGAGTGAATCACATGGCATTACTGGATCTTTATATTTAGTTCAGTCCCTTCTTGGACATGTTGAGCTGCAGTGTCATTGACACTTTCATTGTTCTACTCAACATGCCCAGCCCCATAGGGAGGGTGTGGGCGAAAATATTTTTAAAATCTCATGAACCAGTGTGTACAATGAAATTTCTATTTTCTGAACCGATGGTCCAATTAAAACCATAAGGACTTGACTGATGCGAAAAAAAAAAATGTCGACAATACCATTAGAACACCTGATTTTTTCAGCTTTGATATGTAGCTTTGGTGTGATGTCTTTTCTGTAGAAACTTGAGTGAATGACTTGGCATGACTGGATCTTTCTATTTAGTTCAGGCCCTTCTTGGAGAAGTTGAGCTGCAGTGTCATTGATACTTTCATTTTTAGCTCAATTTGACAAAGTCAATCTGAGCTATTGCAGTCACTTCTCATCTCTTGGCATGTACATACGTACGTCCACAATTTCCTTTGGCACACCACACAGGTTACATTTATGATCAGATCACTTTGAAACTTTGTTTGTGGTGACCTCTAGATGGGTGCTATCGATTTTCTTCCATTTCCGTCAAAAAATGTTTATTTCGACCTCAATATTTCCCGTTGACACACTGTCCAGGGCACATTTATGATCAGATTGCTTTGAAACCTGGTATGCTTGATTGGGGTGACCTCTAGATGGGAGATATCGATTTTCTTCCATTTCCCTCAAAAAATGTTGCCACTGGCAACAACCATTGACCTTGGTTTAGTCAGGCATCAATATATTCCTTTGGCATGCCCTGCAGGGCACATTTATGATCAGATCGGTTTCAAACTTGATGTGCTTGTTTGGAAGTACCTCTAGATGGGAGCTATCGATTTTCTTTGATTTCCATCAAAAAATGTTGCCACTGGCAACGACCATTGAACTCAGTTTAGTCAGACCTCAATATTTCCCTTTGGCACACCCTACAGGGCACATTTATGATCGGTTGGCTTTGTAGCCTGGCATGCTTGTTGTGTGACCTCTAGATAGGAGTTATCGATTTTCTTCCATTTCTGTCAAAAAGTATTGCCGTTGGCAATGACATTTGATAAACTTCGTGTAGTTTTGCATCAATATTTCCCTTTGACGCACCCTGTAGTGCGCATTTTTGACCGGATCTCTTTGAAACTTGGTGTGGTTGTTTGGGGTGACCTCTAGATGGGAGCAATCTATTTTCTTATATTCCCGTCAAAAAATATTGCAGCTGGCAACGACCTTTGAACTTAGTGTAGTCAGACCTCAATATTTCCCTTTGGCACACCCTACAGGGAACATTATGATTGGATTGCATTGAAACCTGATATGCTTGTTTGGGGTACCTCCAGATGGGAGCCATCGATTTTCTTCCATTTCTGTCAAAAAATGTTACCGTTGGGAATGACCTTTGAACTTAGTTTAGTCAGACCTCAGTATTTCCCTTTGGCGCACCTTACAGGGAACATTTATGATTGGATTGCATTGAAACCTGATATGCTTGTTTGGGGTTACCTTCCGATGGGAGCTATCAATTTTTCTTCTATTTTCGTCAAAAAATGTTACCGTTGGGAATGACCTTTGAACTTAGTTCAGTCAGACCTCAATATTTCCCTTTGGCACACACTACAGGGCACATTTATGATCGGATCACTTTGATACCTGGTATGCTTGTTTGGGGTGACCTCTAGATGGGAGCTATCGATTTTCTTCAATTTCCATCAAAAAATGTTGCTGCTGCCAATGTTCTTAGAATTTAGTTTAGTCAAACCTCAATATTTCCCTTTGGCACACCCTACAGGGCACATTTATGATTGGATCGCTTTGAAACTTGGTATGCTTGTTTGGGGTGACCTCTAGATGGGAGCTATCGATTATCTTCAATTTCCGTCAAAAAATGTTGTCGCGGCCAACATTCTTACAACTTAGTTTAGTCAGAAGACCTCAATATTTCCCTTTGGCATACCCTACAGGGCACATTTATGATCGGATTGCTTTGAAACCTGGCATGCTTGTTTAGGGTGACTTCTAAATGGGAGCTATCGATTTTCTTCAATTTCTGTCAAAAAATGTTGCCACGGCCAACGGTCTTAGAACTTAGTTTAGTCAGACCACAATATTTCCCTTTGGCACACCCTACAGGGCACATTTATGATTGGATTCCTTTGAAACCTGGTATGCTTGTTTGGGGTGACCGCTAGATGGGAGTTATCAATTTTTTTCCATTTCCATCAAAAAATGTAGTTGCGGCAAATGTTCTTAGAACTTAGTTTAGTCAGAAGACCTCAATATTTCCATTTGGCACACCCTACAGGGCACATTTATGATCGGATTGCTTTGAAACCTGGTATGCTTATTTGGGGTGACCTCTAGATGGGAACGATCGATTTTCTTTCATTTCCATCAAAAAATGTTGCCACGGCCAACGTTTTTAGAACTTAGTTTAGTCAAACCTCAATATTTCCCTTTGGCACACCCTACAGGGCACATTTATGATCGGCATGCTTGTTTGGGGTTACCTCTAGGTAGGAGCTATCAATTTTCTTCCATTTCCGTCCGTCAAAATATGTTGCCGCTGGCAACGATCTTTGAACTTAGTTTAGTCAGGCATCAATATATTCCTTTGGCATGCCATAAAGGGCATATTTATGATCAGATCAGTTTGAAACTTTGTAGGCTTATTTGGGGTTACCTCTAGATTGGAGCTATCGATTTTCGTCAAAAAATGTTGCCACTGGCAATGACCTTCGATGAACTTAGTAAAAACTAAGTGCAGTTAAGTATCAATATTTCCCTTTGACACACCCTGCAGGGCATATTTAAGATTGGATTGCATGCAAACTTGGTGTGCTTGTGTGGGGTGACATCTATATGGGAGCTGTCGATTTTCTTCCATTTCTGTCAAAAAATGTTGCCGCTGACCTTTGAACTTAGTTTAGTCAGACCTCAATATTTCCCTTTAACACACCCTTCATGGCACATTTATGATCGGATCATTTTGAAACTTGGTATGTGTGTTTGGGGCGACCTCTAGATGTGAGCCAATTTTTTTAATTTCCATAAAAAGTTATTGTTGTTATCACCAGCCTTTGAACTTAATGCATTTGTGCATCAACTTATCCTTTTTGCACTCTCTGTAGGGTATATTTATGAATTTCCATAAAAAAAAACCCAAAACCCATTGCCACAAAGCAATGACCTTCTACTTAGTGCATTTGTGCATTAACATCTTCCTTTGGCATGCCTCAGAGGGAACATTCATTATCAGGTTGTTTTGAAACTTTGTATGCTTATGCAGGGTAACAAAGATTTGAGCTATTGATTTTCTTTTCATTTCCATCAAAAAACTGTTGCTGTTAGCAACAATCTTTGAATTTATTGCGTTTGTGCATCAACATTCTTTGACATGGCCTACAGGCCACATTTATCATAGGATTGTTTTTGAACTTGGTGTGCTCATTAGTCAAGAACTCTAGATAAGAGCTGTTGATTAGCATTCATTTCTGTGAAAAAAAGTTGCCATTTACAATAACCTCTGAACATACTGCATTTGTGTATTAACATTCTTCCTTTAGCCAGTCTTACAGTTTACATTTAAAAATGCATGGATTACTCTTACGTTGTGCACACACAATGCTGTTGTTGAAATTTCATCAAATAACATTGGTACCAATGATCTTCAATTTTGCCATTTCATTTATAACTTACCAAGTTCAAGTTTGTCAAGTTCAGCTACAGTGTCATTGACACTTTCATTGTACTCCCACTTTTTTTTCAAAAAGTGGGATATACTGGATTGCACCTGTCTGTGCATCTGTCCGTACTCAGATGTCTGTTCGCATTATTATTTATAACTTCAACATTACTGCTCAGATTGTGATGAAATTTGATACAGATGTTCATTATCATGAGATCTTTAAGCAACATCCGTTTTGCTGTTTGAATATTTTTCTGTGAGTTATGACCCTTTGAATATACAAAAATAGGCAATTTTTTGTCTGTTCGACTTGTATCTCAGGTTTGGGTTATTGGATCATATTGAAATTTGGAATGAAAATTGTTTATGGGAAAGGCTTTCAAATGAGTCTCTAATAATATTTCTTACTTTTCACTTTTTAGACTTATTCCCCTTTTCAACTTTGAAAATTCGCTGTTTGCCTCGTAAAATAGCCAGTTTTATGTCTGTTTGCGTCTTGTTTCGGGTTTGGATTAGCACAGTCTACAGGTCATATTTATGAAGGGATTCCATTGTAACTTGGTAGGATGACTCTGTATAATGTCTAGATGCGCGGTGGCTCAGTAGGTAGAGGTGCAGGCTGCAAGCCGAGAGGTCCTCGATTCGAATCCCACCTTTGCTAACCATGTTGTGTCCTTGGACAAGACACTTCACTGCCATTGCCCACGTGGGGGCGCTGTGTACTAAGGTGTACTGCACGTTGATGGTGCACTTGTCTTCAACCAATGCTCACCCTGCTTGTGTGGAGTTAGTATGTTGGGGAGCTGACAGTTGCTTGCCGTTGCTCTGTGGTTCTCTCTGGGTACTCCGGCTTCCTCCACCCGTAAAACTCTCATGGTCATGATTAGCCATTGTGCAGAAATATGTGACCTTAAAAACACCAATAAATAAATAAATAAATAATGTCTAGATGAGAACGTACCCTTTTGGTCGCAATCGGTCAACCGTGATGGCTGCGAGAGCCCAAAACCTTTAGTATTGTCTACAGGTCATATTTATGAAGGGATTTAATTGTAACTTGGTAGGATGACTCCGTATAATGTCTAAATTGGAATGTCCCCTCGCGATCAGTCAACCATAATTGCTACGCAGGCCTGATGCCCGAAAGACTTTAGCACAGTCTACAGGTCGTATTTTATTGAAACTTTGTAGGATGACTCTGTATAATGTTTAGATGAAAACATCCTATTTTGGCCATGATCTGGCAACTGCGACAGCCACACAGGCACATGACCTAGATTTGTTTAGCACAGTCTACATTTCATATTGGGAATGCAGTGGCTCAGTGGTAGACTGTTGGACTTCTATGCTAGAGGTTCGGAGTTCGATCCCCGTCTGGGACGACCCACGTTGTGTCCTTGGGCAAGGCAATTTATCCCGGTTGCCTGTGGGAACGATGACGTTGTGTACAAAGGCGTACTGCACGCTAGTGGTGCACATGTCTTCAACCGCTGTAACTCTGCTTGAGCGTAGCTTGAACAGAGTTAGAATGTTGAGGAGCTGACAGTTGCTCGTCGATGCCTGGTTGTTCTCTCCGGGTACTCCGGCTTCCTCCACCCGTAAAATTGTCATGGTCACAATTAGCCATTGTGCATAAGTATGTGTCCTTAAACACCAATAAATAACAACAGTTCATTTTTATGAAGCAATTTCATTGTAACTTGGAAGGATAACTTGGTATGATGTTCAGATGAGATTGTCGTATTTTGGTCACCTTCAGTCAGCCATTACTGCCACTTGGTCACTTGACCTAGATTCCTTTAACCCTGCTAACAGGTTGTTATTATGAAGAGATTGATTGATTGATTGATGCTTGATTGATTTCTTTATTTTGCAGTAAACATGATACAATAGAAATAATACATACGGTAGTCAAGAGTGTTTTAAGGATACAAAAAAAAGATATGTAAATTAACACTACTCAAGCATGACAATATCAGTGTGTACTGCAGGGAGACAACATAGCCAAATTAGCTGTCTACCTGTTGTCTCGCAAGAAATTTCATTGTAACCTGGTAGGATAACTTTGTATCGTATCTAGATGGGACTCTCCTATTTTGGTCATGATCGGTCAACCGTGACCGCCGAACCATCATGTGTACTAGATTCCTTTAGCAAAGTTTACGAGTTAAATTTATGAAGGGATTCCATTGTAACTTGGTAGGCTGACTCGTTTTGGAATGATTTTACTGTAATTTGATAACTTGGGTTGACATACTTTAAATGTTAGGGCCATTTCAACCCAGATCTTAATTCTTTAGTACAGTCTACACTCAAATTATTCTTATTGAAAACATACAGGGACAAAAATTAACGTATTCTCCGTTATCACAATTCTTATCTTATTTCATAATCCTTTCATAAACATTGGAACATTATCCTTTTCATCAGACATGACACACAATCAAGTTCAGCTACAGTGTCATTGACACTTTCATTTAATTATGCATTGTTGGCATCTAGAGGAAGCTTCCTCTCAATTTTGGATTAGTCAGCTGAATCAAGATGGCCACCAGTGACCAATTCATTATGGTTTCCATGGTGGCCATCTTGAATTTGGTTTCTGTCCTATAATTCCAATAACTAATGAATATTGACTCCTGTCAATTTCATTTTTATACGCCCATTTTAAAGAAACGGTTGTTTTATGTTATAGCGTTGGCATCCGTCTGTCCGGAATTGTTTTCCGAACTTTTTTTTTATTTGAGAAAATTTTAAGGTACACAGCTTTGTTATGGATACTTACAGATCACGTTCGAATTTCGTTCCGCGCAGTTGATTTTGGTAGAGTTACTGCCCTTGAACTTAGTTACCATTCTCCGGACTTTTTTTTCATTATGGATTGACATAGAGAAAAAAATTTATGTATAGCTCTGTTATAGATACTTACAGATCAAGTTCGAATTTCGTTCCGCTCAGTTCATATTTGGTGGAGTTACTGCCCTTGAACTTATTTACTGTTTTCCTGACTTTTTTTCGTTATGGATTGACATATTGAGAAAAAAATCTATAGCTTTGTAATGGATACTTACAGATCAAGTTCAAATTTCGTTCCACTCGGTTGATTTTTAGCTTAACTTGACATAGTCAAGATAAGCTATTGCCATCACGCGTGCGGAAGTCTGTTCGTCTGTGAGTCTGTTCACATTTTCACATTTTGCTTTAGCATGGGCTACACCCTGCAGTTCTTGTCTGATCGTCACAAAATTTCATATGCAGGTTTGGGGTCATGTCTAGATGAGAATGTCCCCTTTTGGTTGCGATCGGGCAACCGGTATGGCTGCCCAAGCCCAAAACCTGAAAACCTTTAGCACAGTCTACAGGTCGTATTTATGAAGGGATTTCATTGTAACTTGGTAGGATGCCTCTGTATAATGCCTAGATGAGAACGTCCCCTTTTGGGCATGATCTATCAACCGTGATGGCTGCCCAAGCCCGAAACCCAAAAACTTTTAGCACAGTCTGCAGGTCATGTTTAATATGGATGGATTTCATTGTAACTTGGTAGGATGACTCCTTATGATCTCTAGATGAGAATTTCCCCATTTGGGCGTGATCTGCCAACCATGATGACTGCCCGAGCCCAAAACCCGAAAACCTTTAGCACAGTCTACAGGTCATATTTATTGAGGAATTTCATTGTAATTTGGTGGTTTGACTTCATACAATGTCTAGATGAGAAAGTCACCTTTTGGTCCTGATTGGGCAACTGTGACGGCTACAGGGGCCTGAAAACCTTCAACACAGTCTGCAGGTCATATTTATGAAGGATTTCATTGTAACTTGGTAGGATCACTCCAGATGATGCTCAGATGAGATTGTCCCCTTTGGTTGCAATCATTCAACCATGATGGCTGCCCGAGCCCAAAGCCCGAAAACCTTAAGCACAGTCTACAGGTCATATTTATGAAGGGATTTCATTGTAACTTGGTAGGATGACTCCAAATAATGTCTAGATGAGAACGTCCCATTTTGGCCGTGATCATTCAGCCTTGATGGGTGCCCGAGCCCAAAAACCATAGGCAAAAGGTTATATTTATAGAAGGATTTCATTGTAACCTGTTAGGTTGACTCCATATAATGCCTAGATGATGACATCCCCTTTTGGTCGTGATTGGTCAACTGTGATGGCTGCAGGTGCCCGAAGCCCGAAAATCTTGAGCACAGTCTACAGGTCATATTAATGAAGGGATTTCATTGTAACTAAGCAGGATCACTCCAGATAATGCCCAGATGAGATTGTCCCCTTTGGTTGCGATCATTATTCAACCATGATGGCTGCCCGAGCTCGAAGCCCGAAAACCTTTAGCACAGTCTACACAGGTCATATTTATGAAGGGATTTCATTGTAACTTGGTAGGTTGACTTCATATAATGTCTAGATGAGAACTTCCCCTTTTGGACACGATTGGGCAACTGTGACGGCTTCAGGGGCCCAAAGCCCGAAAACCTTTAGAACAGTCTACAGGTCATAATTATGAAGGAATTTCATTGTAGCTTGGTAGGATGACTCCAAATAGTGTCCAGATGAGAACGTCCCCTTCTGGTCATGATCATTCAGCCTTGATGGCTGCCCGAGCCCAAAAACCTTTAGCATGTCTGTAGGTCGTATTTATGGAAGGATTTCATTGTAACTTGTTAGGTTGACTCCATATAATGCCTAGATGATGACATCCCCTTTTGGTCGTGGTTGGTCAACTGTGATGGCTACAGGTGCCTGAAGCCCGAAAATCTTGAGCACAGTCTACAGGTTATGTTCATGAAGGGATTTCATTGTAACTTCATAGGATCACTCCAGATGATGTCCAGATAAGAATGTCCCCTTTTGGTTGCGATCATTTAACCATTATGGCTGCCCAAGCCTAAAGCCCGAAAACCTTTAGCACAGCCTTCAGATCATATTTATGAAGGGATTTCATTGTAAATTGGTAGGTTGACTTTATGTAATGTCTAGATGAGAACAGCCCCTTTTGGACACCATTAGGCAACTGTGTTGGCTACAGGGGCCCAAAGCCCGAAAATCTTTAGCACAGTCTACAGGTGATATTTATGAAGGGATTTCATTGTACCTTGGTAGGATGACTCCAAATAGTGTCTAGATTAGAACGTTTTTTGGTCGCGATCATCCAGCCTTGATGGCTGCCCGAACCCAAAACCCTAAAACCTTTAGCATAGTCTATTGGTCATATTTATGGAAGTACTTCATTGTAACCCGTAAGTTTGACTGCATATAATGCCTAGATGATGACATCCCCTTTTGGTCGTGATTAGTCAACTGTGACGGCTTCAGGGGCCCGAAGCCCAAAAACCTTCAGCAAAGTCTACATGTCATATTTATGAAGGGATTTCATTGTAACTTTGTAGGATCACTCCAGATGATGTCCAGATGAGAATGTCCACTTTTGGTTGCGATCATTCAATCATGATGGCTGCCAGAGCCCAAAGCCCAAAAACCTTTAGCACAGTCTACAGGTCATATTTATTGAGGAATTTCATTGTAACTTGGTGGGTTGACTTCATACAATGTCTAGATGAGAAAGTCCCCTTTTGGACGTGATTGGGCAACTGTAACAGCTACAGGGGCCTGAAGCCCAAAAACCTTTAGCACAGTCTAGAGGTCATATTTATGAAGGGATTTCATTGTAACTTGGTAGGATCACTCCAGATGATGCTCAGATGAGATTGTCCCCTTTGGTTGCAATCATTCAACCATGATGGCTGCCCGAGCCCAAAAACCTTTAGCACAGTCTTCAGGTCATATTTATTAGGGGATTTCATTTTAACTTGGTAGGTTGACTTCATATAATGTCTAGATGAGAACGTCCCCTTTAGGACGCAATTGGGAAACTGACGGCTACAGGGGCCCGAAGCCTGAAAACCCTTAGCATAGTCTACAGGCCATATTTATGAAGGGATTTTAATGTAATTTGAAAGGATGACTCGTTTTGGAATAATTTCACTGCAACTTGGTAACTTTTGTTGATATACGTTAACCGTGAGGGCCACATACATTAACTGTGAGGTCATATTAACCCACCCCTCAGCTCTTGAGTACAGTGTACACCTCATATTATTTTTATCATAAACATAGCATACAGGGAACAGAAATGAACATATTCCCAATTATCACAATTCTTGTCTTATTTCATAATCCTTTCATAAACATTGAACATTATCCTTTTCATCAAACACAACACACAAGTTAAGCTACAGTGTCATTGACACTTTCATTACTGAAATTACAGCCCTTGAACTTTGAAAAGTTCATCAAAATTACAGTTTTGCGGACTTTTTTTCCTACACGCTTCCAGATATTGAGCTGATTTTTTGGTATGTTAGTCTAACATGGTGGCCTACAGAACAAGTTTGGGTTTTGTTCCGCTCCACTGATTTTTACCAAAATTACGGCCCCATAGACTTTGAAAAGTTCATCAAAATTACATTTTTCCGGTCTTTTTCTCGACATGCTTCCAGATATTGAGCTGATTTTTGGTATGTTTGTCTAACATGGTGGCCTACAGATCAAGTTTGCATTTTGTTCTGCTCCACTGATTTTTAACGAAATTATGGCCCTTCGACTTTGAAAAGTTCATCAAAATTACAGTTTTCCAGACTTTTTTTCTACATGCTTTCAGATATTATCGAAATTACGACCATTTTAGTATGTGAGTCTACCATAATGACTTACAGATCAAGTTTGCGTTTCGTTCGGCTCGGCTGATTTTTGCGGAAATTACGGGCCCTGGACTCTGAAAAATACAAGTAAAAGATTTCCGGGTCATTTTCCAAAAAACTACAGTTTTTCGAGCTTGAAATATCGGGGCGCGTGGGGTATGTGAGCGTGCTCACTAAGGTTCTATATTTTTATGTGTACCCATACTATGTATGGTACACATAATGCTGGCATCCGGGGTGACCATCCGTCGTTCATCCGTCCGTCCGTCTGTCCGTCCATCCGTCTGTCCGTCCGGCGTCCGTATCCATTTCTTTGGCATTCAATAACTTGAAATATATTGCTTGGATTGTCAAGTTACTTTATATTTGTGTTCAGGTTACTGATGTGCTGAGCTGTATAGTTTTTGGTGTAAATCGGATAATTTGATCCCGAGATATTCACCCTTTATCCTTCAAATTGAAAATTCCTCCAATCCCTTTGGCATTCGATAACTTGAAGAAAAATATTACTTGGATTGTCAGGTTACCTTATATTTGTGTTCAGGTTACTGATGTGCCGAGCTGTATAGTTTTTGGTGTAAATCTGTTATATTGATCCTGAGATATTAACCCTTTATCCTTCAAATTGAAAATTCCTCCAATCCCTTTGGCATTCGATAACTTGAAAAATATTGCTTGGATTGTCAAATTACTTTATATTTGTGTTCAGGTTACTGATGTACCGAGCTGTATAGTTTTTGGTGTAAATCTGATAATTTAATCCTGAGATATTAACCCTGTACTCTTCAAATTGAATATTCCTCCAATCCCTTTGGCATTCGATAACTTGAAAAATATTGTTTGGATTGTCAAGTTACTTTATATTTGTGTTCAGGTTACTGATGTGCCGAGCTGTATAGTTTTTGGTGTAAATCTGATGATTTGATCCCGAGATATTAACCCTTTATCCTTCAAATTGAAAATTCCTCCAATCCCTTTGGCATTCGATAACTTGAAAAATATTACTTGGATTGTCAGGTTACTTTATATTTGTGTTCAGGTTACTGATGTGCCGAGTTGTATAGTTTTTGGTGTAAATCTGTTATATTGATCCTGAGATATTGACCCTTTATCCTTCAAATTGAAAATTCCTCCAATCCCTTTGGCATTCGATAACTTGAAAAATGTTGCTTGGATTGTCAAGTTACTTTATATTTGTGTTCAGGTTACTGATGTGCCGAGCTGTATAGTTTTTGGTGTAAATCTGTTATTTCAATCCTGAGATATTAACCCTTTATCCTTCAAATTGAAAATTCCTCCAATCCCTTTGGCATTTGATTGAAAAATATTGCTTGGATTGTCAAGTTACTTTATAATTGTGTTCAGGTTACTGATGTGCTGAGCTGTATAGTTTTTGGTGTTAATTTGATCCGGAGATATTAACCCTTTATCCTTCAAATTGAAAATTCCTCCAATCCCTTTGGCATGAGATAACTCAAAAAATATCAATCCGATTGTCATGTTACTTTATATATTTATTCAGGTTACTGATGTGCTGTGCTGTATAGTTTTTTTTTATGTAAATCTGATAATTTGATCCAGAGATATTAACCTTTTATCCATCAAATTAGACACTCCTCCAATCCATTTCTATATGTACCCATACCTTGTAATGCATACATAATGTCGGCATCCGTGGTGGCCCTCCGTCATACAGCTTTCTACTAGTTGCGCGTATGGGTACACATCTGATGATTTCATCGGCCTATTTTTAGCTCATCTTGACAAAGTCAAGCTGAGCTAATCTCATCGCTCTCAGTCCGTCGTCTCTCGTCCGTCATCTCTCGTCCGTTGTCCGTCAACACCATGTTTTGGTCTTCTCCTCCAAAGCCACTGGGCCAATTCAAGTGAAAGTTTGTGTGAGTGATGGTCCCAAAAGGGCATTTCATTTTTGTTCAACTCAGCATGCCCAGCCCCATAGGGAGGGAGTGGGGGAAAATGCTCCAAAATATTTTTAAAATCTTCTTCTCAAGAACCAGTGTGTACAATGACTTGATATTTGCTATGGAGCTTCCATATGGGGTGTAGAATCAAGTTTGTTCAAACGAAGTTCGTGAAGTAATATTTGGCTTTGTAATAGGAGGGGTAAGATTTTTGGCCCCGCCCAAAATTTCTATTTTCTGAACCATGGTCAGGTATGAACCAAATTTGGTTTGTGGTAGTATTGGGTCATAAGTACTTGACCCATGCAAAAAAAAAAATTCCCGCATCCCCATGGGAACCCTGGGAGCTAAAAATAGAAATATTTTCAAACGCCCATATTTCCCAAACCCCACGGAACAGAGAGCTTTTATTTGGTATGAAGTATCCTTATGACCATAGAATTGAATGGTAAAAAAAAAATTGCCATCGGTTATGTTAGGGTGTTCTGTAATGGGCATCGAAAAAATGCTGAGTCAGCATATTTGCAAAAATTTTAAAAAATCTTTTCTCCAGAACCAATCATCAGAATCTTTTGATATTTGGTATATAGCATTCATGGGGGGGTCAGATAAAAGTTTGTTGAAATAAAGCTCATTGGTTCATATTTGGGCTCTCTACAGGAGCCCGAAGTTTTAACATAGGGTAATATGGGGAATATTCTTTAAAAATCTTCTTCTTCAGAACCACCAGTCAGAATCTTTTAATATTTGGTATGCATCACTGTTATGAGGGTCAGACTCTAGATTGTTAAAACCAAGTCCCTAGGTTAATATTTGGGCTTCCTACGGAAATTTTTACTTAGTGCAATATGAGGAAATTTCTTTAAAAATCTTCTTCTTCAGATCCACCAGTCGGAATGCTTTTATATTTGGTATACAACATCTCTAGGGGGGTCAGATTCCAGGTTGTTCAATTCGAGTGCCTAGGTTAATATATGGGCTCCATATGGGAACATGAAATTTAACTTAGTACAATATGAGGGAATTTCTTAAAAAATCTTCTTCAGATTCACTTGTCAGAATGCTTTGACATTTGGTATACAACATCTCTAGGGGGGTCAGATTCAAGTTTGTTCAAATCGGATCCATATGTTAATATTTGGGCTCGCCATGGTAGCCCAAATTTGAACTTAGTGCAATTCAAAGAAATTTCTTTACAATTTCTCTTCTTCAGATCCAACAGTCAGAATGCTTTCATATTCGGTACACAACATCTCTAGGGAAGTCAGATTTAACTGTGTTCAAATCAAGAGCCTGGGTTAATATTTGGGCTCTCTATGGGAGCCGGAATTGGCCATTTTGCTGAAGAATTGAAAATTTTGTATTCAGTACCCTCTAGAGGTACTAAGATTAATCCACATAGGTTGTATCAAGGGGCTTCATAGGGGAGCTCTACATTTTACTTACGTTCAACTGAAGAAATGGCATGATGCCCAGATTATTTTTGTCACTCCTGAGGGACTCAAATATTGACAGTGTAGCCTATGGAGATGGCTTGCTTAATGTAGACTCATTATTGGACTCTGTTTAAATTGTGTTCTGTACAAGATGAGCGCTTCAGGCCCCGTGGGGCCTCTTGTTTATCAAAAACATAGCATACTGGGAACAGAAATGAACATATTCCCAATTATCACAATTCTTGTCTTATTTCATAATCCTTCATAAACATTGAACATTATCCTTTTCATCAAACACAACACACAAGTTGAGCTACAGTGTCATTGACACTTTCATTGGTGAAGTTACTGCACCTGAACTTAGAATTTTTAGAGTTTTCCAGATTTTTTTTCATTTTCTGGACTTTTTTTCGTTATGGTTGGACATATTGAGAAAATTTTTGGTATTTCGCTTTGTTGTGGATACTTACAGATCAAGTTCAAATTTCATTCCACTTGGTTGATTTTTAGCTCACCTGACTGAAAGTCAGGGTGAGCTATTCTAATCACTTTTCGTCTGCCATCCGACATGAAGGTGGTGTTTGGGCCTTTTTCTCCCAAACCACTGGCCAAATTTTAATGAAATTTCACATGAGTTGTGTTTATATAGGGGCATTTGGGTTTTTCTTCAAATTGGGTTTCTGCTCATATTGAGGAGGGGGGTGGGGCCAAAATGCTCCAATTTTTAGCTTAACTTGACAAAGTCAAGATAAGCTATTGCCATCACGCGTGCGGAAGTCTGTTTTCATCAAACACAACACACAAGTTAAGCTACAGTGTCATTGACACTTTCATTTTAAAAATCTTCTCACAAACCAGCAGTAGCAGAGACTTGATATTTGAGATACAGCTTCGTTTTGAGGTGTAGTCTCAAGTTTGTTCAAGAGAGGGGAAATATTTGTCGTTACAGGAGGGGCAAGAATTTTAGCCCCGCCAAAAATTTATATTTTCCAAACCGAGAGGCCAATTTGAACCAAATTTGATATGAAGTGGTGGTTCATAAGTACTTGATTTATGCCAGAACAAATTTTCCAAATGCCCTGTGGGAACCCCAGGAGCTAAAAATAGAAATATTTTCAAACGCCCATATTTCCCAAACCACACTGAACAGAGGGCTGTTATTTGGTGTGAAGCTTCAGTAAGACCAGTAAAATGGAATGGTAAAACAAATTGCCATTGGTTATGTTCGGGTGTTCTGTAGAGAGCATCGAAAAAAATGCTGAGTCAGCATATTTGCAAAAATTATTAAAAATATTTTCTCCAAAACCAGTGGTCAGAATCTTTTGATATTTGGTTTACAGCATCCATATGGGGGTCAGAAACAAGTGTGTTAAAATGAAACCCATTGGTTTTTATTTGGGCTCAATACTGGAGCCCAAATTTTTAACTTAGGGAAATATATGGAGTATTTTTTAAAAATCATCTTCTTCAGAACCACCAGTCAGAATCTTTTAATGTTTGATATACATCATTGTTATGGGGGTCAGATTCAAGATTGTTCAAACCAAAGTCCCTAGGTTAATATTATAGGACGCCCAAATTTTAACTTAGTGCAATATGGGGGATAATTTTTTAAAATCTTCTTCAGATCCACCAGTCAGAATGCTTTCGTATTTGCTATACGACATCTCTAGGTGGGTCAGATTCTAGTTGTTCAAATTGGGTCCCTAGGTGTATATTTAGGCTTGCTATGGTAGCCCAAATTTTTACTTAGTGTAATATGAGGAAATTTCCTTAAAAATCTTCTTCAGATCCACCAGTCGCAATGCTTTCATATTTGGTATACAACATCTCTAAGGGGGTCAGATTCAAGATTGTTCAAGTCTAGTTCCTGGGTTAATATTTGGGCTCCATATGCTTTCATATTTGGTATACAGCATCTCTAGGAGGATCAGATTCAAGTTTGTTCAAATCGTGACAACAGGTTAATATTTGGGCTGGCTATGGTAGCCTAAATTTTAACTTAGGACAATATGAGGAAATTTCTTTAAAAATCTCCTTCAGATCCACTAGTCAGAATGCTTTCATATTTGGTATACAACATCTCTAGGGGCGTCCGATTCAAGTTTGTTCGAATTGGGTCCATAGGTTAATATTTTGGCTCGCTATGGTAGCCCGAATTTCAACTTAGTGCAATATGAATTTTCTTTACAATTTTTCTTCTTCAGATCCAACAGTTAGAATGCTTTCATATTTGGTTTACAACATCTCTAGGGAGGTCTGTTTCAACTTTCTTCAAATCAAGAGCCTGGGTTAATATTTGGGCTCCCAATGGGAGTCGGAATTGGCCATGTAGCTGAAGAGTTAGAAATTTTGTATTTAGTACCCTCAAGAGGTGTGTAACTAAGATTAATCCACATAGGTTGTATCAAGGTGCTTCAGGGGCTTCATAGGGGAGCTCCACATTTTACATAATGATCAATCAACTGAAGAAGAGGCATGATGCTCAGACTATTTTTAGTCGAGTTGTGACAAAGTTAAACACGACTTATAGTTTGGTGGTTGTGTGGGTGGGCAGGTGGGCAGGCGGGCGGGCGGGCGTAAACAATTGGTTTTCGGACCATAACTTGATAATGGTGCGACCCACATTCATGAAACTTTGTAGGTAGGTTGGCCTCGATGAGAGGAAGAACCCTATTTATTTTGGACTCACTAGGTCAATGTTGAAGGTCATAGTGACCTTGAACATACTAAATCAGAAACAATTGGGTTCCAGATGATACTGTATACCAAATATCAAAACATTCTGACTGATGGATCTGAAGAAGAAGCCTTTTAATGAAAATTCATACAGTATATAGTATCCTTAGGGAGGTGTGATTCGAGTTTGTTCAAGCCAGGTCTCTGAGTTGATATTTGGGCTCCCTGTGGGAGACCGAATTGTAACCTAGTTCAATATCAGGAACATTCTTTAAAAATCTTCTTCACATCCACAAGTAAGAATCTTTTGATATTTGGTATACTGCTTTTTTGGGGAGGTGAGATTCAAATTTGTTAAAGCCAAGTCCCTGGGTTCATATTTGGGCTCCCTATGTGAGCCCAAATTATAACTTAGTTCAACATGAGGAATATTTTTTTTAAATATTTTTCTTCAGATCAGATCCAGTAGTCAGAACTTTTGATATTTGGAATACAGCATCCTTAGGACGGAGAGATTCAAGTTTGTTCAAGCCAAGTCCCTGGGTTCATATTTGGGCTCCTTATGTGAGCCCAAATTATAACTTCCAATATGAGGAATTTTTTTTTTTTTTTTCAATTTTTTTTTTTTTCTTTTTCAGATCCACCAGTCAGAATGTTTTGATATTTGGTATATGATTTTCTTAATGGGAGATATGCATGTTTGTTCCAATCAGGACCCTCGGTTGATAGATGTCAGTGTCAGGTGGCGGCTCTCGGGGCCCCTTGGGGCCTTTTGTTGGTGGAGTTACTGCCCTTGAACTTAGAATTTTTACCATTTTGCAGACTTTCTTATATGCCCGCATAATGTTTTATAATATCTGGAAGTATTGGAAGTCCTGCCCTTGAACTTAAAATTTTTACCATTTTCCAGACTTTTTTATATGCCTGTATAATGGTTTATAATATCTGGAAGTACGGTGTATTATGCATCGTCAAACGGCATCCTCTGGTTTGGTTATGCATTATTGGTGTCCAGAGGAAGTTTCCTTTCGATTTTGGATCAGTTAACCAATTCAATAATTTGGTGTCTGTCAAATAACTATTGAATAGTGTGTGTGGGGGGGCGGGGGGGGGGGGGGGGGGGGCAGTGACTCAGTAGGTAGAGATGCAGGCTGCAGGCCAAGAGGTCCTCAGTTTGAATCCCACCTGCGGCAACCGCCTTGTGTCCTTGGGGAGGACACTTCACCCCCATTGCCCACGAGGAGGGCCCGGTGGCATTGGGCACTACGGCGCACTGCATGTCGATGTTGCACCTGTCTTCAACCAATGCTAACACTGCTTGTGTGGAGTTAGTATGTTTGGGAGCTGACAGTTGCTCGCCGTGGTTCTCTCAGGGTACTTCTGCTTCCTCCACCCATAAAACTGTTGTGGTCATGGTTAGCCATTGTGCAGAATTATGTGACCTTAAACTCCAATAAATAAATATAATAAATAACTTATGAATGCTGACTCAAATCATTTTCTAGCTCACCTTTTCTGATCACTTTAATTCAATCGTCCATCCGTCATCTGGCATTAACTTTAGAATATCTACTTCTCCTCAGAAACTACTGGACAAAATTGAACCAAATTTGGTGTGCATGTTCCTTATATGTCAATTTAAGTTTGTTCAAATAAAGTTGCCACACCCACAGGGGGCACCACAAGAGGCATAACCTTGATAGTACCCATTCATTTGAAAAAAAAATTAAAAAATCTTCTTCAGAACCACCCTTCAGAATCTTTTGCTATTTGGTATACAACATCTCACGGGGATTCAGATTCAAGTTTGCAAATCGAGTCCCTATGGGAGCCCGAATTTTAACTTTGTGCATTAAAAATCTTCTTCAGATCTTCCAGTCAGAATGCTTTCATATTTGGTATACAACATCTTTAGGGGGGGGGGGGGGGGGGGGGGGGCAGATTATGGGGAATTTCTCAGATTTAAGTTTGTTCAAATTTAGTCCCTGGATTTAGTCCCTGGATTCATATTTGTGCTCCCTATGGTGTCCCAAATTTTAACTTAGTGTAATATATATTTTTTTAAATGCTTCTTCAGATCCACCATTCAAAATCTATTTATACTTGGTATATGGCATGCTGGGAGTGGAGGGGGAAGGCCTAGAGTCAAGTTTGTTCAAGTTAAGTCCCCAGGTTAATATTTGGTCTCCCTAGTTTTGCATTACTGGAAATCTGGGCATTATTTCTGGGATAGCATCCCAGTACTAGAAAAAAAATCATCTGGCATGGACAACAGAGTTATATATAATTGAGTAACTTCATTCCTCTGTAGTGTTGACTAGCTATAGATGCTAATTAAATCTTTCTTTAAACAACTTTTGCCAGCTGAGTGCTTCAGGCCCGATGGGTCCTCTTGTTTTAATTATAGTACAAAAATGCATCAAACATGGCAGAATTCAATGGGAATATTTTGGTAGTCACTGAGACATAGTATAGTTTGTAATCATGATGTATCGGTGAAGAAGGAATTTTGTTTCATTCACATTTGACCATTTATTGACATTTATAGAGAAATGTCACGTTCATTTCTGATTTTCTGAGTACAATTGGAAATTTTATACTTTTCAGTATAGAGATAGGGCAAAAGAGAGACGAGAAAAATATGGTGCTCCAGCACCACCAGAACCAAGAAAACGGCTGGAAATCCCAGTAGTGTAAGCGTTTACGTATTCTAATAAATATTTAGTTCAACTTGACAAAGTAAAACTGAGCTATTGCCATCACTTCTCGTTTGTAACGTACATACATATGTCCATACAGGCATACGTAAGTACGTCCGTATGGGCGTAAGTCAGTACGTCCACAATTTCCTTTGGCACACTGCACAGGTCGCAATTATGATCAGATCACTTTGAAACTTGGTATGCTTGTTTGGGGTGACCTCTAGATGGGAGTTTCTTCTTCCATTTCCATCAAAAAATGTTTCCGCTTGCAATGTTCTTAGAACCTAGTTCAGACAGACCTCAATATTTCCCTTTGGCAAACCCTACAGGGCACATTTATGATCGGATTGCTTTAAAACCTGGCATGCTTGTTTGAGGTGACCTCTAGATGGGAGCTATCGATTTTCTGCCCTTTCCGTCAAACAATTTTGCCACTGGCAACGACCTTTGAACTTAGTTTAGTCAGTCATCAATATATTTCTTTGGCATGCCCCACAAGGCACATTTATGAACACATTGGTTTGAAACTTGGTATGCTTGTTTGGGGCTACCTCTAGGTGGGAGCAATCGATTTTCTAATTTTTCTTCGATTTCTGTCAAAAAATGTTGCCGCTGACCTTCGATGAACTTTGTGCAGTTATGCATCAAAATTTCACTTTGGCACACCTTGCAGTGCACATTTCTGTCTGGATCACTTGGAAACTTGGTGTGCCTTTTAGCTCAACTTGACAAGTCAAGCTTGTATGTATGTATGTACGTACGTACGTCCACAATTTCCTTTGGCACAGGTCGGATTTATGATCAGATCGCTTTAAAACTTGGTTTGCTTGTTTGGGGTGACCTCTAGATGGAAGCTATGGATTTTCTTCCATTTCCGCCAAAAATTGTTGCCGCTGGCAACAGTCTTTGAACTTTGTTTAGTCAGACCTCAATATATTCCTTTGGCACGCCCTACAGGGCACATTTATGATCAAATCGGTTTGAAACTTGGTATGCTTGTTTGAGGTTACCTGTAGATGGGAGCTATCGATTGTCTTCGATTTCCATCCAAAAATGTTGCCGCTGGCAACGACCGATGAACTGAGTGTAGTTATGCCTCAATATTTCCCTTTGGCACACCCTGCAGTGCACATTTTTAGCTTAACTTGACAAAGTCAAGATAAGCTATTGCCATCACGTGTGCGGAAGTCTGTTAGTCTGTGAGTCTGTTCACATTTTCCTTTAGCACGGGCTACACCTCGCAGTTCTTGTCTGATCATCACAAAATTCCATATGCAGGTTTGGGGTCATGTCTAGATCAGAGCCCAAAACCCAAAAACCATTAGCACAGTCTACAGGTCGTATTTATGAAGGGATTTCATTGTAACTTGGTAGGATGCCTCTGTATAATGCCTAGATGAGAACGTCCCCTTTTGGGCATGATCTGTCAACCGTGATGGCTGCCCATGCCCGAAACCCAAAAGCTTTTAGCACAGTCTGCAGGTCATGTTTAATATGGAGGGATTCCATTGTAACTTGGTAGGATGACTCCTTATGATGTCTAGATGAGAATTTCCCCATTTGGGCGTGATCTGCCAACCATGACAACTGCCCAAGCCCAAAACCCAAAAACCTTTAGCACAGTCTACAGGTCATATTTATTGAGGAATTTCATTGTAACTTGGTGGTTTGACTTCATATAATGTCTAGATGAGAAAGTCCCCTTTTGGACATGATTGGGCAACTGTGACGGCTACAGGGGCCCGGAGCCCGAAAACTTTTAGTACAGTCTACAGGTCATATTTATGAAGGGATTTCATTGTAACATGGTAGGATGACTCCAAATAATGTCTAGATGAGAACGTCCCATTTTGATGGCGATCGTTCAGCCTTGATGGGTTTCCAAGCCCAAAAAACGTTTAGCATAGGCAAAAGGTCATATTTATGGAAGCATTTCATTTTAACCTGTTAGGTTGACTCCATATAATGCCTAGATGATGACATCCCCTTTTGGTCGTGATTGGTCAACTGTGATGGCTACAGGTGCCCGAAGCCCAAAAACCTTGATCACAGACTACAGGTCACATTTATGAAGGGATTTCATTGTAACTTCGTAGGATCACTCCAGATGATGCCCAGATGAGATTGTCCCCTTTGCTTGCGATCATTCAACCATGATGCATGCCCCAGCCCAAAGCCTGAAAAGCTTTAGCACAGTCTACAGGTCATATTTATGAAGGGATTACATTGTAACTTGGTAAGTTGACTTCATATAATGTCTAGATGAGAACGTCCCCTTTTGGACACGATTGGGCAACTGTGACGGCTACAGGGGCCCGAAGCCCGAAAACCTTTAAAACAGTCTACAGGTTATAATTATGAAGGGATTTCATTGTAGCTTGGTAGGATGACTCCAAATAATGTCTAGATGGGAACATCCCCTTTTGGTCGCAATCATTCAACCTTTATGGCTGCCCGAGCCCAAAGACCTTTAGCATAGTCTATAGGTCTTATTTATGGAAGGATTTCATTGTAACTTGTTAGGTTGACTCCATATAATGCCTAGATGATGACATCTCCTTTTGGTCGTGACTGGTCAACTGTTATGGCTACAGGTGCCCGAAGCCCAAAAATCTTGAGCACAGTATACAGGTCATATTTATGAAGGGATTTCATTGTAACTTTGTAGGATCACTCCAGATGATGCCCAGATGAGAATGTCCGCTTTTGGTTGCGATCATTCAACCATTAGGGCTGCCCGAATACCTTTAGCACAGTCTACAGGTCATATTTATGAAGGGATTTCATTCTAACTTGGTAGGTTTGACTTCATATAATGTCTAGATGAGAACGTTCCCTTTTGGACACGATTGGACAACTTTGACAGCTACAGGAGCCTGAAAACCTTTAGAACAGTCTACAGGTCATAATTATGAAGGGATTTCATTGTAGCTTGGTAGGATGACACCAAATAATGCCTAGATGAGAACGTCCCCTTTTGGTCGCGATCATTCAGCCTTGATGGCTGCCCGAGCCCAAAAACCTTAAGCATAGTCTATAGGTCGTATTTATGGAAGGATTTCATTGTAACTTGTTAGGTTGACTCCATATAATGCCTAGATGATGACATCCCCTTTTGGTCGTGATTGGTCAACTGTGATGGTTCACTGAAGCCCAAAAATCTTGAGCACAGTCAACAGGTCATATTTATGAAGGGATTTCATTTGTAGGATCAGATCATCCAGGCTTGGCAATTTCAGGAGAGCGATTTTTTAGCTCTCCTTACTGCCCTCCTGAAAGAATTAAGGAGAGCGAAAAATTGCCCTCCTAAATATTTTGGTCTGGGATGATTGAGATTACATTTATTATGCTCACATTAAATTTTTGTTGTAAAGCAAAAATGTAATTTAACTTCGAAGTCACATAACATCACGTAATTTCATTTTGAAAGTGGTTTAGTGGTAAAAGGTAATGGCTGCAACTGTGTTTGGGTATGTACTTTGTACAGGAGTGCAAAACACAGCATTGTACTTTGTACATACCCAAACACAGTGGCAACCATTTAAAGCAAAATGGGTCACAGCAATATTTTTTCTTCTGTCAGTTTCAACAACTGACATCACAGTTTGAAGGGTAATTATTCAAGGAATATTGACACTATAATATACTACCATTACTACTATCCTGTCACTTGAAGCACGTGCACCAGGATGTGACTGCAGATTCAAGCAGACCTGTTGTCCAAGAAAGTCATACGCCTACCACTACCACCTTCAACCCACCCACCCCCCCCCCCCCCCCAACTTGGGCACACACACAGGTCTTGTCAAGTGTGTGTTCGGTTGTTGAGTGAGACATCTACAGTATGTGGAGAGTGGGTTGTAACTTAATCACCTGCGGAGTGGAGTTATCACCCAAGCTATAACTGTCAAATTTTGTACATATCGACAAAAAACACAAGCAACGTTTCAGCCAATGGACCTTCGGGTTTAACCCAGAGGTCCATTGGCTGAAACTTTGCTTGTGCTGGTTATGCTTTGCAACAAATTTGCAATTATTGCTTGGGTGGAATCTTCACTCTGCGAGTGATTTAGTGATAATACACTTTCCACGTACTGTAGATGTCTAAGAGATTTCGCTTTACCTTAGTAAAGCTAATAAAATCAGTGATGTAATAGTCTGTTGGTTTCAGTTTCAATGAGTTCGTTCAACTGAATACTTAAAATGCTGTGTAAAGCTAATTGCTCACCTAAGCTGATTGAGGAGAGCGATGTTTTGCCCTCCTGCATTTTTCAGAATGCCAGGCCTGTAGAGCATGTCTGGTCACAGTGTTGAACTGTATTCATATGATATATCATGGTTCAACTGCCTTCCACGTCAAAAAAATATTAGGAGAGCCATTGGCTCTCCTAGATCATTTCAGGAGAGCGATTTTTAGCCCCCCTAAATTTTTCAGAATGCCAGGCCTGGGCCGATCACTCCAGATGATGCCCAGATGAGAATGTCCCCCTTTTGATTGCGATCATTCAACCATGATGGCTTCCCGAGCCCAAAGCCCGAAAACCTTTAGCACAGTCTTCAGTTATGAAGGGATTTCATTGTAACATGGTAGGTTGACTTCATATAATGTCTAGATGAGAACAGCTCCTTTTGGACACCATTAGGCAACTGTGACGGCTACAGGGGCCTGAAGCCTGAAAACCTATAGCACAGTCTTCAGGTGATATTTATGAAGGGATTTCATTGTACCTTGGTTGGATGACTCCAAATAATGTCTAGATGAGAACGTCCCCTTTTGGTCGCAATCATTCAGCCTTCATGGCTGCCCAATCCCAAAACCCCAAAACCTTTAGCATAGTCTATAGGTCATATTTATGGAAAGATTTCATTGTAACCGGTTAGTTTGACTCCATATAATTCCTAGCTGATGACATCCCCTTTTGGTCGTGATTGGTCTACTGTGACGGCTTCAGGGGCCCGAAGCCCAAAAACTTGCACACAGTCTACAGGTCATATTTATGAAGGGATTTCATTGTAACTTCGTAGGATCACTCCATATGATGCCCAGATGAGAATGTCCCCTTTTGTTTGCGATCATTCAACCATGATCGCTGCCCGAGCCCAAAGCCAAAAAACCTTTAGCACAGTCTACAGGTCATATTTATGAAGGGATTTCATTGTAACTTGGTAGGTTGACTTCATATAATATCTAGATGAGAACGTCCCCTTTGGACGCAATTGGGAAACTGACAGCTACAGGGGCCCAAAGCCCGAAAACCTTTAGCACAGTCTACAGGCCATATTTATGAAGGGATTTCAATATAACTTTTTAGGATGACTCGTTTTGGAATAATTTCACTGTAACTTGGTAACTTTCATTGATATACGTTAACTGTGAGGGCCACATACATTAACTGTGAGGTCATATTAACCCACCCCTCATCTCTTTAGTACAGTGTACACCTCACATTATTTTTATCAAAAACATAGCATACAGGGAACAGAAATGAACATATTCCCAATTATCACAATTCTTGTCTTATTTCATAATCCTTTCATAAACATTGAACATTATCCTTTTCATCAAACACAACACATAAGTTAAGCTGTCATTGACAATTTCATTGACCTCGTCGCTTTGAAACTTGGTGTGCTTGTTTGGGGTGACCTCTAGATGAGAGCTATCGATTTTCTTCTGTTTCCATCAAAAAATGTTACCACTGGCAACGTTCTGTGAACTTATTTTAATCAGACCCCAATATTTCTGTTTGGCACACCCTACAGGGCACATCTATGATCGGATTGCTTTGAAACCTTCCATCAAAAAACTGTTGCTGCTGACAACGACCATTGAACTTACTTTAGTCAAGCATCAATATATTCCTTTGGCACGTGCTACAGGGCACAGTTATGATCAGATTGGTTTGAAACTTGGGTGTACTTGTTTGGGGTTACCTCAATGGGAGCTATCGATTTTCTTCGACTTCCATCAAAAAATGACTTTCGATGAACTTAGTGTAGTTATGCATCAATATTTATCCCCGCATTTTAAAAAATGTGGGGATATTGTCGTGATCTCCATCTGTACTTCTGTACGTCAGGTTTTGTAATTCGAAACACTGTAACTTTCTACAGTTGTTCAATAGGGTCTGTGCAATCCAAATATACCACTTATAAAGTTTTGCACCACCAGGTGGCTTCTGTGGAGCTACTTGAAAAATGCACTAATTTTTCACTTTTCTTTCAAATAATCCCAACCTATGTAATTCAGAGTTCTATAACTGCTCTAGGGTGTTACTAAATGATCTGTAGATGTGCACGAATGTTTCGCATTTTTCATGTTCCACATGGCTGTGCCATTGTTGCCACTTTCATGTTTTCTTAGACCATTTCCAGCGAAAGGCTCCTAGGGTATGTAATTCGAAATCCTAAAACTAAAACTCCTAAGACTACTTTTCTCCCAAACCACTGCTCCAAAAGCTTTCAAATTTCACATATAACATCTTTGGAAGATTGTTTCACATGTTTATTGAAATCAATTCCCTGGGTCCATATTTGGTCTCTCTATGGGAGCCCAAATGTTTAAATTAGTGCAGTATGAGGAATATTCTTTAAAAATCTTCTTCTTCAGATCTACCAATAAGAATCTTTTGATATTTGGTATGCAGCACCCTTAAGGGGGTGAGATTCAAGTTTGTTCAAGCCAAGTCCCTGGGTTTATATTTAGGCTGAAAATTTGGGGCCCCGTTCCGGACATAGAAATTTTGGACCAATATCCGGAAATTTTTTTTTGTTTTTAGCTCAACTTGACAAAGTCAAGCATAGCTATTGCCATCACTTCTCGCCCGTTGGCGTACATACGTATGTATGTACGTTAGTACGTACGTCCACAATTTCCTTTGGCACACCTCACAGGTCGCATTTATTATCAGATTGCTTTGAAACTTGGTATGCTTGTTTGGGGTGACCTCTAGATGGGAGCTATCGATTTTCTTCAATTTCCGTCAAAAAATGTTGCGGCGGCCATCGTTCTTAGAACTTAGTTTAGTCAAACCTCAATATTTCCCTTTGGCACACCCTACAGGGCACATTTATGATTGGATCGCTTTGAAACTTGGTATGCTTGTTTGGGGTGACCTCAAGATGGGAACTATCGATTTTCTTCAATTTCCGTCAAAAAATGTTGTCGCGGCCAACATTCTTAGCACTTCGTTTAGTTAGAAGACCTCAATATTTCCCTTTGGCACACCCTACAGGGCACATTTATAATCGGATTGCTTTGAAACCTGGCATGCTTGTTTAGGGTGAACTCAAGATGGGAGCTATCGATTTTCTTCAATTTCCATCAAAAAATGTTGCCGCGGCAAATGCTCTTAGAACTTAGTTTAGTCAGACCACAATATTTCCATTTGGCACACACTAAACGGCACATTTATGCTCGGACTGCTTTGAAACCTGGTATGCTTGTTTGGGGTGACCTCTAGATGGGAGCGGTCGATTTTCTTTCATTTCCGTCAAAACATGTTGCCACGGCCAACATTCTTAGAACTTAGTTTAGTCAGACCTCAATATTTAGCTTTGGCACACCCTACAGGGTACATTTATGATTGGATTGCTTTGAAACCTGGCATGCTAGATGGCCTCTAGATGGGAGCTGTCGATTTTCTTCCATTTCCGTCAAAAAATGTTGCCGCGGCCAACGTTCTTAGAACTTAGTTTAGTCAGACCTCAGTATTTCCCTTTGGCACACCCTACAGGGCACATTTATGATCATATTGCTTTGAAACCTGGCATGCTTGTTTGGGGTGACCTCTAGATGGGAACTATCGATTTTCTTCCATTTCCGTCTGTCAAAATATGTTGCCGCTGGCAACTATCTTTGAACTTAGTTTAGTCAGGCATCAATATATTCCTTTGGCATGCCATAAAGGGCACATTTATGATCAGATCGGTTTGAAACTTTGTATGCTTGTTTCGGATTACCTCTAGATTGGAGCTATTGATTTTCGTCAGAAAATGTTGCCACTTGCAATGACCTTCGATGAACTTAGTAAAAATTTAGTGCAGTTAAGCATCAATATTTCCCGTTGATACACCCTGCAGGGCACATTTATGATTGGATCGCTTGCAAACACAGTGTGCTTGTGTCGGGTGACATCTATATGGGAGCTGTCGATTTTCTTCCATTTCTGTCAAAAAATGTTGCCGCTGACCTTTGAACTTAGTTTAGTCCAACCTCAATATTTCCCTTTAACACAACCCTTTAGGGCACATTTATGATCGGATCACTTTGAAACTTAGTATGTGTGTTCGATGTGACCTCTATATGTGAGCTATTGCTCTTTTTTCATTTCCATAAAAAAATTATTGTCATTATCACCAGCCTTTGAACTTACTGCATTTGTGCATCAACTTATCCCTTTTGCACTATCTGCAGGGTATATTTATGAATTTCCATCAAAAAAACCTAAAAACCATTGCCACAAGCAATGACCTTCTACTTAGTGCATTTGTACATTAAGATCTTCCTTTGGCATGCCTCCGAGGGCACATTCATTATCAGGTTGTTTTGAAACTTTGTAAGCTTATGCAGGGTAACAAAGATTTGAGCTATTGATTTTCTTTTCATTTCCATCAAAAACTGTTGCTGTTGGCAACAATCTTTGAATTTATTGCATTTGTGCATCAACATTCTTTGACATGGCCTGCAGGTCACATTTATCATAGGATTGTTTTTGAACTTGGTGTGCTCATTAGGCAAGACCTTTAGATAAGAGCTATTGATTAGCATTCATTTCTGTGAATAAAGTTGCCATTTACAATAACCACTGAACATACTGCATTTGTGTAGCAACATTCTTCCTTTAGCCAGTCTTACAGTTTGCATTTAAAATTGCATGGATTACTCTGAAGTTGTGTGCACACAATGCTGTTATGTTGAAATTTCATCAAATAACATTGGTACCAAGGATCTTCAATTTTGCCATTTCTTTTATAACTTAACAAGTTCAAGTTTGTCAAGTTGAGCTACAGTGTCATTGACACTTTCATTTTTGCGTTTCGGTCAATTTTAAGACAAAAAAAAAAAATTTTTTTTACACTGAAAATTTGGGGTCTGGGTGGAGGGGCGATGCAGCCTATTCAAGTCAAGTCCCTGGTTTGATATTTAGACTACCATGTCAGGTGAGCGCCCTCAGGCCCCCTGGGGCATCTTGTCTTAGACCGTTTCCGGCGAAAAGCTCCTAGAGTATGTAATTTTGAAATGCTAAAACTATTCTCAGATGTTGCAGTAGGGTCTGTAGATGTGCACGAAGGTTTTGGATTTTTCGGGTGCCACGTGGCTGTGCCACCGTTGCTACTTTCGTGTTTTCTCAGAATGTTTCTGGCAAAAGGCTCCCAGGGTACATGTATGTAATTCGAAACGCTAAAACCATGCAAAAATGATGCAGTGGAGTCTAGATGCGCACGAAGATGTGTCACCTGTGCCACTCAGTATGATTTTAGTATGTCATATACATTTCATCTTTGTATCAAGCATTCATACAAAGTCAAGGATGCAAATGCGGGGATACACCATAGTGTGCTTTGCACACAAGTGACACCATCTAGTTCCCTTTGGCACACCCTGCAGTGCACATTTTTGACCGGATCGCTTTGAAACTTGGTGTGTTGTTTGGGGTGACCTCTCGATGGGAGCTATCGATTTTCTTCCATTTCAGTCAAAAACTGTTGCCGCTGGCAATGTTCTTAGAACTTAGTTTAGTTAGACATCAATATTTCCCTTTGACATACCCAACAGGGCACATTTATGATGGATTTCTTTGAAACCTGGCATTCTTGTTTGGGGTGACCTCTAGATGGGAGCTATGGATTTTTGCTCAATTTGACAAAAGTCAAGCTGAGCTATTGCCATCACTTCTTGTCCACCGGCATACGTACGTACATATGTACGTCCGTGCATCCAAAATTTCCTTTGGCACACCGCACAGGTTGCGTCTATGATCAGATCGCTTTGAAACTTGGTATGCTTGTTTGGGGTGACCTCTAGATGGGAGCTATCAATTTTCTACCATTTCTGTCTAAAAATATTGCCCCTGGCAACGTTGCTTGAACTTAGTTTAGTCTGACCTCGGTATTTCCCTTTGGCACACCCTACAGGGAACATTTATGATTCTGTTGCATTGAAACCTGATATGCTTGTTTGGGGTTACCTTCAGATGGGAGCTATTGATTTTCTTTTGATTTCCGTCAAAAAATGTTACCGTTGCCATTCACCTTTGAACCTAGTTTAGTCAGACCTCAATATTTTCCTTTGGCACACTGTACAGGGCACAGTTATGATCGAATCATTTCGAAACTTGTTATGCTTGTTTGGGGTGACCTCTAGATAGGAGATATTGATTTTCTTTCTTGTCCGTCAAAAAATGTTGCTGTTGGCAACAACCTTTGATGAACTTAGTGCAGTTATGCATCAATATTTCCCATTGACACACGCTGCAGGTCACATTTATGATTGGATCGCTTGGAAACTTGGTGTGCTTGTTTGGGGTGGCATCTATATGGGAGCTATCGATTTTATTCCATTTCTGTCAGAAAATGTTGCTGCTGGCAATGACCTTTGAACTTAGTTTAGTCAGACCTCAATATTTCCCTTTGGCACACCCTTAAGGACACATTTATGATTGGATCGCTTTGAAACTTGGTATGAGTGTTCGGGGTGACCTCTAGATGTGACCAATTGATTTTTTTTCATTTCCATAAAAATTTATTGTCGTTATCACCAACCTTTGAACTTTCTGCATTTGTGCATCAACTTATCCCTTTTGCACTCTCTGCAGGGTATATTTATGAATTTCCATAAAAAAGAAAAAGAAAATTGCCACAAGCAATGACCTTCAAACTTAGTGCATTTGTGCATTAACATCTTCCTTTGGCATGCCTTGGAGGGCACATTCATTATCAGGTTGTTTTGAAACGTTGTATGCTTATTCAGATGACAAAGATAGGAGCTATCGATTTTCTTTTCATTTCGATCAAAAACTGTTGCTGTTAGCAACAATCTCTGAATTTATTGCATTTGTGCAAGGACGTGGTGGTATTGCAGTAACCGGTTCTCATCAGATCGAACCACTTTGTCAGGTGAGCGATTAAGGGCCTCTTGTTTTTAGCTCACCTGAGCGAAGCTCAAGGTGAGCTTTACTAATTGCTTTCTGTCCGTCGTCCGACGTAAACTTTACAAAAACAACTTCTCGGAAGAAACCACTGGCCCAATATTTTTCAAATGTTGGGTAAATGTTTATTACCTAATGTCAATTCAGATTTGTTCAAATGAAGTTGCCCCTCCTCCTGGGTGGGACCACGCCCCCAAGGGGCACCAAAATCTTTGAAAATCTTCTTCTCATGAACCAGCTGTAGCAGAGACTTGATATTTGATATGCAGCTTCCTTTTGAAGTGTAGAATCAAGTTTGTTCAAGAGAAGTTTGTCTGGCATTATTTGCCTTCATTATGGGAGGGCAAAAAATTTTGGCTACGCCTAAAATTTCTATTTTCTAAACCGTGAGGTCGATTTGAATGGAATTTGATATGAGATGATAATGGGTCATAAGTAGTTGATTGATACAAAAAAAAAATTTGTCATTGCCCCGTGGGAATCTCAGGAGCTAAAAATAGGAAAAACCTTAAAACAGCCATATCTCCAAAACTACACAGCACAGAGAATTCTTATTTTGTATACAGCTTACTTTTATCCAGTAGAATAGAATGGTTGAAAGAAATCCCTATCGTTTTGATCACAAGGTACTTTTTTCAGGACTTTGAAAAAGTGCTGAGTCAGCACTTTTTAACACTGTTGGCAATGGGAAAAACATTAAAAAATCTTCTCCAGATCCAGCAGACAGAATCTTTTCATATTTGGTATGCAACATTGTAGGGTGGATCTGATTCAAGTTTGTTCAAATCGGCCCCCTGGGTTCATATTTGGGCTCACTATAGAAGCCCGAATTCGAACTTAGTGCATTTAAGGCAAATTTCTTAAAAAATCTTCTTCTCCAGATCCAGCAGGCAGAATCTTTTGATATTTGGTATGCAACATTGTGGGGTGGATCTGATTCAGGTTTGTTCAAATCGGCCTCCTGGGTTTCTATTTGGGCTCAGTATAGAAGCTCGAATTCGAACTTAGTGCATTTCAGGTAAATTTCTTAAAAAATCTTCTCCAGATCCAGCAGGCAGAATCTTTTGATATTTGGTATGCAACATTCTGGGGTGCATGTGATTCAAGTTTGTTCAGATCGGCCCCCTGGGTTTATATTCGGGCTCAGTATAGAAGCTCGAATTCGAACTTAGTGGATTTCAGGCAAATTTCTTCAAAAATCTTCTCCAGATCCAGCACGCAGAATCTTTTGATATTTGGTATGCAACATTGTGGGGTGGATCTGTTTCAAGTTTGTTCAAATCGGCCCCCTGGATTCATATTTGGACTCCATATAGAAGCCCGAAATCGAACTTAGTGCATTTCAGGCAAATTTCTTAAAAAATCTTCTTCTCCAGATTCAGCAGGCAGAATCTTTTGATATTTGGTATGCAACATTGTGGGGTGGATCTGATTCAAGTTTGTTCAAATCGGCTCCCTAGATTCATATTTGGGCTCACTATAGAAGCTCAAATTCGAACTTAGTGCATTTCAGGCAAATTTCTTTGAAAATCTTCTTCTCAAGATCCAGCAGTCAGAATCTTTTGATATTGGGTATGCACCATGCTTAGGGGGGTGAGATTCAAGTTTGTTCAAGCCAAGCCCTGGGTTCATATTTGGGCTCACTGCCGTAGCCATAATTATAACTTAGCTCAAAATGAGGAATTTTCTTTAAAAATCTTCTTCAGATCCAGCAGTTGGAATGTTTTGATATTTGATATGCAGCATCCTTAGGGGGGTGAGATTCAAGTTTGTTCAAGCCATGTCCCTAGGTCCATATTTGGACTCACTGTGGGAGCTTGAATTGTAACTTAGTTCAAAATGAGGAATTTTCTTTAAAAATCATCTTCTTCAGATCCAGCAGTCAGAATGTTTTGATATTTGGTGTGCAGCATCCTCAGGGGGGTGAGATTCAAATTTGTTAAAGCCAAGTCCTTGGGTTCATATATGGGCTCCCTGTGGGAGCCCGAATTATAACTTAGTTCAACATGAGGAATATTTTTTAAAAATCTTCTTTTTTTAGATCCACTGGTCAGAATCTTTCGATATTTGGTATAAGCTTTTCTTAGGATGAGCAGATGCAACTTGTTGAAATCAATTCTCTGGGTTGATATTTAGGCTACCATGTCAGGTGAGTGCCCTCAGGTCCCTTGGGACCTCTTGTTTACTAATTTGAACCATTTCCACACTAATATTGAATTATCAGAATTTCAACCTACAACCTTTTCCGTAATGCGACTAGGAATTTAACCCTTTACCCAACATAACCACTGAAACCGGCCAATTCTATTAACAAAAATCAACATTAAATTTCCCTTATTTTAGCTCACCTGACTGAAAGTCAGGGTGACCTTTTCTTATCACTCTTTATCCGTCGTCCGTCTGTCGTCCTGCGTGAAGGTGGTGTTTGAGCCTCTTTCTCCTAAACCACTGGCCACATTTTAATTAAATTTCATGTAAGTAGTAGTTATATACGGGCATTTTGATTTTTATCCAAAATAGATTTCGGCTCATATTGAGCAGAGGTGTGGGGAAAAAATGGCCAAATTTTTGGAAAATCTTCTTCTAATGAACCACCAGTAGCGGAGACTTGATATGTGGTTTACAGAGTCCTTTTGAGGTTTAGAATCAAATTCGTTCAAGAAAAGTTTGACAGGCATTATTTGCCTTCGATATGGGAGGGGCAAACATTTTGGCCACGCCTAAAATTTCTATTTTCAGAACCGTCAGGTCGATGTGAACCAAATTTGATATGAGATGATAATGGGTCATAAGTAGTTGATTGGTGGGAAAAAAAATTTTCTCATTGCCCCGTGAGAACCTCGGGAGCTAAAAATAGGAAAAACCTTAAAACTGCCATATCTCCAAAACTACACGGCACAGAGAATTCTTATTTTGTATAAAGCTTACTTTTTTCCAGTAAAATAGAATGATTAAAAGAAATCCCTATCGGTTTGATCATAAGGTACTTTTTTCAGGACTTTGAAAAAGTGCTGAGTCAGCACTTTTTAACACTGTAGGCAATGGGAAAAAGATTAAAAAATCTTCTTCTCCAGATCCTGCAGGCAGATTTGGTATGCTACATTGTAGAGTGGATCTGATTCAAGTTTGTTCAAATCGCCCCCTGGGTTCATATTTGGGCTCAGTATAGGAGCCCGATTTCAAACTTAGTGCATTTCAGGCAAATTTCTTAAAAAATCTTCTTCTCCAGATCCAGCAGGCAGAATCTTTTGATATTTGGTATGCAACATTGTGGGGTGGATCTGATTGAAGTTTGTTCAACTCGCCCCCCCTGGATTCACATTTGGGCTCAGTATAGAAGCCCGAATTTGAACTTAGTGCATTTCAGGCAATTTTCTTAAAAAATCTTCTCCAGATCCACCAGGCAGAATCTTTTGATATTTGGTAAGCAACATTTTGGGGTGGATCTGATTCAAGTTTGTTCAAATCGACCTCCTGGATTCATATTTGGGCTCACTATAGAGGCCCGAAATCGAACTTAGTGCATTTCAGGCAAATTTCTTCAAAAATCTTCTTCTCCAGATCCACCAGGCAGAATCTTTTGATATTTGGTAAGCAACATTGTGGGGTGGATCTGATTCAAGTTCGTTCAAATCGGCCCCCTGGATTCATATTTGGGCTCAGTATAGAAGCCCAAATTCGAACTTAGTGCATTTCAGGCAAATTTCTTAAAAAATCTTCTCAAGATCCAGCAGGCAGAATCTTGTGATATTTGGTATGCAACATTGTGGGGTGGATCTGATTCAAGTTTGTTCAAATCTGCCCCTGGATTCATATTTGGGCTCACTATAAAACTTAATAAAAGCTTGTATTCGAACTTAGTGCATTTCAGGCAAATTTCTTCAAAAACCTTCTTCTCCAGATCCAGCAGGCAGAATCTTTTGATATTTGGTATGCAACATTGTGGGGTGGATCTGATTCAAGTTTGTTCAAATCAGCCCCCTGGATTCATATTTGAGTTCAGTATAGAAGAAGCCCGAATTCGAACTTAGTGCATTTCAGGCAAATTTCTTTAAAAATCTTCTTAAGATCCAGCAGGCAGAATCTTTTGTTATTGGGTATGCAGCATGCTTAGGGGGGTGAGATTCAAGTTTGTTCAAGCCAAGTCCCTGTGTTCATATTTGAGCTCACTGTGGTAGCCCGAGTTATAACTTAGTTCAAAATGAGGAATTTTCTTTAAAAATCTTCTTCAGATCCAGCAGTCAGAATGTTTTGATATTTGGTGTGCAGTATCCTTAGGGGGTGAGATTCAAGTTTGTTCAAGCCATGTCCCAAGATCCATATTTGGGCTTACTGTGGGAGCCTGAATGATAACTTAGTTCAAAATGAGGAATTTTCTTTAAAAATCTTCTTCTTCAGATCCAGCAGTCAGAATGTTTTGATATTTGGTATGCAGCATCCTTAGGGGGGTGAGATTCAAGTTTGTTCAAGCCATGTCCCTAGGTCCATATTTGGGCTCACTGTGGGAGCTTGAATTGTAACTTAGTTTGAAATGAGGAATTTTCTTAAAAAATCATCATCTTCAGATCCAGCAGTCGGAATGTTTTGATATGTGGTGTGTAGCATCCTTAGGGGGGGATGAGATTCAAGTTTGTTAAAGCCAAGTCCCTGGGTCCATATTTGTGCTCCCTGTGGGAGCCCGAATTATAACTTAGTTCAAAATGAGGAATTTTCTTAAAATCTTCTTCAGATCCAGCATATGAATGCTTTTGATATTTGATATGCAACATCCTTAGTGGGGTAAGATTGAAGTTTGTTCAAACCAAGTTCCTTGTGTCATATTTGGGCTCCCTGTAGAAGCCTGAAACTTAAATTTCTGTAATATTATAGGAGGAATATTCTTTGAAAATCTTCAGATCCATCAGTCAGAATCGATTGATATTGAATATGTATCATCCTTAGTGGGGTGAGATTCAAGTTTGTTTAAAAATCCTCTTCACATCCATCTGTCAGAATCTTTTTGATATTTGGTATGCAGCATCCTTAGCATTGTGAGATTCAGGTTTGTTCAGATAAAGTCCCCAGGTTCATAATTGGGCTATGGGAAACCCAAATGTTAACTTAGTACAATATGTAGAGATTTATTTACAACTTTTCTTCAAATCTATCGGACAAAATCTCTTGATATTTTGGTATGCTGCATCTTTAGCATGAAGTTTGTCCAAATTATGTACCTGTCAAATTTAGTCCCTCGAGTCATATTTGGGCCTGCTGTGGAAGCCAAAATTTTAACTTAGTGTAACTTAATTATTTTTTGAAAACCTTCTTCAGATCCACCAGTCAGAATCTTTTGATATTTGGTATGCAGTACCCTTAGTAGGGTGAAATTCAAGTTTGTTCAAATCAAGGCCTAGGTTTGGGCTCTGTGTGGGAAGCCAAATTTTAACTTGGTACAAAATGAAGAAATTTATTGAAAAATCTTCTTCAGATCTTTCCAGTCAAAATCTCTTGATATTTGATATACTGCGTTTTTAGGGGCATCAGCTTTAAGTTTGTTCAAATTAAGTCCCTGTAGTAATGTTTGAACTCACTGAGGGAGCCCAAATTGTAACTGAGTGTGCCATGAGGAATATTTTTTGAAAATCCTTCAGATCCATCAGTCAGAATCTTTTGGTACTTGGTATGTAACATACTGAGTGGGTTGAGATTTAAGTTTGTTCAAACTAAGTCTCTGAGTTCATATTTGGGCTCCCTATTGGGATCTGAATTTTAACTTAGTGGAGTATGAGAAAAAATTTTTTAAAAATCTTCTTCAGATCCACTTGTCAGAATCTTTTGATGATTGGTATAGAACCTCCTTAGGGTGGGTCAGAGTCACGTTTGTTCAAATCAAGTCCCTGGGATCATATTTGAGCTCCGTATGAGAACTTCAATTTAAGTGCAATATGAGGAATATTCTTTGAAAATCCTCTTCTTCAGATCCATCAGTCAGAATCTTTTGATATTTGGTTCCAGTATCCTTCATGGGGTCAAATTCCAGTTTGTTCAAATGAAATCCCAGGGTTTATATTTTGGCTCCCTATGGCAACCTAATGCATTATGTGGAAATTCCTTGGATCCACGAGTCAGAATCTTTTGATATTTGATATCCATCAACCTCAGGAGGTTCAGATCCCAAATTTTAATTTAGTGCAGGAGAAAGTCTATTCTTTAAAAAATCTTCTTCACATCCACAAGTCAGAATCTCACAGAGCTGTTTGTGTTAAATTTTAGTTAAATGTGAATGTGAGTGTACAAGATAAAACATTTTCTCAAAAAGGGCCTGGCAGGCCTCTTGAGGCCCCTCTGGTGGGCAAAAGCACTTTTGGTTGAGAAGTAAATTTGGAGAGGGTTTTGACTGATTTTATAAAAAAATAACTTTCAGGTTGTGCATGGGGTGAGGGAGGGACGGAGTGCACAGTTGTTTGTTTTTAGCTCACCTGACTGCAAGTCAGTGGGAGCTATTGCCATCATATTTGTCAGTCGGCCATTGTCAGTCGGCCGTTAACTTTTTGCAAACTTGTCCTCTTCTTCACAACCACTAGGCTAAATTCAAACATATATTGCACAGGCCATCTAGGGAGTATACCCTTTCTATTTTGTTTAAATGAAGCAGCTGCCGTATTCGGGCTCTGGTTTATACCCCAAAAGCTAAAAAACCTTTAAAAATCTTCTTCTCAGGAACCACCAGAGGGAATGCCTTGATATTTGGTATGAAACATCCTTTGGTGTACAAGATTAAAGTTTGTTCAAGGGAAGTTGATAGGTCAATATCTGGGCTCTCTGTGGGGGGCATATCCATTTTGGTCTCTACCCAAAATTTCTATTTCAAGAACCGGTGGGCCAATTTCAACCAAATTTTGCATGTAGTATAAGTGGGGCCAAAGTAATTGATTGATGCCCCCCCCCCCCCCCCCCCCCCCCCAAAAAAAAAATTTTCACAGCCCTGTGGCAATCCCAGGGGCTAAAAACAGAAAAAAATTCAAAAGCCCATATATCCCAAACCAAAAGGAACAGAGAACTGTTATTTGGTATGAAGCATCCTTAGGACCGGAAGAAGGGACTGTTAAAAAAAATTGCCACTGGTTCAATCAGGGTGCCCGAGAGAGGGTATTGAAAAAATGTTGAGTCAGCATTTTTGCAGTAGTTTATCCTGGAGAAAAAAATTTCATTCAGTGAGAACCTTGATTGACATATTGTTCTTAAATCAACAAAATTGCTGCTAACATTCTAATCTTGTTATTTTAATCAGAAAATTTGTGACTTCAGTTTGTTTTGCAAAGATTTTATTTCGTGTTGAGAACCCTTTTAATGCTGGAAACATTTATCTGATTCCTGTATGCATGTCTTTAATTAAACCGTCTCAAGACTGCAATGTGGGTTCCAAAGATGTTATTGATGCCATGAACAAACAAACCCTTTCAATGCTGTATATGTTTTTTTCTGGTTCCTTGGAAAAAAATACTGATCTAATTCCTGTAAGAATATCTTTAATTTAACCCTCTCATGACTTCAGTGTGATTTTCCAAAGATTTTATTTCATGATGAACTCTTTCACTGGTGTGCACATATGGGTTTTTTCGGGTTTCTTGGAAACATTTATCTGATTCCTGTATGGATGTCTTTAATTTAACCCTCTCAAGACTTCAGTATGGCTTTCAAAGATTTTATTGATGCCTTGATCAAACCTTTTCAATTCTGTGCAAATATATATGTTTTTTTCTGGTTTCTTGGAAACATCTGATTCCTGTATGGATGTCATTAATTTAACCCTCCCAAGGTGACAATGTGGGTTCCGAAGATTTTATTTCATGTAATACTGTTAATGAAAACCTATTTCTGATTTCTTTAAAAATATTTTGCCCCCCAAAATAAGCCTCCATAACTTCTCGTTCTGTTTTGTTTATTTTTGATGCTTTAACCATTTTCACACAGACTTGAATTTACTGGTGGAAGTAAAATTCTGTTTCTCTAGTTTGAAATCTTTCTTGTTCTTTAAAACCACTGGACAAAATTCATTCATTTATGGCACAGACCTTCTTTGGGGTAAACCTTTTCTCCTTTGTTCAAATGAAGCTGCTGCTATCTTCAGGCTGGTGGAATTTACTTTTCTGATTTTTCCCTCTAAATTACTATATCCCTTAGGGTGGGGTTAATGCTCCTTAAGCCTAATATGCTTTTAAAATCCTCTTTTTATAAGCCACTTGCAATAATGCTTAGATTTCATGTTTGGAATTTACGTTAGTGATGCAGGTTCACTTTTTTGAAAGAAACTCACTAAGTCAAAATTTGGGCTCCCAAATTTTGTGCTACCCTCAATATTTCTATTTTCAGATTCAGTGGGCAGATGTGAACCATATTTGTCATGTAGTGTATAACTGGGTCATAAGTATTTCATTTATGCCGGAATTTATTTATTTTATTTTTTTTTTTTTTTTTTTTTTTTTTTTTTTTTTGGGGGGGGGGGGGGGGGGAGGATAGTAGAGAGAACCACAGTAGTTGAAAACAAAACAAAAAATCACAGAACAGAGCTTGCTAGAAAGCTTTCCTAGGACCAGCAGAAATGAATGGCCAAAAAAGTTGCATTTGGTTGTGTCATAGCAAATAAAAAAATTGCTCTTGCTGCTGATCACATGCTGATACACTCATCTGTTTTGACAACTTGAGCCAGGTGAGCATTTTAGGCTCACTTGAGCCTCTGGTTTTTCTCTGCTTTTATATCTTTTGAAGGTGTTGAGTGATTTTACCCACAAAAAATTAACCCCACAGACAGTAGCTAAAATAGAAATATATTAACATGTAGATGCTGATTGTGACCTTAAATCCTTCTTTAAACAATTTATCAGGTGAGCGATTAAGGCCCCTTGGGGCCTCTTGTTGATAAAGGAATCAAAAATAAGTTTTGTTGGGGCTGGTTACAAGAATAGGATTCTTATAATGACTTTCCATCTGCCTTCATAAGGATAATAAATCATGCCGAAAAAGTGACATGTATTTGGTGTGCAAAAGAAATCGACAATGGAAATGATGACAAAAAAGCATGAAAGCAACATGCAAAAACGAAAGTATGTATCAGAAAACATTCCAACATAAATTCACATCAATCACTGCCATCAACATTTTTCAGTTCCAGGTAAATAAATGTGTGAATCAATCAGCACTTTCCCAGGAAGTGAAACAGTGCTTGTATAATGTGTCAAACAAGATCTGTTTTATTGGTAAAATAGGACCAAGTCCCCAATACTTGTGGTGGAAGTCGTCTAAAATGAAATGTGACCTTAAACACCAATAAATAAAGTACGGTACTGACCTGTGTCAAACCCAGTATTCGTGATTTAGCACAAGTGTGGTGTAACTTGGGGAGAATAAGTTTCGCAATGAATGTGAAATGAGCGAGTCCCTCAGGTGACATGGAAAGGAAAAAAAAATCTCAATTCCTGTGAACGAACTGAATTTGCACCCATAGTGAATTTGCAAAAATTTAGAATTTTATGTTTCTTCACATGTCACCTGAGGGACGAGTTCACGCAGGAGTGAGTGTGGCTCACCAACGAAATTACATCTTTGTGGTTTGTGCTATTTTTGGTGATTTTTTAATCACGTGTTTTATTTTATATTTGCATTATTCATTTGATGTTTTGAGTAATTAGTGTTATTGAGTAATAAAAAAGATAAAACTGGGTTCGTTGTATTGTTATTATACCCCCGCTTCGAAGAAGTGGGGGCTATATAGGAATCGCCCTGTACGTCCGTACGTCCGTCCGTCCGTCCGTCCGTCTGTCCGTCCGTCCGTACGTCTTTCCGGACATGAAATTCTTGTGTGCGCAACTCCTCCTACATTTATCAATCAATTTGGACAAAACTTTTCAGACATCATCACTACTAAGTGATGAAACCTTTCAAACATCATCTCTACTAAGTGAGCATGTGCATATTCCAAACTTTTTAATCTGCGACAATTTTAACCAGGTTATCTCTCTTGAACTTTGATTTAATATGGGTTTCTACATGAAATTCTTGTGTGCGCAACTCCTCCTACATTTATCAATCAATTTGGACAAAAGTTTTCAGACATCATCACTACTAAGTGAACATGCGCATATTCCAAGATTTTTGATCTGCGACAATTTTAACCAGGTTGTCTCCCTTTGACTTAGATTTATTATGTCTTTCCGTTCGAACAAATTCTTGTGTGCGCAACTCCTCCTACATTAATGAACCGATTTTGATGAAACCTTTCAAACATCATCTCTACTAAGTGAACATGTGCATATTCCAAACTTTTTGATCTGCGACAATTTTAACCAGGTTATCTCTCTTGAACTTTGATTTAATATGGGTTTCTGCATGAAATTCTTGTGTGCGCAACTCCTCCTACATTTATCAATCAATTTGGACGAAAGTTTACAGACATATCACTACTAAGTGAACATGCGCATATTCCAAAATTTTTGAGCTGTGGCAATTTTAACTAGGTTATCTCCCTTTAACTTAGATTTATTATGGGTTTCTACATGAAATTCTTGTGCGCGCAACTCCTCCTACATTTATCAATCAATTTGGACAAAACTTTTCAGACATCATCACTACTAAGTGAACATGCGCATATTCCAAGATTTTTGATCTGCGACAATTTTAACCAGGTTATCTCCCTTTGACTTAGATTTATTATGTCTTTCCGTTCCAACAAATTCTTGTGTGCGCAACTCCTCCTACATCAATGAACCGATTTTGATGAAACCTTTCAAACATCATCTCTACTAAGTGAACATGTGCATATTCCAAACTTTTTGATCTGCGACAATTTTAACCAGGTTATCTCTCTTGAACTTTGATTTAATATGGGTTTCTGCATGAAATTCTTGTGTGCGCAACTCCTACATTTATCAATCAATTTGGACAAAAGTTTACAGACATCATCACTACTAAGTAAACATGCGCATATTCCAAAATTTTTGAGCTGTGGCAATTTTAACTAGGTTATCTCCCTTTAACTTAGATTTATTATGGGTTTCTACATGAAATTCTTGTGCGTGCAACTCCTCCTACATTTATCAATCAATTTTGACGAAACCTTTCAAACATTATCACAACTAAGTGAACATACGCATATTCCCAAATTTTTGATCTGCGACAATTTTAACTAGGTTATCTCCCTTTAACTTGGATTTATTATGGGTTTTCAAATGGGATTCTTGTGTGTGCAACTCCTCCTACATTAATGAACCGATTTTGAATACATGTTGCACATTGTAAATGTGTTTTTCCAAATGTAAACCATATATGTATGGGCTCTTTTAAGTATTCAGTGCTGTTCTGTGGAAGGCCACATGCAAATACAAATTTCAACAACAAAAAATGATCTTCATGTATACATTTCCTTATGGCCTTCGCCTACATGATCAGAAGTGCATTCCTCTAAAAACCCAAAGCGGGGGTATTAATCACCTTCAGTGATAGTTCTAGTTTTGTCACTTCAAGTGGATTCCCTCTGATGAGATTGTGTAGTTGGCTTGTTTGGGCATTTAATTTGCTAGTTTTTGTCCTTGTTTGCATGTGATGCAATTACCAGAAACAACTATGTTTACTGAAAAAAATATGAACAACACACGTGAATTTAATAAAAGTTTTATTCACAGATCAGCTGAAATATGAGTAAATATATTTAAACACTTGAACACTGAAAGTAAAACATGTTACATACTCAGTGGTGATTTGACAAACGATACTGAAAACCAATGTTGATTTGGTATTTCGTTCATAAAGTGAATGAAGTGGGGTCGTTATTTTTTTCAGAATCGTTTATCAAGAAAAACCCAGTTACAGACTCAAGTCTTCAAGTTTAAGCCCACCCTTCGATTTGTTCTCAACCCACTGCAAGCACCCCTTGGCTTAGACACGGGTCAGTATGGTAATAAATAACCGATGTATGATTCTCTGTTCTATGTGTTTAAACTATTTTGTTGCTTCTTTATAACCATTTTTTTCAACCTTGACAGTGCAGAACAACCAACAAAAGATGGAATACGTGAAGACAATATTGGAAATAAATTGTTACAAAAGATGGGATGGACAGAAGGTCAAGGTTTAGGCAAGAAAGGACAAGGAATCGTAGATCCTCTTGAGGTAAATAGCCAGAGAAGTGTCCACCATTCTGAAGTTGGGTTTTTCTTATGCTGTCGAAATGGTATGCTCAGACTTACTTTCCATTTTCACATTTTCATTATAAACTATGTTCACATTTGGCCATACATCATTTGTGCATAATGACATATGGACATAACATTTAGGTCCTGTAACTTCTGGACCAAGACTAAAAATAAGTACAGAAAATTCAGATATATAAGACGTGATAAGAAAATTGATTCTGATCCAGTTAATTGCAACAGAACAAGATACTATTAGCGGGATATGTTCTTCTTGTCCTTGTTGTTTTGCCAATCATACAGATCTATTTTCCAGATTTTTAGCCAGTGATACTTTTGAGCCCAACAAATACCTTGGGTTTGCTGTTTGTGCAGTTATTTACAAGGAAGACAGGGTGAGGAATTAAAGAGAAAATCTACAAGTAGAGATTTGGGAAGTTCTCCAGGTGTCGAGCACTCTGGCAGCATCAAGCTAAAAAATAATTTTCTACGATGTCTTCATGTGCTATTTGTATTGACTTACGTCAATGCTAGCTGATTCATATTACCTGTTTAGCATTTTACAACAGCATAGAGTGACTTGAGTTACTAATATCTCTTGTCACGTTGCATGTTTTCTTTAAAAAAAATAACTGCATTTTCCCCTTTGAAAGGATGAAGATTCATTCAATAATTATTTGGATTTGGAAAAATAGCATCAGGATGAGGCACTGTAAACATATTTAGTACAAAAATAGAGGATTCTGTTTGTGTGGCCATTTTTGGGGGAAGCCCAGTGAAGGGCCTTGACTATCACCCAGTATAGTTCATATACATGAAAAGTGGTCCATGTCTACAACTTCAGAGATGAGTAGTCCCACTTACCAAGGGTGAGTTATAACAGGCAAAAGAGGAGACTCAAAAATATGAAATGCTTAACCATTTTTCTGTGAAGAATGAAATGGACAACACAGGATTAACAAAAAATCCCTGTACATGTACTGTATAATTAAAGAACAAAGAATGAAGTGAGAAACTTGCTGTGGCAGAATAAAATAAAATGTTGATTGGGGAGCTAACAACACCTATTGATTTGGCGTGAAGAGAAAATTGTGTTTTCTTTAGTATGGAGCACATGCCAGCGCCAGTCTTCATTTGATTGCAGCACAGTGTATTTTGTGAAAGTTGTCACCAACATGGTTAGTGAGCCCCCCCCCCCCCACTCCACACACAGAGTTTAGTGCTGGATTCCTGATTGCCAAGCAGGATTGCCATGAGTTTGATTCCCCATGGGGGATCAGAAACCAACATTCTAAATTCCTCTGAAACATTGATTGTGTTCTTAAGTAGACACACAGGCCTATGCCAGTCTTCGTTTGAGGCCAGCCACAGCACTTTTGTTGTACTGTAGCCAATGCATTCCATACTTCCATGCAACTGTCAGAAGGAAAGTGAACCAAGTAATCATGAGAACTTCATTTTAAATGTTACATTCCATCCATCCATTTTTTACTTGGATCAATAGTGATTTAGGTGTTGGGACTCCTGATTCCCAGGTGGGATTTCCGTGATTTCGATTCATGGCAGGGGTTTCAGAAACCAACATTCTCAGTTTCTCCAAAATATGATTGTGTTCTTCAAAATACAAACTTAAGAGGCAGGTAGTCCCCCTTGTCAAGGGTGAGTTATCACAGGCGAAAGAAGAAAAAAACTCAAAAATGTAAAATACTTAACCATTTTTAAGTGTAGAATGAAATGGAAAACACTGGATGAACTAAAAACTGCTGTACTTTTAAGAACAAAAGAATGAACAGGAAAAACAAGAACAAAAGAAAAAGTTGGTTGAGGAGCCAAGAGCTTTTCAAATCAAATCAAATCAAATATATCTTGATTCTGCAGCATACTAGTACATTAACAACATAACAGTACAATCTACAAGAACATAACCTAGAACACAGCATGGAAATAGCATAGCCTAAAAGGCTGCCTTCCTGCCATTCCCATAAAAAAATTTATATCAACTCGGTTTGACATAGTGTAACAAAAGTTATTTTCAAAGACAGGAATATTTAGTAGTTTGTTTAAGAATCATGCGGCTAGATGGGATCAATAGGTCATATGCTGGGAGGAGGATGAGATACCAGAGAGTTGGTGATGGCTGATACAATCGGGACAGGCTGGGTTGTCACACTTGAAGTTTGGACTGGAATAAGTACTTAAAATTTTATGCGTTAATGATTTATTATGGTACACAAAATGCCGGCATCCGGGATGGCCGCCCGTCCGTCTGTCCGTCCAGCATCCGTATCCATTTCTTTGGCATTCGATAACTTGAAAAATATTGCTTGGATTGTCAAGTTACTTTATATTTGTGTTTAGGTTACTGATGTGCCGAGCTGTATATTTTTTGGTGTAAATCCAGGGGGGTCCTCCAAAACATTCCGGACACAAGGCCTAAAATATTTTTTTCCACCTTTTGACCACCACCCACCCACCCACGTGCAAAAAAAATATTTTTTTCCTCTGACCACTTGGACACACCACCTATATTTTTTCAGTGTATCACCACAGTGGGTAATGAAAAATTATTGCACTGAGCTTCCAGTTGTCAATCCTTGCCTTAATTTGAATCCTAATCTACTGTCTAAACTAATTATGTACACATCAACCAGCATCAACAGAAGCATTTAGATTTCACTAAAGAAAATTGTTATTAACTCCTTTGTTATCAAGCACGCATTTATTTTTACTGGGAAAAATTTCGTTGTGAGAAAACTTTCAAGGAACTGATTGATTCTTGAGTTGGAATTGGTGCTGAACCTAATATTACCCAGGATTGTTTCATCTTGATAACTGTTTTTTTTTTCACATCTTTATGTTCTAGTGGTTCTAATACCTGACGACAGAACTTTCAGTTGAGCATTTTGTAATTTATGCATTTCAATAATATGCCTATATACACTATGGTGTAGTGTACACTGGCATATTATTGAAATGCATGAATTACAAATGCTGAACTGAAAGTTCTGGCCTCAAGGCTCTCATAATAATTATCATTCATGTGTTAAGTTCCGAGACTGAAGAAACAGTTTAAATTTAGTGAAGAAGTTTTAATTTTAATGACCTGACTACAGGCTGTCTAGGCTTGAGGTTTCAGCCAATTGTCATTACTCAAAAGGTAGTAGATAGGGAGGAAAGCTGAAAATCTGTCACCTAACACTATTGTAAATCTCACTGTCCGTCCTGGTCTGTCTCCGAAAAAATGTCAGCATTGATTTCTGCATATAACAGCATATAATGTAAGAATTAGACTATTTTTGTGAACATCAAATAGAGGATTAAAATAATCTTTTGCTGCATGGTATAATCATGCTCAGCTACTCATCTATATACTCTGGCTCAATCAGGGTCAGTTTTCAATTCAAATATTAACTGTAACTTTTGTTTCATGTTTTCACGAGATAGTCAGACAAACCCTCTGTGAAATCCCTGGTACTATCACTGTGAGCTTGAATTAAGTAAGTGGGGTTTTATATCAAAGATGCACAGTGAGAATTTTCATTAGTTTCAGGTTACAAGAGCTCTACTCAGAGAAACTGGGCATTTAGATTATTTTCCGTAAATTTTTTACATTATTTTAGATGTTCTGCTAAACACATTGCTACTCATTGTAAAATCCAAATTGTGCTGTGATGATTCAGCTATGAAAATTATGTTAACCATTCCCAAATTAAAATTCACAAATTTCCACTGATTGTTTTTAGTCAAACTGGAGTACACAATTCTTTAGTGCATCTAATTTAATTTACAAAAAAGAGAACAAATCCCCTAATCAGCCTAGTGGGGCCTTATTCACTAACCCTACCTGACAAACAGGTGCCTATTAGACTACTAAACAACAATATAGCCTTGTTATGTTTTTATAATTTGAAAAAAAAACACCAGGAAAAAAATTGCAACTCCAGGAAAAAAGGTGTTTTGGCCCCCATCCGACCACCCACCCACCCCGGCCTTGTGTCCGGAATTTTTTGGAAGACCCCCCCCCTGGTAAATCTGATAATTTGATCCTGAGATATTAACTCTTTATCCTTCAAATTGAGAATTCTTCCAATCCCTTTGGCATGAGATAACTCTAAAAATATCAATCCAATTGTCATGTTACTTTATATATATCTTCAGGTTACTGATGTTCCGAGCTGTATAGTTTTTGGTGTAAATCTGTTATTTTGATCCTGAGATATTAACCCTATATCCTTCAAATTGAAAATTCCTCCAATCCCTTTGGCATTCGATAACTTGAAAAATCTTGCTTGGATTGTCAAGTTACTTTATATTTGTGTTCAGGTTACTGATGTGCTGAGCTGTATAGTTTTTTGTGTAAATCTGATAATTTGATCCTGAGATATTAACCCTTTATCCTTCAAATTGAAAATTCCTCCAATCCTTTTGGCATTCGATAACTTGAAAAATATTGCTTGGATTATCAAGTTACTTTATATTTGTGTTCAGGTTACTGATGTGCCGAGTTGTATAATTAGCTCAACTTTGGCGAAGCCAAATTTGAGCTTATGCCATGGCCTGTCGGCCGTCTGTCCGCCAACAATTCAATACAGCTCGGGCCAGAAGCCGTGTTTATGAACCAATCTTTACGAAACTTCTTGGGTACCTTTGTTATGACCGTGGGACGAGAACGAGTGTTTTGGGGTTCGGTCCGAAATTCAAGATGGCAGCCAACCACCATTTTGTACCAACGATGCAGAAATCTGTTTTTTGCACAGAACTTCCATATGAAAGCGCTGATTTGAATAATTTTTTGTATGAATGTTTAGTACCATGGGATACATCACATATAATACAGGTTTTTTTCTCGTACGTAAATTATGCAAATTAGACTAACTTTGATGTATTTAGTGTTACTTTCAGCACTGTCAGTGCAAATGCCAGTACGGCTCGGGCTAGAGGCCGCATTTATGAACCGATCTTTACGAAACTTCTTGGGTACCTTTGGTATCACCGTGGGACGAGAACGAGTGTTTTTGAGTGCGGTCCAAATTTCAAGATGGATCCATTTTGTTCAAAATTAGAGGCAATCAGATTTTTGCGCAGAACTTCCACATGAAAGCTCTGATTTGAATAATTTTTTGTGTGAATGTTTAGTACCATGGGATACATCACATATAATACGGGTTTTTTTCTCGTGCAGAAATTATGCAAATTAGATGAACTTTGATTTTTTCAGTGCTACTTGCACACAGTAAGTACACATGTCAATACGGCTCAGGCTAGAGGCTGTATTTATCAACCGATCTTCACGAAACGTCTTGGGTACCTTTGTCATCACTTTGGGACGAGAACGAGTGTTTCTGGGTGCGGTCCGAAATTCCAGATGGCTGCCAGTGGCCATTTTGTACCGAAATTAGGTCTAATCAGTTTTTTGTACACAACTTCTATACGGCTCATGCTAGAGGCCGTATTTATGAACCGATCGATCTTTACGAAACTTCTTGAGTACCTTTGTTATCACCGTGGAATGAGAACGAGTGTTTTGGGGTGTGGTCCGAAATTCAAGATGGCCACCAGCAGCCATTTTGTACCAAAATTAGTGCAATCAGTCTTATGTACAGAACTTCTGTATGAAAGTTCTGATTTGAATAAATTTTTGTATGAATGTTTAGTAACATCGAATACATCACATATAGTACGGATTTTTATCTCGTGCAGAAATTATGCAAATTAGATGAACTTTGATTTATTCAGTGCTACTTATACACTGTAAGTGCACATGTCAATACGGCTCGGGCTAGAGGCTGTATTTATGAACCGATCTTCACAAAACTTCTTGGGTACCTTTGTTATCACCTTGGGACGAGAACGAGTGTTTCTGGGTGCGGTCCAAAATTCAAGATGGCTGCCATTGGCCATTTTGTACCGAAATTAGGTCCAATCAGTTTTTTGTCACAACTTCTATACAGCTCGTATTTATGATCTTCACAAAACTTCTTGGGTACCTTTGTTTTCACCTTGGGACAGGAATGAGTGTGTCTTGGGGTGCCTTTGTTATCACTGTGCTATGAGAACAAAAATTTTGGAGTTCAGTCAGACCCACTCTGGGACTCAAAGATTTCTTTTCTAGTTTAGCATCTGACTGTCACCCACCTTTACAATACTTTACCTATACATTTGTTACAGGCTACGGTCAGTATTTATGTACAGGCCGTTACAATACTTTATATGTGCCTTTGTTATCAGGTCATTACCTAGATGTTTGTCATTGCTGTGTCACATACTATACATGTACATGTCTTGACAAGTTGAGCTACAGTGTCATTGACACTTTCATTTTTTGTGTGAATCTGGTAATTTGATCCTGAGATATTAACCTTTTATCCTTCAAATTGAAAATTCCTCCAATCCCTTTGGCATTCGATAACTTGAAAAATATTGCTTGGATTGTCAAGTTACTTTATATTTGTGTTCAGGTTACTGATTTGCCGATCTATATAGTTTTTGATGTAAATCTGATGATTTGATCCCGAGATATTAACCTTTTATCCTTCAAATTGAAAATTCCTCCAATCCCTTTGGCATTCGATAACTTGAAAAATATTGCTTGGATTGTCAAGTTACTTTATATTTGTGTTCAGGTTACTGATGTGCCGAGCTGTATAGTTTTTGGTGTAAATCTGATAATTTGGTCCTGAGATATTAAGGGATCGTCCAACCTAACTTTGGTCAATTTGTTGACATTTTTCCCATTGCATCAGAAACAGATAAGAGAAGTAAGGAAAGTCAAATTATATATCAAAACTAGAGGAAGTGATTGTACCTTCGGAACAATACACAGGATTTTCCTTTGTGTTTTTACTGACTGTTCTACTCAGCAAGTCCTAAGGGAGCTCCATACCAAATAAAAATTTGAATTTTTTTCGGTTTCGTGAAATGTTTTGGCAGAAAGGCGTTAATCAACTACCATTTTGTGCCCTTGATTAATAGAGAAGTGTATTGCAGTCATTCCCGTGAAAAGTTCAAGTTAATCGCCCCTTCCAGTCCAAAGATATCGGCTCCTGCATATTTGGGCGTTTTTGGACGGTTTTGGCTGGAAAAACATTTTCCGCAATATGCGGATAGTTTTATTTATCAGAACTAATGAATCTAGACATAATAAAGTAAAGAAAAACACAAGAAATTTTTTTTCAATTTTTGGTCACAGGGTCCCGAAGCCATGTTTGACTGCTAGCAGAAGCCAAACGAAGAACAACCCCAATTCCAAAAGATGACAACTGTTCATGTACACTGTGAATTCAACATTTCTAACATCAGAAGCTTTCAAATCATCCCCGTTATTGTGTACTCTGACCCCAAAGTAGCCCAGTCGTAACAAAAATTTTGGACATTTGGTCAAAAATTTCAGTCTGAAGTGGACCGAAAATTTTCAGTGTAGAAAAAAAAAGAATTTTTTGTCTCAAAATTGAACGAAACGCATAAAAACGAAAAAAAAGATTTTCGATTTTTTGGCTGCCATTTTGGATTAACGAAAAATCGAAACGAAATTCTTTCGATTTTTCTTATAAAGCGGTATTACTGCCTTCAATTTGGATCCCTTTTAGAGGGCTCATCATATTTAAATCTTGATATTTCAATCCAAAATGGCCGATTTTCGATATACCTTTCCGTTTTGTGAAAAATTTTGGCAGAAAACATAAAAAATGGAAAAAAATACCGATTATGTTTGTTTTAGACAAGAGTAGTTCTAACAAGTCTGTCGAGGAATTAAGTCGATAGCATTTTTCCTTCATGAGATACTGACCTATGAATGTTTGGGCGTTTTTGCCCAACAAGAAACATTTTACCCCAAATATTGATGGTTTTATTTATTAGGACTCATGGCCGTCATTGATAGTTTTTATTTATGAGAACTAATGAATCTAGACATAATAAAGTAAAAAAAAAGACAAGAAAATTTTATTCAATTTTTGGTCACAATGCCCCGAAGCCATGTTTGACTGCTAGCAGAAGCCAAACGAAGAACAACTCCAATTCCAAAAGAGGATAACTGTTCATGTACACTGTGAATTCAACATTTCTAACCTTAGAAGCTTTCAAATCATCCCCGTTGTTGAGTACTGTGATGGCAAAGTAGCCCGGTCGTAACAAAATTTTCCGACTTTTGGTCGAAAATTTCTAAGTCCAAACCGAAAATTTTTCTGGAGCAAAAAAAAATTTTTTTTGTCTCCAAATTGGCCTGAAACGCATAAATAACAGAAAATAAAAATTCGATTTTTCGGCCGCCATTTTGGATTGTCGGAAATTCGAGCCGAAATTTTTTCGATGGTTTTTACAATTCGGTGATACAGTCTTCATTTCTGAGCCATTTTAGATGGTTCAGCATATCCCTGTCCCGAGATTGAGTTAAAAAATGGTCAAATTTTGAACATTTTTATCGTTTCGAAAAACGTTTTGGCAGAAAGGTGTTAACTACATACATTTTTGTACCATATGCTGATAGAGGGTTGTATTGCTGACATGTCTGCGAAAATATCAAGTCAATCGCCTTTTCTAGTTCAAAGATATGAGCTGCCGATTATTTTTGTGTTGTTTGTCATAAAGGGTTAACTAAACCATATTCAGAAAAATCGGAATATGACGAGGGCATAGAACTTTTGACCCTTTATGAGGACAGAAAGTTTAAAAAACATCGTTCAGAGCGTTTTCGAGAAATAGTGAAAATAAAAGTGTGGAAGAATAATAATAATAATAATAAAAAAAAAAAAAAAAAAAAAAAAAATAATCATTGCAATAACAAATAGATTTTCCCTTTAGGAAAATCCAAATAATAATAAAAAAAAAAAAAATAATCATTGCAATAACAAATAGATTTTCCCTTTAGGAAAATCCAAATAAAAAAAAAAAAAATAATCATTGCAATAACAAATAGATTTTCCCTTTAGGAAAATCCAAATAATAATAATAATAATAAAAAAAAAAAAAATAATCATTGCAATAACAAATAGATTTTCCCTTTAGGAAAATCCAAATTATTTATTGGTATTTAATACTATTTATAGCTAATTGTGACAACAACATGGAGATAAAATCAAGTTTCATCAATCGTTTACACCCATGTCGTCCAGTTTAGTAGACTTCCACCTCCAGCATTGGTGACTGGGTCCAATTTTGCCAGTAAAGCAGAACTTCTTCACCATAGCAAACAAGCATTGCTTCACTTCCCGAAGTTAACACAGGGAAATACTGTGAATGTTTTTTATTAGAATAAATGGTCACGAGCAGACAAATGGGTTACTTTCTCGTCGGGAATTCACTTTGGCGATGGAATTATCAAATGGAGTGGCTTGATACTGTTCGGAGTACATAAATAAATGAAGGAATGGGCTGTGTTTACAGCTACTGAGAGAGAGAGTGAGCCATCTATTTGATCAGCGACTTCTCGGCCAAGCATGTGACAATTGTTGTGTCTGGTTTGGGTAATTGTTCCATGTTGAGGTCTCGTTTGACAGTAAAGGGTCACATCCGAGGTTATGGTATACCCTCGGCTAAATGACTATATTGGACCATAAGTTTATTTTGTGATGGTGTCCATTTAGTAAATAATGGCTATTACTGGTGATATAACCAAAATAATCTGCTGATGTCTTGATTCGGACCGCGAACAGTCATGTAAAATTTAGTTGGAGGTCAAGGTCACACAACAGTCTGTAATAGCCAAACCAGACCTGTTTGGGAAATACGCCGTCTCTGTGCAACGTTTTGTAGGGTGCCATACCCAGCTACGCTTCACTTTTAAGCGATTGTCCAGCACGAAAATGTTGACGGCGGCTATGGGAAAATGGACTTATAACAGATCTTCACTTGCTCTTTTTTGATGGGTGAGAGGGGGGGGGGTGGCTGGCTGGGGTTAATGCCTTTTGAATATCACGATATCATAGCTTATAAGAGGTCATCGCCACCAATAGGTGGTCTGGGCTCTCCAGCAGCGCGGAGAAAGACAAATAAGTCAACAGATACGCGATTTTTGATCACATAAGGTATTAAAGAGGCTACGTATGGCACATTTCAGAAGGCAAATGAAGCAAAACTTTACTTCCAAAAGATGATAAAAAGTTCAAATGAACTTTGAATTCCACCTTTTCAGTCACAGAAGCTTTTAACTTGTCAATGACATAGGGTATTCTTGTGTCAAAAGAGCAAGAACGGGTCAGATAATGGATCCGAGAAGCTAGTTTTGGCAGCTATCAGGCGCGAAATGAAACAAAATTTTGCTTTCAAAATACAACAAGTTTTAATAGATTGTCAATGCTACCTTTTCAATCATAGAAACGTTCTATCCCTCGCGGATATTCTTGTGTCGAAAGAGTGGTTCGTGTACATGAAAACTCTTCCTGGTCATTGCGTTTGATCGAGTTGTGTACTTCTTTTATTATATATAGAGATTGTTTGGACATCCGTAGGTGATGTGATTTCTTTGAAATCATATATCCGTGCCCAAATCATTTCTGGTAAATTGAATCCAATTTGAACTTGGCGTGTAATTGTATGGTAGAGTAATTGTGAAATTCGCCATAATAGTTTTGCGGCTTTTGTCCTGGAATTTTTGAACTTATGAGAATTTGACTGATGCCTAACGAAAGTCATCAAGGTTTAATTGAGGTGACTGTGATTTAATTTGGTAGGGTTACAGCAAATTCTTATTTATTATTAACTTCTGTTAATGACTTGAATTCACTCGGCAAGGGCCGTGGAGCAAATTGAAAGTTCAAACTTTGTGTGTGTGTGTGTGTATGGGGTGGGGGGGGGGGGGGGGGGATTGGGGGTTTCTGCCGCGAAGTGACAGGTGACCAACAGCAAGTGTTGGCCATGCAAGTGGAAGTGGGAGGATGGAGAAACGACCAGAGGACCCACGCCCCACCCCCCCCCCCCCCCCCCACACACACACCAACAAAAACACTGGCAAGGCCCCAAACGAACTTATCAAACTTGTGTGGGAGAACTACAAGCAAACTATTGTCTTTGTGGAAACCAGTGCTCGTATTAAAAAAACTTGTACTGTCCGGTGAGACAAGTCCAAGCGACGACCGTCGGAAGACTATATGGAGATTCCTCGTTGGACGACTTGTACTGTCTGGTTGGTCTCTTGACTTAAATCGGTTGGGGGGGGGGGGAGGCATGCAAGCACAAGAATACACAGTATTCGGCGTTACAGAGGGTTCTATCCACATCAGGTGAAGTACTGAAGCCCAAGATATTCATACCGATACCAAATATTTGTTAAAAACATGTTTTGACTCACCATTTTCACACAGGTAACAAATAATTTTTGGAAGCGGTTGCCGTATGCCAGAACGCTAGAGATGCATTCTAAGGGTGTCCTATTTCAAAACTCTTCTATGTGAGCATGCCCCAAGACCCCACTAGCATGGCCAGCACTTGCTGTTGGCCATCTGATACTTCGCGGTAGAAACGTACGACACCTCCTCCTCCCCACCCCCCCCACCCCCCCACACACACTAACTTTTGAACTTTGAAATTGCTCCATGGCCCTTGGCGGGTGTATTCAACTCAATAACAGATGGCCTTTGGTTTGGGAAATTTAAAACAATACGACGCCACATCTTTGATTCGTAATAAATTTGAATCTCAAAGAAGAAAATGACAATATTCACCAGTCCTCAGAATTGGCTGTGACATTAAATTTTGGCAATGCCGTGGCAACTGCCACCGTCGTCAAATTCAATGAAGGCGGAGGGGGGGGGGGGGGGGGGGGGGAGTCATATGGTCATAAAAAATAATAGATTCTCAGTGTTGTACTTTCGATTTCAAATCTCGCTCTTTCTGGTCTCGGTTCTGGTGTTGGGAAATCTTTCTGTCGACTTGAATAATGAGTTCTTCTCTGTCATAAATGCATATATTTAGATCCGAGTGATAGCATGTCGCAATGTGAAAGGCACAAATTCTGTCATTACACTGTGTTGAACAGTGCACATGCTTCTCTAACCACGTGAAGTGAATGACAATGCGTTTTTGAAACAAAAGGCTTTGACAAGGGAATGAAATTGTACTTTTGAACCGAATTAAGTGTTTTTATTCTATGGTCCCAAATTTAAGTCCCACCCGGACCCCAAATTCTCCATGTTAATTTTTTGGGGGTCTTAAAATTGACCAAAACGCCTAAAAAACCAAAAACAAAAATTTTTGATCGAAAATTTCTAAGTCCGGACAGGCCGGACCGAAAATTTTTAGTGTAAAAAAAATTTTTTTTTCGTTTCAACATTGAACGAAACGCATAGAAAACGAAAAAAAATTTTTCGATTTTTTGGCCGCCATTTTGGATTAACGAAAAATCGAAACGAAATTCATTCGATTTTTATTATAAAGCAGTATTACTGCCTTCAATTTGGATCCCTTTTAGAGGGCTCATTATATTTAAATCTGGATATTTCAATCCAAAATGGCTGATTTTCGAGATAACTTTCCGTTTTGTGAAAAACTTTGGCAGAAAACATAAAAAATGGAAAAAAATACCGATTATGTTTGTTTTAGACAAGAGTAATTCTGACAAGTCTGTCAAGAAATTAAGTCGATAACTTTTTTCCTTCATGAGATATTGGCCTATGAAGCTTTGGGCGTTTTTGGGCGTTTTGGGGCGTTTTTGCCCAACAAGAAACATTTTACCCCAAATATTGATGGTTTTATTTATTAGGATTCATGGCCGTCATTGATAGTTTTTATTTATGAGAACTAATGAATCTGGACATAATAAAGTAAAAAAAAAATAAAAGAAATTTTTTTTCAATTTTTGGTCACAGTTTCCCGAAGCCATGTTTGACTGCTAGCAGAAGCCAAAGGAAGAACAACACCAATTCCAAAAGACGATAACTATTCATGTACACTGTGAATTCAACATTTCTACCCTTAGAAGCTTTCAAATCACCCAGGTTGTTGAGTACTGTGACGGCAAAGTAGCCCGGCCGTAACAAAAATTTCCGACTTTTGGTCGAAAATTTCTATGTCCAAACCGAAAATTTTTCTGGTGCAAAAAATTTTTTTTTTTTTCGTCTCCAAATGGCCTGAAACGCATAGATAACCGAAAATAAAAATATGATTTTTCGGCCGCCATTTTGGATTGTCGGAAATTCGAATCGAAATTTTTTCAATTGTTTTTACAATTCGGTTATACAGTCTTCATTTCTAAGCCATTTTAGATGGTTCAGCATATCCCTGTACCGAGATTCAGTTAAAAAATGGTGAAATTTTGAACTTTTTTTTCGTTTCGAAAAATGTTTTGGCAGAAAGGTGTTAACTACATATATTTTTGTACCATATGCTAATAGAGGGGTGTATTGCTGACATGTCTGCGAAAATTTCAAGTCAATTGCCCTTTCTAGTTCAAAGATCTGAGCTGCCGATTATTTTTGTGTTTTTTGGCATAAAGGGTTAACTAAACCATTTTCAGAAAAATGGGAATATGACCCTTTATGAGTACAGAAAGTTTAAAAAACATCGTTCAGAGCATTTTCGAGAAATAGTGAAAATAAAAGTGTGGAAGAATAATAATAATAATAATAATAACTAGAGGAAGTGATTGTACCTTCGGAACAATACACAGGATTTTCCTTTGTGTTTTACTGACTGTTCTACTCAGCAAGTCCTAAGGGAGCTCCATACCAAATAAAAATTTGATTTTTTTTCGGTTTCGTGAAATGTTTTGGTAGAAAGGCGTTAATCAACTACCATTTTGTGCCCTTGATTAATAGAGAAGTGTATTACAGTCATTCCCGTGAAAAGTTCAAGTTAATCGCCCCTTCCAGTCCAAAGATATCGGCTCCTGCATATTTGGGCGTTTTTGGACGGTTTTGGCTGGAAAAACATTTTCCGCAATATGCGGATAGTTTTATTTATCAGAACTAATGAATCTAGACATAATAAAGTAAAGAAAAACACAAGAAATTTTTTTTCAATTTTTGGTCACAGGGTCCCGAAGACATGTTTGACTGCTAGCAGAAGCCAAACGAAGAACAACCCCAATTCCAAAAGATGACAACTGTTCATGTACACTGTGAATTCAACATTTCTAACATCAGAAGCTTTCAAATCATCCTCGTTATTGTGTACTCTGACCCCAAAGTAGCCCAGTCGTAACAAAAATTTTGGACATATGGTCAAAAATTTCAGTCTGAAGCGGACCGAAAATTTTCAGTGTAGAAAAAAAAGAATTTTTTGTCTCAAAATTGAACGAAACGCATAAGAAACGAAAAAAAAGATTTTCGATTTTTTGGCCACCATTTTGGATTAACGAAAAATCGAAACGAAATTCTTTCGATTTTTCTTATAAAGCGGTATTACTGCCTTCAATTTGGATCCCTTTTAGAGGGCTCATTATATTTAAATCTTGATATTTCAATCTAAAATGGCCGATTTTCGATATAACTTTCCGTTTTGTGAAAAATTTTGGCAGAAAACATAAAAAATGGAAAAAAATACCGATTATGTTTGTTTTAGACAAGAGTAGTTCTGACAAGTCTGTCGAGGAATTAAGTTGATAGCATTTTTCCTTCATGAGATATTGACCTATGAATGTTTGGGCGTTTTTGCCCAACAAGAAACATTTTGCCCCAAATACTGATGGTTTTATTTATTAGGACTCATGGCCATCATTGATAGTTTTCATTTATGAGAACTAATGAACCTAGACATAATAAAGTAAAAAAAAACACAAGAAAATTTTTTTCAATTTTTGCTCACAGTGTCCCGAAGCCATGTTTGACTGCTAGCAGAAGCCAAACGAAGAACAACTCCATTTCCAAAAGACGATAACTGTTTATGTACACTATGATTTCAACATTTCTAACCTTAGTAGCTGTCAAATCATCCCCATTGTTGAGTACTGTGACGGCAAAGTAGCCCGGTCGTAACAAAAATTTCCGACTTTCGGTCGAAAATTTCAAAGTCCAAACTGAAAATTTTTCTGGTGCAAAAAAAATTTTTTTTTCGTCTCCAAATGGCCTGAAACGCATAAATAACCGAAAATAAAAATACGATTTTTCGGCGGCCATTTTGGATTGTCGGAAATTCGAATCGAATTTTTTTCGATGGTTTTCACAATTCGGTGATAGAGTCTTCATTTCCAAGTCATTTTGGATGGTTCAGCATATCCATGTCCCGAGATTGAGTTAAAAAATGGTCAAATTTTGAAATTGTTTTTCGTTTCGAAAAATATTTTGGCAGAAAGGTGTTAACTACATACATTTTTGTACCATATGCTGATAGAGGGGTATATTGCGGACATGTCTGCGAAAATTTCAAGTCAATCGCCCTTTCCAGTCCAAAGATATGAGCTGTCGACAATTTTTGTTAAAGGGTTAACAAAAACATTTTCAGAAAAATGGGAATATGGCGAGGGCATACAACTTACGACCCTTTATGAGTATAAAAACTTAAAAAAAAATCGTTCAGAGCATTTTCGAGAAATAGTGAAAATAAAAGTGTGGAAGAATAATAATAATAATAATAATAATAAAAAAAAAAAAAAAAAAAAAAAAATAATCATTGCAATAACAAATAGATTTTCCCTTTAGGAAAATCCAAATAATAAAAAAAAAAAAAATAATCATTGCAATAACAAATAGATTTTCCCTTTAGGAAAATCCAAATAATGAGTAAAGTGCATAGAAAAGGTACATATAATTTCTTTCATGAAAAAAAGTGAATTTTATGATTTTGAAGAAGATTAATTTGCCAATGGCTTAAGTAACGAACCGGTAAAACCAAAAAATAATCGGTAAATCGAAAGCCTTGTCCTCAATATAATGATAACATACTACAGACTCGGAGAAAGCATTTTTTAGCTCACCTGACTGAAAGTCAGGGTGAGCTTTTCTTATCACTCGTCGTCCTGCGTGAAGGTGGTGTTTGAGCCTCTTTCTCCTAAACCACTGGCCACATTTTAATTAAATTTCATGTAAGTAGTAGTTATATACGGGCATTTTGATTTTTATCCAAAATAGATTTCGGCTCATATTGAGCAGAGGTGTGGGGGAAAAAATGGCGAAATTTTTTGAAAATCTTCTTCTAATGAACCACCTGTAGCAGAGACTTGATATGTGGTATACAGAGTCCTTTTGAGGTTTAGAATCAAGTTTGTTCAAGAGAAGTTTGTTGAGCATTATTTGCCTTCGTTATGGGAGGGGCAAAAATTTTGGCCACGCCTAAAATTTCTATTTTTAGAACCGTCAGATCGATTTGAACCAAATTTGATATGAGATGATAATGGGTCATAAGTAGTTGATTGATGCCAAAAAAAATTTTCTCATTGCCCCGTGGGAACCTCGGGAGCTAAAAATAGGAAAAACCTTAAAACTGCCATATCTCCAAAACTACATGGCACAGAGAATTCTTATTTTGTATAAAGCTTACTTTTATCCAGTAGAATAGAGTGGTTAAAAAAAATCCCTATTGGTTTGATCACAAGGTACTTTTTTCAGGACTTTGAAAAAGTGCTGAGTCGGCACTTTTTAACACTGTAGGCAATGGGAAAAAGATTAAAAAATCTTCTTCTCCAGATCCAGCAGGCAGAATCTTTTGATATTTGGTATGCAACATTGTAGGGTGGATCTAATTCAAGTTTGTTCAAATCAGCCCCCTGGGTTCATATTTGGGCTCAGTATAGGAGCCCGATTTTGAACTTAGTGCATTTCAGGCAAATTTCTTCAAAAATCTTCTCCAGATCCAGCAGGCAGAATCTTTTGATATTTGGCATGCAACATTGTGGGGTGGATCTGATTCAAGTTTGTTCAAATCGGCCCCCTGGGTTTATATTTGGGCTCAGTATAGAAGCTCGAATTCGAACTTAGTGCATTTCAGGCAAATTTCTTCAAAAATCTTCTCCAGATCGAGCAGGCAGAATCTTTTGATAGTAGGTATGCAACATTGTGGGGTGGATCTGATTCAAGTTTGTTCAAATCGGCCCCCTGGATTCATATTTGGGCTCACTATAGAAGCCCGAATTCGAACTTAATGCATTTCAGGCAAATTTCTTCAAAAATCTTCTTCTCCAGATCTAGCAGGCAGAATCTTTTGATATTTGGTATGCAACATTGTAGGGTGGATCTAATTCAAGTTTGTTCAAATCGGCCCCCTGGGTTCATATTTGGGCTCAGTATAGAAGCTCGAATTCGAACTTAGTGCATTTCAGGCAAATTTCTTCAAAAATCTTCTCCAGATCGAGCAGGCAGAATCTTTTGATAGTAGGTATGCAACATTGTGGGGTGGATCTGATTCAAGTTTGTTCAAATCGGCCCCCTGGATTCATATTTGGGCACACTATAGAAGCCCGAATTCGAACTTAATGCATTTCAGGCAAATTTCTTCAAAAATCTTCTTCTCCAGATCCAGCAGACAGAATCTTTTGATATTTGGTATGCAACATTGTGGGGTGGATCTGATTCAAGTTTGTTTAAATCTGCCTCCTGGATTCATATTTGGGCTCACTATAGAAGCCCGAATTCGAACTTAGTGCATTTCAGGCAAATTTCTTCAAAAATCTTCTTCTCCAGATCCAGCAGGCAGAATATTTTGATATTTGGTATGCAACATTGTGGGGTGGATCTGATTCAAGTTTGTTCAAATCGGCCCCCCTGGATTTATATTTGGGCTCACTATAGAAGCCCGAATTCGAACTTAGTGCATTTCAGGCAAATTTCTTTAAAAATTTTCTTCTCCAGATCGAGCAGGCAGAATCTTTTGATATTTGGTATGCAACATTGTGGGGTGGATCTGATTCAAGTTTGTTCAAATCGGCTCCCTAGATTCATATTTGGGCTCACTATAGAAGCTCGAATTCTAACTTAGTGCATTTCAGGCAAATTTCTTTGAAAATCTTCTTCTCAAGATCCAGCATGCAGAATCTTTTGATATAGGGTATGCACCATGCTTAGGTGAGTGAGATTCAAGTTTGTTCAAGCCAAGTCCCTGGGTTCATATTTGGGCTCACTGTGGTAGCCCAAATTATAACTTAGTGCAAAATGAGGAATTTTCTTTAAAAATCTTCTTCAGATTCAGCAGTCGGAATGTTTTGATATCTGGTGTGCAGCATCCTTGGGGGTGAGATTCAAGTTTGTTAAAGCCAAGTCCCTGGGTTCATATATGGGCTCCCTGTGGGAGCCCGAATTGTAACTTAGTTCAATATGAGGAATATTCTTTTTTTAGATCCACTGGTCAGAATCTTTGGATATTTGGTATAAGCTTTTCTTACGAGGAGCAGATGCAACTTGTTGAAATCAATTCTCTGGGTTGATATTTAGGCTACCATGTCAGGGGAGCGCCCTCAGGCCCCTTGGGGCCTCTTGTTTGACACACACTCTGGTGGGTTTTGATGTTTGAATGTAATAACACCAACACAAATTTTTGATGTTCCGGATCTGGCCATGTTTCAATGATGTTTATTCCGGTCATGTGATTACGATGTGGTTCTTACAGAAATACTTAATTTGGGAAATCGTAAGAATTCAAGAACGTGATCATGCCCTTTCTTTGTTCGAGACAATGTATGAACGGATTTGCAAACAGATGACAGCAAATACTTGAGCTGTTAATGTCATAACTGCAAAATATGGTTCGAAATTCACTCTCATGTTTACAGGCCGTCTGAACTTTTTTGTTGACAAAAAATCTTAATTATTTCGCATTAGAAAGACAACATGAACCACTTGTAAAAAAATAACCGAGTGTATAAAATCGGGACAATACACATAAAATAAGGCAATATTCATAACAAAGTAAGCAGAATGCTTCGGAAATCACTTTTTCTCATGAAGTATATTCCAAGTGACCTAGAACTATATTGAGCGTGTTGATTTCCCCCGATGTTGTGAAAGTTATTTACTTCCTAGTAACCATCGAATTTGTCTCGGCTGTCTTTGATGTGTGCAAAGGACCGATTGAAGATGGGTTGAAAATAATGCATCGCGCTTTTAAATAAGGTGTGCTTGGACGATGCTGAGAATTCAGTTTTTTCTTTCAACCAATCATACTATGACAAGCGTCAATCAGTGTCTTTTGTCATCGTTTTACAATGACAAATGTGACAAATCTCCTTCACCGGAAACCATCCCCCAATTTGCATATCACAATAAACATAACCGCTGTCACTGAGTGTCAGCGTGGCTGTGTGGTCAAAACCAAAACGAATTATCGAATGCACGGTCAATATTAGCTGCAATTGGCTTTTAAACAAATGAAATACACAAAATATTCGGAATTTTTTCATTATCCATGCCGAGTTACTTTTTAACCAGACCACATGCGTTCAGTTTCATTTGTCGGCATCAAACTGATATTGTTTGTGGTAATTAAATAGTACGAGAAGGCGAAGGAAGCCAAATATTTCCCATCATCTATTAATTAATTAAAATTTATAATTTCTTTTATTTTACTGAAATTATGAATTGATAAGGTGGGTGTGTTGCGCTTATTATGCCCCAGACCTGGAAGTTGGAAAATCAAAGGTGCATCTAGGGCCGTGCAGTGGTAAACTCTGTCCTCTGAATCTTAGTCTTACCCATTCATCATTACATGTACCAACATTCTCCCTTGTATCTCAACCATTACTACTCCAATTTGAAGGATATTTCGTGTTGTGATCGAGCATCATGGGGAAACAATGCCTGTGTAGCTGCTGTAGCATGTGTTTCTTCCCACATTTTTTCAGAGTTGTGGTACTTTTTCACTCTTTTGAGTTAGAAAATTTTGTTTATAACTCGTTGATTTGTTACAATTTGTTGCAACGTGCCTGCTAATACCCTCAATTGATTGATACAGAATTTTCTGGTGAAGATTTTGTTCCTATTACTTATCAAGCAACAACCTAATGAATATTCTGTATAAAGCCACTAATCTGATGTTTGACTCTTTTATCGGAGCTGTTTTGAAGGCTTATGGAACTCAAAATATTGATTATGGCAGGACTTATCTATTCACCCATTAATCGATAAATTAAGTGTTATAGTTGGAAGTAAGAAGCATGAAAGGTCCAGAAAGAATGTTTTTCAATGTAACATAATTTTTGCAGATACACTTATTTGGAGGGTTACCTGTCTGATAGTGTTTGGAACGTGTGGCCAGGATCTTCAAAAAGCAAAAAGAGTTAAACTTTGAGAAAAAAGGCATATGTCTTGAGTGCCAGAGGTAGAGTCATACAAGGAAGAGAGCCCCCCCCCCCCCCTTTCCGGAAATTTTTTTTGTGTCAAATGGAGCTCACTTGGGGATTGCTTTGTGTACTGCGTTCTTGAAAAAAATATGTGAGACCCTCTGGATGTGCCCTTCTGATCTCAATATGCCAATAAGCCTCCTTGGGGACAGTACGTGAAATAATGGTTATGTAAGGTTGATTTGATGTGTTTTGAATAACAATGTACTTTTAAGTACATTAGATGATTTATTGCAATGACAGGTTACAGTTACCCTTATTTCTTCTCCAACAGATATCATGAGTGTATTGGTGTCCAAGAGTAAAGAAAGCTATTATACTTATTGATAAATCAGACAAATTTAACATTTTAATCACTATCAAATTGATGCATGGGATAAAAGGGGTTACAGTGCAAGGGATTTGTAAATATATTTATTCAACTACAATGTATGACTTTGCACTGCATTCTACATAGGAGAATATCATAGTTTCTTTCCAAACCACTACAGTGACACATACATCTTTATATTGGGAGACACGCTTTTGTCCTTCCATACTTCTTCTGGTGGACTCCTTCAAGTTGACCTTTGTTGAACTCTCCAAATCAAAACATAAACAAAAGAAAATGTCTGCCTTCAGTCAGTGAGCACTCCACTTATAACATTTGTTCTCAATCTTTATTACTTTCATGAATTAGGAAAAGATTTCTTCGAGTATGTACTTCAATGTTTATAGAATACAGCTGTTATTTTATTTTGAGGTATTTTATTGTAAAAATTTTGTTCTCTTACTTATGCCATAGCAGACTTTCAGGTGGTGCTATTTACACATGGTAGCAGTTCCATGGCAAATTTCAGTTTCCACATGTTCTATGTTTCATTCCAAGCATTTTGTTATATAATTTATTGGGGTTATTCATTTTGAGCCTTTTTTTGGACTTGAAAGAAAATTGCATGAAATTTGACCAAAGTTAGGTTGGAAGTCCCCTTAACCCTTTATCCTTCAAATTGAAAATTCCTCCAATCCCTTTGGCATGAGACAACCCAAGAAATATCAGTCCGATTATCACGTTACTTTATATATATATTCAGGTTACTGATGTGCTGTGCTGTGCTGTATAGTTTTTAGCTCAACTTTGGCGAAGATGGCCACCAGGAGCCATTTTGTACCAAAATTAGTGCAATCAGTCTTTTGTACAGAACTTCTGTATGAAAGTTCTGATTTGAATAAATTTTTGTATGAGTGTTTAGTAAAATGGAATACATCAAATACAGTACGGGTTTTTTTTCTCGTGCAGAAATTATACAAATTAGATGAATTTTGATTTATTTAGTGCTACTTATACACTGTAAGTGCACATGTCAATACGGCTTAGGCTAGAGGCTGTATTTATCAACCGATCTTCACGAAAATTCTTGGGTACCTTTGTTATCACCTTGGGACGAGAACGAGTGTTTCTGAGTGTGGTCCAAAATTCAAGATGGCTGCCATTGGCCATTTTGTACCAAAATTAGGTCCAATCAGTTTTTTGTCACAACGTCTATACAGCTCGTATTTATGAACTGATCTTCACGAAACTTCCTGGGTACCTTTGTTTTCACCTTGGGGCAGGAATGAGTGTGTTTTGGGGTGTCTTTGTTATCACTGTGCTATCAGAACAAATATTTTGGGGTTCAGTCAGACCCACTCTGGGACTCAAAGATTTCTTTTCTAGTTTAGCATCTGACTGTCACCCACCTTTACAATACTTTACCTATACATTTGTTACAGGCTACTGTCAATATTTATGTACAGACTGTTACAATACTTTATATGTACCTTTGTTATTAGGTCATTACCTAGATGTTTGTCATTGCTGTGTCACATACTATATATGTACATGTCTTAACAAGTTGAGTTACAGTGTCATTGACACTTTCATTTTTTTTTTAAATTTGGCACACTGCACTGGTCTCATCACTGGATCGCTTTCAAACTTTGTATGTATATTTGCATGAAAAAAATGTTGCAGTTACCTTGACCTTTGAACTTTGTGCATCAATATTTTCCTTTGGCATGCCCTGCAGAGTGCATTCCTGAATGGATCGCTTTGAAACTAAGTAGGCTTGTTTGTGCTGATCTCTAGATGGGAGCTTTTGATTTTATTTCATTTCTGTCGAGAAACATTGCCATTGGCAATGACATTCAACTTAAACTTTGTATGCTTGTATGCTCATGGACAACAGAGTTATAAATAATTAAATAACTTCATTCCTCTGTAGTGTTAACTTGCCATGGATGCTAATTAAATCCTTCTTTAAAACAACTTTGATCAGTTGTTTTAATCCTTTCGACTTTATTTCTCTGTATTATGTGAAAATTAACAATTTCTTGTTCTTAAATGGGGGGCGCGGTGGCTCAGTTGGTAGAGGTGCAGGCTGCAAGCCGAGAGGTCCTCGGTTCGAATCCCACCTGCGGCAACCGCGTTGTGTCCTTGGGCAAGACACTTCACCCCGATTTGCCTACATGGGGGCACGATGACGCTGTGTACTGAGGCGTACTGCACGTCGATGGTGCGCATGTCTTCAACCAATCTAACCCTGCCTGTGCTGTGGTGCAGAGTTCAGAGTTACGATGTTGGAGAGCTGACAGCTGCTCGTCGTTGCTCGGTGGTTCTCTCCGGGTACTCCGGCTTCCTCCACCCGTAAAACTGTCACGGTCACGATTAGCCATTGTGCATAAGTATGTGACCTTAAACACCACTAAATAAATACTTGTTCTTAAATAGTATTGGTAACAATGCAATTTCCTTGTGGAAACTCTTAATTTGATTGTTATTTTCACCTGCATCTGTAGTGGACAGCAATACTAACATCATAGAAACACAACCATAAATATGGATGCAGTTCAATAAGTGTAGAAGAAATACATTACTCTCAAAATGAAAAACAGGGTTATGAAATTGTGACACTTTGTTTGTTATTTTAGGCACGCAGAAGAAATGCTACAGCTGGATTGGGAGCAAGAGGTGCAACAATTGCAGCATCTGCATCGGATTCATACAAAGAAGCAGCAAAGAAAACTATGTTTGCTCGATATAATGAGATTGATGTTGAATAACCATTGGCACGAAAACATATGCTCCTGTTCAGTCCTACATCCATCAGAGGTGTTGTGAATCCGTGTTGTGTGGAGCACAAAATGAGTTTTTCTTTGTCAAATTGCATCATAGGACTTGTTAAATTGAAACCAGATGACAGAGCTGGACTACAAAGGATTCAAAATTAAGATCAGGTGATAGAGAAATATTTCATTCCTGATCTTGCAGATTTGGTATTTTTGCTTGCAGGAGGTTGAAATCCCCAGTTTTTGACCCTAGTTTACTTGGCATGTGAAAACAATTTTTGTGATGTTTCATTTTCAAGAATAGAAGACAATATGTTACTGTCAAAATGCCATCCAAGGTATTCAAAATTTTTAAAAATATTATTCCAACAAAGAAAATAGAAATAACTTCTTAGCATGTACTTTTCATGACATAATTCCAACCAGTAGGCTGTGTTCAGTTTTTTGTTAGCTCACCAGAGCGAAACTAAGGATGCGCTATAGTTCCTGTGTTTCGTCCATCATCCATGAACATGTTTGCGACTTATGTAAAACCTCTGGACAGATTTCTGTGAAATTTGAGGAAAGTGTTCGATATCGCATTTTGATTTCATTCAGATTAAGCCGACATCACATTTTGATTTTGTTCAAATTAAGCTACTGCTCCCTATAGTGAGAGGATAGGGGAAAATCTCTCAAAATCAGTCTGAAATAGAAAAGTTCAAATGGCTTTTGCTGGAAAACAGCACAGAAGTAACTGATGTATCACCCTTACAAGCAGTGTAAATCAGAATGGTCAAGAAAATCCCAATTGATTTTATTAGGGCTGTCCCCATGAGTGCCCTCATTTTAACACTGTGGGTAATAGAAAACACAATTGAAACTAGAATTTTATGATATGTATTTAGACCCGATATGAACCCAAGATGTTAATTCAAGTTTTACCATACGGTTGATTTTCAGGAGGTGGGAAGTTACACAGAACCCCATGAAGGTTTTTACATTTTGGGCTATCCACAAACTCCATTGACATTAGCCAAGCAAAAACATTATTTCTAAACAGTTTGTGAATAGAAAAGATCATTTCTTGAAAAATGGACATAACAGGATCAACACTGGATATGGAGGAGTCACAAAACGACTTTAACAAATTTAGTGTTAAATCTTGTATTTAAAAACCATCAGGTAGGATCCATGTGTAAATTGATATTATGACTATACTATCAGTATCAGGTGAGCACCCTCAAGCCTCCTTGGGTCTATTTTTTTTTTAGCTCACCTGACAGAAAGTCACTCACAGTCTGTTGTCCATAGTCCGTGAACATGGTGTTTGCATATTCTCCTCCAAAACCGCTGAACCAGAACCAATTTAAGTGAAATTTGAGATGATTGTTTGTTATGACATCACATTTTGATTTTGTTCATATCAGTATGCCCTGCCCCTCGGTAGGGCCACGCCCATAAAGTGTGTCTAAATCTTAAAAAATCTTCTCATGAACCAGCAGTAGGAGAGACTTGATATTTGGGGTGCGGCTTCCTCTTGAGGTGTAGACTCAGATTTGTTCCAAGAGAAGTTTGTGGGGCTATATTTGCCGTCGTTATGGAAGGGGCAAGAATTTTCGCCCCACCCAAAATTTTTGTTTTCCAAACCGAGAGGCTGATTTGAACAAATTTGATATGAGGGCTTATTGGGTCATAAGTACTTAATTTATGTAAAAAAACAAATTTCCTGTCGCGCCATGGGAACCGCAGGAGCTAAAAATAGAAAAAAAATTAAAATGCCCATATCTCCAAAACTACACCCTGCACTGAGAATTCTTATTTGGTGTGAAGCTTCCTTTGGACCAGCAGAATGGAATGGTTCCCCCCCCCCCCCCCCCCCCCCCAAAAAAAAAAAAAAAATTGCTATCTGTTGTATCATAGGGTACTTTTTCGGGACTTTCTGAATCAGCATTTTTTAACACTGTGGGTAATGGGAAAAACATTTAAGACTACTTTTCTCCCAAACCACTGCTCCAAAATCTTTAAAATTTCACATTTAACATCTTTGGAAAATTGTTTCACATGTTTATTGAAATCAAATCCCTGGGTCCATACTTGGGCTCCCTAATGTTTAAATTAGTGCAGTATGAGGAATATTCTTTAAAAATCTTCTTCTGCAGATCCACCAACCACCAATCAAAATCTTTTGATATTTGGTATGCAGCATCCTTATGGGGGTGAGATTCAAGTTTGTTCAAGCCAAGACCCTGGGTTCATATTTGGGCTTCCTGTGGGAGCCTGAATTGTACAAAAATTTCTATTTTCCAAACTTAGAGGCCGTTTTGAATCAAATTTGATATGAGGGATTATTGGGTCATAAGTACCTAATTTATGCCAAAAAAATGTTCCCGTTGCCCCATGGGAACAGCAGGAGCTAAAAATAGGAAAAATTTAAAACTCCAATATCTCCAAAACTACACGGCATTTTTATTTTGTGTGAAGCTTCCTTAGGAACAGCAGAAAGGAATGGTCCAAAATTTTTTGCCATCGGGTACTTTTCCAGGACTTTGGAAAAATGCGGAGTCATCATTTTTTAACACTTGTGAGTAATGGGAAAAACATTAGAAGAATCTTCGTCTCTCATACCACTGCTCCAAAGGCTTTCATATTTCACATATAACATCTTTGGAAGATTCATTCACACGTTTGTTGAAAGAAAATCCCTGGGTCTATATTTGGGCTCTCTACAGGAGCCCAAATGTTCAGATTAGTGTAATATCAGGAATATTCTTCAAGAATCTTTTTCCGATCCACCAGTCAGAATGTTTTGAAATTTGGTATACAGCATCTTTCGCGGGGGGAGAGATTCAAGTTTGTTCAAGCCAAGTCCCTGGGTTCATATTTGGGCTCCCTGTGGGAGCTCGAATTATAACTTAGTTCAGTATGAGGAATATTCTTTAAAAATATTTTTCTTCAGATCCAGTAGTCAGAATCTTTTGATATTTGGTATACAGCATCTTTAGGGAGGTGAGATTCAAGTTTTGTCAAGCCCGGTCCCTGGGTTCATATTTGGGCTCTCTGTGGGAGCCCGAATTATAACTTAGTTCAATATGAGGAATATTCTTTAAAAATCTCTTTTTTTTCAGTTCTACCGGTCAGAATCTTTTGATATTTGGTATAAGCTTTTCTTAGGAGAGGCAGATGCAACTTGTTCAAATCAATTCCCTGGGTTGATATTTAGGCTACCATGTCAGGTGAGTGCCCTCTGGGGCCTCTTCTTTTATTTTTTTTTTTTTTTTTTTTTTTTTTTTTTTGGTGGGGGGGGGGTTGTTTGTCTTTGTTGTGTAAAAAGTAACTGTTCAATCATGTGTGCTATTTGAAATACATATTTTTTTATATTGCATTGTTTGTTATTTCTTCACAGTCTTTTCTCTTCTTAGAACATTTTACTTTCAGTATTTGTTTTACCCAGACAATTCATGTTTTTTTTTTCGTTTAACCCTTTACCCGAAGTAACTGCCAAAACCGGCCAGTACTATTCACAAAAATCTCCTGTTAATTTTCGTTATTTTTAGCTCAACTTTCATATAAGTCAAATTTGAGGTTATGCTATGGTCTGTCGGCCTGTCTGTCCATCCGTCAGAACGTCCATCTGTCCATCAACAATTTAATACGGCCCAGGCTAGAGGCCGTATTTATGAACCGATCTCTACGAAACTTCTTGAACACCTTTGATACAACCATGGGACGAGAACGAGTGTTTTTAGGTGCGGTCCAAAATTCAAGATGGCCACCAGCAGCCATTTTGGACTTTAGTTAGTGCAATCAGTTTTTTGTACAGAACTTCTGTATGAAAGTTCTGATTTGAATAAGTTTTTGTCCGAATGTTTAGTAACATGGAATACCTCACATATAATACGGGTTTTTTTTCTCATGCAGAAATTCTGCAAATTAGATGAACTTTGATTTTTTCAGTGCTACTTACTCACAGTAAGTACACATGTCAATACGGCTCAGGCTAGGGACTGTATTTATGAACAGATCTTCACGAAACTTCTTGGGTATCTTTGTTATCACCTTGGGACGAGAACGAGTGTTTCTGGTTGCAGTCCAAAATTCAAGATGGCTGCCAGTGGCCATTTTGTACTGAAATTAGGTCCAATCAGTTTTTTGTACACAACTTCTATACGGCTCAGGCTATAGGTTGTATTTACAGGGTTCGTACGTGGGTCTGGAAAACTGGAAAAAGTATGGAAATTTGGGGCGGTTTGGAAAAGGTCTGGAAAAGGTTTTAAAATATGTGTGTCGAGCCTTGGGGTCTTGAAAAAGTATGGAAATTACTGTTTTTAACAAAGGTGTAATCATTCTGAGTAAAAATAATCAGCATACAAGATTTATTATTTGTCAACGCCCTGCATTCGATAACAGAAAAATTCGGATCGGAAAACTTTGCGCATTTTCAATGGAATACAACCGAGGTATCACAGGTGTTTCAAAGCCGAATGCAGCTCGGAATTACGGAGAATTCCGAAGGTCAAGTCACATGCGCACTGTGTTTTATTGTCTTTGAAATTTCCAACGTGAAGGTCATTTGTTATTTTTGTATTTGTTTATCATGGGGAAGTGTGTTTTTTCACCGAAATGTGAAACAGACCCTAGATTCAAACAATGGATTATGGATTTCTCAGGACAAAACTTCGAATGAAAAGGCAATGTGCACAATATGCAGAAAATCATTTGACGTATCGAATATGGGCGAAGCGGCCCTTCTAAGTCACATGGCAGGTAAAAAACACGCTGCCTTAGTGAAAATGAAACAACAACAACAAAATCATATGGAAGGATTTTTTTCCGAAGCTACGAGAATAGGTAAGACTCATCTGACACCTGGCAATGATCTTCACGGTGTTTCTTCAAAACAAAAACTTGACGCATTGGAAGTGTCTCACGAACATAGTCATGGAGCCACTTGGCCTGGGGGCGTTTCAACCCTTGGAGACTTTGTTACCGACAAGAGTGTTTTAACAGCAGAAATTTACTGGACTTTGAATATGATGGAAAAACACCATTCTTACAAGAGTTGTCAGGGTGTTTCTGACGTATTTCGCCTCATGTTTCCTGATAGTCAGATTGCTTCAAAATTTTCTTGTTCAGAGACAAAATCACGCTATCTTACAACGTTTGGAATTGCTCCCTATTTTTTTTTATGATAAAACAATGTCAAGAAATTTTTATTTAATCTTGAAGTCCAGCCTCAGTCAGTCCATATGTTGTCCAGAACTACCCATTCATATAACAACAAACCAAGTGCTCTCTAAGAGAGAACTTGCTTTATTGTTATATGGGTGGGACACATTCCTTATAGATGTACGCTGAACACCGTATGAAAACAGATTTTCAGCTGTAGGGATTGGACATTTTCAGTGGCTGAATACATACATGTTTTCAGCTAATCAACATGTAGAATCACTGCCAGTTTAGCTACCAGTACCACTTTGTTAGCATATATGTACATGTAGTAATGAAGTTTCAAGGGTTGCGGGCCCTAGATTCCACTTGAGATGGTGCCTGTGCCTTTGGCATGATGGTAAATGATGCGATTTGAGTCTGGAAAAATGGTACGTCAGGTCTGGGAAAGGTATGGAAAAAGTATGGAAATTTTTGGCCAAAAAAGTGTACGAACCCTGTATTTATGAACCGATCTTTACGAAACTTCTTAGGTACCTTTGTTATCACCGTGGGACGAGAACGAATGTTTTGGGGCGTGGCCCAAGATTCAAGATGGCTGCCAGCAGCCATTTTGTACCAAAATAAGTGAAATCAGTTTTTTGTACAGAACTTCTGTATGAAAGTTCTGATTTGAATAAATTTTTGTATGAATGTTTAGTAACATGGAATACATCACATATAATACAGGTTTTTTTCTCGTGCAGAAATTATGCAAATTAGATGAACTTTGATTTATTCAGTGCTACTTATACACTGTAAGTGCACATGTCAATAGGGCTAGAGGCTGTATTTATGAACCAATCTTCACGAAACTTCTGGGGTACCTTTGTTATCACCTTGGGATGAGAACGAGTGTTTTTGGCTGCGGTCTGAAATTCAAGATGGCTGCCGGTGGCCATTTTGTACCAAAATTAGGTACAATCAGTTTTTGGTACAGAACTTCTGTATGAAAGTTCTGATTTGAATAAATTTTTGTCCGAATGTTTAGTAACATGGAATACCTCACATATAATACATGTTTTTTTCTCATGCAGAAATTCTGCAAATTAGATGAACTTTGATTTTTTCAGTGCTACTTACTCACAGTAAGTACACATGTCAATACAGCTCACACTAGGGACTGTATTTATGAAACGATCTTCACGAAACTTCTTGGGTACCTCTGTTATCACCTTGGGACGAGAACAAGTGTTTCTGAGTGCGGTCCAAAATTCAAGATGGCTGCCAGTAGCCATTTTGTACCGAAATTCGGTCGAATCAGTTTTTTGTACACAACTTCTACACAGCTCGTATTTATGAACTGATCTTCATGAAACTTCTTGGGTACCTTTGTTTTCACCTTGGGACAGGAATGAGTGTGTTTTGGGGTGCCTTTGTTATCACTGTGCTATGAGAACAAATATTTTGGGGTTCAGTCACACCCACTCTGGGAAAGATTTCTTTTCTAGTTTAGCATCTGACTGTCACCCACCTTTACAATACTTTACCTATACATTTGTTACAGGCTATGGTCAGTATTTATGTACAGACTGTTACAATACTTTATATGTACCTTTGTTATCAGGTCATTACCTAGATCTTTGTCATTGCTGTGTCACATACTATACATGTACATGTCTTGACAAGTTGAGCTACAGTGTCATTGACACTTTCATTATGTATGGGATGTCTAATATAAACACAGAATGCGATGTGTGTTTGAATTGGCAGGTATTTTACAGAACTCGTTGGACTGGCATAGTAATATTTCACTTGAGCCTACGGCTCTCACAAAATATGACTACGCCATTGCAACTCATTATGTAAAATACCCACAGATTCAAAAACACATCATGTTCTGTCTGTGTCCATATCCACCCTATTATTTTATTTGATAGCCTTAGAAAAGAGTTTGTTGTAAAATTGCTATCTAATTTTCGCTTTCAGTCTCTGCACAAATGTCTCAATATTTTTACCTGCGTCGCCAGCGGCAGAGCAGGTCTAGTAACCGCTCGACTCCCTCCGTCAGTTTGTAAGTCCGTCCGTCCGTCCATCCGAAACACTTTCCGTCAAAGTTTTTGTGGCTTCTATGAAAGGGAATGATTTTATATTTGGTCTGCTGCTTCATAATGATGAGTTGTATCGTGTAAGCAATTTTCAGATCTGCCGTGCAGCCACTTCCTGTTCGCCGATACTTTGAAATTTTACTGTACCCACTGAACATTGAAATTTTCTGTCAAGGTTTTCTCGGCTTCTATGCAAGGGATTGATTTTATATTTGGTCTGCTGCTTCATAGTGATGAGTTGTATTGGGTAAGTAATTTTCAGATCTGCCGTGCAGCCACTTCCTGTTTGCCGATACTTTGAAATTTTACTGTACCCACTGAACATTGAAATTTTTCATCAAACTTTTCTCGGCTTCTATGCAAGGGATTGATTTTATATTTCATCTGGAGCCTGATAATGATCAGTTGTATCGTGTATGCAATTTTCAGATCTGCCGTGCAGCCACTTCCTGTTTACTGATTCAATTGCATGCAGTGACGCAGGTCCAGACCCGGTATTGGTCTTGGCTTGTTTTCTCAAGTCTTTTTCCATTTCTTTTTTATATTTTTGAATGATTGATTTTAATGTATTTGAATTTGTAATTGACCCCCCCCCCCCCCCCCCCCCCACCCTTTTGTACTTTTTAATAACAATGTCTCTCATGAGGACCTCACTGTCCTCAGTCTGTACAAAATCTCTAGCTTCTCTGCAGAATCTCAGAAATTCTTTTGGAATATTTTTCCTTGAAATTGGTAAGCCTGTAAATGTAGAAAAGAAATTGTAAATATTTATAGTAAGAAAAGTTTTTAATCAATACAGATTCTTATTTTATAATAACTGAACATAAGAATATGTGATTGTCCAAATAAACAGAGTATCTGAGGTAATATGTTGTCCCAGAAGAAATGACAGTTAACATTGTTTTTATCCTAATCTTAGAATAAAAGAGTACACTCCATTGGCACATCCAACAGATGCTTTCTGAAAGCCAATGGTGGCTATACCCTGTGCCACCTTCCACTCCCTGTCAAGTATGAGTTTCTAGTCATATATCTTTGTTGTTATTGAATTAATAAATATCTTATTTTATTTTATATTATCTCCATTAAACCATACAGCAGGCCACCAAATCTGTCAATGGGAGAGTAATGCCCATTCTATAATTTGGGTGGTCAACAAAATATGGCTTGGCAGTTTTGAAAATTGCATTTGTTTGTTTTTGGTTTTCTACAAAATGTACACATAAAAAGTGTCATTATTTGTCATCCAAGACATGAGTCTCGTACAGAGTTTTGAGTCGTCCGGGTTACTCAGTGTTCACCACTCTTCCCAGCTAATGAACATATTGTGGTTGGCTACAGTGGTGGAGCCATGTGGTATCTAGGGAGACCAGTACCCACCTCTGAATTCCATTTGCTCATCCCATCCCCAAATTTGAAAAGATTGTTTTTGATTTCCTGCTCTCAGTATAAGTACAGTACCCTAGGTCCAGAGTTTCCCCAATGGACATCAATGTTAGCCGCTGTTACTGGTTATACCATTAAAAGTTTGGAAAACATGCTGTTAAAAAGAGTAGTGAAAGCACACAAGGATGTTCATTTCAAAAGATGCCAAACTTACGATGGTATACATTTATACTGAAGTATATGTACACGACCCTGGATCCAGAGATTCCCCAATGGACATCAATGTTAGCCGCTGTTACTGGTTATATCATTAGAAGTTTGGAAAACATTCTGCTAAATGAGTAATGTAAGCACACAAGGATTTTCATTTCAAAAGATGCCAGACTTACGATAGTATAAATTTATATTGCAGAATCATGATATTTTTAAATTTGAACAAGTCGAAAATTTCAACTGAAAATCATCGAACTCTGTATTTTCCGTTTATTTTTTGCATCATGAGAAAATAGAATATTGTATAATCTAGAAAAATATATACCAAACCATTATGAAGACAAATCAAGCCAATCAGAAGATAGCAGCCTTATGGAAATAAAAGGTGAGACTTAGAGCATAGAAGTCAATGAATTACCAAAATCATTAAATTAAACTTAATACACCATTTTAATCTTATCAAGTATTGAGTTTCAACCACTGTTTTAACCCTTTGCCTAACACACATGATATCAATATTATTAGGCTTTCCCAAACCCAGTTTGGGAAAGACTCTTGTTATTCTTCTTTTTCAAAATTTTTCTTCTCTATTTTTTTTTTTTTTTTTCTTTTTTAGGCTTTCCCAAACCCAGTTTGGGAAAGACTATTGTTATTCTTCTTTTTCAAAATTTTTCTTCTCTATTTTTTTTTTTTTTTTCTTTTTTAGGCTTTCCCAAACCCAGTTTGGGAAAGACTATTGTTATTCTTCTTTTTCAAAATTTTTCTTCACTATTTTTTTTTTTTTTTTTATTTTTAATTTTTTTTTTTTTCTTATTAGGCTTTCCCAGACCCAGTTTGGGAAAGACTATTGTTATTCTTCTTTTTCAAAATTTTTCTTCTCTATTTTTCTTTTTTTTTCTCTTTTTTTTTTTTTTTTTCTCTCCCTGAATTTTGTCTGTTGAACTGCTCGAAAACAAGTTGTATGATTTTGACCAAATTTGGCACACTTATGTAATGTCATAAAATCTAGTGAAATGCGGTATCGTCATATCTGTGAAAACGTGTATTTTCAAAATATTCTGCCAAAACCTTCAAAATTTCACCATTTTTCGAATGTCTCAAAATTGTTTACAGTTATTTCGCTCACATTTTCCACACATTTACAGCATAATATGATACACCACAATCACCACTCAAATCTTTCAACATTAACCCCCACTGGCCAAAAATGACATGAATATAGATTTTTTCTTCAAAATTGACCAACTTCAAGGGCAAATTTCTCTAATAACAAGGTTGTTGTAACAATTATTTTGGTTTGGATAGATGCAACAATGACTGCGGAATAAAGTTACTGTTTACTTTTTAATCTCAGATTTAACCCTCAAGCACAATGAGGGCGAGGATAAGAGTACCGTTTGAAAATGCCAAAATTAGCCAACTTTGGTTGTTTTTTCTATCATTTTGGAAAGGGTTAATTTCAAACACTTTTCATGTACGTATTCACAATTGTCTACCGAGCATATTTGCTGTTGTAAGTTTGGTTGTAAAGTTTAACCCTATCCCATTCTGGTTGCATAAAAGTAGGTACCGTCCAAAAAAACTCAAATTTTTTAAGAATTTGATAAGTTTAGGTGGTGATTTACTCCATTTTTAATTGCTTGAGCTCTGAATGTTTTCTGTAGCTGCTTGCATCAGTCAAAGTATGACAAATTTTGTTCTATATGTTATTATTAAACGTTTAACCCTTAGTAGATTTGAGACTTCCCATAAGGGTACTGTCGGAATAATTGTTATTTTCGCCAACTTCAAGGGCAAATTTCTCTAATTACAAAGTAGTTGTAACAATTATTTTGATATGGCTAGATGCAACAGTGATTGTGGAAGAAAGTTACTGTTTACTTCTTAATCTTAGATTTAACCCACTAGCACAATGAGGGCGAGAATAAAAGTACCGTTTGAAAATGCCAAAATTAGCCATTTTTGGTTGCCTTTTCTATCACTTTCGAATGGGTTAATTTCAAACACTTTTCATGTACGTATTCACAATTGACTATCGAGCATATTTGCTGTCGTTAGTTTGGTTGTAAAGTTTAACCCTATCCCATTCTGGATGCATAAAAGTAGGTACCATCCAAAAAATTTCCAATTTTTTCAGAATTTTGTAAATTTAGGTGGTGATTTACTCCATTTTTAATTGCTTGAGCTCTGAATGTTTTCTACAGCTGCTTGCAGCAGTCAAAGTATGACAAATTTTGTTCATATGATATTATTAAAAGTTTAACCCTTGGCAGATTTGAGACTTCCCATAAGGGTACTGTCAGAATAATTGTTATTTTCGCCAACGTTTACATGCACGTTCTCAGTACTGGAGCCATATTATCTCAAAACCTTTTCCATGAGAGGATTGGGCCTTCATCCAAGAACAATTTTGCTGTTATATATTTTATTCAAAGTTTTAACCTTCACCCAGTTTCGGGCCTTGAATTTGAGTGCCCTACAATTCTTCATAAAATTGGCTAATTTGGAGCTCACTTTTTTACATTTTCGAAAGGAATATCGAAAAATGATTTACATGTTCGTATTTACAATTGCCTACCGAGCATATTTGTTCTTGTAAGTTTGGTTGTAAAGTTTAACCCTATGCTCATTCTATTTGCATAAAGATAGGTGCAGTCAAAAAAAACTCTCGTTTTCAGAATTTGGTAAGTTTAAGTGACGATTTACTCCATTCCTAATTGATTGAGCGCTGAACGTTTTCTATGGCTGTATGCAGCAGTCATAGTATGACAACTTTTGTTTTATCTGTCATTATTAAAAGTTTAACCCTTGGCAGATTCGAGACTGCCCATATGGGGATGGTCGGAATAATTTTAATTTTCATAAAATCACTGAATATTGATAAGCGTGCAGTGGTAGTTTGGAATAGAATATCCGAAAATGCTTTCGAAATTCGGATTCACAGTTCAATTCCAAGAATATTTTCTGTTATAAGGTTGCTGTAAAGTTTAACGCCATCCCTGTCTCAGATGCATAATGGTAGATGCCGTCGAAAAAAAACTCATTTTTTCAGAATTTCGTAGGTTCAAGTGACAATTTACTCCATTCCTAATTCATTGAGCGCTGAATGTTTTCTATGCCTGCATGCAGTAAGCATAGCATGACAACTTCTGTTTTATACGTCATTATCAAAAGTTTAACCCTTGGCATATTTAGGAGTTCCCATGTGGGTATAGTCGGAATAATTGTTATTTTCATAAAATCAATCCCTGGTTATATCGGTAACCGTGCAGTGGCCTTTCAGTGGTGCTACATGAAGCCGCAAATAGTTAAGGTTGAAAAGTTCATCAAATAGACAAATATAATACCTAACTCAGCCGGTGACAGGTAAATAATGAATGGAAAAGTCGTTGAGTTGAGAATAAAGTAGGGATGAATCGTGCCCTCGGTTTCCACTTGATCCACGGTATTTCCACGTGGTCTCGGCACTTGACAAAGATATTAAACTGTCGGGCAGGGACAGTAGGAAACATTCTGAGAATTTCAAGTTGCTGCCTTGCACATACCCAGCTTTCAGTCCGGTGTCTACTGCGCATGCGTCACTTACGAGGAAAAAGTGGGTCTAAATCTTAACACTGATGCCTATGGACAAAATATTTTAAACATTAATTACACAAATAACCTGGCGACAGACAATATTTTACGCGTTATTTCCATTTAGCTCCATTATTCTAGTTTAATGTAATATGTTTATGTTGATTATAGCGCAATTATTTTTTGCTTCCTTTTTAGCTCACCAACTTTAGTTGTGTGAGCTTATGGCATGGCTCGATCGGTCAGCGTCGGCGTCTACGTTTACGTGTCCAATAATGTTAAAGCTTCTGTTTAGGTCACTTACTCACCCTATTTCCATAGCATGGCCTTTATAATGCTGCTATATGATGATTATTATCATTATATCATGATTTAACCCCTCATACCCTGCATTTTAAACATTTTTCTTGACATTTTTAGTTGCGTTTAGTTTTCTGTTTAGCTCAGAATTTCATGTTTAACTTAGTGTTTAGGTCAGCTGCTGTGCTCCTTCTCTTCCAATGGCACTTATATTCATCATACATGTTCCTCAGTATCATTGTTCCATGATTAACCCCTCATACCCTGCATTTTAAACATTTTTCTTGACATTTTTAGTTGCGTTTAGTTTTCTGTTTAGCTCGGAATTTCATGTTTAACTTGGTGTTTAGGTCAACTGCTGTGCTTCTTCTCGTCCCATGGCACTTATATTCATCATACATGTTCCTCAGTATCATTGTTCCATGATTAACCCCTCATACCCTGCATTTTAAACATTTTTCCTGAAATTTTTAGTTACGTTTAGTTTTCTGTTTAGCTCGGAATTTCATGTTTAACTTGATGTTTAGGTCAGCTGCTGTGCTCCTTCTCTTCCCATGTCACTTATATTCATCATACATGTTCCTCAGTATCATTGTTCCATGATTAACCCCTCATACCCTGCATTTTAAACATTTTTCTTGACATTTTTAGTTGCGTTTAGTTTTCTGTTTAGCTCAGAATTTCATGTTTAACTAAGTGTTTAGGTCAGCTGCTGTGCTCCTTTTCTTCCCATGGCACTTATATTCCTCATACATGTTCCTCAGTATCATTGTTCCATGATTAACCTCTCATACCCTGCATATTAAACATTTTTCTTGACATTTTTAGTTGCGTTTAGTTTTCTGTTTAGCCCGGAATTTCATGTTTAACTTAGTGTTTAGGTCAGCTGCTGTGCACCTTCTCTTCCCATGACACTTATATTCATCATACATGTTCCTCAGTATCATTGTTCCATGATTAACCCCTCATACATTGCATTTTAAACATTTTTCTTGAAATTTTTAGTTGCGTTTAGTTTTCTGTTTAGCTCGGAATTTCATGTTTAACTAAGTGTTTATGTCAGCTGCTGTGCTCCTTCTCTTCCCATGACACTTATATTCATCATACATGTTCCTCAGTATCATTGTTCCATGATTAACCCCTCATACCCTGCATTTTAAACATTTTTCTTGACATTTTTTAGTTGCGTTTAGTTTTCTGTTTAGCTCAGAATTTCATGTTTAACTTAGTGTTTATGTCAGTTTCTGTGTTTTACTTTTAAGAGGTTGTGTTTAGGTAAGCTTTGTCACATGTTATGAGCCTGTTTGATACAGTTCTTGTGTTTGCCAAAGTTACTATCAAAGAGGAATGTTGGTGAGCTATAGGGTGTTGGCATCCTTCTTGTTAATTTGAAAATTGGTCCTGAACATCGTGTAGAACCCTAGTAAATTTTACGAAAAAAACCGCCCCCAAGTGTGTTTAATGTATTTTTTGACCTTTGAACATGTTAGGTGAAATTTTTACGCGTTATTTTAGTAATCTGCAATAAATACAGAAAACAGTAATATAAATATAATGAGTGTACGATATTTTGTTTTTGCTTCCTTTTTGGCTGAAAAAGAGCATTTTTCAGAATATTTCAAGTGAGCGTCAGATTACACGTGAACTGAGACTCGTCTTTTAAGAGGCAGAGTATTTCTCTTTACTTCGGATAAAGTGGAATATTCATGAGCTATGTGATTTGTGTCCACAATTTTACATTAAGGTGATTATAATTTTCATAATTTTTAATTTTTTTTTTTTCACTCCTCATTTCTGCTTCTCTTATGTATAATGAATCTGAAATTAAAGGCACTTGAGCATTGGTGATTTTTTTCATGAAATACAATTGAAATAAATATGAAAGGAAAGAAAGCAATCTCTATCAAAGAACACTACTGCTAGGATTAGTTTTAAAAAAATGAAATTTCTCCTTATTGTCATAAAGAAAGGTTAAAAATCTCCCGTTGAGTATATTTTTATTAAGGTGATGATAAAGAATACAATCACAGTTCAGAAAATTACACTGGATTTCTCTCATGCTATCTTTCTTCACACTTGCAATGGATTAATCCAAGTAATTATAATCCTAAGACATGAAGCCTCGAAGAACAATAGATGAAATATATAAACCAGATCTTTTGTTAACAGCTACAGATTAGAGACGGGCTAAGGTGTTACTAATATTGTCATATATGATCTTAAGTAATAATGAAGATCCGCTTGTACATCTGATTGTTTTTACGGCAATCACAAACCATTCGGTTAATTCTCTCGCTCGTTCATGTTTTCTGCATTCGTTCACCCCAGTATTTCGAGTTAACTCCCCTGCTGGACAGAAAGCTGGACATGATGATCGGGACATAATTGGAATATATCCGACATTGTATCTGCCGGATATATTCCAATTATGTCCCGATCACTTCACCCCGACTGTCCGCATGGGGGCACCATGACGCCGTGTACTAAGGCATACTGCATGTCGATGGTGCGCATGTCTTCAACCAATCTAACCCTGCCTGTGCTACAGTGCAGAGGCACTATGTTGGGGAGCTGGCAGCTGCTCGTCATTGCTCGGTAGTTCTCTCTGGGTACTCCGGCTTCCTCCACCCATACAACTGTCACCGACATAATATGACCTTGGCTGTTAATGTGTCGTTAAAACCTAATAAATAAATAAATAAATCCAGTACCAGTTTTGCTCGTACAAATATCAGTACCGTCAGACAAAATTCATTTTCTGATTAATTTCGTACTTTTCTGTACTCACCTTCCCTGAGCAAGATCGGTATACCTTTTCAATCTCAGATTTAACCCTCAAGCACAATGAGAGTGAGAATAAGTGTACCATTTGGAAATACCTAAATTATCCAAGTTTGGTTACTCTCTACTATCATTTTGGAATGGGTTAATTTGAGACACTTTGCTTTGCTATATGCAGAGATGTTTAATCAATAAATCTGGCTTTAGTTATGTTCTGGGACTTAATGAAACATGTGCTTTGGCCACTTAAAAATAGCACTGTCTGCAAAAAATGATTGAGTGAATACTCACTTGTCCAAAAACAAAAAGGAAAGAGCTCTTTGAGTTTTCATAACTGCTTTCAAAAATCAATGGGGAACAAATTTTGTGTTATATGTTTTGGTGTTCCGTGTTATCCAACACTAGTTTGGCCGTACAAATATGAATACCGCCAGGAAAGAACGCACATTTTCTCAGTGGTAGTCTGTTTGACTTCTATGATAGAGGTCCCGAGTTTGATCCCTATCTGGGACGACCCACATAATGCCCTTGGGCAAGGCACTTTATCCCGGTTGCCAACATGGGGGCACGATGATGCCATGTACTAAGGCGTACTGCATATCAATGGTGCACATGTCTTTAACCGCTGGTACCCTGCTTCAGCAGAGCTTGAACATAATTAGAATGTTGAGCTGACTGTTGCTCGTCGATGCTCGGTGGTTCTCTCTAGGTCCTCCGACTTCCCCCACCGGTAAAACTGTCACGGTCACGATTAGCCATTGTGGATAAGTATGTGACCTCAAAAACGCCAATAAATAAATACCGTCAGGGAAACCCTCTATGAAATCCTTTTGTTAATAAATAGCAAAGTAGTAATGCAATGCAAGAAATTTTAACAAGCTGTTCAACATCCCTTTAATCAACTCATTTTGACTTGAACTGTACCCATCACTGTGTATACTAGCTCTCTAGATGGTTTAAACCATATCAAATAAACAACTAATTTGTATGTGACAGTAACTCATATTACATGTATTTTGTTGTATCTGAAACAGATATGTTGGAAAAAATTGTGAAATCATGGAGTAGGAAGCTTACCCTCGTTTGTTGACAAATCCCACACATTCACAAACAGACAGAATGAGAGAGAATAAATTAATTATTGATATTTAAGGTCACTTTCAGCATCTACAGCTACATTGTGACCATAATATAGGTATTTATTCAAGTCCAGGTTCTCATTGTGTAGGCATACAGGGCTATTTTTCTGGGGAGGGGGGGGGGGGGAACCCTTTTAGCCCGAAAAAGTTGAATCTCAGGAGGAAATGCCAAATGTGGGTATGGGGGGGGGGGGGGGGGGGGGGTCTCCCTCCCATTGAGTACCTGGAGAGAACCACCTAGCAATGGCAAGAGACTCAGACTCCCCAACATACTAACTCTACAAAAGCAGGGTTAGCATTGGTTGAAGACAAGTACACCCTCAAAGTACCCTTAGTACACATCGCCATCATGCCCCCCCCCTCCCCCGTCCTCCCCTCCACTTGGGAAATTAAATTGGGATAGAAGTGTCTTGCTCAAGGACACAATGTGGTTGCCACAGGCGGGATTCAAACCGAGGACGTCTTGAATTGCAACAATCACCTCTATCTTCTGAGCCACCGTGCTCCCTTAAACTGCAGTAATAGAACTCTTTATATGTACTTGTGTGATTATAAATCAATAATATTAACGTGGGTACGGTTCCACTGAATCAACATGTACAATATAATGGTCAGTTTACTTGCAACTTCTAAGTGATGAGATAGGAAAACAACATTTTGTGTGGAAAACCAAAATGTTTTGTGGTCATTTCTGGCAACTAAATTGTCCGAAATTTTCTGGCATATTGGCTGAAAAATCGGCTCCTTCCTGTTTTGTCATTTCTGGTAACTAAATTGTCCGAAATTTTCTGGCATATTGGCCGAAAAATCGGCTCCTTCCTGACTTAGGGGTGGGTTGGGGCACAGTCCTTCATGAAACCCCGGCCCGTACTCCCATAATTCATATGTACTAATTTTTTCCAAAGCACAAAGGACATCGCTTGTTTTGCTTTCTATGAAAATATTCTGTAATTATTGAAGAGCAAATTTTGTGTTAAATGTTTTGGTGTCCTGCTGTATCTCAAATATCTGTTTTGGCTGCATAAAAACTAGTAGCATCACAAAAACTTTGTTTTCCACTAAATTTTCTGTTTTCAAAACTGATCGATAGTTTTGTGTACAATACAGTTTGCCTTTTCACATTAAAAAGTTGGGAAAGCCCGTATTTTATCCAACAAATTACAATTCTCTAGTTTTAATTATTGTTCGTTCGAATTTGCCCCCAAAATAATTTTTTTTTAAAGTACATCATGTGACCCCCTCATTGGAACAAACTCAATCACGCGGTTCCTTATGACCCCAAAATAATTTTTAACAAACTATATATTGTGACCCTCTCATTGAAGCAAACATTACGGTTCCTTCTGTCAAGCACTGATAACATCCAAGGCAGTTACTTTACATTTATTCAGAATTTTTCATGCACCACAATAGCCGAAATGAAGGACTTTCAAGGCTACTGCCTTCACCAGTCCTAACTGGAACTCTCAAGTTGTTACTCAAAACTCCCACTTCCCTTTAAGGCAAGTAGCAGGACGGGGTAACACCTGGAGGGTCCTAGTGAGGATTATGATAAAACTGGATAGCTTTTATAAATTTTCTCTTTCTTATTCAATATAGACAGTTCTGAGCCTCCTGGACCATTTTTAGCTTAACTTGACATAGTCAAGATAAGCTATTGCCATCACGCGTGCGGAAGTCTGTTAGTCTGTTCACATTTTCCTTTAGCATGGGCTACACCCCGCTGTTCTTGTCTGATCGTCACGAAATTTCATATGCAGGTTTGGGGTCATGTCTAGATGAGAATATCCCCTTTTGGTCGCGTTCGGGCAACCAGTATGGCTGCCCGAGCCCAAAACCCGAAAACCATTAGCACAGTCTACAGGTTGTATTTATGAAGGGATTTCATTGTAGCTTGATAGGATGCCTCTGTATAATGCCTAGATGAGAACGTCCCCTTTTGGGCATGGTCTATCAACCGTGATGGCTGCCCAAGCCCGAAACCCCAAAACTTATAGCACAGTCTGCAGGTCATGTTTAATGTGGAGGGATTTCATTGTAACTTGGTAGGATGACTCCTTATGATGTCTAGATGAGAATTTCCCCATTTGGGCATGATCTGCCTACCGTGACGACTGCCTGAGCCCAAAACCCGAAAACCTTTACCACAGTCTACAGGTCATATTTATTGAGGAATTTCATTGTAACTTGGTGGGTTGACTTCATACAATGTCTAGATGAGAAAGTCACCTTTTGGGCATGATTGGGCAACTGTGACGGCTACAGGGGCCCAAAGCCCAAAAACCTTTAGCACAGTCAAGAGGTCATATTTATGAAGGGTTTTCATTGTAACTTGGTAGGATGACTCCAAATAATGTCTAGATGAGAACGTCCCATTTTGATCGCGATCATGCAGCCTTGATGGGTGCCCGAGCCCAAAAACCTTTAGCATAGGCAAAAGGTCATATTTATGGAAGGATTTCATTGTAACCTGTTAGGTTGACTCCATGTAATGCCTAGATGATGACATCCCCTTTTGGTCGTGATTGGTCAGTTGTGATGGCTACTAGTGCCCGAAGCCCAAAAACCTTGAGCACAGTCTACAGGTCATATTTATGAAGGGATTTCATTGTAACTTCTTAGGATCACTCCAGATGATGCCCAGATGAGATTGTCCCCTATGGTTTCGATCATTCAGCCATGATGGCTGCCCGAGCCCAAAGCCCGAAACCTTTCGCACAGTCTACAGGTCATATTTATGAAAGGATTTCATTGTAACTTGGTAGGTTAACTTCATATAATGTCTAGATGAGGACGTCCCCTTTTGGACATGATTGGGCTACTGTGATGGCTAAAGGTGCCCGAAGCCCGAAAACCTTTAGCACAGTCTACAGGTCATATTTATGAGGGGATTTCGTTGTAACTTGGTAGGATGACTCCAAATAATGTCTAGCTGAGAATGTCCCATTTTGGCCATGATCATTCAGCCTTGATGGGTGCCCGAGCCCAAAAACCTTTAGAATAGGCAAAAGGTTATATTTATAGAAGTATTTCATTGTAACCTGTATGGTTGACTCCATATAATGCCTAGATGATGACATCCCCTTTTGGTCGTGATTGGTCAACTGTGATGGCTACAGGTGCCCGAAGCCCAAAAACCTTGAGCACAGTCTACAGGTCATATTTATGAAGGGATTTCATTGTAACTTCGCAGGATCACTCCAGATGATGCCCAGATGAGATTCTCCTCTTTGGTTGCGATCATTCAACCATGATTGCTGCCCGAGCCCGAAGCCCAAAAACCTTAAGCACAGTCTACAGGTCATATTTATGAAGGGATTTCATTGTAACTTGGTAGGTTGACTTCATATAATGTCTAGATGAGAATATCCCCTTTTGGACATGATTGGGCATCTTTGACGGCTAAAGGTGCCCGAAGCCCGAAAACCTTTTGCACTGTCTCCAGGTCATATTTATGAAGGGATTTTATTGTAACTTGGTAGGATGACTCCAAATAATGTCTAGATGAGAACGTCCCATTTTGGCCGTGATCATTCAACCTTGATGGGTGCCCGAGCCCAAAAACCTTTAGCATAGGCAAAAGGTTATATTTATAGAAGGATTTCATTGTAACCTGTTAGGTTGACTCCATATAATGCCTAGATGATGACATCCCCTTTTGGTCGTGATTGGTCAACTGTGATGGCTACAGGTGCCCAAAGCCCGAAAACCTTGAGCACAGTCTACAGGTCATATTTATGAAGGGATTTCATTGTAACTTCGCAGGATCACTCCAGATGATGCCCAGATGAGATTGTCCCCTTTGGTTGCGATCATTCAACCATGATGGCTGCCGAAGCCCGAAAACCTTTAGCACAGTCTACAGGTCATATTTATGAAGGGATTTCATTGTAACTTGGTATGTTAACTTCATATAATGTCTAGATGAGAATGTCCCCTTTTGGACATGATTGGGCTACTGTGACGGCTTCAGGGGCCCAAAGCCCGAAAACCTTTAGAACAGTCTACAGGTCATAATTATGAAGGGATTTCATTGTAGCTTGGTAGGATGACTCCAAATAGTGTCCAGATGAGAATGTCCCCTTTTGGTTGCGATCATTCAGCCATGATGGCTGCCTGAGCCCAAAGCCTAAAGACCTTTAGCACAGTCTACAGATCATATTTATTAAGGGATTTCATTGTAACTTGGTAGATTGACTTCATATAATGTCTAGATGAGAACGTCCCCTTTGGACGCAAATGGGAATCTGACGGCTACAGGGGCCCGAAGCCCGAAAACCTTTAGCACAGTCTACAGGCCATATTTATGAGGGGATTTTAACTGGTAAACTGCTGAGTTTTTTCTGACAACAAATCAAAGCTCATCCTATACTGCTCTATTACATTTAATTTGATAGTGCCTTATAGGCACTATCCAATTAAATTTCAGAGAGCAAGGAATTGTATAAAAAAATCTGATTCACATCAGGGACAATAAGGGCTTCCTCAGGCAGAATGTAGCTACAGACAGTTATTGCCTGTCACTTTTAGTAAAGCCCAAAATAGGGCTTCCAGCACTCTACCAGTTAATGTAACTTGATAGGATGACTCGTTTTGGAATAATTTCACTGTAACTTGGTAACTTTTGTTGATATACGTTAACTGTGAGGGCCACATACATTAACTGTGAGGTCATATTAACCCACCCCCCAGCTCTTTAGTACAGTGTACACCTAATATTATTTTTATCATAAACATAGCACACAGGGAACAGAAATGAACATATTCCCAATTATCACAATTCTTGTCTTATTTCATAATCCTTTCATAAACATTGAACATTATCCTTTTCATCAAACACAACACACAAGTTAAGCTACAGTGTCATTGACACTTTCATTTATCATTTCAAGGCTGCTCCTTGAATGCAATGCCCCACAGAACCCTGTCAATGATCTTATGCCAATGGGAGATTGTGGTGTATGGAAAATGTGGTAAAAATTAGTTTCAAGTGCTCAGTTTGTAAAATCATTTGTCTGACTGCAGCCATTTAGTTTGATAAAGGTTCATTTATAAAAAGTAACATTTTTAAAAATTTCAATTTTAACAAGTCCCTCAATTTTCTGGTCCAAAATAACAGAACTGTATCATAATCCAAATCTGGAAATGCTGATGTTAAAATCAAATTAAGAATTTAACTGGTTAATGATTTATCAAAAAAAAATTTATTTCAAATTATTGGTGAATGCAGACACTATCCAATAATATGTAATAAAACAGAATTTGATCAACAAAATATGCGTTTGACTGAATATGTTACATTGACAAGGAAAATGTTGGCTTTTGCATTGGTTCTCAACCAGATAACATTTAGCGGAAGACTGTGATAGGTATTTTAGTATTTGTTCCAATTTTACATTGATGATGTTACATCAAGTTTAAGTAAGGGCAGGTATGAAGAGAAATAATTATTTTCCCAAATATTTGTAGTATTTTTTTTTTAACAAATCAGTAATTTCATTGCAAAACCGGGTGCAAGTGAGACTCTTTTGCCCAATTTGATGGATTAAAACCATCTTTTCAAATTGTTACCATGTATGATTTTCAATTCTTACAGGTGCAGGCCTGGTCTTTTGAGGGGAAATGTAGCTCCCACCCTCCATGGCTCATGCTAATTCAATCTACAGAGATCCATATTTGCTATCCTTAAGAGTGGTAATCGCTCTCCTTGAACCTTCAGTTCCCTTATCAATAACTGACTTAAGTATAGCTCTTAAGGCACAGGTTTATGGAAGCTGTAGTAGCTCCACTAGATTTCTTAAAAGTCCATACCAATAGGTGTGTGCATGATAAGATGGAATTCCATACAAAGAATGAGAAATCCTTCACAGGTGACCTGATGAAATGTGCCCAAATTATATTTATTTAAGTGCAAGGGAAATCATGTGCTGGCAGGAATATCTGCCAGCAGCATGAAAGGACTCAATAGCCAAGCTTCCAATGCACTTTCAAATGTCCGAGTCTAAATTTCTTTCATTCATGTGTCAATAGAGACACATTAATCTTTTTCAAAATGAGCATATCAACTTTGCAAGAGAGTACAAAGTTAAAGAAAGAACTGTTCTGAAAGTATTTTTGGCACAAATCAAAAGGATATACTAAACCAAAAAGTTCATCATTGATTCACCATTTCTGATCTTTATAGTCCATGATAATGACATTTAATAACAACAGATAAACTATGTAAATGACATAACTCACACAAAAACTCCTCCAGTTTATCCACATGTGCTGTGTAAACTTCTTCCCATGATGCAATGTTAAGCTGTTCACAAAACACATCCCTCAACAACTGTATTTTTTCACTTTGTTAACCCAATCAACTGCTTTTCTCAAACTCAGATCATTTGCTTTCCGCAGCGCCTGAAACTTCATCTCATTTAAACCCTGTATGGTCCTGAATAACTGAAAATTAAACAAGATATTTAAGTTTTAATACGCCCATTTTGAAAAAAACGGGTCATATTATGGTATACCGCTGTCCGTCTGTCTGTCCGTCTGGTCACATGTCGTACGATAACTCAAGAACGCTTTGAGAGATTTTCGTGTTTTTTGGGTAGGTGGTGTATATCGATGGAGGGAAGCTCCCTTTTGTTTAGTGTCGCCGTTCAATTAGTCATTCCAGAGTTAAGGCACTTTATTACTTAGAAAATTGTTGATTTTTTACACGTCGTACGATAACTCGAGAACACTTTGAGAGATTTTCGTGATTTTGGGGTAGGTGGGGTATATCGATGGAGGGAAGCTCCCTTTCGTTTAGTGTCGCCGTTTGATTAGTTCTTCCAGAGTTATGGGACTTTATTACTTAGAAAATCGTTGATTTCTTACACGTACGATAACTCGAGAACGCTTCGAGAGATTTTCACGATTTTATGGTAGGTGGTTTATGTTGATGGAAGGAAGATCCCTTTCGGTTGGTGTCGCCGTTCGATTAGTCATTCCAGAGTTATGGGACTTTATTTTTTTTTCACATGTCGAACGATAACTTGAAAATGCTTAGAGCAATTTTCATGATTTTTGGGTTGCAAGTATATGTTGATAGAAGGAATCTCCCTTTCGATTTGTGTCACTGTCCGATTTGTCAGAGTTATGGGACTTTATTCATCAAAATATAGGCAATTTTCCACATGTTGGACTTTGAGCAATTTTCATGATTTTTTGGTGGCAAGGGTATGTAACCTGACTAGTACACATGTATACTCATATTGTATGGTTCCCTCTTGTAATTAATAACGGGCGTATCATGCACTCATGGCGCAGCTGTTTATTTTCATTTTGTTTTCCTTCCCCCAAAACAAATCGTTTTTGCCAAAAAGGGTATTCCACGCACAGCATTGTATTCTAATCTAAGCGACGACAGGCTATATTTTTTTCTTAATTTTTTTGGACACATTTCGAAAGTAATAACGGAAGCAATTATAAAAGGTTGTTTTCGAAAAAAAATAAGGACAAAAGAACAATCAATAAAAAATAAATACAAAAGTTCACTGCTTGGAATGAAGAATGATTTCATCCTCTTGTGTGGGCACGGATTATTTCACTCAACTAACACCTCCTGAAATGATCCTCCTGGACCACCTCCCCCCCCCCCCCCCCCTCAAGGAGGATGAAAATCCCACTTGAATCCATACAGTGAACTGTTGTCTGTATATTACATCATTACAGGATTTAAAATTAATGCTACAAATCAATCTTCGGTCGAAGTAATGCCTGTCTACTTGTCGGAGACCAGTCTTTCTCACCATTGACAATCATTAATTGAAAGTACTTGTCATTGGTGTCACTTGTAATTATAAATAATAAAATAATACCTAGAACTATTGAAGGTATTTTCCTAATATTTCAGAAGTAATGTTGCCTCAAGTGAATTTATACATTGGGAATGCCCCGTAAGTGATGAAGTGCTCCACTTAATAATATTGAACTAAACTTCCATCAAGATTTTGAGTAATGCAAAACTAGTGAATCCAAAATATCAACCTAGAGACTTCACTAGAACAAACTTGAAAGAAGTTGTATATCCAATATCAAAAGATTCTTACTGGTGGTTATGAAGAAGATTTTGAGATTATTACCAGTTTAACAGTTAAACACTGTTAAAATTTGCCCCCATCTCCATACAGAACACAAATATCAACCCATGGACATCATTTGAACAAATTCTGAATCCTCAACGGATGCTGTATGCCAGATATCAAAAGATTCTGATCGTATCTCAACAAGCCAACTTTCAATAATTATTGCTTATACTGGATTAAGTTTTAGAATTAGGGCTTTGACAGGGACTCAAAATTTTAACACCAAGATTTAATTTTAAGAAACTTAGATCTGATTTCCATCAGGATGCTGTTTTCAGTAAAACCTGTCTTGAGAGACCACTCATGAGAGACCACCTGTCTTGAATGACCGCTGTGACTTGGTACCATTTGGTTGTTTTACTCTGTAATGGACCTGTCACGAGAAACCACCTGTTTTGAGAGACCACTTTTGTCTGTCAAAAAGTGTGGTCTCTCAAGACAGGTTCCACTGTACCAAATATCAAAAGATTCTGACCGGTGTATCTGAAGAAGATTTTCAACCATTATTCTTCTTTTCACGCCGAGTATAATTTCAAGCTCCCTTAGACAGCCCAATTAACAACCAATTGACTAGTTGAACAAATTGAATCCAACCCCTGTACTGATTTGTATATATTAATTGATGCCTGGTGCTACCGGAGAAGAGTTATAAACTTTTCCTCATATGGGAAGAGGCTCCAATAGGAAGCCCAAATACTTGATTTGAAAAAACTAAGGTTTGACTCCCCTCAATATGCTGAATACCAAATATCAAAGGATTCTGACATGTTTATCTGCAGAAGACTTTCAAAGATTATTCCTCATATTGCACTTTAACATTTGGGCCCTCTTAGGCAGCCCAATTATCAACCAATGGACCCAAGTTGAATCAAATCCCTGTGAAGATTTTCTATGCTATACATTAAAAATGATTGTGATTGGTGTTTCTTGAGAAGAAGAGTTTGACTGATTAGTCCTCATACTACCCAAAGTTAAAATTCGGCTCCAATAGGGAGCCAAAATATTAACCCAGGTACTTGGTTGGAACAGATAAGATCTAATCTCTCAAAGGATGCTTTATAACAAATATAAAAAGATTTTGAATGATTGCTTGGAAGAAAAAGATTTTTGACTGCCCTCATACTTCACTAACTTAAAATTCAAATCCCCATAGAAAGCCCATATATCAACTGAGAGGGCTTGATTCGAGCAATCTGGAATCTGACCCTTATAACAATGATGTATACAAACAGAAGATTCTCATTGGTGGTTCTGAAAATGAAGATTTTTAAGGATTTTTCCTCATATTGCCCCAATTTTAATAGAAAAGGGCTCCTGTGCCAATCCAAAAAATGGATCAAGGGGCTTAATTTTAACAACATTGTATCAGACACTGACACCCCTGATTGCTGCATACCAAATATCGAAAGATTATGATCAGTGGTTGTAGAGAAAATATTTCTCAAATTTTTTGCAAATATACTGACATGCCATTTTTTTCTAACCCCCCCCCCCCCCCCCCTTACAGACTACCCTGACAACTGGAGGCTTTTTTAGCTCATCTTGACAAAGTCAAGCTGAGCTAATCTCATCGCTCTCTGTTCGTCGTCAGTCCATCCGTAGTCCGCCAACACCATGTTTTGGTCTTCTCCTCCAAAGCCACTGGGCCAATTCAAGTGAAAGTTTGTGTGAGAGATGGTCCCAAAAGGGCATTGCATTTTTGTTAACTCAACATGCCCAGTCCCATAGGGAGGGAGTGGGGGAAAATACTCCAAAATATTTTTAAAATCTTCTTCTCAAGAACCATTGTATACAATGACTTGATATTTACTATGAAGCTTCCTTTTGAGGTGTAGAATCAAGTTTGTTCAAACGAAGTTCGTGAAGCAATATTTGGCTTTGTAATGGGAGGGGTAAGATTTTTGGCCCCGCCCAAAATTTCTATTTTCTGAACCAATGGTCCGGTATGTGGTATTATTGGGTCATAAGTACTTGACCCAACCAAAAAAAAAATGCCCGCATCCATGGAAAACCTGGGAGCTAAAAATAGAAATATTTTACGACCAGTAGAATTGAATGGTAAAATTGCCATCGGTTATGTTAGGGTGTTCTGTAATGGGCATCGAAAAAAATTCTGAGTCAGCATATTTGCAAAAAAGTTTTTTTTAATCTTTTCTCCAGAACCAATCATCAGAATCTTTGATATTTGGTATACAGCATTCATGTGGGGGGGGGGGGGGGGGGGGGGGGGGGTCAGATACAATTTTGTTGAAGTAAAGCTCATTGGTTCATATTTGGGCTCACTGCCGGAGCCCGAATTTTTAACATCGGGTAATATGGGGAATATTCTTTAAAAATCTTCTTCAGAACCACCAGTTAGAATCTCTTAATGTTTGGTATACATCATTGTTATGAGGATCAGATTCAAGATTGTTCAAACCAAGTCCCTAGGTTAATATTTGGGCTTCCTACAGAAGCCCAAATTTTAACTTTGATCAATATGGGGGGTAATTTAAAAACATCTTCTTCTTCAGATCCACAAGTCAGAATGCTTTCATATATGGTATGCAACTTCTCTAGAGGGGGTCAGATTCAAGTTTATTCAAAATCGGATCCCTGGGTATATATTTGGGCTCGCTATGGTAGCCCAAATTTTTACTTAGTGCAATATGAGGAAATTTTTTTAAAATCTTCTTCTTCAGATCCACCAGTCGGAATGCTTTCATATTTGGTATACAACATCTCGGGGGGAGGGGGGGGGGGGAATGGTCAGATCCAGTTTGTTCAATTCGAGTGCCTGGGTTAATATTTGGGCTCCAAATGGGGACCTGAAATTTAACTTAGTACAATATGAGGGAATTTCTTCAAAAATCGTCTTCTTCAGATCCACTCGTCAGAATGGCTTTCATATTTGGTATACCAACATCTCAGGGGGTATCAGAATCAAGTTTGTTCAAATCGGATCCATAGGTTAATATTTCGGCTCGCTGTGGTAGCCCAAATTTTAACTTGGTGCAATATGAAGACATTTCTTTAAAATTTCTCTCTTCAGATCCAACAGTCAGAGAATGCTTACATGTTTGGTACACAACATCTCTAGGGAAGTCAGATTCAACTGTGTTCAAATCGAGAGCTTGGGTTAATATTTGGGGCTCCCTTTGGGAGCCGGAATTGGCCATTTTGCTGAAGAATTAAAAATTTTGTATTCAGTACCCTCTAGAGGTGTGTAACTAAGATTAATCCACATAGGTTGTATCAGGGGCTTCATAGGGGAGCTCTACATTTACTTTATGATCAACTGAAGAAAAGGCATGATGCCAGGTTTATTTTTGTCACTCCTGAGGGACTCAAGGATTGACAGTGTAGCCTATGGAGACGGCTTGCGTAGTGTACTCATTCTTCGACTCTGTTTATATTGTGTTCTGTTCAAGATGAGCGCTTCAGGCCCCCGTGGGGCCTCTTGTTTTTTAGTCCACTATCCCAATTTTTTCTAGTCCACTATTTCTGTACTGCCCAGTGTTTGCTGGGAAGGTTTGCATGTCATTTTAACCTACTACATATCAATATATTCATATAAATAATGGATGACACAAGAATCATAGTGTTTTTAAATCCATTCATTCAAAGTTGTTTGGATGAACCAATTCTCTTCAAACATTCAGAAGTTATTTATTTACATGCAAGTCCGACTTTGCTACCTTCGGGGGCATCAGCACACACGTTCGCGTTGCTCTTATGAGAAATATTCTTTAAAAATAGTTTTTTAGCTCATCTTGACAAAGTCAAGCTCAGCTAATATCTCATCGCTCTCCGTCCATCGTCTGTCAGTCGTCCGTCAACACCATGTTTTGGTCTTCTCCTCCAAAGCCATTGGGCCAATTCAAGTGAAAGTTTGAGTATTGGTCCCAAAGGGGCATTGCATTTTTGTTCAACTCAACTGCCCAGCCCCATAGGGAGGGAGTGGGGGAAAATACTCCAAAATATTTTTTTAAATCTTTTTCTCAAGAACCAGTGTGTACAGTGACTTGATATTTGCTACGGAGCTTCCTTTTGAGGTGAAGAATCAAGTTTGTTCAAACGAAATTCGTGAAGCAATATTTAGCTTTGTAATGGGAGGGGTAAGATTTTTGGTCCCGCCCAAAATTTATATTTTCTGAACTGATCTTCCGGTATGAACCAAATTTGGCATGTGGTATTATTGGGTCATAAGTACTTGACCCATGCAGCAAAAAAAAATTCCCGCATCCCCATGGGAACCCTGAGAGCTAAAAATAGAAATATTTTCAAATGCGCATATTTTCCCAAACACCATGGAACAGAAAGCTGTTATTTGGTATGAAGTATCCTTAGGACCAGTAGAATTGAATGGTAAAAAAAATTGCCATCGGTTATGTTAGGGTGTTCTGTAATGGGCATTGAAAAAATGCTGACTCAGCATATTTGCAAAAATTTTTAAAATCTTTTTTCCAGAACTAATCATCATAATCTTTTGATATTTGGTTTACAGCCTTCATAGGGGGTCAGAAACAAGTTTGTTGAAATACAGCTCATTGGTTCATGGAATATTCTCTAAAAATCTTTTTCAGAACGACCAGTCAGAATCTTTTAATGTTTGGTATACATCATTGTTATGAGGGGCATATTCAAGATTGTTCAAACCAAGTCCCTAGGTTAATATTTGGGCTTCCTACAGAAGCTCAAATTTTAACTTTGTTCAATATGGGGGGAGGGGGGGGGTAATTTAATCTTCAGATCCACCAGTCAGAATGCTTTCATATTTGGTATGCAACATCTCGAGGGGGGCAGATTCAAGTTTGTTCAAATCAGATTCCTGCTCTGTTACTCGCCACAAAATCTCTACGTAGTCACACGGATGAAGGCAAAGTAACGGTATTGTCTCTCTAGACCTGCCAGCAGCATTTGACACAATTGATGAGCAAATACTTCCTGAAAGACTTCAGACTACTTTTGGAATCACAGGGAATGCCCTGTTGTGGTTTTCATCATAGCTGACTGAAAGATATCAAACCAAACTGTCAGGTGGATTGCTCTCTTGCCCACAGAAGCTCCTGCTTGGTGTACCAAAAGGTTCTGTTCTTGACCCTGTACTCTTTACATTGTACACTCAAACCTTCTCGCCAGTAATTAGCCAACTTGGCTGTGACCATCAAAAATATGCTGATTATACCCAAATTTCTGAAACCTTCAATGCCCGACAATTTTGACGAATCACTGCAAGCTGTTGAAAATTGCTCCAAATCTGTTAAACAATGGAGAATTTGAAATAGACTGAAATTAAATGATGACAAGACTGACGTCACATTGATAGGCACACACTCAAAAGTCAACCCACTCCTTAATTATCACTTGGCAGTTGGTAATTCAATCATCCCTTTAAAGAATGTGTTGAGAACCTCGGGGTTCATAGTGACTCGTGCTTAACAATGAACGAGAAAGTTGGTAACATCTGTCGCTCTTCGTCTCCAGAGGTACCGTAAACTGGGGTGTATAGGGACAGGGGTATGAGTAGGGACAGAAAACTGAAAAGTTATTTCAAGTTTTGTAAACACGCCTAGATATTTTTTTCTTCACTTATAGACCCATAGGGAAATAATATATAAAGATTCTTAAAAAAATAATCTAGGCATGTTTACAAAACTTGAAATAACTTTTCAGTTTTCTGTCCCTATTCATACCCCTGTCCCTATACACCCCAGTTTACGGTAAGTAGAATAAATGCCATTCGCCATCTTTTGACAGAAAAGACAACAGCACAAGTTGTCTGTCGTTTTGTTTTATCAAAACTTGATTACTGTAACTCTTTGTTAGCTGGCTTACATTGAAGCAGCTCAGCCGATTTTTAAAAACTCAAAACCACGCCGTGAAACTAATATTCCGAAAGGACCATGTAACACCTTTGATGAAAAAGCTCCACTGGCTCCCAGTCAAGGCAAGAATCGATTATAAATTCGCTGTTTTAGTATTTGAATACTTCAACGAAAACCTCCCAGTCTACCTCTCTACGCTCTTCAATTTATACACACCAACACGCTCGCAACGCTCAAGTGCTGGTAACAGAAATCTATAACCTGCCTAAAAATGAACTTAAAATACTGGGGACAACGGGCCTTCTCTTTTCAGGCACCTAAAATCTGGAACAGTCTGCCGTTCCATATTCGACACTGTACATCTCTTCAGGGTTTTAAAAAGTGTCTGAAAACATTCCTATTTATAGACTCATCTGGCCCTAAAAACGAAACCTTCAGTCTGTGATTAGCTCTTAACTTATGTTCTGAAGCGCTTTGAGCCTACCTATTCAGCGGGGACAGCGCTGTAGAAGTGCTATTATTATTATTATAAATCCGTCTTTCGTAAAATCGATATTAGATTACAAAACCAACCAGTAACTCGTTCCTAGTTCAATGTGAATCCCGTTACTAGTTTCTAGTTCAGACCTAGAAGAATAATTACCCATGAATATACTTCAGGTACAGTGGAATATATAACCAGAAACCCCTTTGTATGCCTCAGTCGACCTGATTCAAATTTTCAACCAGCGCGGAACATTATCTGAGTCTTTAGGAAGCAGTCAAGTTGTCCTCATTCGAACAGAACGAGTCTTGGCGCTATGACCGGTCGTCGCCCCCGCACGACCAACGCGTTCTCCAGCGAGAATCGAGCAGGACGAGTTTTATAATGCCCGGCAAATTTTCTCTAAGCTAGCGGGATCTCCAACGGCAATCTGTCCCCAGGAGAGTGCCAGGCCTATACCTGTTCAGTGGGGATAGAGCGCTACAGAAGTGCTATTATTATTATTATTATTATAAATCGGTCTCTCGTAAAATCGATATTAGATCACAAAATCAACCAGTAACTCGTTCCTAGTTCAATGTGAATCCCGTTACTAGTTCCTAGTTTAGACAAAGAATAATTCCCCATGAATGTTCTTTAGGTCTAGTGGAGTATATAACCAGAACCCCCTTAGTATGCGCCAGTCGTCCTAAGTCAAAAGAGGCCGGCATGGGACATTATCTTAGTCTTTAGCAAAATAAGTGAAGTTGTCCGCATTCGAACAGGACGAGTTTTGTCGCTATGCCCGGTGGTCGCCCCCACACGACCAACGCGAGAATCGAGCAGGACGAGTTTTATAATGCCCGGCAAATTATCTCTAAGCTAGCGGGATCTCCAGCGACAATCTGTCCATAAAGGACTAGTGCCAGGCAATTGCTGTCCCTAAAGGACTAGTGCCAGGCAATTGTCCCTCGACTAGCGACGATCTCCGGCGACAATCTCCCAAGCTAGCATGAGAATTTATCTGCGTGTTTAGCAACCAGCCATGAGCATCAAGTAAAATATGTCTCTGGTAAAATCGCCATTAGATCAGAAAACCAACCAGTAACTCATTCCTAGTTCCTAGTTCAACAGGACGAGTTTTGTCCCTATGTCTGGCGGTCGCCCCCAGACGAGCATCGGTTTCTCCGACGAGAGTCGAGCAGGACGAGTTTCGTAATTTCCGGCAAATTATCCCTAACCTAGCAGGATCTCCGGCGACAATCTGCCCCTATAGGATTAGTGCTAGGCAAATTGTCTCTCGACTAGCGACGATTTCCGGCGACAATCCCCCGGGCTAGCATGGGAATTTATCTGCGTGTTTAGCAACCCAGCCATGAGTATCAAGTAAAATCTGTCTCTGGTAAAATCGCTATTAGATCAGAAAACCAACTAGTTACTCATTCCTGGTTCCTAGTTCAACAGGACAAGTTTTGTCGCTACGTCCGCCGGTAGCCCCCCGGACGAACATCGAATTCTCCGGCGAGAGCCGAGCAGGACGAGTTTTGTAATTCCCGGCAAATTATCCCTAACCTAACCTAGCGGGGATCTTGAGCGACAATCTGTTTCTAGGATGATTGCCATGCAATTGTCATTAGGCTAGCGGCGATATCCAGCGACAGGAAGCATCTCCGGCGACAATCCGCCCCTAGAAGGATGCCCGTCTGTGGTCCTAAAGCTAGCGTCGATCTCCGGCGACAATCTGCCCGTCGAATGGAGTTCCCGGAAAATTGTCCCTAAGCTAGCGACGATCTCAGGTGACAAACCACCCCTAGAACGATCGCCCGGCAATGTGTCCCGGGTCTAGCGACGATCTCCAGCGACCATCCGTTCCTAGAAAGCGATCGCCTCTAGCGACAGACGTCCCTGGACGGGTCTAGTGGGCCGGTCTAGCGACAATCGTGCCTAGAACCAGGTCCCGGCGTGTCTAGCGCCCACCTCTAGCGACAGTCGTCCCTAGGCGGGTCTAGCGACGATCTCAATAGTGAGCGAGAATTGTCACTAGAACGACCGCCCGGTTAGGAATAGCGACAATCGTCCCTACAAAATCGTCTCTACCACCTTCTCTAGCAACCAGGCTCGTAACAACGAAAAAATATTGGGGGGGGGATCCAAAGGAGGTGCCAATTATGCTGGTAGTATGATGCGCAGCGCCATTCCAGCCGCACTGCGTCGAGGTGGTGATGAGCACGAGAGGGGGTACCCGCTTCTGGCGGTGGAGGTCCGGGGGTCTTCCCCGGGAAAAGTTTGAAAAAATGAGGACCAAAACTCGTTTCATCAGCGATTCTGAGGCTGCTGTGACCGACTCCTCGGGTGACGACTGCTGGACACTTCAAATGATCCTTTATCCATTTTGACACCTTTTGTGTTTTGTTTTGGACTGACGTCAAACATCGCCAAGAGTTTAATCAGGACCATATGATTTAATAATTTTTGGATACCCCCCTTACCCCACCTTTATCCCAGTTGTTACGCCACTGCTGGCGACAACGGTCCCTGGCCGGTGAACATCTCTATCGACAATTGTCCCTAACAATCTTCCCTAGGCGGATCTAGCGACTACCTCGAGATAAAATCGTCTCTGACAATCGTTCCTAGCCGGGTCTAGCAACCTTCTCCAATGACACTCAACCCTAGAACGAGCACCCGGCGAGGCTGGCGACAATCGTCCCTAGGCGGGTCTAGCGACCATCTCTAGCGACAATCGTCCATATTGAACGAGCGCCCGGCGAGGCTAGCGACCATCCCTATCGACAGTCGTCCCTAACAATCATCTGTAGGCTGGCCGAGCTACCATCTCTAGCGACGACCCATCCCAACCATTGTCCCTATTGACCATCTCTAGCACCAATCCTCCCCTGGAACGACTGTGTCCCTAGACCAGCGGGGTCACCGGGGGGGGGGGGGGGGTTGGTGATGGTGGTGGGGCAGTGATGGTTGAGGTGGTGTGACAGTGGTTGGGTGGTGGTAATGGTGAAAATGGGGGTATGTGGTGTTGGTGGTAGGACAATGTCGAGGGGGTGATGGTAGTTGAATGTTGAGGTGGTAGAAGTGGTGGTGATGTGGGAGGAGGAAAGAGGAAGATGGAACAGGGGGAAGAAGGTGGAGGAGGAGGGAGTAGTCCAGATGAGGAGGGAAGAGGGGGAGAGATGGAGGAGATAAGACGAAGCGGTGATGGTGGTGGGGGCAGTGGTGGTGGGAGTGAAGTGATAGTGGCGGGGTTGTGGAGGTGGTGGTATGTGGTGTTGGTAGTAGTACAATGCCGAAGGGTGAATGTTGTGGTGGGGAGGAGGGTGGTGTGGGGAGGGACCAGGGAGGATAAGGAGGGTGGAGGATATGGAAGGATGAGGATGCAGTAGCGTTGGTGATGGAGGTACAAGTGAAGGTCGGAGGAAGAGGGGGTGGTGGGTGGAGGCGAGAGGGGAAAAGTGGACGAGGAGAGGAAGGAAAAGGCAGGAGTGGATGCAGATGGAGGAAGAGGGATGGAAGGATGAGGTTGCAATAGCGATTGTGGTTGGGAGGGAGAAGGGTAAAGAAGGCGGGTTGAGGATGAGGAGGGAGGAGTGTGGATGTGAAAAGGGCAAAGGAGAGGAGGGACGACGGGGGAAGGGGAGGAAGATGGGAGGGAAATGAGTAACTCGAGGGGTACTCGCCGGTAGTGAGTGACTGATAGCAAGTTTTGAGATGACCTGGCAAAGCAGTAACTAACAACTGGTTCCTCGTTACTAGTTCGATGTGAATCCAGTTACTAGTTCCTAGTCCAATGTGAATCCCGTTACTAGTTCCTAGTTCAATGTAAATGCCGTTACAGATTCCTAGTTCAATGTGAATCCCGTTACCGGTTCCTAGTTCAATGTGAATCCCGTTACTAATTCCTAGTTCAATGTGAATCCCGTTACAAGTTCCTAGTTCTGACTTAAATATCTTTAGGTGGGTCTGGTGCAATATTGCGAGAGAAGCCTCTGTGCTTTTAAGTCGATTGGGCTTGGAACATAGGCACGCGTGGGACACACGTACTCGCTACAGGTGAACAGGTAAAGTTTCTAGTAATCTACAAACACCACTGTGGGGAACCGACACCGGATATTGCGATCGGCGAGGCGACGAATTTCACGGAAGCAATTGTACAGCGCAACAAAATAAGGCTTGAATTTTCATTTTGGAGCAGATTTTTTAAAGTACGTATTTATATTCTGATACCCGACTGAACAAACCTTCTTTTAGTCCAAACAGATGAAATCTAACCCAACCAAATCGTGTGTATGTGCCCAAAAAGTAGCAGTCGATCACTGCAAATAGTCTCGAAGAACCTAATTTGTTGTCATTGTTACCCAATTTCTTTGGTATTTTTTCGCTTCTTATACAACACAAAGGGTACAAAATTCACAAGAATACAAGAATAACCAACAGTTGTATCAAAAGTATTGATTTAAGAGAGTATTCGAGAGAAACAGAAACGCTCCGGTGTACGGCGAACTAATATTAGAGTGTCTGGCTAATCTAGAAAACTGTTGTGTGCGGCAAATTGTTACAAGCTCTTTATACACCTCCCAAAATTGATCATAGGGCGTCGTAACAAGAGTAGTTTTCGATAGCGCTTGACAGAATATAGCAGCCTGAGGGATGTACAACTGTGTTACATAAAATTATCCTCTCTATTTCAGATAAATAATGAAGTACAGATGTGATCATTGTGCCTTGGAATTTCAAGAATTCCCCAGGATAATTTACCATCTTATTGAAAAACACAGTGAGAACGAAATGAAATTTAGACAACTGGACGGCAATATTTCAAAAACGATGAATTTTCGAATTATTACCGAGATATGTAGAGAACAAGGAAGGATCATTTCCATAGATGCCACACGACAGTCCTTCCATCTGTCAGGAGCAAATGTTGCACCAAAAGAAAGCCCGTTTAAAAAAATGCCCAAAAATGTTCAACTGACCGATTCGGCTAACTTCGAGGAACATCAGGAATGTGGGAGTAATGTTCTTTCAAAAGAAGAAAAACAAAATGTGCCAACATTTGACGCCGAGGGGGAAATATTAAGAGAGATCGTTTCGTTATTACCTGGAGGAATTGAGGCGTTGAAGAAAGAGGGGAAAATTGAAGAATATCTGTCCTTTAATCGGTTGCTAAATGAAGGGACATTTCCTTTAAACAATATAGCAATGGCTAACAAAAGAAATTGCTCAAGTCTTAACCCACTGAGTATTTTTAGAAATTTTCTCATCAAATCCAGCTATTGCCGCTGGGAAGCAGTTATGATTGGGTGTGCTGAAAAAACTCCTAAAAGTATAACGCGATGAATATATTATTGAAAAAAATAAAAAGTTTCAGTTTAACGGAAAGAAAATGAATAAAGGTGCATAATTATGCTTTGATTCGAAAATGGTGATTTGCCGACTCAGACAAAAATACCTGCCCGTAGCGAGCAAGGTGTTGAATACTTTTATCAAAAACAGCAGTTCTCGATTATTTTAAAATTAGTGTTAGTTTATTCTGAAATCCGGTTTAGCGAACAGGCTCGGTCAATCTTAATGTCGTTCCTTACTGACCGTGACAAATCAGCGGCTGGCCGAAGACTTATTACAAACCGATAAGTTACATTGTGTGCTGCTTGAGACAATATAAAAATGACCAGATTGGCAGATCCAGATGAAAATACAAGCAATTTTTTCCAGATTTAAAGGAATCCTAATTTCCATCTATTTATTTATATTTATTTATTGATGTTTAACGTCACATATTTATGCACAATGGCTAATCGTGACACAGCGTGGATATAAAATCAAGTTTAGTCAATCATTTATACCCCATGCCGCCCATTTTAGAGGACTTCCGCCCCAAGCGTTGGTGACTGGGTCCCATTTTACCAGTACAACAGAACTTGTTTACCATGGTAAACAACCACTGGCTCACTTCCCGGGGTTCCCACGGGGGTAATTTCCATCACGTATCAATCGCAGTAAAGTGAATGGTATCTATATCAGCGCCCACATGCGGCGAATATCTCAACTCCATTAGCAAAGAGAATCATTGAAAGTAAACCCATCTCAAGCGCGCTCAGTTGAAAGCAGTATGCAAAGAAGTAGAAATTTCTCAATATTTTGACGAGTTAACAGTCCACCCGAACGATTGAGAAACAACAGTTCTCGAAGATTACCGATGCAATTTTTGCCTTGAAATGTTTTTTACTCCTAATAGGAAATGATGGCAAAAAGCGTTTTGATTTTGCACATTTTGTATGGGTGGTGTGCTCGAACGCTCAGAACCATGATCAATTAGCCGTTCACGGCAAAAACAATATGCCATACGCCGTATTTTATTTCAAAGTCTATAAGCCGTACACCGGAGTGTGTCATTTTTTGCCGATTTCTCACCAAATCCGTCAGATATCGATAAATGCTATTATTTTTTAAACAAGTCTATAAATAGGGTTTTGAAATTCTCCAACACTCAAAAATTGTTCGTTATAAAAGAGCATTAAAAATGATTTTTATTGGCGGGAGGCTATTTTTTTTAGTGATCGGCTGCTAGGTTTTGGACACATATGCACGATTTGTTTGGGTTAGACTTCATCTGTTCGGGCTCAAATTACGTTTGTTCAGTCGGATATCGGAATATAAATACGTACCTTGAAAAATCTGGTCCAAAATGACAATTCTACTCGTATTTCGTGGCGCGGTACAATCGTTTTCGTGAAATTCGCCGATCGCAATATCCGGTGTCGCCCCCCCCCCCCCCCCCAGTAGTGGGGCGGATATGTGACAGAGGTGTGTACTTCCGGAAAGAAGCACAAAAATTTGCACTAAGGGGTTTCTGGGCATGCCGATTTCAAAAATTGCGGGAACCAAAACGCCACTCAACTATTTCCCGCCAAAAAGTTCAAAATTCAAAATGGCCACCAAAAAACACATATTTGCTCATAAATCGACTCTTAGGGCCTCATTTACCACGATCTTGGTGTCTATATGTATGTTTTTAGACCCCCACCTTTCACGAAAGCGGGGGGACTATATAATTTGGGTTTCCGTCTGTCCTTCCATCCGTTCATCATTCCGCATTTGGTTTCCGGACGTCCGACGATAACTTTAGTTTCCCCTCATGGATTTTGATGAAACTTATATAGATGAACACTTTGGGGATAAGGAAGAAGCCTTTTAATTGTGGTGTACGTAGGGCAAAAGCCAAGGTCACTGTTATTAAAAATAAATTTTGATAAAGGAAGTTTGGTTTCCAGACAATAATTTCAGTTTCCCTTCACGGATTTTGATAAAACCTACACAGGTTATGGGGAGATAACGAAGAAGCCTATCAATTTTGAGGTGAAAGGTAATGGTTAAAATTAGATTTTTTATAAGGAAATTTGGAATCCGAACGATACGTCTCTTGAGTGGTATAATGTCCTGTGCCCCCCTATGGGACATAGGACATTATAGCATTCAGGCGACGAATAGGTGGGAGACCCTGAGCACTGCTCTTGTGATGTCAATAAACTAAATAGAGCACATGCACAATAACCATGTAATCGTACTAACGAATATTCAGTCCATCATCCCAACATGACAGCCATAATCAGAATTTCAACAAAACCACTGCATAATAAATCCTACAAAAATCTGGATTAATTAGAATGTTCAGGCAATAAAATGATTAAATTGTGTTTGTCGGTAGCCCAGATGTTCAGTTGAGTTCTCAAAATTCTCTGTTACATTGCCCCGAACAGAAGCACAACTGTGTACACTTTAAGTTTGCTTTAACACACTTGCATCTTTTTGTACATGACTGTTTGCATGCACATTTTAGAAGTTCCTGACAACCTTTTGCTGCTTCTGGAAGTATTGTCCAACATGGAGTCCATTTTGATTGATTGCCTAGTCTCTCCCAACCCCATAAATCTGGTGATGGGATTTCAGGGTCCCCTATTAGTATCTGTCCCCATATGTGCCCGGCCTCATATGCAGCTCTTTTAACATGTTATTCAAGGGCATGTAATGTTGGATGAATATTTTCCATATTGCGGTTTTGAGTAAACAAATGCTTTCTAGCTTCATTCACATGACCGAGTGAAGATGTTCGCTGATACATGAGAACAGCAAATCTTTCAATTTGTTCCAAGTTGTCTGAGGATATCTGGCTTGGAGCATTGGATAAGCTAGCAAAAATAGGTGTAAGATGAGGCATACTGCGCCAAATTGCCCAAGCTGTTTTCTTTCCAATTCCATAAAAGGATGAAACAGTATCACATCCCGATATGGCATGAAAGAATAGAAGCCCCCATGATGCATAACTGCCCAATTCATCTGCAATTTGGTGGCAGGGAATATAACGAAGTTTAGAACCATGTCCAAATGCTACCCATATTTCACAGCCCCGTAAAACACTTGGCACTGCAATTGACAAAACTACAACATCTATGACGTACGAACAGGATCATAAATCAGTGAATTAAGAATGGGAAGCATGAAACAGAAGTCGGGTGTCTGCTTCTTCGTGAGTGCAGTACAAGTCTGAAAAGTCACCTAGAGGTGATGATAACACATTTTGGCCGTATGTGGAAATGACTTGTTTCAATTCAATAGGCTGAAACTCCTGTATTGCCTTGGCAAGAAGATGAAATAGACATTCTTTGTTGGAATCAGAACGAAGGAAGTTTTTCCAGTTGATGGGAATGTTTGTGTTGTTGTCCACACGGATATGATCACCGGATCCACGGTTCTGTCGAGTTTGTGCTTTTAGGCTGTTCTCTTTGTAGATATCCCAGGCAACATCCACACGATTAATATCCAGTAGCATGCGTTCGATATAGGGTAAGAACACTTTCTCTGAATAGTCCTTGAATGTTTTTACAGAAAAATGGTACTTTTTAGGATCAAGCATGTGCACAAGAGCAGCGCCATCAACAATTTTGACATCAACATTTGAAGCAGATTCTGGTTGAGGTACAAATGTTTCCAAGCATTGCATCAAGTCAGATTTACTTGTTTGGTTCATGTTGCCATTTGATGCCAATGCTGGAGGCCAAGCATGATTTTCATGCGCAAAGAAGACATCCATATCACTGTCTCTCGCTTGACACGATATATACAACCGTGAGAAAAGATGAACATCATTACGCAGGTTGGAGAGTTTGGAAGTGGTTTTCGTAAGGATCCTCTCTGAACCAGAATTGCACAGGGGCAGATTGTTTCTGTGAATAGTGTCATAATGCAGTGATACTGTCAATAAGACGTTCTGCAAAAAAATTCTGGTATTGTGTTTTGCCTATGTCTTCTGCTCTCCTTACAGCATCTACCACTTTATCGGACATTATCAGTTTGGTATCAAGTTTAGAAAGTGTTGTGCTCATGTCAGCAAAGGGGTTACCAAGTTCCTCCATTACCTCGATGACACTCTTTACTTGAAATAGAAATGTCTTCAACACACTTGGTATTTGTTCATGGTGATGCTCTTTGTCCTTCTTTTTCATGGAATGTTTTTCACCATACTCCATTAAGAGTCTACCTGTTTCTGGGCCTGCTACCATCCATCGCCTCAGTGCTTTTCGTAAAGGATTGAATATTCAGCATGAAAATGTATGTTATGACAGTTTACATGTGTTCTGTTGGATTTATTGACCTCGAAAGCCAAGATCTAGACACCAACATCGGGGTAACAGGGCAATCAGGGAAGTTTTATGGCGGCCATTTTGTTTTTTGCATTTTTGGCGGGAAATGTTGGAGTGACATGGTGGTTTCCGCAATTTTTGAAATCAGCACACCCAAAAACCCCCAGGTGCAAATTTTCATGCTTCTTTCCATAAGTGCACGATTTAGGTAAAAAATGTTACATATCCGCCCCACTACAGTGAACACGTAACAACTGATAGAAAAATACCGGCTGCCTTAATGATTGATTGATTGACAGTTATATATGGAGTGCAATCACCACTAAATAATGGGATTTATGCTTTGGATCAATACTAATGGTTTGTCGATGACATGCGCGACTCATTTTCTGTACCGGTCTGCTCGCTTATCCTTTCTAGCTCGTGTGGGATCTCTCTTTCATAACATACTTTTTGAACAAATAACTACAATGGTCTTTGAATATGCCGTGCAGGGTTCTAGCACTTATTCTGAAATCAAATTCTAGGACTTTCCTGGACCTCCGAGGCCCAAATTCCAGAACTTTCAAGGACCAACAGTGTGTGAAGAGTGGATTGTCACAAAAATAAAATCACACATGGAGAGGGGTTATAATCCAAAGTGCATCTTTCAAATTACTATATGCACTAAATGAGCAAACAATGTTTAAGCCAATGGACCTCCAGGTATACCCTGCAGGTTCATAGACTGAAACATGGTTTGGGCTTGCAGAGAATTTCTGCTAAGATTTCACTGTTTATTACCATAGGTGTGATCATGGGATTGTTGGAACATGTTGCCGTGTTGCATTTATCAGAATTATCATTTACTTTTTTCATAAAACCTGACATGGTGACCACTGTGGGTTTTTTTTTCACTTTTAACTTTTTGGTGTTTTGATGAAAGTACATGTGACTGCAGTGCGAATTCTCCCATATTCGCAATGCTGACATTCTTACAACGGAGCTGACATTGGGCAGAATAAAAGTCCCCCTTAACTGGCTATAACCATGAGGCGTATGCAACGGGCTGCAACCACTGATCTTGGAATTTACATTTTCCAGGCACCTTCTGCAAATGTTCCATTATTGAAAATTGCAATTCACAACTGCTTTCGCAAACGTTTTAACATATGAAAGGATACCCTTGAAGGTTGGGTCGAATTGTTTCATTCTCATTGGCTAAAACACTAAAATTATGTCCCACAATCAAACAAGAAGCCCCCACGTGCCTTAGGGCACTCACCTGACAATCATCAAAATATCCAGCGATTCTGCCTTGTTATTATTAACATTTTCTCAACATAAAATTATTTTCCATACTTACCCAGTGTTTATATGTTGGACCCCCATATTATGTACTCAATAATTTATCTACTTATTTATTTATTGGCGTTTAAGGTCACTTTCAGCATCTAAGGCTGCATCATGACTGCAGCATAAGTATAATACCAAGTTTGATCAATCGTTTATACCTATTACCGCCCACTGTATAGGGTTTTAATGCAGGAATTGGTTACTGGGTCCAATTTCGGCAACAAAGCAGAACATGAACAAACTTCCATCCGCTCCTCCTGAGAAAACCCCAAAAACAGATATCAAAAGAATCTGACTGATGAATCAGAAAAAAAGAAGATTTTTAATGAAGATTCCTCATATGGAACTAAGTTATACTTCGGACACCCTCAGGGAGCCCAAATATGAATCTAGGGACTTGGCTTGCACAAACTTGAATCTCACCTCCTAAAGGGTGTTGTATACAGAATATCAAAAGATTCTGACCCCAGAATCTGAAGAACATTATTTTTAAAGAATATTCCGCATATTGATCGAAGTTATTTATTTATTTATTGGTGTTTAAGGTTACATGTCTCTGCACAACGGCTAATCGTGACCACAAAATGGAAATAAAGTCAAGGTTAGTCAATCGTTTATACCCATGTTACCCATTTTAGAGGACAGCCACCCCAAACATTGGTGACTGGGTCCTATTTTACCAGTAAAACATCTTGTGTACCACAGTAAACAAGCACTGCGTCATTTCCCGGGGTTTCCAAGGGGGATTGAACAAAGTTAAAATTCAGATTTCCACAGGGAGCACAAACATAAACCCAGGGTCTTGGCTTTAACAAACTTGGATCTCACCTCCCAAAGGATACTGTAGGCCAAATACCAAGATTCTGACTGGTGGATGTGAGGAAAAAAATGTTTGAAGAATATTCTTCCAATTGAACTAAGTTATAATTCGGGCTCCCAAAAGGAGCCCAAATATGAATTCAGAGACTTGGCTTGAACAAACTTGAATCACACCTTCCTTGGGATGCTGTATACCCAATTTCAAAAGATTCTGACTTCTGAATCTGAAGAAGATTTTTAAAGAATATTCCTCATATTAAACTTCCTCATATTAAACTAAGTTATAATTCAGGCTCCATAAGGATGCTGTGTATCATATATTAAAAAGATTCTGACTCGTGGATCTGAAGAAGAATTTTTTTTTAAATATCCCTCATATTGCACTAAGTTAGAACCCAGGCTTCCACACAGAGCCCAAATATGAACTCGGGGACTTGGATTGAACAGACTTGAATCTCACTCCCCTATGGGTGCTGCATACCAAATATCAAAAGATTCTGATTGGTGGATCTGAAGAAGATTTCAAGAACCATGGCAAAATTCAAGCACTGTCCGGGGCCTTGAAAATTAATTTTGAAATTCGGGACTTTCAAGGAATTCAAGGATCCATGGGACCCCGAGTAAGTCATAGAAAGTCCTTGTAACTATCCATTTCTGAAAAATAAAAGGAATCGACTATTCCGGCCTCATTTCCATTTTTAAAAGAAAGGAAAGTCACTAGGACTTTCTCCTTCACTTGAGCCATCGGCTTATAGGTACCTTCACATTTATTCCGCATGGATTGAGAATGTAACGGAATAGAATATGGTTAATGTAAATATATATATTTAATATAAATATATATAAATACTTTTTTTCTGGACTTGACAAACAGCCACCTATAAAAATTATATAGAAATCTTTTCTTTCAGAAACAAATTAAAATAGGTTTTTAAATTACAATTTTTTATTGGTCTATTATCATCATAATCATGGATTGTGACCAAACAAAATAAAGACTGACAACAACAACATTTATTTATTTATTTATTTATTTATTTATTTATTTATTTATTTATTTATTTATTTATTGGTCACATATTTCTGCACAATGGCTAACCATGACCGTTACAGTTTTACGGGTGGAGGAAGCCGGAGTACCCGGAGAGAACCACCGAGCAACGGCGAGCAACTGTCAGCTCCCCAACATACCAACTCCACACAAGCAGGGTCAGCATTGGTTGAAGACAGGTGCACCATCGACGTGCAGTACGCCTTAGTACACAGCGTCACCGTGCCCCCACGTGGGCAATGGGGGTGAAGTGTCTTTCCCAAGGACACAACGCGGTTGCCGCAGGTGGAATTCGAACCGAGGACCTCTCGGCTTGCAGTCCCGAGCCACCGCGCCACCCACAACAATAATAAACATAGAATGTGGTAAAAATAAAATGCACAACATCTCAGTGGCATTGAGAACTGAAACTTTCCTTGGACGGAAAAAAGTAATGTATATGTTGGTCAAAATTGAGTAATTAAGATCCCGAGTAGACATATTGCACTAATAAGCTATGAGTAGAGATTATTCAATTGTGGTAAATCTGCATTTAGCTATTTTGTAGGCATAAGGAAGGACCAAAGTTAAGAGTAATTTGAATCGGAGAAGAATTTCTCAGAATTTGTTAATATTAGGGTTTAAACAAGGGTATCTGTTTCTGAGAAAAAGTTAATAGGAGTTTGGTATGGAATTACAAAATATTTAAGGAATATCTGGAAATCAAGCCTTTGGTTATTACAGTCAAAATTGGCTAAAAGAAAAGTTACTCATATCTGGAACCAAACGAAAAAAATGATAATTGGTTACAAGATGAAGTTTCCTAGGTTTTCCAGAAGGATATATCACATAATAGCAATATGATCAAGTTTCCAGTTTTAGCAAAAATTACCAGGTTTGACAACTCTGTGAAATATCAGGACTAAAATTAATAGTAGTCATAATATTTTCAGGTTTCAAGCCACCTTCAAATGTGACCTCCACCTTGAAGTTACATACCCAGCTATGGCATAGGATGCATCCTTCCATTGTCCATTATAAATGTTCGTAAAGGCGTACTGCACGTCGATGGTGCGCATGTCTTCAACCAATCTAACCCTGCCTGTGCTGCAGTGCGGAGTTACGATGTTGCGGAGCAGGCAGCTGCTCGTCGTTGCTCGGTGGTTCTCTCTGGCTACTCCGGCTTCCTCCACCCGTAAAACTGTCGCGGTCATGATTAGCCATTGTGCATAAATATGTGACCTTAAACACCAATAAATAAATAAATAAATAAATGAGGACAACTTGACTTATTTCGCTAAAGACTAAGATAATGTCCCATGCTAACCTCTGTTTGAATTAGGTCGACTGGCGCATACCAAGGGGTTTCTGGTTATATACTCCACTAGACCTAAAGTATATTGATGGCAATTATTCGAAGTCTGCACTAGTAACGGGATTCACATTGAACTAGCAACTAGGAACCGGTTACTGGTTGGTTTTGTCATCTAATATCGATTTTACGAGAGACTGATTTATAATAATAATAATAATAGCACTTCTATAGCGCTCTATCCAGGCTGAACAGGTATAGGCCTGGCACTCGTCCTGGGGAGAGATTGTCGCTGGAGATCCCGCTAGCTTAGAGATAATTTGCCGGGTATTATAAAACTCGTCCTGCTCGATTCTCGCCGGAGAATGCGTTGGTCGTGCGGGGCGACCACCGGGCATAGCGACAAAACTCGTCCTGTTCGAATGAGGACAACTTGACTGCTGGCTAAAGACTCCGATATTGTTCCGCACTGGCTGAAAATTTGAATCGGGTCGACTGAGGCATACAAAGGGGTTTCTGGTTATATACTCCACTCTACCTAAAGTATATTCATGGGTTCTTCTTGGTCTGAACTAGGAACTCGGAACGGGATTCACATTGAACTAGGAACGAGTTACTGGTTGGTTTTGTAATCTAATATCGATTTTACGAGAGACGGATTTATAAAAATAATAATAATAATAGCAGCACTTCTATAGCGCTCTGTCCCCGCTGAATAGGTAGGCTCAAAGCGCTTCAGAACATAAGTTAAGAGCTAACAGACTGAAGGTTTCGTTTTTAGGTGCCTAATGAGTCTACAAGTCTATAAATAGGAATATTTTCAGACACCTTTTAAAACCCTGAACAGATGGATATTGTCGAATATGGAACTGCAGACTGTTCCAGATTTTAGGTGCCTGAAAACCGAAGGCCCGTTGTCCCCAGTATTTTTAAGCTCATTTTGATGCAGGTTAGAGTTCCGTGTTGGTGTGTATAAATTGATGTGTGTAGAGAGGTAGACTGGGGGGGGGGGGGGGGGTCGTTGAAGTATTTAAATACTAAAAGGGTGATTTTATAATCGATTCTTGCTTTGACTGGGAGCCAGTGGAACTTTTTCAGCAAAGGTGTTACATGGGCCTTACGGAATATTAGTTTCGCAGCGTGGTTTTGAGTTTTTAAAAATCGGCTGAGCTGCTTCAATGTCAAGCCAGCTAACAAAGAGTTACAGTAATCAAATTTTGATAAAACAAAACGACAGACAAGTTGTGCAGTTGTCTTTTCTGTCAAAAGATTGCGAACTGCATTTATTCTACTTAGCTCTTGATACGATGAGCGATAGATGTGACCAACTTTCTCATTCATTATTAAGCAGGAGTCGCTATGAACCCTGAGGTTCTCAACACATTCTTTAAAGGGGTGATTGAATTACCAACAGCCAAGTGATAGTTAAGGAGTGGGGTGACTTTTGAGTGTGTGCCTATCAATGTGACGTCTGTCTTGTCATCATTTAATTTCAGTCTATTTCAAATAATCCATTGTTTAACAGATTCGGAGCAATTTTCAACAGCTTGCGGTGATTCGTCAAAATTGTCAGGCATTCAAGGTTTCAGAAATTTTGGTATCATCAGCATATTTTTGATGGTCACAACCATGTTGGATAATTAAATGGCGAGAGGGTTTGAGTGTACAGTGTAAAGAGAACATGGCCAAGAATAGAGCCTTGTAGGACACCAAGTTGGAGTTTCTGAGAGCAAGAGAGCAAGCCACCTGTGCTAACAGTTTGATATCTTTCAGTGAGATATGATGAAAACCACATTCTCGAGGGCATCCCCTGTGATTGATTCCAAAAGTAGTCTGAAGTCTTTCAAGAAGTATTTGCTCATCAATTGTGTCAAATGCTACTGATAGGTCTAATAGAGACAATACCGTTACTTAGCCTTCATCCGTGCGACTAAGTCGAGATTTTGTGGTGTGTAAAGAGCAGCTTCAGTGCAATGGTTCTCTCGGTAAGCTGACTGGTCTAATATCGATTTTACGAGAGATTGATTTATAATAATAATAGCGCTTCTATAGCGCCCTGTCCCCGCTGAATAGGTGGGCCGGGCACTCGCCCTATGGACAGATTGTCACTGGAGATCCACGCTAGCCTACGGACAATTTGCCGGGCATTAAAAAACTTGTCCTGCTCGACTCTCGCCGGAGAACCCGCAGGCCGTTCGGGGCGATTGCCCGGCATAGCGACAAAACTCGTCCTGAGGACAACTTGACTTATTTGCTAAAGACTAAGATAATGTCCCATGCTGGCCTCTATTTGAATCAGGTCGACTGGCGCATACCAAGGGGTTTCTGGTTATATACTCCACTAGACCTAAAGTATATTGATGGTAATTATTCTAAATGTGAACTAGGAACTAGTAACGGGATTCACATTGAACTAGGAACGAGTTACTGGTTAGTTTTGTGATGTAATAGCGATTTTACGGGAGACGGATTTGACATGGTACCCAATGGCAGGTTCCTAAACAGTCAGGTCTATAAGGGTCTATGCTGGCGGTTCTTCGGGTGGATTGTCGCTGCAGATCGTCGATAGCTTATGGCAATTGCCGGGCATTCTTTCTAGGACAGTTTGTCGCCGGAGATCGGAGCTATCCTTTGGACTACAGCCGGACACCCCTTTGTCGCCGGAGGTACTCCTAGGCATCAAATCTATGGATGCTTGTCGCTAGAGATCGTCACAAGCCTAGGGACAATTTGCCGAGCACGCCATTCTACGGGCAGATTGTCGCCGGAGATCGACGCTAGCCTTGGGACCACAGACTGGAATCCTTCCAGGGGCAGGTTGTCGCCGGAGATGCTCCCTGGTGGAATTGTCGCTGAGGATCGCCGCTAGCCTAGTGATAATTGCCTAGCACTCGTCCTAGGGACAGATTGTCGTTGGAGATCCCCGCTAGGTTAGGGATAATTTGCAGGGAATATTACAAACTCGTCCTGCTCGAATCTCGCCGGTGAACTGGATGCTCGTCCGGGGTCGACCGCCGGACATAGCGACAAAACTCGTCCTGTTGAACTAGGAATGAGCTACTGGTTGATTTTCTGATCTAATAGCGATTTTATCAGAGACATTTTACTTGATACTCATGGCTGGTTGCTAAACCCGCAGATAAATTCTCATGCTAGCGTCTAGGGGGATTGTCGCCGGAGATCGTCGCTAGTCGAGGGACAATTGCCTGACACTAGTGACACTAGTCCTATAGGGACAGATTGTCGCTGGAGATCCCCGCTAGGTGTGGGATAATTGGCCGGGAATTACAAAACTCGCCCTGTTCGACTCTCGCCGGAGAACTCGATGCTCGTCCGGGTCGACCGCCAGACATAGCGACAAAACTCGTCCTGTTGAACTAGGAACTAGGAATGAGTTACTGATTGATTTTCTGATCTAATGGCGGTTTTACCAGAGGCAGATTTTACTTGATACTCATGGCTGGTTGCTAAACAGGCAGATAAATTCTCATGCTAGTCTCTAGGGGGGGGGGGGGGGGGGGGGTTGTCTCGCAGATTGTCGCTAGTCGAGAGACAATTGCCTGGCACTAGTGCTATAGGGGCAGATTGTCGCTGGAGATCCCCCTATAGCTTAGAGATAATTTACCGGGCATTATAAACTCGTCCTGCTCGACTCTTGCCGGAGAACCCGATGCTCGTCCGGGGGCGACCTCCGGACATAGCGACAAAACTCGTCCTGTTGAACTAGGAACTAGGAATGAGTTACTGGTTGGTTTTCTGATCTAATAGCGGTTATACCAGAGACAGATTTTCCTTGATATTCATGGCTGGTTGCTTAACACGCAGATAAATTCTCATGCTAGCCTCTAGGTGGATTGTCGCCGGTGATCGTCGCTAGTCGAGGGGCAATTGAACTAGTAACTAGGAACGGGGTTCACGCCGCTACAAAAACAATAGTCTGTGTGTTTCACGCAGACTAAATATACTACCACTATCGGTCATACGCTCACTATGTCCAGACCATGGGCGCAGATCTGTTGTAAGAAGTGGGGGGGACATGACCGAAAGCAGATGCCGAAGGCATCTGCCGCGAGTGCCGAAGGCACGAGCGTTTGGAGGGGGGGTCTGGGGGCGTTCTCCCCCCAGAAAATTTTTTTCAGAAAGGGATAAAAAGAAGCATTCTGGCAGCATTTGGAGTGAAATCCTTTTTGTTTTTTTAAGCCTTAAAAGGCTATTTTTAACTGAATTTTTTCATATCACTGCTACAGAATTGGGTGATTTTAAATATACTTTAAAAATAGCTCACCGTAAGTTACGGTGAGCTATTTTTAAAGTATATTTCGTAAGACTGCTCATTCGACACATCTAAGGTACTTGCAGTTGTTACTGCAGACGTCTCACAAAGAGTCGAGGTTGGGCGGGGGTGACAGATGCCCAAAGCATCAGTTGTGAGTGTCGTAGCTTACTGAGGGTGGTTCGGATGTGGGGGGTGGGGCAAACCCTCGAAAATATTTTAATGCAGCTCTCAAATGCTGCATTTTGGTGGCTCTGGGGTGAATTTCCTGTTGGTTTGTCTTAATAGAAAATATAGTTTTTTCAACAACACGTAATATTTTGAAATACTGGTCCGTTTAATCTGATTAATAGTGATTATCATATACCCCAAATAAAATAACACTTGAGCCTGTACTCACATAAATAAACGTTAATCAACATGCTCGTGTCAAACGGGAAAGCCCCCACATCTTGTGTGATAACTTTCCATGTCAAGTTGCTTTCGGATTTTTATGGGGGGGGGGACACTACACATGATGTCCCCCCTACAAAATGTTTGGGGGGGGGGGGGACACGTCCCCCCCGTCCCCCCCCCCCCCCCCCCCCCCCCATGATCTGCGCCCATGGTCCAGACTGCTGAAGGCAGCGACTTGCAATTTTCAGAACTTGTTCTACGAAGCCTGGCCGACATTTGGGCATAAAATTGAGTGTTCTGACCGCGTGAAAAACACCACGCCTCGCGTGGAAACCATGGGGACGGTTCGCTGCCACTTTATTTTCAATGCAATGAAATTTCCATTCATTATTTACTTGTCAAAGGCAGAGTTTGGCATTATTTCTGTCTGATGAACTGTTCAACTTTAACTATTTGCACCTTTTTTAGGACCGAAAGATCACTGCATGCTTACCAATATTCAGATACTGATTTTACGAAAATAACAATTATTTCAACAGTACCCACTTGGGAACTCTCAAACCTGCCATGGATTAAACTTTTAATAATAACATGTAAAACAAAAGTTGTCATACTTTGCTAGCCGCATGCACCCATAGACAACATTCAGCTCTCAATCAATTAGGAATGGAGTAAATTGCGACTTAAACTTACCAAATTCTGAAAAATGGAGTTATTTTCGACGGCACCTATCTTTATGCAACCGAAACAGGGATTGGGTTAAACTTTACAGCTACCTTATCAAGGAAAATCTTCTTGGACTTGAACTGTAAATCTGAATGTCAACAAAATTTTCAGATATTACCAAAATCACAGTTATTCAGACAGTACCCATATGGGAGTCTCAAATCTGCTAAGGGTTAAACTTTTAATACTCACATATAAAACAAAAGTTTTCATACTATCACTGCTGCATGCAGCTTGCTGCAAGCAGCTATTGAAAACATTCAGCACTCAATCAATTAGGAATGGAGTAAATTGTCACTTAATCGTACCAAATTCTGAAAAAGCGTGAGTTTTTTGGACAGCATCTATCTTTATGCAAACAGAATGGGCATATGGTTAAACTTTACAACCAAACGTACAACAGAAAATATGCTCGATAGGTAATTGAGAATACGAACATGTAAATCATTTTTCGATATACCATTCGTAAATGGAAGAAAAATGAACTAAAAATGAGCCATTTTTATGAACGAGTTAAGGCTCGAAAACGAGTTGAAGGTTAAAACTTTGAAAAGAATATATAACAGCCAAATTATTCTTGGATGAATGCCCAAACTTCTCATAGGAAAGGTTTGAAAAAATGTGGCTGCAGAGCTGAGAAATTGCATGTGAAAATTGACCAGTTTTTCCAAAATTGCATTTTGCTCGGAATTTTGACGTCAAAGGGAGTAACGTGGGTAATACAGCTTATGTAGTCAGGTGTAGTAAGTCATGCTACAAATATAATGAAAGCTCCAGCCAAATCGTCCTGCGTCTTGTTTGAGAATTGTGGCAAAACGTAACATTGTGGCAACATTTTGCACAGTTTTGGCAGAAAACGAAAAACTTCAGAAATGCCATGATCCAGGTGAGAAACTTCTAATGAAGCTTCACCGGATTGTCGCCGGTGATCGTCGCTAGTCGAGGGGCAATTGAACTAGTAACTAGGAACGGGGTTCACGCCGCTACAAAAACAATAGTCTGTGTGTTTCACGCAGACTAAATATACTACCACTATCGGTCATACGCTCACTATGTCCAGACTGCTGAAGGCAGCGACTTGCAATTTTCAGAACTTGTTCTACGAAGCCTGGCCGACATTTGGGCATAAAATCGAGTGTTCTGACCGCGTGAAAAACACCACGCCTCGCGTGGAAACCATGGGGACGGTTCGTTGCCACTTTATTTTCAATGCAATGAAATTTCCATTCATTATTTACTTGTCAACGGCAGAGTTTGGCATTATTTCTGTCTGATGAACTGTTCAACTTTAACTATTTGCACCTTTTTTTTAGGACCGAAAGATCACTGCATGCTTACCAATATTCAGGTACTGATTTTACGAAAATAACAATTATTTCAACAGAACCCACTTGGGAACTCTCAAATCTGCCAAGGATTAAACTTTTAATAATAACATGTAAAACAAAAGTTGTCATACTTTGCTAGCCGCATGCACCCATAGACAACATTCAGCACTCAATCAATTAGGAATGGAGTAAATTGCGACTTAAACTTACCAAATTCTGAAAAATGGAGTTATTTTCGACGGCACCTATCTTTATGCAACCGAAACAGGGAATGGGTTACACTTTACAGCTACCTTATCAAGGAAAATCTTCTTGGACTTGAACTGTGAATCTGAATGTCAACAAAATTTTCAGATATTACCAAAATCACAATTATTCAGACAGTACCCATATGGGAGTCTCAAATCTGCTAAGGGTTAAACTTTTAATACTCACATATAAAACAAAAGTTTTCATACTATCACTGCTGCATGCAGCTTGCTGCAAGCAGCTATTGAAAACATTCAGCACTCAATCAATTAGGAATGGAGTAAATTGTCACTTAATCGTACCAAATTCTGAAAAAGCGTGAGTTTTTTGGACAGCATCTACCTTTATGCAAACAGAATGGGCATTATGGTTAAACTTTACAACCAAACGTACAACAGAAAATATGCTCGATAGGTAATTGTGAATACGAATATGTAAATCATTTTTCGATATACAATTCGTAAATGGAAGAAAAATGAACTAAAAATGAGCCATTTTTATGAACTAGTTAAGGGTACTCGAATTCAAGGCTCGAAAACGAGTTGAAGGTTAAAACTTTGAAAAGAATATATAACAGCTAAATTATTCTTGGATGAATGCCCAAACTTCTCATAGGAAAAGGTTTGAAAAAATGTGGCCGCAGAGCTGAGAAATTGCATGTGAAAATTGACCAGTTTTTCCAAAATTGCATTTTGCTCGGAATTTTGAGGTCAAAAGGGAGCAACTTGTGTAATACAGCTTATGTAGTCAGGTGTAGTAAGTCATGCTACAAATATAATGAAAGCTCCAGCCAAATCGTCCTGGGTCTTGTTTGAGAATTGTGGCAAAACGTAACATTGTGGCAACATTTTGCACAGTTTTGGCAGAAAACGAAAAACTTCAGAAATGCCATGATCCAGGTGAGAAACTTATAATGAAACTCTACATATGTGCCAAATTTAAGTAGAATAGTAAAGAATCCAACAGACAAAAATCATTGAAATAGAAAATAATGTTAATACTGCATCCAGTAAATTCAAGCTTGTAAGAAAAGAGTTAAAATATCTATTGGGTGTTGGTCCCCATGTCTATGTGTCATACCATCCTTGAGATATGAGAGTAACCTGCTTTCGAAAATTTTGGCCACGCCCACTTTTTTACGTCAAAATGCATGGATGTATGCCAGGAATGCTTTAGGGGGTCAAAAAATGTGATTTCCAGCAATTATGAAAAAAAATGCACTCAATGACCCCTAGGTGACCTCCGCGACCTTGACCCATATTTTGAATCTCCATTAAGTGTCGACTCATTTGGTGTTGGTCCCAGGTCCATATGTCATACCATGCTTGAGATATGAGCGTGACCCACTTTCAAAATTTTTGGCCAGGCCCACTTTTATACGTCAAAATGCATGTGTGCAGACCAGACATGATTCAGGGGGTGGGGGGGGGTCAAAAAATTTGATTTCTAGCAATTATGAAAAATGCACTTAATGACCCCTAGGTGACCTTCATGACCTTGACCCATATTTTGAATCTCCATCGAGTGTCGACTCATTTGGTGTTGGTCCCAGGTCCATATGTCATGGCATGCTTGAGATATGAGCGTGACCCACTTTCAAAAATTTAGGCCACGCCCACTTTTATTCGTCAAAATGCATGTGTGTACATCAGGAATGCTTTAGGGGGGTCAAAAAATGTGATTTCCAGCAATTATGAAAAATGAGCTCATTGACCTCTGGGTGACCTCCGCGACCTTGACCCATATTTTGAATCTCCATCGAGTGTTGACTCATTTGGTGTTGGTTCCAGGTCCATACGTCATACCATGCTTGAGATATGAGCGTGACCCACTTTTAAAAATTTTGGCCACGCCCACTTTTTTTACATCAAAATGCATGTGTGTACATCAGGAATGCTTTAGGGGGTCCAAAAAATGTGATTTCCAGCAATTATGAAAAATGCACTCAATGACCCCTACGTGACCTCCGTGACCTTGACCCATATTTTGACCTCCATCGAGTGCCGACTCATTTGGTGTCGATCCCAGGTCTGTAGGTCATACCACGCCTGAGATATGGGCGTGACCCACTTTCAAAACACCCCTACAGACACCCCTGATACCCCAGGAATCTGAAAAACATAGGTGGCCGAGAACTTGTGGCAAAAATCAACGAGATAGGGCAATTCGTTTTCGAGTTATCTTGTGGACAAAATAGTGATGAGAAGACAGAAGACAGGAGAAGAAGAAGAAGAAGAAGAAGAAAAAAAAGAAAAGAAAAAGAAACAGTGCAAAAACAATAGTCTGTGTGTTTCACACAGACTAACTAGAGAAACAGAATTTACTGCCACCAGTAAATTCAAGTCTGTGTGAAAAAGGGTTAAAGTATCAGGAATAAACTATAAAGAAAGAGAATTCATGGAGGCTTATTTTCGGGAGTAAGAGTAAAATATTTTTTAACAAATCAGAAATGGGTTTTCGTTAGCAGTATTTACAGATATTCATACAGGAATCAGAACATTTTTATTAGAAACCAGAAATGGCATATATGTGACAAGCATGCAAAGGGTTTGATACACGAATCAGAAATGGACCTTTTTGGCTCTGCCCACTAATTTGAGTGATGAAATACATTCATAAACTTTAGAAATACATTAAGGTGTAATAAAATGAATTTCCCAGTCTTTCTGAATAATGCCCCCATATTAAGATCTTCAGAGGGTTAAAATATTTCCTTTAAATACTCCACTTTGATCCTTTAAATGGGGGCGCAGTGGCTCAGTTGGCAGAGGTGCAGGCTGCAAGGCGTGAGGTCCTCACCCTGTCCTTGTGCAAGACACTTCACCCCATTGCCCACGTTTGTTAATCTTATTTGTTTTACAAGGATTGGCGAACAAGTTATGCAACTTATATTAACGCCTCTCCTTGGCACAATGGCGTAGGTGTGTGGGATGACCTTCATAGCGGCAACTTCGTGGCCTAGCTCTTCTCGAATACTACGAAGGGATCTTTAGCCTGCAGGGAGTGTGTCTCTATCCGCACAGAGGACAGCCATTTTATTCTGCCTGAAATAAAATATGTGCAATCCACATTGAAGTCTTGAGAGGGTTAAATGCATTGAACTGAATAAGATAGCTTTCAACAATTTTTACAATTATTCAGTGCAGTTTTATGGAAAGGGTTAACTTTATTCTGCCTGAAATAAAATATGTGCAATCCACATTGAAGTCTTGAGAGGGTTAAAAGCATTGAACTGAATAATTTATAATCTATTTCCTTGCAAGGTAAAGGGTTTCTCTCAACTTAGTTCCAGGAACTTACATCCCATCATCATAACAAGGTTAGTAGATTATATTTCATTTCTTGACAGCCACTCCAGTGGTGTTTACGTTATCTCCAGTGTGAATAACATAGCATCCTATTGCTTGGAGAGAATTTACCGGTTCTCCTAAATACCAGAACCGCACAGAACCCCCCAGAACCGCACAACCCCCCCCCCCCCCCCCAGAACTCCCCTCTAAATTACATTTGCGCAGTATTTTACGATGCAGTATGTTTATTTTATGTAATAAACCTTGCAGGAAAGAAGAACAGAAGTAAATTAATTCTTGTGGCTTTTGTCTAGGCGGTTCTGGGGGGTTCTGGTATTTAGAATTTTTCTCCTAAACACCAGAACCCCCCCCCCCCCCCCCCAGAACCTCTCAGATTTTCCCCAAAGAACCTCCTCTAAGTTACATTTACACATTGTTTTCGAAGGAAAGATTCCATTTCCAGACTGTTTTAGAGTTATGTGGAAAACTAAAACATGATTTATTCTCAAATTCGCTCTCATTTCAGCTGAACATTTAAAATTTAGTCAAGGGAGTTAACTCGGAATTTTGCATTCACTAATTGATTTGGCTAATCGAACTCGAGCCTACATCATTGCTCAGGTATCGAAAATCTTCAACTTGTTAATGTTACATAGAAAACGAAATGCATCCATTAAATTCGGTCTGGATCTCACTCGGACCAGACCTAATTCACTGCACTCATTCTGTAAATTTCTAGTACTCAACCAGTTAAATAGTAGCATGGTATTGTACTTAAACACCATGGTATATCAGAAATACCCTGGGATATCATGGTATTTGGGGCGCACGCACGAAATGCTGATGACGCTGTCTCAAATTGCCAAAATTATAACATACCGTAAACGAGGGTCGAAAGGGGCTTTAGCGTAACACATGAAAGTCTCTCGAAAAGTGAATATTAAATACAAGTACACTTTATGATTCTGGAGAATCATGGCTTTTCCCGATGAGATTCCTTGATTTTTGATGACCCCACAGTGTCTGATGAATTGTTTTTAACTGTCTCACTGAAGTTCTTTCATTGATGTTATGAGAAAGGTGGTTATAGTAGTCTCAAATGACTCAGTTTTATAAAAAAAATTGTTTAGGTAAAAACCATCATTAATGGTAGAGTGGGTTAATATCAATATCGTCGTCCCACAAGTTAATGACCGACAAAAGGAGTTATGTTTGTTTGACACATACCCTTTGAGTGCTCTGTCTATTTGAAAATGGTCCATTTTATCTCAAATGTATCCAAGATATTGATGTCTGCAGATTGTAGAGGGTTAACATGTGCTAACAGGCATATGTATTCATGCAACTTGCAATTTCAAACCAAAAAGTGCGAATGGCCATTTTTACTTAAAATCTATAAGATGTTTTCAGAGAAATCCATGCGCATGCGCTCTTTTTGAATTCGACGTGACGTAATGCGAAATTCGTATCGCTCTTCATGGAAAGTGATGCCGCAACTATCCATGAACAACGAGTGAAAATTTCATGGAAATCTGCCTAGAACTGGTTGGGATATAGCGTTTTGAAGAGAGGAGGTAACTGTTTGAATTTGGTCCTTCCTTTTCAAGCCAGTTCGAAAAAAGACGTCGTGAATGGGCGCAGACTCCTTTAGATCCCCCCCCCCCCCCCCTCCCCTCTCTCTGTAAATGGAAGTTGCTTCTTTAAGACCGCCATCCAGGGATCCCAACACAACCTTTAAACCTAAGAGAATCGTCAGAAGTTTAAAGTGAAAAGAAATTGGCGGTGATTGGGTTTCTGGCAGGCAGGAAAAGATTGACGAAGATTTGCATATTGGACATTAAAATAGCACTTCTGACATACACGAACCGTGTCCAGATCGCTGGAGGCAGCGACTTGAAATTTTCAGAACTTGTTCTACGAACCCTGGTCGACATTTTGGGATCTCTTTGGAGCGTCCGAGCCGCTTGGAAAACACCACGCATCGCTTGGAATGAGAGAGTACTATTCGTCCCGACTCTATCAGTTCAGAATGGACATGGGCAGTGTTGTAGACGATTGTGGAGCTGCGATTGAGCATAAAGTCCCAGAATTCGGTGCCTCATTGCCTAAGCGGCTCCATTGTATGATTTTTTGTCTCAATATCGTCCTTACTACTTGTAGTTTATACCGTTGCCGTACGTTAATGTAGCCTCTTGCCATTTTCGAGACTTTCAACCCAGAACGCCGCCAAAGTGAGGAAGTGCGGGGGTGGGGGGGGGGGGGGCTGTAGCGGCGAGGGGGAGGGGGTATCCTGACACTATCTTTAAACCTTAGATAATCGGAAGAAGTTGCAGTGAAAAGAAATCGGCGGTGAGTAGGTGTTTTGGCGGGAAACGATTAACGAAAATTTGCCAATTTGACATTAAAATTGCACTTCTCACAAACACGAACCGTGTCCAGACCGCTGAAGGCAGCGACTTCTAATTTTCAGAACTTGTTCTACGCACCCTGGCCGACATTTTGGCATCTGTTGCAAGTGTCGAGACCGCGTGGAGAACACCACGCATCGCGTGGAAAGTGAGAGTACTATTCGTCCCGACTCTATCAGTTTGGAATGGAATTGGGCACTATTGTAGACTACTGTACAGCAGCGATTGAGCATAAAATCGGAGTTTTTTGTGCCAAATTACCTAACCGGCTCCAAGGTATGATCTTTCGTCTGTACATCGCCCAGATCGTCTGAAGTTTATACCGTTACCATATGTTGAAGTAGCCTTTTGTCATTTTCGCCACTTTCGACCCAGATTTGAGGGTACCTTCCTTCAGCGAAATCTAGCCATGCTCACAACCACGCCCTCTCCCCGTCGGCCCGGGTGCTTCTATATATAGAAAGGTCAATGGGGAGGGGCGCGTTAGCAAACAAACGGGGCCAGGTGTAGTTGGTGAAAAACAGCAGGGGGCGGGCACGTGTCCTAGGTAAAAGAAACAATAGGGGGCAGGTGTCCTAGGTAAAAAAGAAACAGCAGGAAGGGAGGGGGGATGCAGATGTCCCCGCTAATTAATTTTAATAACAGGCAGGTGTTCATGGGGCAGGCCCACTGCTCGGTGTTCCAAATTTTCTATGGTACTTGGCCTTGACGGAAACAACACTTCAACAAGAAACAACAGGAAACCTATTTGCCGTAAAGCTGCAAATATAAACATGATTTTAGGACCATTCCATGGCCAGTTTAAAGCCAACTGCGATATCAGCGTTTATTACTCTCGTCCTTTCACTGCAGTATTTCACCCGAGTCGAGTTCTGACGTCATGCAAGTTTGACGGACATGCTTTCAATTTTGTTATTGACAACAACATATTTATAATTTCGTGATTACTGATCGGAATTTTGAAAACGACACATGCAATCGCGAAAGAGTTTTCTGAAAAACACGATTCTGCAAAAGGTTTTAGTGAAATTTGATTATTTTTTTTTATTTTCAATTTCGACGGCTCTTGTCGAAAAGGTGTTAATCACTGATCGTCCCAAACGAGATCAAAGACTGACGCTGTATATTAATAACACACAAAGAATCTTCTAAGAATATACACGCGTAATCCTAAAATGAAATAATTCAAGTCTTTTTTCAGGTTTTACGAGAGAAATATGTCCAATTATATCATTGAATCATGTTTAGGTATATGTGGGCGAGACATTTTCTATACGGACAAAATACAGACTAAATAAAATATTTGCCATTATTTCCCGCAGACGTATTTTTGTCTTTGCTTCTTGGGGAAATCCATGCTGATAATACAACGAAGGAGTGTTATCTAATGAGGTTAGAACCGTCAGGTGGTCGGGTCCGACACCGCACCTCGAAGTAGATTTAGTGGGGGTGTCGATTTTACAAGTAATGTAGGCAGCAGCGTACACGGCATGGGCTGTCTGTCTTTAATCCTGTAAACAGGGTTAAGGCTTGTTTTTTGAATACCCTTATTTATTTATTTGTTTATTGGTGTTTAAGGTCACATACTTATGCACAATGGCTAATCGTGGCCGTGACAGTTTTATAGGTGGAGGAAGCCGGAGTACACGGAGAGAACCACCAAGCATCGACGAGCAACTGTCAGCTCCTCAACATTCTAACTCTGTTCAAGCTCCGCTCAAGCAGGGTTACAGAGGGTGAAGACATATGTACCATCGACGTGCAGTATGCCTTAGTACACGGCGTCATCGTGTCCCCATGTCGTCAACCGGGCTAAAGTGCCTTGCCCAAGGACACAACGTGAGTCGTCCCGGACGGGGATCGGACTCGGGACCTCTAGCATAGAAGTACAACAGTCTACCACTGAGCCACCACGCTCCCTTGAATACCCTTAACACTATCATACATTATCCCTCATGAATTCTGAGTCTGATAAAAGAGGTTATGTTTACCTATTACATACCCATTTGCTGCCCGAAAACAGCCGATTTTATCAAAATGTTGACGTTTAGCAGCCTGTAGCGGGATTAACAAACGACTGGCGGAATATTCTATCTATGCAATTTGTAAGACCTGCCAATGTCCAATTGTTCTTGAAAATCGCCAACAAGCAGTTAGCGAAATCCACAGAAAATGTAAATTTTAAGCTTTTAAGGGGGTATCTCTCCTTATCCAATCTAAAATAGGTTAAGTTTCATTCTTTTAAATACCCTTACTACTTTCAAAACTGATCCTCTGTGAATTCTACGCGCAGTAAAAGAAGTTATATTTCTCTGTTACATATCCATTGGGTGCTCTTGGTGTCTGAAAACAATCCATTTTATCAACATTTTGATGTTTAGCAGCTCGTGGAGAGTTAACGAATGCTCAACAGAATATTTTGTCCATGTAACGTGTAATGTCACATGAAGACCCGTGAATGGCCATTTTTTCTTGAAATCTACAAGATGTTTTTAAAGAAATCCAGGGAAAGCATGAAATTTTAAGTCTTTGATGGGTACCGCTGTTTAACCAGCCCAAAACGGGTTAAGACCAGCCCTAAATGGGTTAATGCTTGGTCTGATGAATTCCACTTCCAAAGAAGTAGGTTATGTTTATCTCGCAGGTACACATTGCGTGCAATGGGTGCCCAAGGACAGTCCATTTTCTCAAAATTTCTATGCTTTGCAGCCTCTGGAGAGTTAACTAACGCTTACCGGAATATTTTGTCTATGTAATTTGTAATGTCACTCCAAGACCTGCAAATGGTCAATTTTTCTTGAATACTTACTAGATTTTTTGGAGAAATCCACAGAAAACTGGAATTTTAAGCTTTTAAGGGGTACATCTTAACCAGGCGAAAATGGGTTAAGACCTCGATTTTTTGAATACTCTTACTACTTACTAAATTTTTCTCTGTCAGTTTTGCATCCGGTAAAAGAAATTATGTATCTCTGTGGCATTCCCATTTGTTGTTGTTGGTGTCCAAAAACAGACTATTTTTTCAAAATGTTGACATTTAGCAGCCGATGGAGGGTTAACAAATGCTTACTGGAATATTTTATCCATGCAACCGGTAATGTGACTCCAAGACCTATCAATGGCCATTTTCTGTTGAAAACTTACAAGATGTTTGTAAAAAAATCCACGGAAAACATGATTTTTTTTTAGCTTTTGATGGTATCGCTGAATACCCTTATTACTTACAAAAATGCTCCTCAGTGAATTCCACTTCCAACAAAGGAGATTATGTGTAACTCTAGGACATACATTGCGTGCTGTGTGTGTCCGAAAACAGCCCATTTCAACAAAATTATGATGCTTGGCATTCTGTAGAGGGTTAATAAACGCTCAGCGGAATATTTTGTCCATGCCACTTGTAATGTCACACAAAGACCTGCAAGTAGTCAATTTTTCTTGAAAACCTAGGGAATGTATTTAGAGAAATCCACAGAAAATGGGAATTTTTAGATTTTAAGGGGTCTCTCTCTTTAGCCTGCCCAAAATGGGTTAAGACTTCGTTTTTTGAATACCCTTACTACTTACAAAAATGTTTCCCTATAGATTGTGCGCTCGATAAAAGAAATCACTTTTCTTTGTGGCGTACCCGTTGGGTGCCGTTGGCGTCCAAAAACAGCCCATTTTATCACAATTTTGACCTTTAGCAGCCCGTGGAGGGTTAACAAATGCTCACCGAAGTAGATTGTCCATGCAACTTCTATTGTCACATCAAGGCCTGGGAGTGACAACTTTTTCATGAAAATCTACAAGACTCGTTTAGAGAAATCCACGGAAAACCTGAATTTTTTAGCTTTTTGGGGGTATTGCTGTTTAACCAGCCCAAAACGGGTTAATGCTTGGTTTTTTGAACACCATTATTACTTACAAAAATGATTTCCGGTGAATTCCACTTCAAATAAAGGAAGTTATGTTTATCTCTAATGTATCGTTTGGGTGCTCTGGGGGCCTGAAACCGGCCCATTTCATCAAAATTTCGATGTTTGGCAGCCTGTGGAGGGTTACCATATGTATCGCCTGATATGTCATGTGTATCAAAGGTCGTGGCACAGACAGGTCTATCAATGATGAAAGTTTTAAAAAAATCTACAAGACGTGTTTCGAGAAAGTGCCGATAAACCCCAATTTTGACAGTTTTTTGCCAATTCTGACGAAATAAGGGTTAAATCGAAAATTCCGCTTCGGTACATTTTTAGATTTTGTGCCCCTCTATGCGTGTGCAAAATTTTGTGAAAATCGGTCCGAAAATGGCTTCGGAATCGTGCGGAGAAAATGTGTGGAAAAAAAAAAAAAAAACCAAAAAACAAAAAAAAACTAGACTTTATGATTCTGGAGAATCATGGCTTTTCCCGATGAGATTCCATGATTCTTCATGACCCCACAGTGACTGATGAATTGTTTTTAACTGTCTCACTGAAGTTCCTTCATTGATGTTATGAGAAAGGTGAGTATAGTAGTCTCAAATGACTTGGCTCGATCATAATTAACATCATAATTATGGAAACACTGGAACTACCAGCGCGACTGAAGAGAACAATAGCAGCTCTGGGCATCTCTTGCCCTGTCACCTGGACTGTCCGGGAGACAGGCAAAAGAGTCCATCTGAACTTGGAGTTCGTCATTGAAGAGCACAACACCGCCACACCTTCTTCGGGGAGAGGTAGCACCTTTTGTGAGAGGAACCCCTCTCACACTGGTCCTCACCCGAAGAAGCCTGGACCTGGCCCTGTAAAGAAGAAGAGCAAGAAGAAGAGTCCGTCCACCAAGCGCCGGGGTTCCAGGCGCCTGGAGGCCTTCCGGAACAGGAAGAAAGAGGTGAGCGAGAGGATGGAGATCCTGGAGGCAGCTGCCAGTTCCCCTCCTAGTCCCACTAGTACACCCAACCAACTGCCAGCTCCTGAGCCGGTACTGTTGGATGAGGAACGTCTGGTGGAGACTGAGGAGGAACCGGAGGTTGCCTTTTCACCACCTCCCACCCCTCACTCCCCACTTCCTTCTCTACCGGACAGCCCGGGTGTGTCAATCTCAGCAACACAGCCACCTAAGTCTGCAGTCACCGCCGAAGAATTAAGGAGAATAATAGAGATGGGAAGGCGGGCAGTTGAGATGGGAAACCGAATGGCCCCCGAAACCCACGAGTTCAGGGAACAATCCAAAGCAGATCTCAAAAAGGAATTAGACGCAATCCATTCACCAAACTCAACACTAAACTCAACATCGTCGACTTCCACATCACAATCTCAACCACCTCCAAAGAACAAGAGCCGGAAGAAGCCTAGACGGGGTTAAGCCACCTCCCTCCTTCCTTTTCCTCCTCCACCACGCCTTAACATCCTACAACAACAACAAACAGCTAACGAGGGTTGAAAGTGGCTTGTCCTCCAAATCGTCCCTGCGCGCCTTCGGCGCGTCAAACCATTTCGTTCGTCTCAAATGACTCAGTTGATAAAAAAATTGTTTAGGTAAAAACCATCATTAACGGTGGAGTGGGTTAATATCAATATCGTCGTCCGACAAGTTAATGACCCACAAAAGGTGTTATGTTTGTTTCACACATACCCACTGAGTGCTATGTCTATTTGAAAATGGTCCATTTTATCTCAAATGTTTCCAAAATATTGATGTCTGGCAGCTTGTAGAGGGTTAACAAGTACTAACAGGAATATTTTTCCATGCAACTTGTAATGTCACACTAAGAACTGCAAATGGCCATTTTTCTTTAAAATCTTCCAAGATGTTTTCAGAGAAATCCCTGTGCATACGCTCTTTTCCAATTCGACGTGACGAAATGCGAAATTCATGTCGCTCTTCATGGAAAGTGATGCCACAACTATTCATGAACAAGGAGTGAAAATTTCATGGAAATCTGCCTAGAATTGGCTGAGATATGGCGTTTTGGAGAGAGGAGGTAATTGTTTGAATTTGATCCTTCCTTTTCAAGCCAGTTCGAAAAAAGACGTCGGGAATGGGCGCAGAATCCTTCAGTGCATCCTCGCTGGAGTAAGTCCACTTAAATGTTACAATTGTGTGTGACTGGTGGAGAGTTGACTGTAAATGGAAGTTGCTTCTTTAAGACAGCCACCAGGGATCCCAATACAACCTTTAAACCTACGAGAATCTCAGAAGTTTAAAGTCAAGAAAAATTGGAGGTGATTGAGTTTCTGGCAGGCAGGAAAAGATTGACGAAGATTTGCATATTGGACATTAAAATAGCACTTCAGACATACACGAACGGTGTTCAGACCGCTGGAGGCAGCGACTTGAAATTTTCAGAACTTGTTCTACGAACCCTGGCCGACATTTTGGGATCTGTTTGGAGTGTCCGGACCGCGTGGAAAACACCACGCATCGCTTGGAATGTGAGAGTACTATTCGTCCCGACTCTATCAGTTTAGAATGGACACGGGCAGTGTTGTAGACGACTGTAGAGCTGCGACTGTCCCAGGTTTCGGTGCCGCATTGCCTAACCAGCTCCAAAAGAGCGGCGGGGGAGGGGTATCATGACACTATCTTTAAACCTAAGATAATCGTCAGAAGTTGAAGTGAAAAGAAATCGGCGGCGAGTATGATTTTTCGTCTGGACATCGCCCAGATCAACTGTAGTTTATACCGTTACCATACGTTGAGGTAGCCTTTTGTCATTTTTGCCACTTTCGCCCCAGTTTTGAGGGTACCTTCCTTCAACCCCATTTTATAGCAAAATCTAGCCATGCTCCCAACAACGCCCTCTCCCCGTCGGCCCGGGTGCTTCTAAAAATAGAAAGGTCAATGGGTAGGGGCCCGTTAGCAAACAAACGGGGGCAGGACAGGTGTACTTGATGAAAAAACAGTTGTGTGAACATCCCCAGAAGTGAAAACCAATGCTCAGTGGCTGTAATCAAGATGTTAATTTAGACTCCCATTACGGCCAATATACTATAGAATGCAATTGGGTGGGTGGCGGGCATCATCACTGGATCTAATGTTGTATTTCATGTTTTCTTTATATTCTATTTATTTTTTTTTGATCTCTCTCTCTCTCTCTCTCTCTCTCTCTCTCTCTCTCTCTCTCTCTCTCTCTCTCTCTCTCTCTCTCTCTCTCTCTCAGTTTAATTTGTGTTTGTCTATAATGTTTATAATATTTAGATTTTGCTAGATTCTGTTATTTATGGAATACGTTCTGCCATATTGTAAATTATTAGTCACCGTACAGGAACGGAGGGGCTTCTAAGTGGTAAGCACTTGTCCTGCAATCCTGATTTGCATTGTCAAGTGGCAAATAAAATATGTTTAATCTAATCTAACAGTAGGGGTCGGTTTGGGTTTGATAAAAAAAAATGTTCAGGTAAAACCCATCATTAATGTTAGAATGGGTTAATATCAAAATCAATGTTTCCTTATTAGTTTTGCGTCCTGTAAAAGAAGTTACGCTTCTCTGTGGCATTTCCATTTGTTGGTGTCCAAAAACAGACTATTTCTTCAATTTTTTTTTACATTTAGCAGCCCATGGAGGGTTAACAAATGCCTACCAGAATAATTTATCCATGCAACTGTCATATGACACCAAGACCTATCAACGGCCATTTTCTCTTGGAAACCCCACAAAATGTTTGTAAAGAAATCCAGGGAAAACGATTTTTTTAAGCTATCAATGGGTATCCGTGTTAACCTCCCCAACAGGGGTTAACGCTTGGTTTTTTTAATACCCTTATTACTTACAAAAATGGTCCTCTGTGAATTCCACTTCCAACAAAGGAGATTATGTTTATCTCTCATGTATACATTGGGTGCTGTGCGCGTCTGGAAACAGCCCCATGTTAACAAAATTACGATGCTTGGCAGCTTGTAGATGGTTAATAAACGCTCACCGGAGTATTTTGTCCATGCAACTTGTAATGTCACATAAAGACCTACGAATAGTCAATTTGTCTTGAAACCCTACAAGTTACCGTTAGGGAAATTCACAGAAAATGGGAATTTAATGCTTTCAAGGGATATCTCGCTTTAGCCTGCCCAAAATGGGTTAAGACGTCGACTTTTGAATACCCTTACTGCTTACAAAAATGTTTCCGTATAAATTGTGCGCTCGATAAAAGGAGGCACTTTTCTTTGTGGGGTACCCTTTGGGTGCTGTTGGTGTCCAAAAACAGCCCATTTTATCACAATTTTGACCTTCAACAGCCCGGGGAGGGTTAACTAATGCTGACCGGAATATTTTGTTCATCCAACTTGTAATGTCACACCAAGACCTGCAAATAGCCGATTTTTTCTTGAAAACCTACAAAATGTTGATAGAGAAATCCACAGAAAACGGGTATTTTAAGATTTTAATGGGTATCTCTATTTAACCAGCCCAAAATGGGTTAAGACGTCAAATTTTGAATACCCTTACCACTTTCAAAAATATTTTCCGATCAATTTTGCGTCCGATAAATGAAGGCCCCTTTCTCTCTGGTATACCGTTTGGGTGCAGTTGGCGTTGAAAAACAGCCCATTTTATCACAATTTTTACGTTTAGCAGCTCGGGGAGGGTTAACTAATGCTGACCGGAATATTTTATCCATGCAACTTGTAATTTCACACCAAGACCTGAGAGTGACCAATTTTTCTTGAAAATCTACAAGACTCGTTTAGAGAAATCCACGGAAAACACGAACTTTTGAGCATTATGGGGGTATTGCTGTCTAACCAGCTCAAAATGGGTTAACGCATGGTTTTCTGAACACCCTTATTACTGACAAAAATGATCCTCGGTGAATTCCACTCCCAATAAAGGAAGTTATGTTTATCTCTCGTGTATTGTTTGGGTGCAGTGGGGGCCTGAAACCGGCCTATTTCATCAAAATTTCGATGTTTGGCAGCCTGTGGAGGGTTACCATATGCATCGCCTGATATGTCGTGTGTACCAAAGGGTGTGTCACAGACAGGTGTAGCAATGAAGAATGTATAAAAAAAATCTACATGACATGTTTCGAGAAAGTGCCGATAAACCCCAATTTTGGCAGTTTTTTGCCAATTCTGGCGAAATAAGGGTTAAATCGAAAATTCCGCTTCGGTACATTTTTAGATTTTGTACCCCTCTATGCGTGTGCAAAATTTCGTGAAAATCGGTTCGAACATGGCTTCTGAATCGTACGGACAAAATGTGTGGAAAAAAAAACAAAAAAAAACCGCAAAAACCCCCCCCAGAAAAAATAAATAATAATAATCCGTAGAAAAACAATAGTCTTTTCCAGAGGGAAAAGCCTAATCAAATTAAATGTAACTAATTTTGGCTTAATTCTGGCCAAGGCCATTTCCTTTGACCTCGTTTTTTGATAATGATTCGTGTAATTATGTAGTAAACGGGTGTAATTGGGTGATCAGATTTATTGGGCAGAATTGGGTAAATCGAAGCGCCATTACATGACCACCTCATCAAGCAAAATGTTGATCGCAAGTTGCAATCAACTTGCAATCAACATTTTGCTTGGTGAGGTGATCACTTAAGGGCACGTTATGTTTATATTTAAATGCACGGGTTTCTTGCAAGATAATTTTGTATTTGTACGTGTTTCTTTTTTCATGACTTTCTTGTTATTTTGTATAATATTATATAATTTTGTATATACCATGTGCCAGTCTTGAACCGAATAAAAAAATAGTTTTTTTTTTTTAAGTTTGGGATGTAATTCAGAAATACCAGAATTAAATTGACAATGAGATTTCCGTGGGTCAATCACAGGAATAGCCCGATTGCGATCAGCCAGGGCCAAGCAAATGCCGACACAGGTATGAATTGGTGAAATTTCAATTTCCTATTGAATGTTAAAAGAAACAGTAAATGGAATATTTTCACCGAGAGCAGCGTGCAAATGTCATTTAGAGGGTGGTTCTTTGGAATTCTGTGCGGTTCTGGTATTTAGGAGAAAAATACTAAATACCAGAACCCCCCAAAACCGCCTAGACAAAGGCGACTATAAGAATGAATTTACTTCTATTCTTCTTTCCCGTAAGGATTATTACATAAAATAAACATATTTCATCGCAAAACACCGTGCAAATGTATTTTAGAGGGGGGGTTCTGTGCGGTTCTGGGGGGTTCTGGTGGGTTCTGGTATTTAGGAGGACCCGAATTTACTGTATCAGGAAATTGGAGGCTGTGAAAGCCCTGTGGCCGATTAGGCCATACTGACTGGCTCTAGCGACCTGAAAAAACATAGGTGGCCGAGAACTTTTGACTGTCCACCAGTCTGCCAAAAATCAGCGGGATAGGACTATTCGTTTTCGAGTTATCGTGAGGACAAAGAAGTGCATAGAAGACAGGAGAGTAAGAAAAAGAAGAAGAAGAGGGAAGAAGAAGGAAAATAAAAAAGAAAGAAAAAGAAACAGAAAAAAACAATAGTCTGTGTGTTTCACACAGACTAATTATTCAGTTCAATGCTTTTAATCCTCTCAAGACTTCAATGTGGATTGCACATATTTTATTTCAGACGGAATAAAGTTAACCCTTTCCATAAAACTGCACTGAATAATTGTAAAATTTGTTGAAACCTATCTTATTCAGTTCAATGCTTTTAACCCTCTCAAGACTTCAATGTGGATTGCACATATTTTATTCCAGGCAGAATAAAGTTAACCCTTTCCATAAAACTGCATTGAATAATTGTAAAATTTGTTGAAACCTATCTTATTCAGTTCAATGCTTTTAACCCTCTCAAGACTTCAATGTGGATTGCACATATTTTATTACAGGCAGAATAAAGTTAACCCTTTCCATAAAACTGCACTGAATAATTGTTGAAACCTATCACAAAACTGTCAGGGTGCCAGTAACAATACTGACATGGTCGACTGTACTGTTAACACTGTGTTAGTGCTATGACTGTTTAAAACTCATTTGTTAGAGGGGTTCTATAGTCTTTCACTGCGCTCGGCTCGGTCTCACCGAGAGTGCAGAAACCTTTGGTGCCAAAGTGCCATTAAGAGAATGTCTCTGATTTGTGCCGTTCCATTCCCCCGGAGTTCAAAAACAGGTACTGTCAGCCGAGAAACTAAATGTTTTTCACTTTATTTTCTTAGCATTTAATTCTATGTGGAATGGGACACACTTTCAGTGTGCCTTCCAAAGTAAGGGATTCTTAACCCTTTAGCCAGCATAACTGCGAAAACTGGTCAACATTATTCACAGAAACGTCTTTTCAGTTTTAATTACCTTTTCATTTTTGCTTGAAAAACATAGCTTATGTCCCTTTATTGGATTGAGCTCATTTTTAGAGGATTAATTTTTCATTGGTGTTTAATGTCACATATTTCTACACAGTGGTTAATCATAACCACGGCAGTTTTTCAGGTGGAGGAAATCGGAGTACCCGAGAAGAACCACCAGGCAACAACGAGCAACTGTCAGATCCCCCACATAGTAACTCCACACAAGCAGGGTTAGCTTTGGTTGAAGACGGGTGCACCATCGATGTGCAGTACGCTTTAGTACAAAGCGCCACCATGCACCCACGTGGGCTATGGGGTGAAGTGTCTTGCCCAAAGGCAGAGTACGTACCTCACGCCTTGCAGCCTGCACCTCTGCCAGCTGAGCCACTGCGCCCCTATTTAAAGGATTAAAATGGAGTATTTAAAGGGAATATTTTAACCCTCTAAGGATCTTAATATGGGGGCATTATTCAGAAAGACTGGGAAATTCATTTTATTACACCTTAATGCATTTCTAAAGTTTATGAATGTATTTCATCACTCAAATTAGTGGGCAGAGCCAAAAATGTCCATTTCTGATTCGTGTATCAAACCCTTTGAATGCTGGTCACATATATGCCATTTCTGGTTTCTTATAAAAATGTTCTGATTCCTGTATGAATATCTGTAAATACTGCAAAGGAAAACCCATTTCTGATTTGTTCAAAAATATTTTACTCCCGAAAAATAAGCCTCCATGAATTCTCTTTCTTCATAGTCTATTCCTGATACTTTAACCCTTTTCACACAGACTTGAATTTACTGGTGGCAGTAAATTCTGTTTCTCTAGTTTATAATTTATTTCCTTGCAAGAAAAAGAGTTTCTCTCAGTGAGACCGAGCCGAGCGCAGTGAAAGACTACAGAACTCCTCTAACAAAGTGAGTTTTAAACAGTCATAGCACTAAAACAGTTAACAGTACAGTCGACCATGTCAGTATTGATAGGTTTCAACAATTATTCAGTGCAGTTTTATGGAAAGGGTTAACTTTATTCTGCCTGAAATAAAATATGTGCAATCCACATTGAAGTCTTGAGAGGGTTAAAAGCATTGAACTGAATAAGATCGGTTTCAACAATTTTTTACAATTATTCAGTGCAGTTTTATGGAAAGGGTTAACTTTATTCTGCCTGAAATAAAATATGTGCAATCCGCATTGAAGTCTTGAGAGGGTTAAAGGCTTTGAACTGAATAAGATAGATTTCAACAATTATTCAGTGCAGTTTTATGGAAAGGGTTAACTTTATTCTGCCTGAAATAAAATATGTGCAATCCACATAGAAGTCTGTAGAGGGTTAAAAGCAGTGAACTGAATAATTTACAATTTATTTCCTTGCAAGGCAAAGGGTTTCTCTCAACTTATTTTCAGGAACTAACATCCCATTATGATGACAAGGTCAGATTTAATTTTGACAGCTTACTCCACTGGTGTTTACATAGTCTCCAGTGTGAACATAACATTGTATTGCTTGGGGAGAATTTACTGTATCAGGAAATTGGAGGCTGTGAAAACCCTGTAGCCTACTGGGCCATACTCAATGGCCCTAGCGACCTGAAAAACATAAGGGTGCCGAGAAGTTGTGAATGTCTACCAGTATGCCAAAAATCAGCGAGATAGGACAATTCGTTTTCGAATTATCGTGAGGACAAGGAAGTGCATAGAAGACAGAAGACAGGAGAATAAGAAAATGTAGAAAAAGAAGAAGAAGAAGACTAGATAAACAGAATTTACTGCACCCAATAAATTCAAGTCTGTGTGAAAAGGCTTAAAGTATCAGGAATAAACTCTAGAGAAACAGAATTTGTGGAGCCTTATTTTCAGGAGTGAAATATTTTTAAACAAATCAGAAATGGATTTTCGTTAATAGTATTTACAGATATTCATACTGGAATCAGAACAATGATTTATAAGAAACCAGAAAAGGCATATATGTGACCAGCATTCAAAGGGTTCGATGCACGAATCAGAAATGGACATTTTTGGCTCTGCTGACTAATTTGAGTTATAAAATACGTTCATAAACTTTAGAAATGCATTAAGGTGTAATAAAATACATTTCCCAGTCTTTCTGAATAATATGCACTTGATGACTTTGGTGACCTCTTTCAGGCGGAACTGTAGGTGACCTCCATGACCTTGACCCATATTCTGAATCTCCATCAAGTGTTGTCTCATTTGGTGTTGGTCCCAGGTCCATACGTCATACCACGCCTGAGATATGGGCATGACCCACTTTAAAAAAGTTCGGCTGTGCCCACTTTTTCAACGGAAAAATGCATGTATGAACCTCAGCAATATTTTGGGGCTCAAAATGTGATTTCCAGCAATTATGAAAAATGCACTCAATGACCCTAGGTGACCTCCGTGACTTTGACCCATATTTTGAATCTCCATCTTGTGTCGACTCATTTGATGTTGATCCCATGTCCATTCAGCATACCACGCCTGAGATATCGGCGTGGCCCACTTTCAAAAATTTTGGCCACGCCCACTTTTTTAACGTAAAAATGCAAGTGTTTTTGTCAGGAATGCTTTGGGTTGTCAAAAGATGTGATTTCCAGCAATTATGAAAAATGCACTCAATGGCCCCTAGGTGATCTTCATGAACTTGACCCATATTTTGAATCTCCACTGAGTGTCGACTCATTTGGTGTTGATCCCAGGTTCATATGTCATACCATGCCTGAGATATAGGCGTGACCCACTTTCCAAAATTTTGGCCACGCCCACTTTTTTAATGTAAAAAATGCATGTGTGTACGTCAAGAATGCTTTAGGGGGTCAAAAAAATGTGATTTCCAGCAATTATGAAAAATGCACTCAATGACCCCCTAGGTGACCTTCGTGACCTTAACCCATATCTTGAATCTCCACTGAGTGTCGACTCGTTTGGTGTTGATCCCAGGTTTATACGTCATACCACGCCTGAGATATGGGCGTGACCCACTTTCAGAAATGTTGGACACGCCCACATTTTTAATGTAAAAAATGCATGTGTGTACGTCAGGAATGCTTTAGGGGGTCAAAAAATGTGATATCCAGCAATTATGAAAAATGTACTCATTTGGTGTTGGTACCAGGTCCATACGTCATACCACACCTGAGATATGGGCGTGACCCACTTTCAAAAATTTTGGCCAAGCCCATTTTCTAAATGTAAAATGCATGTTTGAACCTCAGGAATGCTTTGGGGGGGGGGGGGGAGGATAAAAATGTGATTTCCAGCAATTATGAAAAATGCACTCAATGACCCCTAGATGACCTCCGTGACCTTGACCCATATTTTGAATCTCCATCAAGTGTCGACTCATTTGGTGTTGGTCCCAGGTCCATACGTCATACCACGCCTGAGATATGGGCGTGATCCACTTTTAAAAAAAAATGGTCACGCCCACTTATTTAGGTCAAAATGCATCTGTGTATGTCAGGAATTCTTTAGGGGGGTCAAAAAATGTGATTTCCAGCAATTATGAAAAATGCATTTAATGACCCGTAGGTGACCTCCGTGACTTTGCCCCATATTTTGAATCTCCGTTGAGTGTCGACTCATTTGGTGTGGTCCCATGTCCATACGTCATACCATGCCTGAGATATGGGCGAGACCCACATTCAAAACACAATTACAGACACCCCTGACACCCCGGGAATCTGAAAAAACATAGGTGGCCGAGAACTTTTGACTGTCCCCCAGTATGCCAAAAATTAGCGAGATAAGACGATTCGTTTTCGAGTTATCGTGAGGACAAGGAAGTGCATAGAAGACAGAAGTCAGGAGAATAAGAAGAAGAAGAAGAAGAAGAAGAAGAGGGAAGAAGAAGAAAAAGAAACCGTACAAAAACAATAGTCTGTGTGTTTCACACAGACTAATAATCGTACAAAAATAATGGTCTGTGTGTTTCACACAGACTAAATATACCACCACTGTCGGTTTATATACGAACTGTGTCCAGACCGCTGAAGGCAGCGACTTGCAGTTTTCAAAACTTGTTCTACGAAGCCTCACCGACATTTTGGCATGAAATCGAGTGTTTTGACCTCGTGGAAAAAAAACACGCCTCGCGTGGAAACCTTGGGAACGGTTCGTTCCCTCTTTATTTTCAATGCAATGAAATTTCCATTCATTATTTACCTGCCAACGGCCGAGTTTGGCATTATTTCTGTCTGATGAACTGTTCAACTTTAACTATTTGTACCTTTATATAGGACCGAAAGATCACTGCATGCTTACCAATATTCAGGGACTGATTTTACGAAAATAACAGTTATTCTAACAGTACCCACTCGAGAACTCTCAAATCTGCCAAGGATTAAACTTTTAATAATAACATGTAAAACAAAAGTTGTCATATTTTGCTAGCCGCATGCACCCATAGACAACATTCAGCACTCAATCAATTAGGAATGGAGTACATTGTGACTTAAACCTACGACATCCTAAAAAATGAATGTTTTTCTTTCGGCGGCAGCTATCTGTATGCAACCGAAACAGGGAGTGGGTTAATCTTTACAGAAACCTTATAACAGAAAATATTATTGGAATTGAAATGTGAATCTGAATATTGAAATGCTTTTTCGGATATTCTATTCCAAACTACCACTGAACGCTTACCAATATTCAGTGATTTTACGAAAATAACAATTATTTCGACAGTACCCATAAGGGAAGTCTCAAATCTGCCAAGGGTTAAACTTTTAATAATAACATTTAACACAAGAGATGTCACACTTTGCTTGCTGCATATAGCCATTCAGCGCTCAATCAATTAAAAATGGAGTAAATTGTCACTTAAATTTACCAAATTCTGAAAAAATGGAGTTATTTTCGACGGCACCTACCTTTATGCAACCGAAACGGGGATTGGGTTAAATTTTACACCTACCTTATAACAGAAAATCTTCTTTGACTTGAACTGTGAATCTGAATGTCAACAGAATTTTCAGATATTCTTTTTCAAACTACCACTGCACGTTTACCAATATTCGATGATTTTACAAAAATCACAATTATTCAGACAGTACCCATATGGGAGTCTCGAATCTGCTAAGGGTTAAACTTTGAATACTCACATATAGAACAAATGTTTTCATACTATGACTGCTGCATGCAGCCATTGAAAACATTCAGCACTCAATCAATTAGGAATGGAGTAAATTGTCACTTAATCGTACCAAATTCTGAAAAAGCGAGAGTTTTTTTGGACAGCATCTATCTTTATGCAAACAGAATGGGTATATGGTTAAACTCTACAACCAAACTTACAATAGAAAATATGCTCGATAGGTAATTGTAAATACGAACATGTAAATCATTTTTCGATACACCATTCGTAAATGGAAGAAAAATGAACTAAAAATGAGTCAATTTTATGAACAAGTTAAGGGTACTCGAATTCAAGGCCCGAAAACGCTGTGAAGGTTAAAACTTTTAATAAAATATCTAACAGTCAACTTATTCTTGGATGAATGCCCAAACTTCTCATGGAAAACGTTTTGAAAAAAATGTGGCCGCAGTGCTGAGAAATCGCATGTGAAAATTGGTCAGTTTTGTAAAAATTACACTTTGCTCGGAATTTTGAGGTCAAAAGGGAGCAACGTGGGTAATACAGCTTATGTAGTCAGATGTGGTAAGTCATGCTACAAATATTACGAAAGCTCCAGCCAAATCGTCCAGGGAGTTGTTTGAGAATTTTGTGGCAAAATGTAACATTGCGACAACATTTTGCATGGTTTTGGCAGAAAACAAAACACTTCAGAAATGCCATGATCCAGGTGAGAAACTAATGAAGCTGTTCATATGTGACAAATTTCAGTAGAATAGTAAAGAATCCATCAAACAAAAATCATTGAAATGGAAAATAATGTTAATGCTAGAGAAATAGAATTTACTGCATCCAGTAAATTTAAGCTTGTAAGAAAAGGGTTAAAATATCTGTCGGGAAAAAACTATATAGAAAGAGAATTTATGGAGGGTTATTTTCGGGAGTAACATATTTTTAAACAAATCAGGAAAAGGTTTTCGTAAACAGTATTTACAGATATCCATAAAGGAATCGGAACAATTTTTCTAAGAAACCAGAAAAGGCATATATGTGAACAGCATTCAAAAGGTTTGGTCACGAGAATGCATTAGGGGGTCCCAAAATGTGATTTCCAGCAATACTAAAAAAATGCACTCAATTATTCCTCGGCGACCTCAGTGACCTTGTCCATATTCTGAGCCTCTATGGAGTGATGACTCATTTGGTGTTGGTCTCATGTCTATGTGTCATACCATCCTTGAGATATGAGTGTGACCCACGCTCAAGAATTTTGCCCACATCCACTTTTTCCAAGTAAAAATGTATGTATGAACTCCGGGAATGCATTAGGGGGGTCAGAAAATGTGATTTCCATTAATTCTGAAAAATGACCTCAATGACCCTTAGGTGACCTCCATGACCTTGACCCATATTTTGAACCTCTGTCGAGTGTTGACTCATTTGGTGCTAGTTTCAGGTCCATTCGTCATACCATGCTTGAGATATGAGAATAATTCACCTTCAAAAATTTTGGCCATGCCCACTTTTTTACGTAAAAATTCATATATGGACTTTGGGAATGCTTTGGTGGGGTCCAAATATGTGATTTCCAGCCATTCCAAAAAATGCACTCAATGACCCCTGGATGACCTCCATGACCTTGCCCCATATTTTTGAGTCTCCATCGAGTTTTGACTCATTTGGTGTTACTTCCAGGTTCATTTGTCATACCATGCTTCAGATATGAGCATGACCCACTTTCAAAAAGTTTTGGCCATGCCCACTTTTTTATGTAAAAATTCATGTATTGACTCCGGGAATGCTTTTGGGGGACAAAAAATGTGATTTCCAGCAATTCCGAAAAATGCAATCAATGACCCCTAGGAGACCTCCATGACCTTGACCCTTATTTTGAACCTCTATCGAGTGTCGACTCATTTAGTGTTAGTTCCAGGTCCATTCATCACACGTGCTTGAGATATGACCGTGACCCACGTTTAAAAACTTTTGGCCATGCCCACTTTTTTACGTCAAAAAATGCATGTGTGTACATCAGGAATGAGTTAGGGGGTCAAAAAATGCACTCAATGACCCCTGGGTGACCTTAGTGACCTCGACCCATATTTTGAATCTCCATCAAGTGTAAACTCATTTGGTGTTAGTCCCAGGTCCATTCATCACACCATGCTTGAGATATGAGCGTGACCCACTTTCAAAAATGTTTGGCCACGCCCACTTTCTTTACATCAAAATGCATGTGTGGACATCAGGAATGCTTTAGGAGGTCAAAAAATGTGATATCCAGCAATTATGAAAAACGCACTCAATGACCCCCTAGGTGATCTCAGTGACCTTGACCCATATTTGGAATCTCCATCGAGTGTTGACTCATTTGGTGTTAGTCCCAGGTCCATTCATCACACCATGCTTGAGATATGAGCGTGACCCACTTTCAAAAATGTTTGGCCATGCCCACGTTCTTTACATCAAAATGCATGTGTGGACATCAGGAATGCTTTAGGGGGTCAAAAATGTGATTTTCAGCAATTATGAAAAATGCACTCAATGACCCCTAGGTTATCTCAGTGACCTTGACCCATATTTTGAATCTCCATCAAGTATTGACTCATTTGGTGTTAGTCCCAGGTCCATTCATCATAGCATGCTTGAGATATGAGCGTGACCCAGTTTCAAAAATGTTTGGCCACGCCCACTTTTTTACGTCAAAATGCATGTGTAGACATCAGGAATGCTTTAGGGGGTCAAAAATGTGATTTCCAGCAATTATGAAAAAATGCACTTAATGACCCCTAGGTGATCTCCGTGACTTTGACCCATGTTTTAAATCTCCATCGAGTGTCGACTCATTTGGTGTTGGTTTCAGGTCCATACGTCACACCACGCCTGAGATATGGGCGTGACCCACTTTCAAAACACTCCTACAGACACCACTAATACCCCAGGAATCTGCAAAACATAGGTGGCCGAGAATTTGTGACTGTCTATCAGCATGCCAAAAATCAACGAGATAGGGCAATTCGTTTTCGAGTTATCTTGCAGACAAAAAAGTGATGAGAAGACAGAAGACAGGAGAAGAAGAAAAAAAAAAGAAAAATAGTCATACAAAAACGACAGTCTGTGTGTTTCACACAGACTAACTAGCGAAACAGAATTTACTGCACCCAGTAAATTCAAGTCTGTGTGAAAAGGGTTAAAGTATCAGGAATAAACTATACAGAAAGAGAATTTATGGAGGCTTATTTTTTGGAGTAAAATATTTTTTAAACAAATCAGAAATGGGTTTTCGTTAACAGCATTTACAGATATTAATACAGGAATCGGAACAATTTTTTTATAAGAAAACAGAAAAGGCATATATGTGACCAGCATTCAAAGAGTTTGATGAACGAATCAGAAATGGACATTTTTGGCTCTGCCCACTAATTTGAGTGATGAAATACATTCATAAACTTTAGAAATCCATTAGGGGGTAATACAATGCATTTCCCAGTCTTTCTGAATAATATGCACTTGATGACCTTGGTGACTTCTTTCAGGTGGACCATATATTGAACCTCAAGCAACTTTTAGCTCAGTCGGTATAGTCCCGTGTGCACATTCATTTTAAAGTAATGGCTCCACTAACTACAGATCTATCATTTTTGGGTGATGATAGCAAATATTTATTATGATTTAGAAGCCTCTAAGGCAATCAGCCTACTGTATCACACACAAGGCCTCAAACGAGCTGAAAAAACATAGATGAGTGCAAACTGGTTGTTGGTAACCAGCATGCCACAACGAAAAGAGATAGGACGATTTGTATTTGAGTTATCGAGCCGACAAAGGGTGTATATACTCTATTGTAACGGAAAACTGGTGGTTCAGACAGACAGATAATTGACTATTGCCTCTTACCTCCTTGAACTGGATCACCAATTAACCATTATACATGTACGACACTACTAATTGTTTTGCAATGGCAAACCGGTGGTTCAGACAGACAGGTAAATGACTATCGTCCTTTATCTCCCTGAACCGAACCATCAGTTAACCATTAGCAGATAACTTATAAAGAACATCTCCATTTTCCTATAGCTAAAACCTGAGGGGACTGAGACATTCCTAAAAGAATTCTTATAAACTGATGAATGTCAAATCAGATCAAGGGAAATAACTCCAGTCAAAATGAGTGTTGGAACAAATTAAGGGAAACAACTCTATTGAGTACACCCCTCAAGCAATTTGTTCCAGTTCTCATTCCTGACCTTCATTGGAACCGACATCCATCAAAACACTTGCAACAAAGAGTTAACATCCTTTGGTAGTGGTAATCTCAAGTTTAGATTTATTTAATTACTCAGCCAACAAATCAGGAAGCATATAAGCGGTCGACCTTGTAGCAGGATTCCCTACTTTATTGATCAAGGTGGAAGGCCAATACTATCCCTTTGTAGGTAAACAAACCTGAATTTGCAAATACAAATTACCGAGTACGCCAGAAAATGTGAACTTGTCAGGAGACCGACACCAGTAGATTATTTATCTACAATTTTATGAAAGAAAAACCACATACTAAATAAAGCTAATGATTTATTTAGAGTAAAAAAAAATAGAATTTGTTTTATTGATACAAGTCCATTTTTAGGTACAAAACAAACACACAATGACAATACTTAACAGTTAATGAGACTGTACTATCGACACCACGTGTAAACAAATAGCCCCTCGTCATGACAACATCCATCGGTCACATTAGGATAAATATGGAAACTGAGGATGTCTATAATTTCTGATATGATCTCTGAGAGCTCACATCAGAATGTATAATATCCTGTGTTTCAGGATTGTTTTTAAATGTTTACCGCATGTAATTTCTCTTAGATTATCGCAACATCAATTGATTGATTAAATATTTACAACTAAGCTCCCAGAGCTTTCACAGTGATTAAGCTCCCATAGCTTCTATTTAATGAATTAATTTCTAGGTGGGAATAAATAACCAGGTTAAATTACTTGGTATCACCTAGAATACAGTAACTACACATTGAGTTACCACACATAGGTAATGAAAATAAAGGATTTTACATCATAGGAATCGGCTCCTAGAGCTGACTCTGCAAGATACAATTTCCTATATTTAAACCTAGCGTTTTATGACTTTGGACAAACTCGTTGTTGATATTATACTAAGATGATCGATGGGATGAACAAATGCACTTATTGTGTCACAAATACAACTTTACCCCCTCCCTATAGGAATGAAAGTGAACTTGTTGGGTAATGTAATTATTAGATGATTATGAATTGGAAGTTTTAATTTATATGAGGCATGAAAAGGAAATTTCTTTTATATTAAATTGATTTTTATTTAACTCACATCCTAACTCATTCTCACACATGTTGCTTTTTATTAGTGGCCAAAGCCTAAGCCATATGCTTTTTATTTTACGACCAAAGCCTAAGTCTTTGCTTTTATTTATTGACTAAAGCCTAAGTCAGACTTCCTTACTTCATTTAAATACAGGAATTATTACCTCTGTATTAAATGAAAGCCAAAGAAATATTATTTCATGCTTTATTTACGGACCAAAGCCTAAGTCCATGCTACATGTACACAGTCCAGATTGGGAACGTGACTTATTCACTTTCATTACTATGAAAATTTGTATGATTGTTGATTATAATTGTAAGTTTAGAATTGTACCGTCTCCTGCCAAATCATAGCAATGGCTGAACGTTAAAGATTTGAATATTTTCTACAGTTAAATAAAAATGCTGTCATCATCATTTGGCAGGTGAAAGTAAATGATTCTTTCTCTATGTTTTTTATTATTACTCAAATAATATTTTTATCATTGGTTAATCTAAGCTTATACCTTTTTATTTGAACACTTAGATGTTTTTAGGAGCATAAAAGCATTTCTGCTTCCTCACTCCTCTATACATTAACCCCTTTAGCTAAGTTCAGCTTAAACCATAGCTAAAACTGTCAGGCATTTCAGTAAAAATATGAGCTCATTCAGCTCCTATGGCTACAGATACATTTAATCTGTTATAAAAAAATATATATAATGAGCTCTGTTGAGTCAGTTAATAAAACAGCCTTTTCAGCCACTACAGATTCTTTCGATCTGATGTAAAAAAAAATAAATAAATAAAAAAATTTTGATGAGCTCCTAGAGTTTTGAGCTCTTTGGCAGCCAAATGCCAGCACAAAAATAAATTTACTAACCAAGGAAAACTAAAATAAATCTCACTCTTGTGAATATAAGCCACTTCAGGTTATAAAATGTGCCCTTTCAGTCTAGCTAAACCAATATAAAAAAATAAAATAGGTTTAGTAAGTAATTACTTACAGGTCAACCTGGTTTCCGAGTTCTCTGTTCCTTTCAGACGCTGAAAACTCCCGCAGGCGAAACGTCAACGGTTTTTATAGAGAATATTCAGCCAACGCGACTGAATGCTCGCTGAATCGGTTGATTCAGCCAAAGGTCAACTTGTGAACTTTAGGATTTTTTTTTCCCCCACTTCGCAGTTTCAAATGCTCTTTTAACACATAACGCATTGTCAAAACAGCAAATGAATTTCTATACTTAGATTAGGATAATAATTAATGGATTTCAAATACTTTTTCTTATATATATATGCTTCTAATAATTTATTTAACGTTAAACGGTTGTGAAATTAGCGAAGTTGGGACCTTGTTTACATTATGACGTCACATAGATTCAGCATCCATGGTGAAAAGCTTTGATATGTTGTTCGAAAGTAAACGTGAAATTATGAAAGTCAGTGAACCAAATAGGGTTCTAGATGGAACTCAGTTTGTGAGTTATATGATATGGCATCATGCTGAATACATGTGATGAAGTAGGAGTGTCAGCAAAAAAATGAAAAATGGCTCGATGTGAGTAACTTACCCATCCCAATAATTACCCAAAACAATTTAGATTTTTTTTTTTTTTTTTTTTTTTGGTTGTGGTTGTAGAACACAGTGACTTTTGTCACTCTATATTGGGGATAGTGCCATAAAAACAGTAAAAGCCTCAAGAGCTCGTTCAAAGGCCTACTCTTTAGAGCATCTAGTGTCCTAAACAAGGCATACATAAATTAAGATGATGGAATCTGTGGCATTTGTGTAAAGTCCGGTAATATGGCAGGAAGCATGCAAAAGGTTATACAGTCATAAGTGAAATGATGTTGTCTGTTCTTCGCAGTAAAGTATGAAGAGGGTGATGAAGTATGAAGAGGGTTAAACCATACCATTTAAATATTCCATTTCATTAATTCATAATTGTGATAAGTGTTTCGAGAAAGCCACTCGGCCCGAACCCCGTTGATCTTGAGTTACGGTTGAAATTGGAAAAAAAATTAAAAAATGCAATGAAAGGTGAAGGGTTATTTATTCAACTACAATTAATCAACTGTTATAAGATAGAGCTGAATAATAAACAAATTTTCTTGCCACTCAAAGGGGTTCTTTCAACTTGGTTTGGGGATGGAATTTAATTCTGATCGCAACAGCTGATAAGAGTAGATGTGTGTCAGCTATAGCAACTTCTTTACATTATTCTCCTGTGTATATAAATATAAAACAGATATTTCTTTATGCTGCTTTTCTGTTACAAAAAAATTAGGGGGTGCAAAAAACGCTGTGATCCAATGGGCCACACCCAAAGGTTCCTTAAAAACATAGCTGGGCCAGTACTAGTGGCAGGCTACCAGTATGCCAAACAGCATAGGACAGATGATTTGTTTTTGAGTTATCGTCAAGACAAAAGGAAGGGGATAGAAAGTATGTATATGTGACATCATCACATACTGTGCTTGGGATATCTGCCTGCCCATTTTTATTGGAGTTTAACAGCAATTTCAACAGAGAACTGGAAGTTCATCTCAAATTGGACAGTTTTACGGGCGATGTCAGCCAGAGTACCTCAATAGATATGCCGAGCGCCGATCAGCTACTATCAAAATTCACAACATACTAACTACACACAAGCAGGGTGACCATTGGTCGATCTAAGTGCAGTGCGCCTTAGTACACAATGTCACTGTGCCCCAATGGGGGGTAATAAGGACTGAGTGCCTTACATAAGACAAATCGCAGTTGCATTTCGTAGGGCACGTACCCTGGACCTTTCGATTTTAAAGTCCAATGCCGTAACCAGTGAGTCTCCTGACTGAGCCAGTGAACGGCATCTAGAGTCTTAACGAGGCATACCGGAAATAAAAAGTTGGTTGGATCTCAAGACTGGCCTTTGTATACAGTGTGGCAATGTGACAGAAGCGTACAAAACGTTTTACAGCTATGAGTTGCATTAAATGAAAGCTTTCGGGCACACATTGAAGTATTAAGGGAGTTAAAATCACACCACTGGAATATTCCATTTCCTTCATTCATAATTGTGATAGGTACTTCAAGGAAGACACTCGCCATTCCACACAGGTACGTATCTACGGGGGTGGGTGGAGGCGGGGTGTAGGAGCGGTGTCACACCTCCCCAATATTTGACCATGATTGGAAATTTTTCAGGCAAAAATTCCAACAGTTGCAAATTCGAAGCATTGTTGTAACGGATTTTTTTTTGTCTGTGGTTTTGGATTTCCGTTAAAATATCAACCGACAACTCACAAAGACAGAATTCTGATTGAACAACGCAATTTCTTCACTACCCGGTGGATTCTAGGCTAATTCCACAACCGTGGTCATGCTACTCATTTTGTTCTCTGCTATGTCTAACCTTCCTCATATTAGTGAACACAGTTAAAATATTGTAATAATAAAAAAGGTCCTAGCTTCAAAACTACATGGAGAAGTAAGACGAAGAAATCACGTATCATACAGGTGAAATTCTACAAAAATGGACTAAGTTTAACAACTAGTAGTTTTGTGAAATATTGAGGCAAATCAAAATCCTGACAATATGCACACATCTGGAAAATGTAGAAACATCCTGTGAAATAAAAAAAGTAATAGCTTGAAAATTATAAAAGGGGTTAGACGGACAAATAATGTACCCTATATACGGTCAGATAGAGGGACAGACAGGGGTAAAATAATATGCCCCCTGACTATTTGTTGTGGGCATAACAAGGACATACGCCACTTGTAACCACACCATCCAAGGCAGCCACTTGAAATTCTCAGAATGTGTTCTACTATCTCCGCTCGACAGTTTAGTATCTTTTTTCTTAAGTCCAGCGACCGGTTGAAAACACCGTGGATGTACCCATAAGGGAAGTCTCAAATCTGCCAAGGGTTAAACGTCTATTAATAACATATAAAACTAGAAGGGTGGTTATGACTGCCGGCAGGTCATAAAAAGTATACACTCCGTTCCATGTACAGTAGATTGTGGAGAGAGTTTTTGGAGTAGCGACTCCAAATTTTCAGCGTTTGTTCTAGAAGCTATGCCAAACTCGACTTGTCCCTGAAAAATCCCAAAACTGAGCGCGTAGCCCACAGGAGCCTCACGCGCATGCGCGTACGCTCCTTTCGAATTGGACATGACGAATTGCGCAATGCGTGTCGCTTTTCCAGGTATCCGATGCACCAACTATTCGTGAATGCCGAGTGGAAATTTCATGGAAATCCGCAGAGAATTCGCTGACATATAGCCTTTTGAAGAGAAGAGGTAATTTTCTGAATTTGGTCTTTTTCAAGCCGGAGCGAAAGAAGAGGGTGGAAAGGTACGCTGTCTCTCGTAGTGCCCCCTCTCTGAGTAGGTTCACTTACAAGTTACAATAGAGTGCGAATGACGGAGAGATGGCTGTAAATCGAAGTAGCTTCTTTAAGAACAGCACCCAGGAATCCCATCGCAACCATGAAACCTTTGAGAATCGTCGGAAGTAAAAAGTGAAAAGAAAACGGCGGTGAGTTGTTTTTTTAGCGGGAAAAGATTCATGAAAATTTGCATATTAGACATTAAAATAGCACTTCAGAAATACATGAACTGTGTCCAGACCGCTGAAGGCAGCGACTTGCAATTTTCAAAACTTGTTCTACGAAGCCTGGCCGACATTTTGGGCATAAAATCGAGTGTTCTGACCATGTGGAAAACACCACGCCTCGCGTGGAAACTGTGGGAACGGTTCGTCCCCACTTTATTTTCAATGCAATGAAATTTACATTCATTATTTACTTGTCAACGGCCGAGTTTGGCATTATTTCTGTCTGATGAACTGTTCAACTTTAACTATTTGCACCTTTATGTAGGACCGACAGATCACTGCATGCTTATCAATATTCAGGGACTGATTTTACGAAAATAACAATTATTCCAACAGTACCCACTTGGGAACTCTCAAATCTGCCAACGATTTAACTTTTAATAATAACATGTAAAACAAAAGGTGTCATATTTTGCTAGCCACATGTGCCCATAGACAACATTCAGCACTCAATCAATTAGGAATGGAGTAAATTGCGACTTAAATCTACGACATTCTAAAAAATGAAAGTTTTTCTTTCGGCGGCACCCATCTGTATGCAACCGAAACAGGGATTGGGTTAATCTTTACAGCAACCTTATAACAGAAAATACTGAACTGTGAATCTGAATATCGAAACGCTTTTTCAGATATTCTATTCCAAACTACCACTGAACGCTTTCCAATATTCAGTGATTGTACGAAAATAACAATTATTTCGACACTACCCATAAGGGAAGTCTCAAATCTGCCAAGGGTTAAACTTTTAATAATAACATATAAAACAAGAGATGTCACACTTTGCTTGCTGTATGTAGCCATAGAAAACATTCAGCGCTCAATCAATTAAAAATGCAGTAAATTGTCACTTAAACTTACCAAATTCTAAAAAATGGGGTTATTTTCGATGGCACCTATCTTTATGTAACCGAAACAGGGATTTGATTAAACTTTACAGCTACCTTATACAGCTACCTTATACCTTATAACATCAATGACCCCTAGGAGGCCTCCATGACCTTGACCCATATTTTGAACCTCTATCGAGTTTCGATTCATTTGTGTCAGTTCCAGGTCCATTTGTCAAACCATGCTTGAGATATGAGCATGACCCACTTCCCAAAATTTTGGCCATGACCACTTTTTTACGTAAAATTCATGTATGGACTTCGGGAATGCTTTAGGGGGGGGGCAAAAATGTGATTTCCAGCAATTCCGAAAAAATGCACTCTATGACCCCCAGGAGACCTCCATGACCTTGACCCATATTTTGAACCTCTATCGAGTTTCGACTCATTTGGTGTTAGTGTCAGGTCCATTTATCACACCATGCTGGAGATATGACCGTGACCCACTTCTTAAAAATTTTGGCCATGCCCACTTTTTTTACGTCAAAATGTCTGTGAGTACGTCAGGAATGCTTCAGAGGGTCAAAAACGTGATTTCCAGCAATTATGAAAAATGCACTCAATGACCCCTAGGTGACCTCCGTGACATTGACCCATATTTTGAATCTCCATCAAGTGTCAACTCATTTGGTGTTAGTCCTTGGTCCATTCATCATACCATGCTTGAGATATGCGCTTGACGCACTTTCAAAAATTTTGGCCACGCCCACTTTTTTACATCAAAATGTACGTGTGTACATCAGGAATGCTTTAGGGGATCAAAAATGTGATTTCCTGCAATTATGAAAAATGTACTTAATGACCCCTAGGTGACCTCTGTGACCTTGACCCATATTTTGAATCTCCATCGAGTGTCGACTCATTTGGTGTTGGTCCCAGGTCCATACGTCATACCATGTTTGAGATATGAGCATGACCCACATTCAAAACTTTTGGCCATGCCCACTTTTTTACGTCAAAATGCATGTGTGTACGTCAGGAATGCTTTAGAGGGTCAAAAAATGTGACTTCCAGCAATTATGAAAAATGCTCTTAATGACCCCTAGGTGACCTCCATGACCTTGACCCATATTTTGAATCTCCATCGAGTGTCGGCTCATTTGGTGTTGGTCCCAGGTCTATACGTCATACCACACCTGAGATATGAGCGTGATCCACTTTCAAAACACCCCTACAACACCACTAATACCCCAGGAATCTGAAAAACATAGGTGGTCGAGAACTTGTGACTGTCTATCAGCATGCCAATACGGCAGCGTATTAGGGTCAGGACCTTTTTATTTAATAAACTGTTTTTACAGATTAATAAACTGTATTTACAGTTTAGTAAACTGTATTTACAGTTTATTACGAGACTGTTTTTACAGATTATTACGAGACTGTTTTTACAGTTTATTACGAGACTGTTTTTACAGATTAATAAACTGTATTTAGAGTTTAGTAAACTGCATTTACAGTTTATTACGAGACTGTTTTTACAGATTATTACGAGACTGTTTTTACAGTTTATTACGAGACTGTTTTTACAGATTAATAAACTGTATTTAGAGTTTAGTAAACTGTATTTACAGTTTATTACGAGACTGTTTTTACAGATTATTATGAGACTGTTTTTACAGTTTATTACGAGACTGTTTTTACAGAATAATAAACTGTTTTTACAGATTAGTAAACTGTATTTACAGATTATTAGGAGACTGTTTTTACAGTTTATTAGAAGACTGTTTTTACAAATTAAATAGCCATTCGATTATTGGTTAGTAGTATAGCTTGTACCCGATTACCCGGACTTTTGGGGAAGCTGCTAGTGTTAAATCTGCATAGGAACCGGACTTTGTAGCAATTTTTCGGTGCGAAACTTCGGTGCCATCTGGCTGGATCCGGCAAGTGGTATACGAACTGCATATATCGTATGCTATGATATGTATTGTGATATATGTAACCACAGGGCTATGGGTTTATTGTATGGGTATGTGGTAGAAAATTAACGGTGAAGGTGGGGTGTCTCGAAAAATAAATTTCCCGCGAAACGGTTGACTGTGGACGTCGCTACGGTATGATGCGCACCGTGACGTCAGAGAAACATTGACCGCTGTTGTTGACTACTTTGCCGTCCGGTATGACGTTATTCGGGCCGGGGTGTGTCGGAGCTCTCGTACTGGACTGATATCGTTGTATAGTAAGGGTGGTATATACCTCTCTAGGTATACTATTAGCCCTTGGCATTGGTACTACTAATCGACCTTCATATTATCCTACGACTAGTATAGGTAGTACGTAATGCTAGGCAAACCAGTATAGTGGGGTGGGTTAATGCATGGTCGTCGTCTTGTGCGGTATTGAGAAATAGCCCTTGTGGTTTGGATTTGCAGTAGAGTATAGCCGTTGTATATCACTGTAGATCCCATCATAATCCTTGTTGTATCAGCCCCTCGTTTGCATCGTACTATCCCATGACTGGTGTTGGTAGTATGTAATTCTGGGACAGGCAGTATTGTAGGGTGGGTGGGGGTAATACATGGTCGCCTAGTGTGGAAGTATAGAGTGTACGCTCCACACCCTTACAGGTCCCATGTTAGCTCTTCGTCCTATTAATCCACCTAATGCTTCAAATTATCCTATGACTGGAAAAGATAGTACGTCTTGTTAGGACAAGCGTTATTGTGGGTAGGATAGGGCCTGGTAGTTTAAAAAGGTAGTAGTGCCATTATCCACCCAGGACGGTGTGATGGCTAACAGATGGTATAGGTATTACGTAATGCTAGGCCAAGCAGCATTGTTGGGTAGAGGTAATCCATGGCTGTCTTGTCAGGTTGTGTAGGATGTGTTGTTTGTTCCCCTGCTGGTTCAATCTCGGCCTTGGTGCTAGTAATCGGTCTAATACTTCATATTATCCTATAACTGGTATAGGTAGAACGTAATGCTAGGCCAAGTGCTTTTGTGGGCGAGGGTAAGCGTAGTGCAGTAGAATAGTATGGACGGCATATACCCATTTTAGTTCCCATCTTAACCCTTGGAACCATAGTCCACCAGGGACAATGTACTATCCCACATATGGTATAGGTAGTATGTAATGTAGTGTTGTGAGGTGTATGCTTGGTTTCCAGTCTCCTAGCAGGGCACGGATGGTCCTTTGACATTCGAAGAATTGGCCTACAGGTCGTGATATGTGACAGTTAGCAAGCCTACAATAGTGCTTCAAGTCGGTAGTAATAGCACAACGATAGAAAAAGGTTATAGTACAGAGGACTACAGAAGAAGCTAGTCATAGCACAGAAAGCTGAAACCGATGGTAAGATCACCCGTATGTATAGGAGCTATATAGGGCCTTGGAATCTCACTTATGGAACCCCACTTATAGAATACCTTTTATAGAATCATTATGGAATCCCCTTTTGAAAACGTCTGGCCTTCAGCTCCACTTTTTGCAAGATGAGGATTAGAGTCGTATGTGGAGCCACTCGTTCGACCAATTACTCTGTGGCTTATTTGCTCGATGGGATTCTAGTCGTTTGATCAATCGGAGATAGTTAGCAAGCCTACAGCAGTGCTACAAGTCAAATAGTAACAGTACAAGGAACTAATGGTACAAAGCTTCGAGGGTGGTAGAAATTTTAGTATTGGTTGAATACGAACGAGGTTATAGGACAGGAAGTTGAAGACAATATGTAAACAGATGGCAAGGCTATCTGTGTAGGAACTGTGAGATGATCGACTCGTCGGGGGGGGGGGGGGGGGAGGGGGGGGGGGTCTGATGAGCACCAAAAACTCATGTTTTAGAAAGGTTGTGATGTGATACATCATTTTAAAGGGCTCGACGCGTGTAATCCGATTATTTGGTATTTGCCAGGTCCCTAGGGGCTGAGGCTTAGAGGCATAAAAATAAAAAAAATCAAGTTTTAAAAAGGTTTGTTGTCATGTGATACATCATTTTAGCCCGAATATTTGGTTTTTGTGTCTCCTCAAGGGATGGGACTGAGGGTTGAGACCTCAAACCCCAAATTTTAGAAAGGATGTCGGATAATACATCATTTTAAAGGTCTCGATTTGAATATTTCGAATATGAAGTGTCCAACCCTCTCTGAGGGGGTGGGGCTGAGGGGCATAACAAATTCAAGTTTTAGAAAGGTATTCGTGTCATATATCATTTTAAAGGTCTTGACTTAAATATATCGAATATGAAGTATCCGACCCTTCCCGGGGGTGGGGCTGAGGGAAATTAAAAATACGTTTTAGAAAGGTAGTCATGTCACAATTCATTTTAAAGGTCTTGAGTGGAATATTTCGATTATGAAGTATCCGACCCTCCTCGTGTGGGTGTGGTGGGGCAAGGTCGTAAAACCTTAGGCGATGCGAACGACACACTCTCCAACATGTGACAATGTGTGAAAACGTGTACTTTTTAGTGTTTTATCAAAGGATTTCATTGAATTGGTGGTGATGTCTCGTACATGTTCAACTATTCTCGTTATTCGCATCTATTTACCAAATAGTTATCTCCCCTGATTGCTAGGAATTGGCTTGCAAAAATTAGCACTAATTGAATGGGGAATTTTTATATTTCTCAAAATTATATAAAACCCGTGTAAGTTATATTTGCTCTGCGCATCAGACATTTAAGAACAATATATATGCTCTCACTTGGTGATATAATCGAACCATTTCATTCGACCAATTTTTTTCCCCTGTTCATTTAAAAAGGTACGGTTATTTCGTGTAGAGTGCCATGTAAAATAATGGAAAATTGCGTTTTCGTCAAATTTTAGAGATTAAAATATTTTTTAGTCTTCATATTAGCAATGCTCTGCGCATATGTGCATATAATATAGATATTGTCCTCTCTAATCATATAAAAATATATAATCTGACATTTGCCCATTTTTTTCCTTTTGATGTTAAAACCAAGACAAATTTGATTGTTGTAAAAACAGTTGAACCCACAGTCCACAATATGCAGAAGGTTTCGGTGTGAATAAAAGGAAAGGTGCGATAGCCCTATTAATTACTTTCAGTTCAGCCAGAAATGTGAAGCTTGTCGCTTATTTAACTAGTATGCCTCATTGTCCATTGAAGTCCATAAATATATGTATGTGTGTGTTTTTTCTACAATAAGAAGATAGTTTGCGTTGCAATTTGTAATGTCACACAGATACTGTTGACTCTGTCCGGAGGTTCCTTTAATACCTGCTTTAAAAGAGATGGCTCACACTTTCACAAGCATGGCCACTGAAAGACAGCTACGTTCACATTCGCATATTGACTGGAAAAAAATTGCACAGGGAGAAAAGCTGCCACGCCCTGTACGAACAAGTACCTCGGTGCCAAGAAATATTCTGCCCACCAAATATGAAGTTGAGAGACTAATAGAAAAAGATGGAAAGGTAAGATTTATTTCAATAATAACTCAATTATAGTGCATGTACAAACGGGTCAACGGGACAATAAGCCACCGGTCAAAGAACCGCCGTCCAAACAGCCACCCGATTAAAATTCCCTTTTTTAAGATCGGACAAGAAAAAAAGCCACAAAAATGCGGACAAAAACCCAGTTAATATTTTCCGCCGCTACGTTTACAACTTTCATTATAGCAACAAATAATTATTTATATATTGCATTTTAGAAGGAATTTAGTTATTTCGCTATTTAATTTCCAATAATTTAGTACGAATATTAAATAATTTATTTGTAATAGATAATTACACCGGGTCGGAGAAAATCAAGCTTATCGAGACGTTTTCAAAATTTTTAGGGCAAGTTTTGAAATGTAATTTTAAAAATTCAGGCTATTGCCATCACGTGTTACGTGTTTTTAAATATATATACTGTTATAGGTACTGTATGTATATAGTGATATATATTTATAAATTTATGTGTATTATATCCATTTTTATAGTAGGCATGGTCAGTTTATTATTTTTTTAAATAAAATTTCAAGTAACATGCAATGAATAACTGACAGTAACACTTAATTGCATTTAAATTATATAGCACATAATATATTTTGATTTTTAAACGTTGGTCGTAAAAAGACAATAAAAAATATCACCCCTTTATCCAACGCCTTCATTCTCAACTTACTTCTCTCGCCGCTTGAGAAAACGATTTCCCGACAAACAAGATTTTATTCACACCTTTCAGTGGATCAATGCTAATTACATTACAGTCAGACTCCAGTATTCACAGGGGGAGATAACTTTTCGAATAATACATCCCTACGACGAATTAAGTTGAGTATGGTGAAATAGTCCAAACTGTCTTATCAGAGTTATGTCCTATTATAGAGTTCATATTTTTCGCAGATGTGTTTGTTTTTAGGTGACAACAATTAGGCGAAATGGTGTCATATTTGGTGTGCAAGTGAGTAGTATAGCGTGTACCTGGTCGACCCTGATAACCCGAACTTTTGCCGGAGCAGCTCGTGTTAAAGTCCCATAGGAACCGGACTTCTGCCGGAGCATTTTTTCCTGAGGAAAACGTTAGTTCCATCCAGCTAGATCCGGCAAATGGTGTACTTACAGCATATGTAGTATACTGTGGTGTGTATAGTGATATACGTACACATGGGGCTTTGGGTATATATTATGGGTAAGTAGTGGGAAGATGATGGGAAAGTTGGGTTTTCTTGAAAGTTCTTTGTCGCGAAACGGTTGACGTTGCTATTGATGTCGTGGCGTCATGATGCGCATTATTATTATTATTATAGAACGGTAGTACAGTATGGGCGATATATACTTCTGTGGCCCCCGCCCCTCCCCGAAAGCCATTGGTACTACAAATCGACTTAATGCTTTGTGTCATCCCGTGACTGGGTTAGGTAGTATGTAATGCGGTGAAAGACGTTATTTTGGGGTGGGTGGGTGTAATGCATGGTCGCCGAGTGTTGTAGTATAGGATGTACGCGTTGTACCACTACGGGGCCAATGTTAGCTCTTAGTACTATTATCCACCTGGTGTTATCCTATGACTGGTATAGGTGTTATGTAATTCTAGGCCAAGTGGTATTGATGGTACAGGTAATGCCAGGTAGTTTAGAACGGTAGTATAGCATGGGCGGTATATAACCTTGTAGGTTCCCTGTTAGTGCTTGGTACTATTAACCAACTGCCTGATTTATTTTATTATATGGCTGGTATAGGTAGTACGTTATAGTAGGTCAAGTAGTATTATGGGGTTGGGGTAATGCTTGGTAGCTTAGATCGGTAGTATAGCATAGGCTGTATATACCCCTGTAGGTCTCTTGTTAGTCCTTGGTACTACTAATTTGCCAGATGCTTCATATTATCGAGCAGTATTGTGGGATGGGGTTAATGCCTGGTAGTACAGAAGGGCAGCAGAGTATGGTTGGTATATGCCCTGTAGGCCCATCTTATCCGTTGATAGAATTAACCTACCGAATATTTGGTGTCATCCTATCACTGGTAAGGTGGTACGTAATCCAAATTCTTCCTATCCTATTCCAAGTTCACTTGTTCTTGTTTAATTTATCCAGATCATCCAATCAGTTCACATTATGGAAGCTGATTAACCAATCATATTGCTTCATTTTCCGTAATTTATACTTATTCATACAAAGTTATCTCCCTTGTGTATAACAAAAGCATATATCATTCCCAAAGCAAATAAGCTATCGACCGAGTGACTCGCACATACTGCTTGAACGACTCAAATCCCATCGAGCAAATGGGCCATGTAATAAAACAAACCAATGGGTTGATTAATAGTACCAAGCACTAACAAGGGGACCTACAGGGGTATATATGTCAAGGTGATAGCTTGAATTTTCGATTTTGTTGTTTAAAAGTGTATATATTTTCGATAATCATTCTCACTGGGCTAAATATAAAGCATAGGGATAAGGACATGGCGGACCTCGAAAACCGATTTGTCACTTAAACAGACCCGCAGTAATTCAAGCGCTGGTAATGAGGCATACAATGTAATGTCCATTTTGACGCATTTATTGAACGCCACATGGGCGGTCTGGATAAAACTTTAAATGTAGTAAATCCAGTGTCATCCTGCAGTCGTTATCTGTGGAATTATGAATAGTTAATAGGTAATTATTGTAAATACAGTACATCGCACATGTTCTGGACACACACCCATATTATGCATCTGGTCTGTCATGAATGTCAGGATATACCGAAATGCAAGACTTAAAGGAACTTAAAAGCGAATATTAAATTAAGATAGATCTTTGCGGCCAAGTTCAAGAGAAGCAACTAAAATGAGTATTAATGTTCTGGCTATCGATGTCCATACTTAGAGGAGGTGCCGCATCGGTGCGAAAGTATAGACACGTTGTGATGTAGGAGAGTCACAGATCTCATATTTAGAATAGGAGCAACTATGTTTATCTCAGAATAATGTTCATACAAGCAAGCCTACTCTGCCTACGTGTGTCTTGCCTTCTACAACAGATATGTCGTCTTCCTAAATACTAATAGTTCCCTGTGCTTCGTACTTCCTATTTCTGATCCTGCATTCAGAAATGGCCATCGACTTGGCTGCAACGGAGATTTTAGCCCCATTGGTGGCGACTGTTTGAGTGAAAAGCGTCCAGTAAAGCTACTGTCCGTGCGACGGCAGTGTAAGAGTGACATTCCGTCACTTGTTGGAGGGAAGGCGACATACTAAAGTGACGTTAGCGGCCGTGCGACTGCAGTTGTAGAGTAACATTCTGTCACATGTTGAGTAAGAACGTCCGTTAAAGTGACAATAAGTTAGTGGCCGTGCGACGGCAGTGAAAGAGTGGACTAAAGAGGCGACCAAAGAAGAAGCACCAACGAGAAGGAGGAAAACCGAACAGAGAATGCGGGCCCGCAAGTAACTGAAAAACTGCGTGGGTAGGGGTCATGAACGTTTATTCATTGGATTCCATGTAAGTCACAAATTACCACATTTACTTGTATGTATATGTATTAAAAATTTTGTTTCCAGTGAACCACAATTGATTCATGCTTTTTGACGAAAAGTAACGGACCTCTTCGGGATAAGGACCGCCCCAACAAAAGTGAAACGGTCGGGTTCCTCACGGTGAGACATACGTTCACGCATGGATTCAGGCAACATTCCTTGGTTTATATTCCACTCCCCTGCAATGTCGAGGCGATAGCGGTGAGATGCCTCTATCATAATATGTTTACGAATCACTTGCTCAAACGTTTGACATGTTTCACTCTCTCTAAATATTGTAGTAATAGCTGCAAGATCTCTCTCTATCTCAGTACGTTCACGAATCACTTGCTCGAAAGTTTTGTCATATCCCACTCCCCTGCAATGTCGAAGTGATAGCAGTTGGATCACTCTATCACAGTATGTTCACGAATCACTTCCTGGAAAGTACTGTCATATTTCATTCTTCCGTAATGTCGAGGTGATAGCAGTGGTATCTCTATCCCAGTATGTTCACGAATCACTTGTTTGAAAGTTTTGTCATATTCCAATCCCCTGACACGTTGAGGTGATAGCACTTGGATCGCTCTATCGCAGTGTGTTTATGAATCACTTCTGCGAAAGGATTTCCACATTTCATTCTTCCGTAATGTCGAGGCGATAACAGTAGGATCTTTCTATCGCAGTACATTTACTTGCTGAATGTTTGTCTTATTCCACTCCATTGACATGTGGAAGTAGTCAGATCTGTATTGTGTCACAATACCTTCACGAATCTCTCTTGTCAAAAATTATTCTTCTTTAATGGACTCGTAAACTTAATATTACATTCAAAAACGTTGATGAGTTCTTCGAGTAGTGTCGAGCTTCTGATCAACGAGTAAATTAGTTGTGTGCTATTGTTTTTAGAGGGTACGTGCAGCTTCCTCAAAATGTATTCGTGAAGACGTCGTGTTAGTGTTTTGGATTTCCTTCTCGAGAGGTTTCATCAGACACTTTAATGTATCATAATACTTTCACTCATTTCATTTGGACTCTCTCTCGTTAGTAGTAGTGTATGTTCCCCTACACCCCCGGTTGGCAGGACCCCGGTGCAGGACCCCGGAAGTGACGTCATGTCACGTGACCTAGTGGCGCCATGTTGTGTTGTCACGGTAACCCGCGTGAGCGGCCATGTTGTTACATCATTCCCATAGCGCACGATCGGGTACATGCTATACTACTAACCAATAATCGAATGGCTAATTAATTTGTAAAAGCAGTCTTCTAATAAACTGTAAAAACAGTCTCCTAATAATCTGTAAATACAGTTTACTAATCTGTAAAAACAGTTTATTAATCTGTAAAAACAGTCTCGTAATAAACTGTAAAAACAGTCTCGTAATAAACTGTAAATACAGTTTAATAAACTGTAAATACAGTTTATTAATCTGTAAAAACAGTCTCGTAATAAACTGTAAAAACAGTCTCGTAATAATCTGTAAAAACAGTCTCGTAATAAACTGTAAATACAGTTTACTAAACTGTAAATACAGTTTATTAATCTGTAAAAACAGTCTCGTAATAAACTGTAAAACAGTCTCGTAATAATCTGTAAAACAGTCTCGTAATAAACTGTAAATACAGTTTATTAATCTGTAAAAACATTTTATTAAACTGTATAAACAGTTTATTAAATGAAAAGGTCTTGACCCTAATACGCTGCCGTATGCCAAAAATCAACGAGATAGGGCAATTCGTTTTCGAGTTATCTTGCGGACAAAAAAGTGATGAGAAGACAGAAGACAGGAGAAGAAGAAGAAGAAGAAGAAGAAGAAGAAGAAGGAGAAGAAGAAGAAGAAGAAAGAAGAAGAAGAAGAAGAAGAAGAAGAAGAAGAAGAAGAAACAAAAGAAGAAAAAAAAAAAGAAACCGTGCAAAAACAATAGTCTGTGTGTTTCACACAGACCAAATATACTACCACTATCTATCGGTCATACGCTCACTGTGTCCAAACCGCTGAACGCAGTTACATGAAATCTTCCGAATTTATTCTATTAAAGCCGGTCAACACTTTCGTATCTTTCTCGAGTGCCGAGGTCCTGCGGGAACATCCTGGATCGCATGGAAACTGAGGCGACGATTCGTCGATACTCTATTCTCAATGCAATGACATTTCCATTCAATATTTACGTGTCATCAGTCGAGTTTGGCGTTATTTTTTTTATATTTGATGAACTGTTCAACGTTAACTACTCGCACCTTTATATAGGACCGACAGTTTGGACTCAAACTGTTTATTTTAGGTCGTCCCGACAGAAACTGACAACTCGACCCTGTGACGAAAAAGCTGTCATTTGGCTAAGTTGACTTTAAAATTTAACAGACATCAGTGTTGGATATACGTCAATTGTACCCAGACCGCTGAAGGCAGCGACTTGCAATTTTCAGAACTTGTTCTACGAAGCCTGGCCGACATTTGGGCATGAAATCGAGAGTTCTGACCGCGTGAAAAACACTACGCCTCGCGTGGAAACCATGGGGACGGTTCGTTGCCACTTTATTTTCAATGCAATGAAATTTCCATTCATTATTTACTAGTCAACGGCAGAGTTTGGCATTATTTCTGTCTGATGAACTGTTCAACTTTAACTATTTGCACCTTTTTTAGGACCGAAAGATCACTGCATGCTTACCAATATTCAGGTACTGATTTTACGAATATAACAATTATTTCAACTGTACCCACTTGGAAACTCTCAAATCTGCCAAGGATTAAACTTTTAATAATAACATGTAAAACAAAAATTGTCATACATTGCTAGCCACATGCACCCATAGACAACATTCAGCACTCAATTAATTAATTATTTTTCAAGTCTAAAAAAGGCCCAAAATGAATAACCCCAATAAATTATATACCAAAATGCTTGGAATGAAACATAGAACATGTGGAAACTGAAATTTGCCACGGAACTGCTGCCATGTGCAAATAGCACCACCTGAAAGTCTGCTATGGCATAAGTAAGAGAACAAAATTTTAACAATAAAATACCTCAAAATAAAATAACAGCTGTATTCTATAAACATTTAAGTACATACTCGAAGAAATCTTTTCCTAATTCATGAAAGTAATGAAGATTGAGACCAAATGTTATAAGTGGAGTGCTCACTGACTGAAGGCAGACATTTTCTTTTGTTTATGTTTTGATTTGGGGAGTTCAACAAAGGTCAACTTGAAGGAGTCCAGCAGAAGAAGTATGGAAGGACAAAAGAGTGTCTCCCAATATCAAGATGTATGTGTTACTGTAATGGTTTGGAAAGAAAATATGATATTCTCCTATGTAGAATGCACTGCAAAGTCATACATTGTAGTTGAATAAATATATTTACAAACCTCTTGCACTGTAACCCCTTTTATCCCATGCATCAATTTGATAGTGATTAAATTGTTAAATTTGTCTGGTTTATCAATAAGTATATTAGCTTTGTTTAACTCTTGGACACCAATACACTCATGATATATGTTGGAGAAGAAATAAGGGTAACTGTAACTTGTCACTGCAATAAACCATCTAAAGTACTTAAAAGTACATTGTTATTCAAAACACATCAAATCAACCTTACATCACCATTATTGCATGTACTTTCCCCAAGGAGGCTTATTGACATATTGAGATCAGAAGGGCACATACAGAGGGTCTCGCATATTTTTTTCAAGAACGCAGTACACAAAGCAATCCCAAAGAGGTGACAAGTGAGCTCCATTTGACACCAAAAATTTCCCGGAGGGGGGGGGGGGGGGGGGGGGGACTCTTCCTTGTATGACGCTACCTCCGGCACTCAAGGCATATGCCTTTTTTCTCAAAGTTTAACTCTTTTTTCTTTTTGAAGATCCTGGCCACACATGTTCCAAATACTATCAGACAGGTAAACCTCCAAATAAGTGTATCTGCAAAAATCATGTTACATTGCAAAACATTCTTTTTAGAGTTTTAGTTCTGGACCTTTCATGCTTCTTACTTCCAACTATAACACTTAATTTATCGATTAATGGGTGAATAGAAAAGTCCTGCCATAATCAACATTTTGAGTTCCATAAGCCTTCAAAACAGCTCCGATAAAAGTGTCAAACATCAGATTGGTGGCTTTATACAGAATATTCATCAGGTTGTTGCTTGATAAGTAATAGGAACAAAATCTTCACAAGAAAATTCTGTAGGAATACAATTGAGGGTATTAGCAGGCACTTTGCAACAAATTGTAACAAATCAACTAGTTATAAACAAAATTTTCTAACTCAAAAGAGTGAAAAAGTACCACAACTCTGAAAAAATGTGGGAAGAAACACATGCTACAGCAGCTACACAGGCATTGTTTCCCCATGATGCTCGATCACAAAACCAAATATCCTTCAGATTGGAGTAGCAATGGTTGAGATACAAGGGGGAATGTTGGTACATGTAATGATGTATGGGTAAGACTAAGATTAAGAGGACAGGGGTCACCACTGCACGGGCCTAGATGCACCTTTGATTTTCCAAATTCCAGGTCTGGGGCATAATAATCGCAACACACCCACCTTATCAGTTCATAATTTCAGTAAAATAAAAGAAATTATCAATTTGAATTAATTAATTAATAGATGATGGGAAATATTTGGCTTCCTTCGCCTTCTCGTACTATTTAATTACCACAAACAATATCAGTTTGATGCCGACAAACGAAACTGAACGCATGTGGTTTGGTTAAAAAGTAACTCGGCATGAATAATGAAGAAATTGCGAATATTTCATTTATTTAAAAGCCAATTGCAGCTAATATTGACCGTGCATTCGATAATTCGTTTCGGTTTTGACCACACGGCCACGCTGACACTCCGTGACAGCGGTTATGTTTATTGTGATATGCAAATTGGGGGATGGTTTCCGGTGAAGGAGATTTGTTACATTTGTCAGTGTAAAACGATCATAAAAGACACTGATCGACGCTTGTATTACTATGGTTGGTTGCAAGAAAAAACTAAATTCTCAGCATCGTCCAAGCGCACCTTATTTAAAAGCACGAATGCATCATTTTCAACCCATCTTCAATCGGTCCTTTGCAGACATCAAACATACCCGCCTTCAAATTCCATGGTTACTAGGAAGTAAATAACTTCGCAGCGACAGGGGGAAATTAACACGCTCAATATAGTTCCAGGTCACTTGGAATATACTTCGTGAAAAAGTGATTTCTGAAGCATTCTGCTTACTTTGTTATGAATATTGCCTTATTTTATGTGTATCGTCCCGATTTTATACACTCGGTTATTTTTTTTACAAGTGGTTCATGTTGTCTTTCTAGTGCGCAATAATTCAGATTTTTTGTCAACAAAAAAGTTCAGACGGCCTGTAAACACGAGAGGGAATTTCGAACCATATTTTGCAGTTATGACATTAACAGCTCAAGTACTTGCTGTCACCTGTTTGCAAATCCGCTCATACATTGTCTCGAACAAATAAAGGGCGTGATCACGTCCTTGCATTCTTACGATTTCCCAAACTGAGTATTTCTGCAAGAACCACATCGTGATGATATGACCGGAAAAACATCATTGTAACATGGCCACATCCGGAACATCCAAAATTTGTGTTGATGTTATTACATTCAAACGTCAAAACCCACCAGAGTGTGTGTCAAAAAAAATGCTTTCTCCGAGTCTGTAGTATGTTATCATTATATTGAGGACAAGGCTTTCGAATTACCGATTATTTTGTGGTTTTACCGGTTCGTTACTTATGCCATTTGCAAATTAATCTTCTTCAAAATCATAAAATTCACATTTTTCCCTGAAAAAAATTATATATACCTTTTCTATGCACTTTACTCATTATTTTGATATATAATTTGCCTTTCCTTACTTCTCTTATCTGTTTCTGAGGCATTGGGAAAAATGTCCAAAAACTGACCAAAGTTAGGTTGGACGACCCCTTAACGTACCAAATTCTGAAAAATGGAGTTATTTTCGACGGCACCTATCTTTATGCAATCGAAACAGGGATTGGGTTAAACTTTACAGCTACCTTATAACAGAAACTCTTCTTGGATTTGAACGGTGAATCTGAATGTCAACAGAATTTTCAGAGGCGTGAACCCCGTTTCTAGTTCCTAGTTCAATGTGAATCCCGTTCCTAGTTCTGTGTGAATCCCGTTCCTAGTTCTTAGTTCCTGGTTCAGTGTGAATTCCGTTCCTAATTCCTAGTTCCTAGTTCCTTGTTCAATGTGAATCTCGTTGCTAGTTCCTAGTTCATAGTTCCCCATTCAATGTGAATCCCAGGAACGGGGTTCACGCCGCTATTTCAATGTGAATCCCGTTACTAGTTCATAGTTCCTAGTTCAGACGCATAATTATTACCATCAATATACTTTAGGTCTAGTGGAGTATGATACCAAAAACCCTTGGTATGCGCCAGTCGACCTAATTCAAAAGAGGTCAGCATGGGACATTATCTTAGTCTTTAGTAAAATAAGTACTAGTTCCTAGTTCAATATGAATCCCGTTCCTAGTTCAATGTGAATCCCGTTACTAGTTCTTAGTTCCTAGTTCCTAGTTTAGACTTAGAATAATTATCATAAATATACTTCAGGTCTAGTGGGGTATATAACCAGAAACCCCTTAGTATGCGCCAGTCGACCAGAGGCCGGCATGGGACATTATCTTGGTCTTTAGCAAAATAAGTGAAGTTGTCCTCATTCGAACAGGACAAGTTTTGTCCCCATGTCCAGTGGTCGCCCCCGCACGACCAACGCGTTCTTCGGCTAGAATCGAGCAGGACGAGTTTTATAATGCCCGGAAAATTATCTCTAAGCTAGCGGGATCTCCAACGACAAACTGTCCCTATAGGACTAGTGCCAGGCAATTGTCCCTCGACTAGCGACGATCTCCGGCGACAATCCCCCTAGAGACTAGCATGAGAATTTATCTGCATGTTTAGCAACCAGCCATGAGTATCAAGTAAAATCTGTCTCTGGTAAAATCGCTATTAGATCAGAAAACCAATCAGTAACTCATTCCTAGTTCCTAGTTCAACAGGACGAGTTTTGTCGCTATGTCTGGCGGTCGCCCCGGACGAGCATCGAGTTCTCCAGCGAGAGTCGAGTAGGACGAGTTTTGTAATTCCCGTCACCAAGCGGGGATCTCCAGCGACAATCTGTCGCTATAGAACTAGTGCCAGGCAATCGTCCCTCGACTAGCGACGATCTCCGGCGACAATCCCTCTAGACGATAGCATGAGAATTTATCTGCGTGTTTAGCAACCAGCCATGAATATCAAGGAAAATCTGTCTCTGGTAAAATAGCTATTAGATCAGAAAATCAACCAGTAGCTCATTCCTAGTTCAACAGGACGAGTTTTGTCGCTATGTCCGGCGGTCGCCCCCGGAGGAGCATCGAGTTCTCCGGCGAGAGTCGAGCAGGACGAGTTTTGTAATATTCCCCAACCTAGCGGAGATCTCCAACGACAATCTGTCCCTAGGACGAGTGCCAGGCAATTATTTCTAAGCTAGGGGATCTCCAGAGACAATCTGCCCCTAGACGACTAGTGCCAGGCAATTGTCTCTCGACTAGCGACGATCTCCGGCGACAATCCCCATAGAGACTATCATGAGAATTTATCTGCGTGTTTAGCAACCAGACATAAGTATCAAGTAAAATCTGTCTCTGGTAAAATCGCTATTAGATCAGAAAACCAATCAGTAACTCATTCCTAGTTCAACAGGACGAGTTTTGTCGCTATGTCTGGCGGTCGCCCCCGGACGAGCATCAAGTTCTCCGGTGAGAGTCGAGCAGGACGAGTTTTGTAATTCCCGGCAAATTATCCCACACGTAGCGGGGATCTCCAGCGACAACCTGTCCCTATAGGACTAGTGCCAGGCAATTGTCCCTCGACCAGCGACGATCTCCGGCGACAATTCTCCTAGACGATAGCATGAGAATATATCTGCGTGTTTAGCAACCAGCAGTAGTAGTGTATGTTCCTCTACAGGTACAGGTTGCCAGATCTCATTGCCGGATCTCATGTGACGTCATAGTCACGTGACGTAGTGGCACCATGTTGTATTGTCATGGTAACCCACGTGAGCGGCCATGTTGTGACGTCATCTCCATAGTGATACGTGGTGGTAGTACGCATGCGCAGCGCGTGTTGTTAGGGTGATACGTGTTTCCGTCGTCCATTTTGTATACTGGAAGCCGCCATCTTGGTTTCTATGGTAGCACGTGATTGCTATGTTACCTAAGGCCTACAATAGGACAGGGGTATGTTTTGGGGGTATGTTCGATTGAATCGGAGTATTTTCTGGAACGACTTTCCAAGATAATTACCACAAACAACCCGACAATCCTTCCAAATCACCAAAATCCACCCGAAATCACCGAAATTGACTTTATTTCCCCATTTTACCGGCTTAGCACGTAGTGCTATAGTACTAAGGGGTACAAGGGGGGTATTCCTTTGTAGAAGAGTAATGTTCTGGCTTAGAATTCTCCCAGAACCCCTTTTTGGATCCCTATCCCACGACGTTTTTCCCCTATTAAGAATAGCACGTAGTGCTATAGGACAAATTTACCCAGAATTCTCTGCTTCTATCTATATATGTAATAGTTATCGTTTATGTGGCCATTTTCTTTTATTCTAGAGTATACTCCAGTAGTGTAGAAGAGCCTATCAACTGGAACAGTATACCTTATTATTGCTATATTTAGCAATTTCTAGTCTATTCTTGTTAGTTCTGATCCTATTCCAAGTACTCTTGTTGTTTCATATATCTAACAAACCAATCAGATTGCTTGATTTCCCATAATGCAGTTATTTCCCTTGTGTATAACAAAAGCCTATATCCAATGGCACCCCAATTTAGCACCCCTTTTTGAAAAACATATTACCTTCGGCACCCCTTTTTTGTCATATGTGCTTATGTGAAAAGGCACAATGTGACACAATATGCCCTATCACATAGGCACATGCTTTATGTGCCGATATGGGCTTATGTGAAAAGGCACAATGTGACACAATATGCCCTACCACATAGGCACATACGGGTATTTGAGGATACCTATGGCCTGGTATTGTATTATTCGAGGATACCTACTGGGGAATCCCTTTTTTGTCATATGTGCTTATGTGAAAAAGCACAATGTGACACAATATGCCCTATCACATAGGCACATGCTTTATGTGCCGATATGGGCTTATGTGAAAAGGCACAATGTGACACAATATGCCCTATCACATAGGCACATACGGGTATTTGAGGATACCTATTTGAGGATACCTATCTAGGATACCTTCTGGAGAATCCCTTTTTGTCATATGTGCTTATGTGAAAAAGCACAATGTGACACAATGTGACCTAGCACATAAGCACATGCTTTATGTGCCGATATGTGCTTATGTGAAAAGGCACAATGTGACACAATGTGCCCTATCACATAGGCACATACGACCAAAATGGGATTCCATAGCCACAGGCGTTTTCGAAAAAGGGATTCCACAAATGGGATTCCAAAAAAGGGATTCCATAAACGGGATTCCGTTTCCATCTTGTCGCCAAAGCTCCAAGGCCACTACAGGTCTATGGTCTATCTGTCCTATCATTAGCTTCAACAACAGTCTTGTTCCATTGGAGCCTTGTACCAGTACTATTGGCCAAACTACCATCAATTACTTCCTAGCTATACCTTCGCTGAAGCTTTCAAAATGTTCCATCTGATTTCCCCTGTATACATACAAGGCATTCCGTAAGTAGCCCAGTCCGTTAAATTTGGATTCCATATGACAAAAAGGGATTCTCCAGAAGGTATCCTAGATAGGTATCCTCAAATAATACGATACTAGGCTATAGGTATCCTCAAATACCCGTATGTGCCTATGTGATAGGGCATATTGTGTCACATTGTGCCTTTTCACATAAGCACATATCGGCACATAAAGCATGTGCCTATGTGATAGGGCATATTGTGTCACATTGTGCTTTTTCACATAAGCACATATGACAAAAAAGGGATTCTCCAGTAGGTATCCTCGAATAATACAATACCAGGCCATAGGTATCCTCAAATACCCGTATGTGCCTATGTGATAGGGCATATTGTGTCACATTGTGCCTTTTCACATAAACACATATCGGCACATAAAGCATGTGCCTATGTGATAGGGCATATTGTGTCACATTGTGCCTTTTCACCTAAGCACATATGACAAAAAGGGGTGCCGAAGGTAATATGTTTTTCAAAAAAGGGGTGCTAAAATTGGGGTGCCATTGGATATAGGCTTTTGTTATACACAAGGGAGATAACTGCATTATGGGAAATCAAGCAATCTGATTGGTTTGTTAGATATATGAAACAACAAGAGTACTTGGAATAGGGTCAGAACTAACAAGAATAGACTAGAAATTGCTAAATATAGCAATAATAAGGTATACTGTTCCAGTTGATAGGCTCTTCTACACTACTGGAGTACACTCTGGAATAAAAGAACATGGCCCGATAAACGATAACTATTACATATATAGATAGAAGCAGAGAATTCTGGGTAAATTTGTCCTATAGCACTACGTGCTATTCTTAATAGGGGAAAAACGTCGTGGGATAGCGATCCAAAAAGGGGTTCTGGGAGAATCCTAAGCCAGAACATTACACTTCTACAAAGGAACACACCCCTTGTACCCCTTAGTACTATAGCACTACGTGCTAAGCCGGTAAAATGGGGAAATAAAGTCAGTTTCGGTGATTTCGGGTGGATTTTGGTGATTTGGAAGGATTGTCGGGTTGTTTGTGGTAATTATCCAGGGAAGTCGTTCCAGAAAATACTCCGATTCAATCGAACATACCCCCAAAACATACCCCTGTCCTATTGTAGGCCTTAGGTAACATAGCAATCACGTGCTACCATAGAAACCAAGATGGCGGCTTCCAGTATACAAAATGGACGATGGAAACACGTATCACCCTAACAACACGCGCTGCGCATGCGTACTACCACCACGTATCACTATGGAGATGACGTCACAACATGGCCGCTCACGTGGGTTACCATGACAACACAACATGGCGCCACTACGTCACGTGACTATGACGTCACATGAGATCCGGCAATGAGATCCGGCAACCTGTACCTGTAAAGGGAACATACACTACTACTACCAGCCATGAATATCAAGGAAAATCTGTCTGCCATGAGTATCAAGTAAAATGTCTCTGGTAAAATAGCTATTAGATCAGAAAATCAACCAGTAGCTCATTCCTAGTTCAACAGGACGAGTTTTGTCGCTATGTCCGGCGGTCGCCCCCGGACGAGCATTGAGTTCTCCGGCGAGAGTCGAGCAGGACGAGTTTTGTAATATTCCCTAACCTAGCGGGGATCTCCAACGACAATCTGTCCCTAGGACGAGTGCCAGGCAATTATCACTAGGTTAGCGGCGATCTCCAGCGACATTCCCACCAGGGAGCATCTCCGGCGACAATCCGCCCCTGGAAGGATGACCGTCTTTGGTCCCAAGGCTAGCGTCGATCTCCGGCGACAATCTGCCCGTAGAATGGAGTGTTCGGCAAATTGTCCCTAGGCTTGTGACGATCTCTAGCGACAATCATCCTTAGATTTGATGCCTAGGAGTACCTTCGGCGACGAAGGGATGTCCGGCTGTAGTCCAGAGGATAGCTCCGATCTCGGGCGACAAACTGTCCTAGAAAGAATGCCCGACAATTGCCCTAGGCTATCGACGATCTGCAGCGACAATCCACCCGAAGAACCGCCAGCATGGGACCTTATAGACCTGAGTGTTTAGCAACCTGCCATGGGGTACCATGTCAAATCCGTCTCCCGTAAAATCGCTATTACATCACAAAACTAATCAGTAACTCGTTCCTAGTTCAATGTGAATCCCGTTACTAGTTCCTAGTTCAGACTTCGAATAATTACCATAAATATACTTTAGGTCTAGTGGAGTATATAACCAGAAACCCCTTGGTATGCGCCAGTCGACCTAATTCAAATAGAGGCCAGCATGGGGCATTATCCTAGTCTTTAGCAAAATAAGTCAAGTTGTCCTCATTCGAACAGGACGAGTTTTGTCGCTATGCCCGGCGATCGCCCCCGGACGACCTGCGGGTTCTCCGGCGGGAGTCGAGCAGGACAAGTTTTTAATGCCCGGCAAATTGTCCGTAGGTTAGCGTGGATCTCCAGTGACAATCTGTCCCTAGGACAAGTGCCCGGCCTACCTATTCAGGAGGGATAGGGCGCTATAGAAGCGCTTATTATTATTATTATTATTATTATTATTATTATTATTATTATTATTATTATTATTATTACAGATCAGTCTCTCGTAAAATCGATATTAGATCAGTCAGCTTACCGAGAGAACCATTGCATTGAAGCTGTTCTTTTACACATCACAAAATCTCTACTTAGTCACACGGATGAAGGCAAAGTAACGGTATTGTCTCTATTAGACCTATCAGCAGCATTTGACACAATTGATGAGCAAATACTTCTTGAAAGACTTCGGACTACTTTCGGAATCTCAGGAAATGCCCTCATGTGGTTTTCATCATATCTCACTGAAAGATATCAAACTGTCAGCACTGCTCTCTTGCCCTCTCGCCAATAATTATCCAACATGGTTGTGACCATGAAAAATATGCTGATGGTACCCAAATTTCTGAAACCTTGAATGCCTGACAATTCTGACGAATCACTGCAAGCTGTTGAAAATTGCTCCAAATCTGTTAAACAATGGATTATTTGAAATAGACTGAAATTAAATGATGACAAGACAGACGTCACATTGATAGGCACACACTCAAAACTCACCCCACTCCTTAACTATCACTTGGCTGTTGGTAATTCAATCACCCCTTTAAAGAATGTGTCGGGAACCTCGGGGTTCATGGTGACTCGTGCTTAACATTGAATGAGAAAGTTGGTCACATCTATCGCTCTTCGTATCTCGAGCTAAGTAGAATAAATGCCGATCGCCATCTTTTGACAGAAAAGACAACTGCACAACTTGTCTGTCGTTTTGTTTTATCAAAACTTGATTACTGTAACTCTTTGTTAGCTGGCTTGACATTGAAGCAGCTCAGTTGATTTTTAAAAACTCAAAACCACGCTGCGACACTAATATTCCGTAAGGACCATGTAACACCTTTGCTGAAAAAGTTCCACTGGCTCCCAGTCAAAGCTAGAATCGATTATAAAATCGCCCTTTTAGTATTTAAATACTTCAATGAATCCCCCCCTCCCAGTCTACCTATCTACACACATCAATTTGTACTCACCAACACGCTCGCTACGCCCAAGTGCTGATAACAGAACTCTAATCTGCATCAAAATGAACTTAAAAATACTGGGGACAACGGGCCTTCTGTTTTCAGGCACTTAACATCTGGAACAGTCTGCAGTTCCATATTCGACAATGTCCATCTGTTCAGGGTTTTAAAAGGAGTCTGAAAACATTTCTATTTATAGACTTATAGACTCATTTGGCACCTAAAAACGAAACCTTCAGTCTGTTAGCTCGTAACTTATGTTCTGAAGCGCTTTGAGCCTACCCCTATTCAGCGGGGACAGAGCGCTGTAGAAGTGCTGCTATTATTATTATTATTATTATTATAAATCAGTCTCTCGTAAAATCGATATTAGATGACAAAACCAACCAGTAACCGGTTCCTAGTTACTAGTTCAATGTGAATCCCGTTACTAGTTCCTAGTTGCTAGTTCAGACTGAGAATAATTGCCATCAATATACTTTTGGTCTAGTGGAGTATATAACCAGAAACCCCTTGGTATGCGCCAGTCGACCTAATTCAAACAGAGGTCAGCATGCGACATTATCTTAGTCTTTAGCGAAATAAGTCAAGCTCTCCTCATTCGAACAGGACGAGTTTTGTCGCTATGCCCGGCGATCGCCCCCGGACGACCTGTGAGTTCTCCGGCGAGAGTCGAGCAGGACAAGTTTTGTTTACTGCCCGGCAAATTGTCCGTAGGCTATAGCGTGGATCTCCAGTGACAATCTGTCCCTAGGACGAGTGCCAGGCCTACCTATCCAGCGGGGATACAGCGCTCTATTATTATTATTATTATTATTATTATTATTATTATTATTATTATTATAAATCAGACTCTCGTAAAATCGATATTAGATCAGTCAGCTTACCGAGAGAACCATTGCACCGAAGGTGCTCTGTTACTCGCCACAAGATCTCTACGTAGTCACACTGATGAAGGCAAAGTAACGGTATTGTCTCTCTAGACCTGTCAGCAGCATTTGACACAATTGATGAGCAAATACTTCTTGAAAGACTTTAGACTACATTTGGAATCACAGGGAATGCCCTCATGTGGTTTTCATCATAGCTGACAGAAAGATCTCAAACACTCAGGTGACTTGCTCTCTTGCCCTCAGAAGCTCCAGCTTGCTGTACCACAAGGCTCTGTTCTTGGCCCTGTACTCTTTACATTGTACACTCAAACCCTCTCGCCAATAATTATCCAACTTGGCTGTGACCATCAAACATATGCTGATTATACCCAAATTTCTGAAACCTTCAATGCCTGACAATTTTGACGAATCACTTCAAGCTGTTGAAAATTGCTCCAAATCTGTTAAACAATGGATAATTTGAAATAGACTGAAATTAAATGATGACAAGACAGACGTCACATTGATAGGCACACGCTCAAAAGTCACCCCACTCCATAACTATCACTTGGCAGTTGGTAATTCAGCCACCCCTTTAAAGAATGTGTTGAGAACCTCGGGGTTCATAGTGACTCGTGCTTAACAATGAACGAGAAAGTTGGTAACATCTGTCGCTCTTCATATCTAGAGGTAAGTAGAATAAATGCCATTCGCCATCTTTTGACAGAAAAGACAGCAACACAAGTTGTCTGTCGTTTTGTTTTATCAAAACTTCATTACTGTAACTCTTTGTTAGCTGGCTTACATTGAAGCGGCTCAACCGATTTTTAAAAACTCAAAACCATGCCGCGAAACTAATATTCCGTAAGGACCATGTAACACCTTTGATGAAAAAGCTCCATTGGCTCCCAGTCAAGCCAAGAATCGATTATAAATTCGCTATTTTAGTATTTGAATACTTCAACGAAAATCTCCCAGTCTACCTCTCTACACACTTCAATTTATACACACCAACACGCTCGCAACGCTCAATTGCTGATAACAGAACTCTATAACCTGCCTCAAAATGAACTTAAAATACTGGGACAACGGGCCTTCTGTTTTCAGGCACGTAAAATCTGGACAAGTCTGCCGTTCCATATTCGACACTGTACATCACTTCAGGGTTTTAAGAAGTGTCTGAAAACATTGCTATTTATAGACTCATCTGGCCCTAAAAACGAAACCTTCAGTTTGTAATTAGCTCTTAACTTATGTTCTGAAGCGCTTTGAGCCTACCTATTCAGCGGGGACAGCGCTGTAGAAGTGCTATTATTATTATTATAAATCCGTCTTTCGTAAAATCGATATTAGATTACAAAACCAACCAGTAACTCGTTCTTAGTTCCTAGTTCAATGTGAATGCCGTTCCTAGTTCCTAGTTCAGACCAAGAAGAATAATTACCCATGAATATACTTTACGTACAGTGGAGTATATAACCAGAAACCCCTTTATATATGTCTCGGTCGACCTGATTCAAATTTTCAGCCAGTGCGGAACATTATCTGAGTCTTTAGCAAGCAGTCAAGTTGTCCTCATTCGAACAGGACGAGTTTTGTCGCTATGCACGGTGGTCGCCCCCGCACCACCAACGCATTCTCCGGCGAGAATCGAGCAGGACGAGTTTTATAATACCTGTCAAATTATCTCTAAGCTAGCGGGATCTCCAGCGACAATCTCTCCCCAGGACGAGTGCCAGGCCTATACCTGTTCAGCCGGGATAAAGCGCTACATATGGAAGTGCTGTTATTATTATTATAAATCAGTCTCGTAAAATCGATATTAGATGACAAAACCAACCAGTAACCGGTTCCTAGTTACTAGTTCAATGTGAATCCCGTTACTGGTTCCTAGTTCCTAGTTCAGACTGAGAATAATTGCCATCAATATACTTTAGGTCTAGTGGAGTATATAACCAGAAACCCCTTGGTATGCGCCAGTCGACCTAATTCAAACAGAGGTCAGCATGCGACATTATCTTAATCTTTAGCGAAATAAGTCAAGCTCTCCTCATTCGAACATGACGAGTTTTGTCGCTATGCCCGGCGATCGCCCCCGGACGACCTGTGAGTTCTCCGGCGAGAGTCGAGCAGGACAAGTTTTTTTACTGCCCGGCAAATTGTCCGTAGGCTATAGCGTGGATCTCCAGTGACAATCTGTCCCTAGGACGAGTGCCAGGCCTACCTATCCAGCGGGGATACAGCGCTGTAGAAGTGCTATTATTATTATTATAAATCCGTCTCTCGTAAAATCGATATTATATTACAAAACCAACCAGTAACTCGTTCCTAGTTCCTAGTTCAATGTGAATCCTGTAACTAGTTCCTAGTTCCTAGTTCAGACCCAGAAGAATAAGTACCCATGAATATACTTTAGGTACAGTGGAGTATATAACCAGAAACCCCTTTGTATGCCTCAGTCGACCTGATTCAAATTTTCAACCAGCGCGGAACATTATCTCAGTCTTTAGGAAGCAGTCAAGTTGTCCTCATTCGAACAGGACGAGTTTTGTCGCTATGCCCGGTGGTCGCCCCCACACCACCAACGCATTCTCCGGCGAGAATCGAGCAGGACGAGTTTTATAATACCCGTCAAATTATCTCTAAGCTAGCGGGATCTCCAGCGACAATCTGTCCCCAGGACGAGTGCCAGGCCTATACCTGTTCAGCCGGGATAAAGCGCTACATATGGAAGTGCTATTATTATTATTATAAATCAGTCTCTCGTAAAATCGATATTAGATGACAAAACCAACCAGTAACCGGTTCCTAGTTACTAGTTCAATGTGAATCCCGTTACTAGTTCCTATTTCAGACTGAGAATAATTGCCATCAATATACTTTAGGTCTAGTGGAGTATATAACCAGAAACCCCTTGGTATGTGCCAGTCGACCTAATTAGGCTTTTCCCTATGGAAAAGACTATTGTTTTTCTACGGATTATTATTTTTTAGGCTTTTCCCTCTGGAAAAGACTATTGTTTTTCTACAGATTATTAGGCTTTTCCCTCTGGAAAAGACTATTGTTTTTCTACGGATTATTATTATTTTTTTTTAGGCTTTTCCCTCTGGAAAAGACTATTGTTTTTCTACGGATTATTATTATTATTTTTTTTTTTGGGGTGGGGGGGGGGGGGGGGGGGGTTCCACACATTTTGTCCGTACAATTCAGAAGCCTTTTTCGAACCGATTTTCACAAAATTTTGCACACGCATAGAGGGGCACAAAATCTAAAAATGTACCTAAGCGGAATTTTCGATTTAATCCTTATTCCGTCAGAATTGTCAAAAAACTGTCAAAATTGGGGTTTATCGGCACTTTCTCGAAACACGTCTTGTAGATTTTTTTTATACATTCGTCATTACTAGACCTGTCTGTGACACGCCCTTTCATACACACGACATATCAGGCGATGCATATGGTAACTGTAATGGTTGTCATTTGTTTAAAGAAATAATTACATACCGAAGTACGTTGTTCTGTTTTGGTTTCGTTTATTTTGGTAAATTTACACTTCCTGTTTTCTCCTTGTCACAGATGAATCAACGAATTCCATTGGCTATTTTTAAGTCATCTTCTGGTTGGCTATTTTCAAAACGAGGAATCAATCAGATCTCATTAATTCTACCCCATATTTCCTATATAAGGCTGCTTTCACTCAGTAAAAGTGCCCTTTTCACAAATTGGCGAAAGCATAAATCTTGCTGTGCCGATAACCTTTGAACAAGGTTGGTAGAAGGGAATACCTTTTTACCTACTTCACGGGTTGCTGGGTTGCACTCGTTTCTAGCGAGTGTATTGCCTGGTGCAAGTGACGTCATTCACGGCGCTTGCTCTGGGGGATGCACTAATTATAGACAAGTGCCCCAATTGTAGACTTTTCTACATAGAAATCAGATATATCTGATTTCTATGCTTTTCTACCTCACACCAGTGGAGCAACCCTAGGTTTAATGGCGCCGAGCCATTTCGCCCTTTTTCCTAAAACCTTTGATACCCGGCAGTAAACAACCCTTTGTATAGTGGGGGAATTAGCAACATTGTTTTATTGCTTTCCCAATGTCAGTCTAGGGCTCATTCTTCACCCCCATCCTTTCACAGTCATTTTCCATTTTCACACATTTTCATCAAATTCTCAGGTAGAGAATCATTTGTTTAAAATAAATAATGATCAATCATAGCCATTAGAGTTTTTGTGTATCTTCAGAGGTAAATTTTGGTTTCACCTATTGATTCACCAAATCCATTCTGGGTGCCCCAGATCCCTACGAATCTGTGGATTAACAGGAGTTGTGGTTCGTGATTTTGCTCCTGGGGTGTTTTTATCTTCCCACCCCATCCTGTTACAAATTGGCGAGGCTACCAGGATCTGGTTATTCCAGCTGAAGAACAACAGGGAGGTTTTGGCCAGGGTTCTAGCCCCTGGGGAGTCGTTCACCCCACTCCTGTTACAGTAACCCTCCACAGGCTGCCAAACATCGAAATTTTGATGAAATAGGCCGGTTTCAAGCCCCCACTGCACCCAAACAATACACGAGAGATACACGTAACATCCTTTATTGGGAGTGGAATTCACCGAGGATCATTTTTGTCAGTAATAAGGGTGTTCAAAAAACCAAGCGTTAACCTGCTTTGGGCTGGTTAAACAGCAATACCCCCATAAAGCTAACAAATTCGTGTTTTCCGTGGATTTCTCTAAACGAGTCTTGTAGATTTTCAAGAAAAATTTGTCACTCCCAGGCCTTGGTGTGACAATAGAAGTTGCATGGACAAAATACTGCGGTGAGCATTTGTTAACCCTCCACGGGCTGCTAAAAGTCAAAATTGTGATAAAATGGGCTGTTTTTGGATGCCAACAGCACCCAATGGGTACGCCACAAAGAAAAGTTCCTTCTTTTATCGAGCGCACAATCTATACGCAAACATTTTTGTAAGTAGTAAGAGTATTCAAAAGTCGAAGTCTTAACCCACTTTGGACAGGCTAAAGTGAGAGACCCCTTAAAATCTTAAAATTCCCATTTTTTGTAGATTTCTCCAAAAACATCCTGTAGGTTTTCAAGAAAAATTGACTACTCGCAGATCTTTGTGTGATATTACAAGTTGCATGGACAAAATATTTCGGTGAGCGTTTATTAACTCTCTATAGGCTGCCAAGCATCGTAATTTTGTTGAAATGGGCTGTTTTCAGGCACGCACATCACCCAACGTGTACCTGAGAAAAAAACATAATCTCCTTTGTTGGAAGTGGAATTCACCGAAGACCATTTTTGTAAGTAATAAGGGTATTCAAAAAACCAAGCGTTAACCCATTTTGTGATTGTTAATAGTGATACCCATCAAAGGCTTAAAAATTTATGTTTTCTCTGGATTTCTTTACAAACATCTGGTAGGGTTTTCAAGGGAAAATGGCCATTGATAGGTCATGGTGTCACATTACCAGTTGATTGGATAAATTATTCCGGTAAGCATTTGTTAACCCTCCATAGGCTGCTAAATGTCAAAATGTTGAAAAAAATAGTTTGTTTTTGAACAACAACAACATCAACTGGGAATACAACAGAGAAACGTAACTTCTTTTACCGGATGCAAAATTGACAGGGAAACATTTTTGTAAGTAATAAATGTATTCAAAAATTGAGGTCTTAACCCAGTTTTGACTGGTTAAGGAGATATACCCCTTAAAAGCTTAAAATTCCAGTTTTCTGTGGATTTCTCAAAAACAATTTTCAAGAGCAATTGACCATTCACAGGTCTTCGAGTGACATTACAAGTTGCATGAACAAAATGTTTCGGTAAGCATTTGTTAACCCTCCAGAGGCTGCCAAGCATAGACATTTGAAGAAAATGGGCTGTTCTTGGGCAACCATAACACCAAATGTGTACCTACGAGATAAACATAACCTCCTTCATTGGAAGTGGAATTCACCATCGATCATTTTTGTAAGTAATGAAGATATTCACAAAACCAAGCATTAACCCTTTAGAGCTGGTTACAGAGAGATACCCCTCAAAAGGTTAAAAATTTGTGTTATCTGAGGATTTCTTTAAAAACATCCCGTAGATTTTCAGGAAAAAATGGCCATTCTCAGATCTTAGTGTGACATTACAAGTTGCATGTACAAAATATTCCTGTAAGCATTTGTTAACCCTATACAGGTTCTCAAAATGTTGATAAAATAGGCTGTGTTTGCGTACCCACAGCACCCTAAGTTGGGAGGAGAGATCAAAATAAGTGGAAGTAGAATTCACTGAGAATTATTTTTGGAAGTAACAAGAGTATTCCAAAAACAACACTTAACCCGCTTTGCGCTGGATAAACAATGATACCCATCAAAAGCTTAAAATTCCTGTTCTCCCTGGATTTCTCTGAAAACATCTTGTAGATTTTAAAGAAAAAATGGCCATTCACAGTTCTTGGTGTGACATTATAAGTTGCATGAATAAATATTCCTGTTGGCACTTGTTAACTCTCTACAAGCTGCCAGACATCAATATTTTGGATACATTTGAGATAAAATGAATCATTTTTAAATTGACACAGCACTCAGTGGGTATGTGTCAAACAAACATAACTCCTTTTGATGGCCATTGACTTGTTGGACGACGATATTGACATTAACCCACTCCACCGTTAATGATGCTTTTTACCTAAACAATTTTTTATCAAACTGTGTCATTTGAGACTACAATCTTCACCTTTCTCATAACATCAATGAAGGAACTTCAGCGAGACAGTTAAAAACAATTCATCAGACACTGTGGGGGTCATGAAAAGTCATGGAATCTCATCGGGAAAAGCCATGATTCTCCAGAATCATAAAGTCTAGTTTTTTGGGGGGTTTTTTGGGGTTTTTTTCCCACTCCACCGTTAATGATGCTTTTTACCTAAACAATTTTTTATCAAACTGTGTCATTTGAGACTACAATCTTCACCTTTCTCATAACATCAATGAAGGAACTTCAGCGAGACAGTTAAAAACAATTCATCAGACACTGTGGGGGTCATGAAAAATCATGGAATCTCATCGGGAAAAGCCATGATTCTCCAGAATCATAAAGTCTAGTTTTTTGGGTTTTTTTCCACACATTTTTGTCCGTACGATTCAGAAGCCATTTTCGAACCAATTTTCACACAATTTGGCACACGCATAGAGTGGCAAAAAATCTAAAAATGTACCAAAGCGGAATTTTCGATTTAACCCTTATTTCGCCAGAATTGGCAAAAAACTGCCAAAATTGGGGTTTATCGGCACTTTCTCGAAACACGTCTTGTAGATTTTTTTTAAATATTCATAATTACTAGACCTGCCTATGACACAACCTTTGATACACACGACATATTAGGCGATGCATATGGTAACCTCCACAGGCTGCCAAACATCAACATTTTGATGAAATGGGCCGGTTTCAGACCCCCACAGCACCCAAACGATACCCGAGAGGTAAACATAACTTCCTTTATTGGAAGTGGAATTCACCGAGGATCATTTTTGTAAGTAATAAGGGTGTTCAGAAAACCAAGTGTTAACCCGTTTTGGGCTGGTTAAACAGCAATACCCCAAAAAAGCTCAAAATTTCATGTTTTCCGTGGATTTCTCTAAACGAGTTTTGTAGATTTTCAAGGAAAATTGGTCACTCTCAGGTCTTTGTGTGACATTACAAGATGCATTGATAAAATATTCCGGTCAGCATTAGTTAACCCTCCCCGAGCTGCTAAACGTAAAAATTGTGATAAAATGGGCTGTTTTTAGACACCAACAGCACCCAAACGATAAACCACAGAGAAAGGGACTTTCATTTATCGGACGCAAAATTAATCGGAAAATATTTTTAAAAGTGGTAAGGGTATTCAAAATTTGACGTCTTAACCCATTTTGGGCTGGTTAAAGAGAGATACCCATTAAAATCTTAAAATACCCGTTTTCTGTGGATTTCTCTAACAACATCTTGTAGGTTTTCAAGAAAAATCGTCTATTTGCAGATCTTGGTGTGACATTACAAGTCGCATGAACAAAATATTTCGGTCAGGATTAGTTAACCCTCCCCGGGCTGCTGAAGGTCAAAATTGCGATAAAATGGGCTGTTTTTGCACACCAACAGCTCCCAAAGGGTACACCACAAAGAAAAATGCCTTCTTTTATTGCGCGTACAATTTATACGGAAACATTTTTGTAAGTAGTAAGGGTATTCAAAAGTCGACGTCTTAACCCATTTTGGGCAGGCTAAAGAGAGATATCCCTTGAAAGCTTTAAATTCCCATTTTCTGTGAATTTCCCTAACGGTAACTTGTAGGGTTTCAAGTCAAATTGACTATTCGTAGGTCTTTATGTGACATTACAAGTTGCATGGACAAAATACTCCGGTGAGCGTTTTTTAACCATCTACAAGCTGCCAAGCATCGTAATGTTGTTAACATGGGACTGTTTTCAGACACGCACAGCACCTAATGTATACATGAGAGATAAACATAATCTCCTTTGTTTGAAGTGGAATTCACAGAGAACCATTTTTGTAAGTAATAAATGTATTCAAAAAGCCAAGCGTTAACCCCTGTTGGGGAGGTTAAAAGGGATACCCATCAAAAGCTTAAAAAATCGTTTTCCCTGGATTTCTACAAACATTTTGTGGGGTTTTCAAGAGAAAATGGCCGTTGATAGGTCTTGGTGTCATATGACCAGTTGCATGGATCAATTATTCTGGTAGGCATTTGTTAACCCTTCATGGGCTGCTAAATGTAAAAGAAATTGAGCAAATAGTCTGTTTTTGGACACCAACAACATCAAATGGAAATGCCACAGAGAAACGTAACTTCTTTTACCGGACGCAAAACTGATAGGGAAACATTGATATTGATATTAACCCATTCTACCATTAATGATGGGTTTTACCTAAACATTTTTTTATCAAACCCAAACCGAGTCATTTGAGACTACTATACTCACCTTTCTCATACATCAATGAAGGAACTTTAGTGAGACAGTTAAAAACAATTCATCAGACACTGTGGGGTCAATAAAAATCATGGAATCTAATCGGGAAAAGCCATGATTCTCCAGAATCATAAAGTTTAGTTATTTTTTTTGTTTTTTAGGCTTTTCCCTCTGGAAAAGACTATTCTTTTTCTACGGATTATTATTATTTTTTTTTTTGGCTTTTCCCTCTGGAAAAGACTATTGTTTTTCTACGGATTATTAGGCTTTTCACTCTGGAAAAGACTATTGTTTTTCTACGGATTATTATTATTTTTTTTATTTTTTATTTTTTTTCCACACATTTTGTCCGTACGATTCAGAAGCCATTTTCGAATCGATTTTCACAAAATTTTGCACACACATAGATGGGCACAAAATCTAAAAATGTACCGAAGCGGATTTTTCGATTTAACCCTTATTTCGTCAGAATTGGCAAAAAATGTCAAAATTGGGGTTTATCGGCACTTTCTCGAAACACGTCTTGTAGATTTTTTTTAAACATTCATCATTGCTAGACCTGCCTGTGATACGACCTTTGATACACACGACATATCAGGCGATGCATATGGTAACCCTCCACAGGCTGCCAAACATCGAAATTTTGATGAAATGGGCTGTTTCGGGCCCCCCACAGCACCCAAACGAAACACGATAGATACACATAACTGCTTTTAGTGGAAGTGGAATTCACCGTGGATCATTTTTGTAAGTAATAAGGGTATTCACAAAACCAAGCGTTAACGCATTTTGGGCTGGTTAAACAGCAATACCCCCAAAAAGCTCAAAACTTCATGTTTTCTGTGGACTTCTCTAGACGAGTCTTGGAGATTTTCAGGAAATATTTGTCACTCCCAGGTCTTGGTGTGACATTACAAGTTGCATGGACAAAATATTCCGGTCAGCATTAGTTAACCCTCCCTGAGCTGCTAAACGTAAAAATTGTGATAAAATGGGCTGTTTTGGACACCAAGAGCACCCAAACAGTATACCACAGAGAACGTGGCCTTCATTTATCGGACGCAAAATTGATCGGAAAATATTTTTGAAAGTGGTAAGGGTATTCAAAATTCGACGTCTTAACCCATTTTCGGCTGGTTAAAGGTAGATACCCATTAAAACCGGCTATTTGCAGGTCTTGGTGTGACATTACAAGTTGCATGGACAAAATATTCCGGTCAGCATTAGTTAACCCTCCCAGGGCTCCTCAACATCAAAATTGTGATAAAATTGGCAGTTTTTGGACACCAACAGCATCCAATGGGTACACCACAAAGAAAAGCGCCTCCTTTTATCGAGTGTACAATTTAAACAGAAACATTTTTGTAAGTAGTAAGGGTATTCAAAAGTTGAAGTCTTAACCCATTTTGGGTAGGCTAAGAGAGATATCCCTTAAAAGCTTTAAATTCCCATTTTATGTGAATTTCCCTAACAGTAACTTGTAGGGTTTCAAGAAAAATTAACTATTCGTAGGTCTTTATGTGACATTACAAGTTGTAGGGACAAAATACTCCGGTGAGCATTTATTAACCATCTACAAGCTGCCAAGTATCGTAATTTTGTTGACATGGGCTGTTTTCGGACACGTACAGCACCCAATGTATACACTAGAGATAAACATAATCACCTTTGTTGGAAGTGGAATTCACAGAGGACCATTTTTGTAAGTAATAAGGGTATTCAAAAAACCAAGCGTTAACCCCTGTTGGGGAGGTTAACAGGGATACCCATCGAAAGCTTAAAAATCGTTTTCCCTGGATTTCTTTACAAACAACTTGTAGGGTTTTAAAGAGAAAATGGCCGTTGATAGGTCTTGGTATCACATTACCAGTTGCATAGATAAATTATTCTGGTAGGTATTTCTTAACCCTCCATGGGCTGCTAAATGTCAAAAATTTTGAAGAAATAGTCTGTTTTTGGACACTAACAACATCAAATGGAAATGCCACAGAGAAACGTAACTTCTTTTACTGGACGCAAAACTGATAGAGAAACATTTTTGTAAGTAGTAAGGATATTCAAAAATCGAGGTCTTAACCCATTGTCGACTGGTTAAGGAGATATACCCCTCAAAAGCTTAAAATTCCCGTTTTCTGTGGATTTCTCCAAAAAATCTAGCACGTTTTAAAGAAAAATTTACCATTTGCAGGTCTTTGAGTGACATTATAAGCTGCATGGACAAAATATTCCAGTAAGCAATTATTAACCCTCCAGAGCCTGGAAAGTATAGACATTTTGAGAAAATGGGCTGTTTTGGGGCACCCATAACACCCAATGTGTACCTGCGTGATAAGTTAACCTTCCTTATTGGAAGTGAAATTCACTGAGGATCATTTTTGTAAGTAATGAAGGTATTCATAAAACCAAGCATTAATCCGTTTTGGACTGGTTACAGAGCGATATCCCTCAAAAGGTTAAAAATTCATATTTTCCAAGGATTTCTCTAAAAGCCTCTCGTAGGTTTTCAAGACAAATATTGGCCATTCTCATTTGAGACAACTATACTCACCTTGAATGAACTCAAAAGTAAGTGTATATCTATTTATTATCAAGAATAACTGCCCATAAGTTCCACTCTCACCGTGTCCCGCTTCAACGGTCGCCAGCGGTCGATTTATCCAAACAAAATTACCAAGGTTACCACCTCCCCCCTGCCTCTTTCTCCAACCAAACACACATTGAAAGGTACGCCTCACCTCGTATTCCACACTGCCCACACTGCCCTGTATGATATAATTTATTATTTATTTATTGGTGTTTAAGGGCATCTACTTATGCACAATGGCTAATCTACGGGTGGAGGAAGCCGCAGTACCTGGAGAGAACCACCGAGCAACGACGAGCAGCTGCCAGCTTCCCAACATCGTAACTCCGAACTGCAGCACAGGCAGGGTTAGATTGGTTGAAGACATGCGTACCGTCCACGTGCAGTACGCCTTAGTACATGGCGGCATCGTGCCCCCATATGGAGAATCAGAGTTGAGTGCCTTGCCCAAGGACACAGCATGGGAGTCCGAATGGATCGCTCAGACGGCCACCCATCCAATGATTAACCAGGCTCAACGTTGCTTAACTTCGGTGATCTGAAGAGAACCGGCTACCACAATGCCACCGCTCCGCCACTGAATGATAAGAAAGCAGTAAATGACGTTAGCTACAATGGGATCAGTTACTTATAATATCAAATAGTGTTGACACTATAGCGTTTCCCCGACAGTAGGTCCAGGTATATAATAGTCTGTAAAACGGCTATCCACTGCCCCTCCTCCGCCCCAGAGTGGCGACGTGGCAGTATATATCCATCTTACTGACGCTATGTTGTGCCTAAGGAACCTTACAATAAAAGGTGGGGATCCCCAACATGGGAAGGGGGGGGGGGGGCAGGTATATTTACTACTCTGTAGGTTATCAAATGCAGTGGTGCATGGCGCCAACATTCCCTCGGCAGTGGGGCTAGATATATACTAGTTTGTAAGACGGTTATACTCCCCTTCTCCGTCCCAGCGTATATTTTATCTAGACATATGTACAAACAACACTTCCTATTTTCGTATGTAATTATTGTAGTTTATAACTTCATGTTTGTCGTTGAATGTATGGATATCTTCATTGTAATAAATAAAACTAATCCTACGGGGAAAAACCAATTGGAGAGAAATTTACTTCTGCTATTAACAGACAGGTGATAGGTGAGCTCTGCAAGGTGTGAAAAAATGACATAATCATGCATAACAACGGTGGTCTAATAGGAGATAATTGATACATGGACTATACATGACATGCTCAAGAATTTAAAGTTCACATTTTCTGTGGATATCTTCAACTGGTTCTTAAAGATTTTTAAGAACAAATAAACCCTGGAGAAGAAGAATTCTCGCAAGCCTTCATTAACCCTCCACAAACCGTCAGCTATCGAAATTTTAGGTAAATTTGAGATACAATGGGCTATTTACATTAGACGCTGATTCTCAGACGCTGATATTAATATTAACCCTCTCCACAAACAATGATGATTTAACCAAAACGTTCTTTTATCACACTGGGTCATTTGAGACTATTATACCCACTTTTCTCGAGACATCAATAAAAATACTTTAATGATACAATTAAAAACAATTCTTCAGACACTCCAGGGTCATAAAAAATCATGGATGTTTATTAACCCTCTACAGACTACCAAGCATCGTAATTTTGTTCAAATGGGCTGTTTTCAGACACGCGCAACACCCAACGTGTACCTGGGAATTACCATAATCTCCTTTGTTGGAAGTGGAATTCACCGAGGACCATTTTTGTAAGTAATAAGGGTATTCAAAAAACCAAGCGTTAACCCCTTTTGTGGTTGTTAATAGTGATACCCATCAAAGGCTTAAAAATTTATGTTTTCCCTGGATTTCTTTACAAACATCTGGTAGCATTTTCAAGAGAAAATGGCCATTGATAGGTCATGGTGTCACATTACCAGGTGATTGGATAAATTATTCCTCTAAGCATTTGCTAACCCTCCATGGGCTGCTAAATGTCAAAATTTTGAAAAATAGCCTGTTTTTGAACAACAGCAACTTCAAAAGGGAATGCAACAGAGAAACGTAACTTCTTTTCCCGGACGCAAAACTGACAGTGAAACATTTTTGTAAGTAGTAAATGGATTCGAAAATCGAGGTCTGAACCCATTTTTGACTGGTTAAGGAGATATACCCCTTAAAAGCTTAAAATTCCAGTTTTCTATGGATTTCTCAACAACAAAAAATTCAAGAACAATTGACCATTCGCAGGTCTTCGAGTGACATTCGGTAAACATTTGTTAACCCTCCAGAGACTGCCAAGCATAGAATATTTGGAGAAAAATGGCTGTTCTTGGGCAACCATAACACCAAATGTGTACCTACGAGATAAACATAACATCCTTCAAAGGAAGTGGAATTCACCGTCGATCATTTTTGTAAGTAATGAAGGTATTCACAAAACCAAGCATTAACCCTTTAGAGCTGGTTACAGGGAGATACCCCTCAAAAGGTTAAACATTTGTGTTATCTGAGGATTTCTTTAAAAACATGCTGTAGATTTTCAAGAAAAAATGGCCATTCTCTGATCTTAGTGAGACATTACAAGTTGCATGTACAAAATATTCCTCTAAGCATTTGTTAACCCTATGCAGGTTCTCAAACATCAAAATGTTGATAAAATGGGCTGTGTTTGCGTACCCACAGCACCCAAAGTTGGGAGGAGAGATCAAAATAAGTGGAAGTAGAATTCACTGAGAATTATTTTTGGAAGTAATAAGAGTATTCAAAGAACAACACTTAACTCGTTTTGGGCTGGATAAACAATGATACCCATCAAAAGCTTAAAATTCCTGTTCTCCCTGGATTTCTCTGAAAACATCTTGTAGATTTTAAAGAAAAAAATGGCCATTCACAGTTCTTGGTGTGACATTACAAGTTGCATGAATAAATATTCCTGTTAGCACTTGTTAACCCTCTACAAGCTGCCAGACATCAATATTTGGGATACATTTGAGATAAAATGAACCATTTTAAAATTGACACAGCACTCAGTGGGTATGTGTCAAAGAAACATAACTCCTTTTGTCGGTCATTGACTTGTTGGAAGACGATATTGATATTAAACCAGTCCACCGTTAATGATGGTTTTTACCTAAACAATTTTTTATCAAACTCTGTCATTTGAGATTACTATCTTCACCTTTTTCATGACATCAGTGAAGGGACTTCAGTGAGACAGTTAAAAACAACAAGACACTGTGGGGTCATGAAAAATCATGGAATCTCATCGGGAAAAGCCATGATTCTCCAGACTCATAAAGTCTAGTTATTTTTTTTTTTTTTTTTTTTTTTTTAGGCTTTTCCCTCTGGAAAAGACTATTGTTTTTCTATGGATTATTATTTATTTTAGGCTTTTCCCTCTGGAAAAGACTATTGTTTTTCTACGGATTATTATTTTTTGGGGTTTTTTTTTTTTTTTTTTTTTTTTTTTTTCCACACATTTTGTCCGTACGATTCAGAAGCCATTTTCGAACCGATTTTCACGAAATTTTGCACACGCATAGAGGGGCACAAAATCTAAAAATGTACTGAAGCGGAATTTTCGATTTAACCCTTATTTCGTCAGAATTGGCAAAAAACTGTCAAAATTGGGGTTTATCGGCACTTTCTCGAAACACGTCTTGTAGATTTTTTTTAAACATTCATCACTGATAGAACTGTCTGCGACACGACCTTTGATACACACGACATATCAGGCGATGCATATGGTAACCCTCCATAGACTGCCAAACATCAAAATTTTGATGAAATGGGCTGGTTTCAGGCCCCCAGAGCACCCAAACGATACATGAGAGATAAACATAACTTCCTTTATTGGGAGTGGAATTCACCGAGGATCATTTTTGTCAGTAATAAGGGTGTTCACAAAACCAAGCATTAACCCGTTTTGGGCTGGTTAAAGAGCAATACCCCCATAAAGCTCAAAAATTCGTATTTTCCGTGGATTTCTCTAAACGTGTCTTGTAGATTTTCAAGAAAAAATTGTCACTCCCAGGCTTTGGTGTGACAATAGAAGTTGCATGGACAAAATACTGCGGTGAGCATTTGTTAACCCTCCACGGGCTGCTAAAAGTCAAAATTGTGATAAAATGGGCTGTTTTTGGACGCCAACAGCACCCATTTGGGGTACCACCGAGAAAGGTTCCTTCTTTTATCGGACGCAAAATTGATGGGGAAACATTTTTGATAGTGGTAAGGGTATTCAAAAGTCGAAGTCTTAACCCACTTTCGACTGGTTAAAGAGAGATACCCCTTAAAAGCTTAAAATTCTCATTTTCTGTGGATTTCTCTAAAAACAACTTGTAGGTTTTCAGGAAAAATTGACTATTCGCGGGTCTTTGTGTGACATTACAAGCTGCATGGACAAAATATTCCGGTGAGCATTTATTAACCCTTTACAGACTGCTAAGCATCGTAATTTTGTTGAAATAGGCTGTTTTCAGACGCGAACAGCACCCAATGCATACCCGAGAGATAAACATAATCTACTTTGTTGGAAGTGGAATTCACCGAGAACCAAATTTGTTAGTAATAAGGGTATTAAAAAAACCAAGCATTAACCCCTTTTGGGATGGTTAATAGCAATACCCATCAAAAGCTTAAAAAATCATGTTTTCCCTGAATTTCTTTACAAACGTCTTGTAGAGTTTCAAGAGAAAACGGCCGTTGATAGGTCTTAGAGTCATATTACCAGTTGCATGGATAAAATATTCAGATAAGCATTTGTTAACCCCTCATGGGCTGCTAAATGTCAAAATTTCGAAAAAAATAGTCTGTTTTTGGACACCAACAACATCAAATGGGAATGCTGCAGAGAAGCATAACTTCTTTTACCGGACGCAAAACTGATAGGGAAAATTTTTAGTAAGTAGTAAGGGTATTCAAAAATTGAGGTCTTAACCCATTTCCGCCTGGTTAAGGCGATGTACCCCTTAAAAGCTTAAAATTCCCATTTTCTGTGGTTTTCTCCAAAGAATCTAGTAAGAATTCAAGAGAAATGGACCATTTGCAGGTCTTGGAGTGACATTACAAGTTGCATGAACAAAAGATTCCGGTAAGCGTTTGTTAACCCTCCAGAGGCTGCAAATTTTGAGAAAATGGGCTGTACTTGGCCACCCATTACACCAAATGTGTACCTGCGAGATGAACATAACCACCTTCATTGGATGTGGGATTCACCGAGGATCATTTTTGTAAGTAATGAAGGTATTCATAAAACCAAGCATTAACCCGTTTAGAGCTGGTTACAGGGTGATACCCCTCAAAAGGTTAAAAATTCATGTTATCTGAGGATTTTCTAAAAACATCACGTAGATTTTCAAGAAAAATTGGCCATTCTCAGATCTTAGTGTGAATTACAAGTTGCATGTACAAAATACTCCAGTAAGCATTTGTTAACCCTATGCTGGGTTCAAACATCAAAATGTTGAAAAAGTGGGCTGTGTTTACATACACGCAGCACCGAAAGTTAAGAGGAGAAATCAACATAAGTGGAAGTAGAATTCACTGAGAATTATTTTTATAAGTAATAAGCGTATTAAAAAACAACCCTTAATCTGTTTTGGGCTGGATAAACAATTATACCCATCAACAGCTTAAAATTCATGTTCTCTCTGGATTTCTCTGAACTCCTTTTGTCGGTCATTGACTTGTTGGACGACGATATTGACATTAACCCACTCCACCGTTAATGATGGTTTTTACCTAAACAATTTTTTATCAAACTGTGTCATTTGAGACTACTATACTCACCTTTTACATAACATCAATTAAAAAACTTCAGTGAGACAGTTAAAAACAATTCATCAGACACCCTGGGGTCATGAAAAATCCTGGAATCTCATCGGGAAAAGCCATGATTCTCCAGAATCATAAAGTCTAGTTTTTTGGGGTTTTTTGGGGTTTTTTTTTCCACACATTTAGTCCGTACGATTCAGAAGCCATTTTTGAACCGATTTTCACGAAATTTTGCACACGCATAGAGGGGCACAAAATCTAAAAATGTACTGAAGCGGAATTTTCGATTTAACCCTTATTTCGTCAGGATTGGCAAAAAAATGCCAAAATTGGGGTTTATCGGCACTTTCTCGAAACATGTCTTGTAGATTTTTTTTATACATTCGTCATTGCTAGACCTGTCTGTGAAACACCATTTGGTACACACTACATATCAGGCGATGCATATGGTAACCCTCCACAGGCTGCCAAACATCGAAATTTTGATGAAATAGGCCGGTTTCAGGCCCCCACTGCACCCAAACAATACACGAGAGATAAACATAACTTCCTTTATTGGGAGTGGAATTCACCGAGAATCATTTTTGTCAGTAATAAGGGTGTTCAGAAAACCAAGCGTTAACCCATTTTTAGCTGGTTAAACAGCAATACCCCCATAATGCTCAAAAGTTCGTGTTTTCCGTGGATTTCTCTAAACGAGTCTTGTAGATTTTCAAGAAAAATTGGTCACTCTCAGGTCTTGGTGTGACATTACAAGTTGCATGGATAAAATATTCCGGTCAGCATTAGTTAACCCTCCCCGAGCTGCTAAACGTAAAAATTGTGATAAAATGGGCTGTTTTTAGTCACCAACAGCACCCAAACGGTATACCAGAGAGAAAGGGTCCTTCATTTATCGGACGCAAAATTGATCGGAAAATATTTTTGAAAGTGGTAAGGGTATTCAAAATTTGACGTCTTAACCAATTTTGGGCTGGTTAAATAGAGATACCCATTAAAATCTTAAAATACCCATTTTCTGTGGATTTCTCTGTCAACATTTTGTAGGTTTTCAAGAAAAATCGGCTATTTGCAGGTCTTGGTGTGACATTACAAGTTGCATGAACAAAATATTCCGGTCAGCATTAGTTAACCCTCCCCGGGGTGTTGAAGGTCAAAATTGTGATAAAATGGGCTGTTTTTGGACACCAACAGCACCCAAAGGGTACACCACAAAGAAAAGTGCCTCCTTTTATCGAGTGCACAATTTATACGGAAACATTTTTGTAAGCAGTAAGGGTATTCAAAAGTCGACGTCTTAACCCATTTTGGGCAGGCTAAAGCGAGATATCCCTTGAAAGTTTTAAATTCCCATTTTCTGTTGACTATTCGTAGGTCGTTATGTGACATTACAAGTTGCATGGACAAAATACTCCGATGAGCGTTTATTAACCATCTACAAGCTGCCAAGCATCGTAATTCTGTTAACATGGGGCTGTTTTCAGACACGCACAGCACCCAATGTATACATGAGAGATAAACATAATCTCCTTCGTTGGAAGTGGAATTCACAGAGGACCATTTTTGTAAGTAATAAGGGTATTAAAAAAACCAAGCGTTAACCCCTGTTGGGGAGGTTAACACGGATACCCATTGATAGCTTAAAAAATCGTTTTCCCTGGATTTCTTTACAAACATTTTGTGGGGTTTCCAAGAGAAATGGCCGTTGATAGGTCTTGGTGTCATATGACCAGTTGCATGGATAACTTATTCTGGTAGGCATTTGTTAACCCTCCATGGGCTGCTAAATGTAAAAAAATAGAACAAATAGTCTGTTTTTGGTCACCAACAAATGGAAATGCCACAGAGAAACGTAACTTCTTTTACCGGACGCAAAACTAATAGGGAAACATTGATCTTGATATTAACCCATTCTACCATTAATGATGGGTTTTACCTAAACATTTTTTTTATCAAACCGAAACCGAGTCATTTGAGACTACTATACTCACCTTTCTCATAACATCAATGAGGGAACTTCAGTGAGACAGTTAAAAACAATTCATCAGACACTGTGGGGTCATGAAAAATCATGGAATCTAATCGGGAAAAGCCATGATTCTCCAGAATCATAAAGTCTAGTTTTGGGTTTTTTTTTTTTTTTTTTTTTTCCACACATTTTGTCCGTACGATTCAGAAGCCATTTTCGAACCGATTTTCACAAAATTTTGCACACGCATAGAGGGGCACAAAATCTGAAAATGTACTGAAGCGGAATTTTCGATTTAACCCTTATTTCCTCAGAATTGGCAAAAAACTGCCAAAATTGGGGTTTATCGGCACTTTCTCGAAACACGTCTTGTAGATTTTTTTTAAACATTCATCATTTCTAGACCTGCCTGTGATACGACCTTTGATACATACGAGATATTCGGCGATGCATATGGTAACCCTCCACAGGCTGCCAAACATCGAAATTTTGATGAAATGGGTCGGTTTCAGACCCCCACTGCACCCAAACAATACACGAGAGATAAACATAACTTCCTTTACTGGAAGTGGAATTCACCGAGGATCATTTTTGTCAGTAATAAGGGTGTTCATAAAATCAAGCATTAACCCGTTTTGGACTGGTTAAACAGCAATACCCCCATAAAGCTAAAAAAATTCATGTTTTCCGTGGATTTCTCTAAACGAGTCTTGTAGATTTTCAAGAAAAATTTGTTACTCCAAGGTATTGGTGTGACAATAGAAGTTGCATGGACAAAATACTAAGGGGAGCATTTGTTAACCCTCCATGGGCTGCTGAAAGTCAAAATTGTAATAAAATGGGCTGTTTTTGGACGCCAACGGCACCCAATGGGTACGCCACAAAGAAAAGTGCGTTCTATTATCGAGCCCACACTCTATACGGAAACATTTTTGTAAGTAGTAAGGATATTCAAAAGTTGAAGTCTTAACCCTTTTTGGACAGGCTAAAGAGAGAGACCCCTTAAACTCTTAAAATTCGAATTTTCTGTGGATTTCTCTAAAAACATCTTGTAGGTTTTCAAGAAAAATTGGCTACTCGCAGGTCTTTGTGTGACATTACAAGTGGCATGGACAAAATATTCCGGTGAGCGTTTATTAACCCTCCACAGGCTGCCAAGCTTTGTAATTTTGTTGAAATGGGCTGGTTTCGGACGCACACAGCACCCAATGTGTACCTGAGAAATAAACATAATCTCCTTCGTTGGAAGTGGAATTCACCGAGGACCATTTTTGTAAGTAATAAGGGTATTCAAAAAACCAAGTGTTAACCCGTTTTGGGTGGTTTAAGAGTGATTCCCCCAAAAGCTTAAACAATCATGCTTTACGTGGATTTCTCTATAAATGTCAAGTAGATTTTCAAGAAAAAACTGGTCCATCGCAGATCGTGGTGTAGCATTATAAACTGCAAGGACAAAATATTCTGATAAGCATTTGATAACCCTCCACAGACTCTCAAATATCAACACTTTGATAAAATAGGCTGTTGTCAGCCCCTCACAGCATCCAACCTGTAGCTGGGAAATAAACATAACTTCCTCTCTTGGAAGTGAAAATCACCGAGGACAATTTTTGTAAGTAATAAGGGTATTCAATAAACCAAGCCTTAACCCGTTTTGGGCTGGTTAAACAGCGATACCCATCAAAGGCTTAAAAATTCAAGTTTTCCCTAGATTTCTTTAAAAACATCTTGTAAATTTCAAGAAAAAAATGGTCATTCATAGGTCTTAGTGTGCCATTACATGTTGCATGGACAAAATATTCCGGTCAGGATTTGTTAGCTCTACACCAGCATCTGAACCTCAAAAGTTTGATAAAATGGGCTGCTTTGAGACACCAACAGCACCCAATGGGTATGTAAGGGCTAAACGAAACTTCTTTTACTGCGCGTAGAATTCACAGAAGATCAGTTTTGTATGTAGTAAGGGTATTTAAAAGAATGAAGTTGAACGCATTTTGGACTGGATAAGGAGAGATACCCCTCAGAAGCATAAAATTTACATTTTCCGTGGAGTTCGCCAACTGGTTGTTGGCGATTTTCAAGAACAATTGGACATTGGCAGGTCTTGGTTGGTATTACAAGTTGCATGGATAGAATATTCCGCTAATAATTTGCTAACCCCTCTACAGACAGCTAAACGTCATAATTTTGATAAAATTGGCTGTTACCGGGCTCCAAACGCGTATGTAATAGATAAGCGTATCCTCTTTTATCAGAATCAGAATTCACGAGGGATAATGTTTGATAGTATTAAGGGTATTCAAAAAACCAAGCCTTAACCTGTTTTTTCCTGATTAAAGACAGACAGCCCATGCCATGTATGCTGCCTACATTACGTGTAAAATCGACACCCCCATTAAATCTACTGCGAGGTGGGGTGTCAGACCCGACCACCTGACCTCATTAGATAACATTCCTTCGTCATATTTAGCAGCATGGATTTCCCCAAGAAGCAAAGATAAAAATACGTCATCGGAAAATAATGCCAATTGTTTTATTTAGTGTGTATTTTGTCCGTATACAAAATTTCTCACCCACATATACCTAAAAATGATTCAATGATACGATTGGACATGTTTCTCTCATAAAACATGCATAAAACGTGAAAAAAGACTTGATTTATTGCATTTTAGGATTGCACATGTATATTTTTAGAAGATTCTCTGTCTGTTTTTAATCTTCGGCGTCAGTCTTTGATCTTGTTTGGAACGATCAGTAATTAACACCTTTTCGACAGGAGCCATCGAAATTTAAAATAAAAAAAGAAATTTCACTAAAAATTTTTGCAGAATCGAGTTTTTCAGAAAACTCTGTCGCGATTGCGTGTGTCATTTTCAAAATTCCGATCAGAAATAATGAAATTATAAATATGTAGTTAGCAATAACAAAATTGAAAGCATGTCGACCAAACTTGCATGACGTCAGAACTCGATTCGGGTGAAATACTGCAGTGATGCACTGAAAGGTTGAGAATAAGGGACGCTGAAATCGAAGTAGGCTTTAAACTGTCCATGGAATGGTCCTAAAATCAAGTTCATGTTTGCAGCGTTACTGCAAATAGGTTTCCCGTATTTCTTGTTAAAATGTTTTGGACCGCCTCACTTCATATTCCACACTGCACTGCATGATATTGTTTATTTATTGGCGTTTAAGGTTTGTAAGTAGTAAGGGTATTTAAAAGAATGAAACTTAACCCATTTTGAACTGGATAAGGAGAGATGCCCCTTAAACGCTTAAAATTTACATTTTCCGTGGATTTCGCTAACTGCTTGTTGGGGATTTTCAAGAACAATTTGACATTGGCAGGTCTTACAAATTGCATAGATAGAATATTCCGCTAGTCGTTTGTTAATTCCTCTACAGGCTGCTAAACGTCAAAATTTTAATAAAATCGGCTGTTTTCGGGCAGCAAAATGGGTATGCAATAGATAAACATGACCTCTTTTATCAGACTTAGAATTCCTGAGGGATAATGTATGATAGTATTAAGGGTATTCAAGGGAGCGCGGTGGCTCAGTGGTAGACTGTTGTACTTCTATGCTAGAAGTCCCGAGTTCGAACCCCGTCCGGGACGACTCACGTTATGTCCTTGGGCAAGGCACTTTGGCCCGGTTGCCGACATGGGGGCACGATATCCCCGTGTACTAAGGCATACTGCACGTCGAAGGTACACATGTCTTCAACCTCTGTAACCCTGCCTGAGCGGAGCCTGAACAGAGTGAGAATGTTGAGGAGCTGACAGTTGCTCGTCGATGCTTGGTGGTTCTCTCCGGGTACTCCGGCTTCCTCCACCTCTAAAACTGTCACGGTCACGATTAGCCATTGTGCAGAAGTATGTGACCTTAAACACCAATAAATAAATAAATAAATAAATAAATAAATAAATAAATAAATAAATAAATAAATAAATAAATAAATAAGGGTATTCAAAAAACCAAGCCTTAAAATTTTAGGACCAATTTTAGGACCAAGCAATTGTTTTGTCGGATTAAAGACAGACAGCCCATGCCGTGTACGCTGCCTACATTACCTGTAAATCTTCTGCGAGGTGCGGTTTCGGACCCGACCACCTGACGGTTCTGACCACATCAAATAACACACCTTCGTTGTATTCAGCAGCAAGAAATTTCCCCAAGAAGCAAAGACAAAAATACGTCTGCGGAAAATAATGGCAAATATTTTATTTGGCCTGTATTTTGTCCGTATAGAAAATTTCTCACCCACATATACCTAAAAATGATTCAATGATACAATTGGACATATTTCTCTCATAAAACGTGAAAAAACACTTGATTTATTGCATTTTAGGATTGCGCATGTATATTCTTAGAAGATTCTCTGTCTGTTATTAATATACGGCGTGTCTTTGATCTCGTTTGGGACGATCAGTGAATAGCACCTTTTCAACAAGAGCCATCGAAATTGAAAATAAAAAAAATAATCAAATTTCACTAAAACCTTTTACAGAATCGTGTTTTTCAGAAAACGCTTTCGCGATTGCGTGTGTCGTTTTCAAAATTCGGATCAGTAAGCACGAAATTATAAATATGTTGTTGTCAATAACAAAATTGAAAGCATGTCGGTCAAACTTGCATGACGTCAGAACTCGACTCGGGTAAAATACTGCGGTGTGGTGAAAGGACGAGAGTAAGAAACGCTGATATCGCAGTAGGCTTTAAAATGTCCATGGAATGGTCCTAAAATCAAGTTTATATTTGCAGCTTTATTGAAAATAAGTTTCCCGTTGTTTCTTGTTGAAATGTTGTTTCCATCAAGGCCAAGTACCATAGAAAATTTGGAATACTGGGCAGTGGGATAGGACACCTTCCCCATGAACAACTTCCTGCTATTAAAATTAATTAGCGGGGACATCCCCCCCCCCCCCCATGCTGTTTATTTTACCTAAGACACCTGCCCCCCCCCCCCCCCCACCCCGCTGTTTTTTTTACCTAGGACACATGCCCACCCCCCTACTGTTAGATTACCTTAAACATATTTTATTTGCCATTTGGGATTGGGGGACAAGTGCTTACCACTTAGAAGCCCCTCCGTTCCTGTACGGTGACTAATAATTTACAATATGGCAGAACGTATTCCATAAATAACAGAATCTAGCAAAATCTAAATATTGTAAACATTATAGACAAACACAAATTAAACTGAGAGAAAGAGAGAGAGACAGAGAGAGAGAGAGAGAGAGAGAGAGAGACAGAGAGAGAGAGACAGAGAGAGAGAGAGAGAGAGAGAGAGAGAGAGAGAGAGAGAGAGAGATAAAAAAAAATAAATAGAATATAAAGAAAACATGAAATACATTAGATCCAGTGATGATGCCCGCCACCCACCCATTTGCATTCTGTAGTATCTTGGCCGTAATGTGAGTCTAAATTAACATCTCGATTACTGCCACTAAGCATAGGTTTTCACTTCTGGGGATGTTCACACAACTGTTTTTTCACCAAGTACACCTGCCCTGCCCCCGTTCGTTTGCTAACGGGCCCCTACCCATTGACCTTTCTATTTTTAGAAGCACCCGGGCCGACGGGGAGAGGGCGTTGTTGGGAGCATGGCTAGATTTTCTATAAAATGGGGTTGAAGGAAGGTACCCTCAAATCTGGGGCGAAAGTGGCGAAAATGACAAAAGGCTACTTCAACGTATGGTAACGGTATAAACTACAGTCGATCTGGGCGATGTACAGACGAAAAATCATACCTTGGAGCCGGTTAGGCAATTTGGCACAAAAAACTCCGACTTCATGCTCAATCGCTGCTCTACAGTAGTCTACAACAGTCCTCAAGTCCATTCCAAACTGATAGAGTCGGGACGAATAGTACTCTCACTTTCCACGCGATGCGTGGTGTTCTTCACGCGGCCTCGACACTCGCAACAGATGCCAAAATGTCGGCCAGGGTGCGTAGAACAAGTTCTGAAAATTAGATGTCGCTGCCTTCAGCGGTCTAGACACGCTTCAGGTTTGTGACAAGTGCAATTTTAATGTCTAATTGGCAAATTTTCGTTAATCGTTACCCGCCAAAAAACCTACTCACCGCCGATTTCGTTTCACTTCAACTTCTGACGATTATCTAAGATTTAAAGATAGTGTCAGGATACCCCTCCCCCGCCGCTCTTTTGGAGCTGGTTAGGCAATGTGGCACCGAAACCTGGGACGTTATGCTCAATCGCAGCTCTACAGTCGTCTACAACACTGCCGGTGTCCATTCGAAACTGATAGAGTCGGGACGAATAGTACTCTCACATTCCAAGCGATGCGTGGTGTTTTCCACGCGGTCCGGACTCTTCAAACAGATCCCAAAATGTCGGCCAGGGTTCGTAGAACAAGTTCTGAAAATGCCTCCTGCGGTCTGATCACCGTTCGTGTATGTCTGAAGTGCTATTTTAATGTCCAATATGCAAATCTTCGTCAATCTTTTCCTGCCTGCCAGAAACCCAATCACCGCCAATTTCTCTTGACTTTAAACTTCTGAGATTCTCGTAGGTTTAAAGGTTGTGTTGGGATCCCTGGTGGCTGCCTTAAAGAAGCAACTTCCATTTACAGTCAACTCTCCACCAGTCACACACAATTGTAACATTTAAGTGGACTTACTCCAGCGAGGAGGCACTGAAGGATTCTGCGCCCATTCCCGACGTCTTTTTTCGAACTGGCTTGAAAAGGAAGGACCAAATTCAAACAATTACCTCCTCTCTCCAAAACACCATATCTGAGCCAATTCTAGGCAGATTTCCATGAAATTTTCACTCCTTGTTCATGAATAGTTGTGGCATCACTTTCCATGAAGAGCGACATGAATTTCGCATTTCGTCACGTCGAATTGGAAAAGAGCGTATGCGCAGGGATTTCTCTGAAAACATCTTGGAAGATTTTAAAGAAAAAATGGCCATTTGCAGATCTTAGTGTGGCATTACAAGTTGCATGGAAAATATTCCTGTTAGTACTTGTTAACCCTCTACAAGCTGCCAGACATCAATATTTTGGATACATTTGAGATAAAATGGACCATTTTCAAATAGACACAGCACTCAGTGGGTATGTGTGAAACAAACAAAACTCCTTTTGTGGGTCATTACTTGTCGGACGACGATATTGATATTAACCCACTCCAGCGTTAATGATGGTTTTTACCTAAACAATTTTCTTATCAACTGAGTCATTTGATACGAACGAGATGGTTTGACGCGCCGAAGGCGCGCAGGGACGATTTGGAGGACAAGCCCCTTTCGACCCTCGTTAGCTGTTTGTTGTTGTTGTAGGATGTCAAGGCGCGGTGGAGGAGGAAAAGGAAGGAGGGAGGTGGCTTAACCCCGTCTAGGCTTCTTCCGGCTCTTTTTCTTTGGAGTTGGTTGAGATTGTGATGTGGAAGTCGACGATGTTGAGTTTAGTGTTGAGTTTGGTGAATGTATTGCGTCTAATTCCTTTTTGAGATCTGCCTTGGATTGTTCCCTGAACTCGAGGGTTTCGGAGGCGATTCGGTTTATCATCTCAACTGCTCGCCTTCCCATCTATATTATTCTCCTTAATTCTTCGGCGGTGACTGCAGACTTAGGTGGCTGTGTTGCTGAGATTGACACACCCGGGCTGTCCGGTAGAGAAGGAAGTGGGGAGAGAGGGGTGGGAGGTGGTGAAAAGGCAACCTCCGGTTCCTCCTCAGTCTCCACCAGACGTTCCTCATCCAACAGTACCGGCTTAGGAGCTGGCAGTTGGTTGGGTGTACTAGTGGGACTAGGAGGGGAACTGGCAGCTGCCTCCAGGACCTCCATCCTCTCGCTCACCTCTTTCTTCCTATTCCGGAAGGCCTCCAGGCGCCTGGAATCCCGGCGCTTGGTGGACGGACTCTTCTTCTTCTTGCTCTTCTTCTTTTCAGGGCCAGGTCCAGGCTTCTTCGGGTGAGGACCAGTGTGAGAGGAGTTCCTCTCACAAAAGGTGCTACCTCTCCCCGAAGAAGGTGTGGCGGTGTTGTGCTCTTCAATGACGAACTCCAAGTTCAGATGGACTCTCTTGCCTGTCTCCCGGACAGTCCAGGTGACAGGGCAAGAGATGCCCAGAGCTGCTATTGTTCTCTTCAGTCGCGCTGGTAGTTCCAGTGTTTCCATAATTATGGTGTTAATTAGGATCGAGCCAAGTCATTTGAGACTACTATACTCACCTTTCTCATAACATCAATGAAGGAACTTTAGTGAGACAGTTAAAAACAATTCATCGGACACTGTGGGGTCAAGAAAAATCATGGAATCTAATCGGGAAAAGCCATGATTCTCCAGAATCATAAAGTCTAGTTTTTTGGGGGTTTTTGGGTTTTGTTTTTTTTTTTTTTTTTTTTTCCACACATTCTTGTCTGTGCGATTCAGAAGCCATTTTCAAACCGATTTTCACACAATTTGGCACACGCATAGAGTAGCAAAAAATCTAAACATGTACTGAAGCGGAATTTTCGATTTAACCCGTATTTCGCCAGAATTGGCAAAAAACTGCCAAAATTGGGATTTATCGGCACTTTCTCGAAACACGTCTTTAGGATTTTTTTAAAATATTCATAATTACTAGACCTGCCTATGACACAACCTTTGATACATTCGACATATTAGGCGATGCATATGGTAACCCTCCAGAGGCTGCCAAACATCGAAATTTTGATGAAATGGGCCGGATTCAGACCCCCACAGCACCCAAACGATACCCGAGAGGTAAACATAACTTCCTTTATTGGGAGTGCAATTCACCGAGGATCATTTTTGTAAGTAATAAGGGTGTTCAGAAAACCAAGTGTTAACCCGTTTTGGGCTGGTTAAACAGCAATACCCCAAAAAAGCTCAAAACTGTTTTCCGTGGATTTCTCTAAACGAGTCTCGTAGATTTTCAAGAAAAATTGGTCACTCTCAGGGCTTCGTGTGACATTACAAGTTGCATGGATAAAATATTCCGGTCAGCATTAGTTAACCCTCCCGGAGCTGCTAAACGTAAAAATTGTGTTAAAATGGGCTGTTTTTAGACACCAACAGCACCCAAACTATATACCACAGAGAAAGGGACTTTCATTTATCGGACGCAAAATTGATCGGAAAATATTTTTAAAAGTGGTAAGGGTATTCAAAATTTGACGTCTTAACCCATTTTGGGCTGTTTAAAGAGAGATACCCATTAAAATCTTAAAATACCCGTTTTCTGTGGATTTCTCTAACAACATCTTGTAGGTTTTCAAGAAAAATCGGCTATTTGCAGGTCTTGGTGTGACATTACAAGTCGCATGAACAAAATATTCCGGTCAGCATTAGTTAACCCTCCCCGGGCTGCTGAAAGTCAAAATTGCGATAAAATGGGCTGTTTTTGCACACCAACAGCACCCAAAGGGTACACCACAAAGAAAAAGTGCCTTCTTTTATCGCGCGTACATTTTATGCAGAAACATTTTTGTAAGTAGTAAGGGTATTCAAAAGTCGACGTCTTAACCCATTTTGGGCAGGCTAAAGAGAGATATCCCTTGAAAGCTTTAAATTCCCATTTTCTGTGAATTTCCCTAACGGTAACTTGTAGGGTTTCAAGACAAATTGACTATTCGTAGGTCTTTATGTGACATTACAAGTTGCATGGACATCATACTCCGGTGAGCGTTTTTTAACCATCTACAAGCTGCCAAGCATCGTAATGTTGTTAACATGGGACTGTTTTCAGACACGCACAGCACCTAATGTATACATGAGAGATAAACATAATCTCCTTTGTTTGAAGTGGAATTCACAGAGGACCATTTTTGTAAGTAATAAATGTATTAAAAAAGCCAAGCGTTAACCCCTGTTGGGGAGGTTAACAGGGATACCCATCAAAAGCTTAAAAAATCGTTTTCCCTGGATTTCTACAAACATTTTGTGGGGTTTTCAAGAGAAAATGGCCGTTGATAGGTCTTGGTGTCATATGACCAGTTCCATGGATCATTTATTCTGGTAGGCATTTGTTAACCCTTCATGGGCTGCTAAATGTGAAAAAAATTGAGGAAATAGTCTGTTTTTGGACATCAACAACATCAAATGGAAATGCCACAGAGAAACATAATGTCTTTTACCGGACGCAAAACTGATAGGGAAACATTGATATTGATATTAAAGCATTCTACCATTAATGATGGGTTTTACCTAAACATTTTTTTATCAAACCCAAACCGAGTCATTTGAGACTACTATGCTCACCTTTCTCATACATCAATGAAGGAACTTTAGTGAGACAGTTAAAAACAATTCATCAGACACTGTGGGGTCAATAAAAATCATGGAATCTAATCGGGAAAAGCCATGATTCTCCAGAATCATAAAGTCTAGTTATTTTTTTTATTTTTTTTTTTTTTTTAGGCTTTCCCCTCTGGAAAAGACTATTGTTTTTCTACGAATTATTATTATTATTTATTTTTTTTGGGGGGGTGGGGGGTGGGGGGGGGGGGTTTCCACACATTTTTGTCCGTACGATTCAGAAGCCATTTTCAAACCGATTTTCACACAATTTGGCACACGCATAGAGTGGCAAAAATTCTAAAAATGTACCGAAGTGGAATTTTCGATTTAACCCTTATTTCGCCAGAATTGGCAAAAAAACTGCCAAAATTGGGGTTTATCGGCACTTTCTCGAAACACGTCTTTAGGATTTTTTTTAAATATTCATAATTACTAGACCTGCCTATGACACAACCTTTGATACACACGACATATTAGGCGATGCATATGGTAACCCTCCAGAGGCTGCCAAACATCAAAATTTTGATGAAATGGGCCGGATTCAGACCCCCACAGCACCCAAACGATACCCGAGAGGTAAACATAACTTCCTTTATTGGAAGTGGAATTCACCGAGGATCATTTTTGTAAGTAATAAGGGTGTTCAGAAAACCAAGTGTTAACCCGTTTTGGGCTGGTTAAACAGCAATACCCCAAAAAAGCTCAAAACTTCATGTTTTCCATGGATTTCTCTAAACGAGTCTTGTAGATTTTCAAGAAAAAATGGTCACTCTCAGGTCTTCGTGTGACATTACAAGTTGCATGGATAAAATATTCCGGTCAGCATTAGTTAACCCTCCCCGAGCTGCTAAACGTAAAAATTGTGATAAAATGGGCTGTTTTTAGACACCAACAGCACCCAAACGATATACCACAGAGAAAGGGAATTTCATTTATTGGACGCAAAATTGATTGGAAAATATTTTGAAAAGTGGTAAGGGTATTCAAAATTTGACGTCTTAACCCATTTTGGGCTGGTTAAAGAGAGATACCCATTAAAATCTTAAAATACCCATTTTCTGTGGATTTCTCTAACAACATCTTGTAGGTTTTCAAGAAAAATCGGCTATTTGCAGATCTTGGTGTGACATTACAAGTCGCATGAACAAAATATTTCGGTCAGCATTAGTTAACCCTCCCCGGACTGCTGAAGATCAAAATTGCGATAAAATGGGCTGTTTTTGCACACCAACAGCACCCAAAGGGTACACCACAAAGAAAAATGCCTTCTTTTATCGCGCGTACAATTTATACGGAAACATTTTTGTAGGTAGTAAGGATATTCAAAAGTCGACGTCTTAACCCATTTTGGGCAGGCTAAAGAGAGATATCCCTTGAAAGCTTTAAATTCCCATTTGCTGTGAATTTTCCTAACGGTAACTTGTAGGGTTTCAAGACAAATTGACTATTCGTAGGTCTTTATGTGACATTACAAGTTGCATGGACAAAATACTCCGGTGAGCGTTTTTTAACCATCTACAAGCTGCCAAGCATCGTAATGTTGTTAACATGGGACTGTTTTCAGACACGCACAGCACCTAATGTATACATGAGAGATAAACATAATCTCCTTTGTTTGAAGTGGAATTCACAGAGGACCATTTTTGTAAGTAATAAATGTATTCAAAAAGCCAAGCGTTAACCCCTGTTGGGGAGGTTAACAGGGATACCCATCAAAAGCTTAAAAAATTGTTTTCCCTGGATTTCTACAAACATTTTGTGGGGTTTTCAAGAGAAAATGGCCGTTGATATGTCTTGGTGTCATATGACCAGTTGCATGGATCAGTTATTCTGGTAGGCATTTGTTAACCCTTCATGGGCTGCTAAATGTAAAAAAAATTGAGGAAATAGTCTGTTTTTGGACACCAACAACATCAAATGGAAATGCCACAGAGAAACGTAACTTCTTTTACCAGACGCAAAACTGATAGGGAAACATTGATATTGATATTAACCCATTCTACCATTAATGATAGGTTTTACCTAAACATTTTTTTATCAAACCCAAACCGAGTCATTTGAGACTACTATACTCACCTTTCTCATACATCAATGAAGGATCTTTAGTGAGACAGTTAAAAACAATTCATCAGACACTGCGGGGTCAATAAAAATCATGGAATCTAATCGGGAAAAGCCATGATTCTCCAGAATCATAAAGTCTAGTTATTCTTTTATTTTATTTTATTTTTTTTTTAGGCTTTTCCCTCTGGAAAAGACTATTGTTTTTCTACGGATTATTATTATTATTTTTTTTTTTGGGGGGGTGGGGGGGGGGGGTGGGGTTTCCACACATTTTTGTCCGTACGATTCAGAAGCCATTTTCAAACCGATTTTCACACAATCTTCGCACACGCATAGAGTGGCAAAAAATCTAAAAACGTACCAAAGCGGAATTTTCGATTTAACCCTTATTTCGCCAGAATTGGCAAAAAACTGCCAAAATTGGGGTTTATCGGCACTTTCTCGAAACATGTCTTTAAGATTTTTTTTAAATATTCATAATTACTAGACCTGCCTATGACACAACCTTTGATACACACGACATATTAGGCGATGCATATGGTAACCCTCCAGAGGCTGCCAAACATCGAAATTTTGATGAAATGGGCCGGTTTCAGACCCCCACAGCACCCAAACGATACCCGAGTGGTAAACATAACTTCCTTTGTTGGAAGTGGAATTCACCGAGGATCATTTTTGTAAGTAATAAGGGTGTTCAGAAAACCAAGTGTTAACCCGTTTTGGGCTGGTTAAACAGCAATACCCCAAAAAAGCTCAAAACTTCATGTTTTCCATGGATTTCTCTAAACGAGTCTTGTAGATTTTCAAGAAAAAATGGTCACTCTCAGGTCTTCGTGTGACATTACAAGTTGCATGGATAAAATATTCCGGTCAGCATTAGTTAACCCTCCCCGAGCTGCTAAACGTAAAAATTGTGATAAAATGGGCTGTTTTTAGACACCAACAGCACCCAAACGATATACCACAGAGAAAGGGAATTTCATTTATTGGACGCAAAATTGATTGGAAAATATTTTTAAAAGTGGTAAGGGTATTCAAAATTTGACGTCTTAACCCATTTTGGGCTGGTTAAAGAGAGATACCCATTAAAATCTTAAAATACCCATTTTCTGTGGATTTCTCTAACAACATCTTGTAGGTTTTCAAGAAAAATCGGCTATTTGCAGATCTTGGTGTGACATTACAAGTCGCATGAACAAAATATTTCGGTCAGCATTAGTTAACCCTCCCCGGACTGCTGAAGATCAAAATTGCGATAAAATGGGCTGTTTTTGCACACCAACAGCACCCAAAGGGTACACCACAAAGAAAAATGCCTTCTTTTATCGCGCGTACAATTTATACGGAAACATTTTTGTAGGTAGTAAGGATATTCAAAAGTCGACGTCTTAACCCATTTTGGGCAGGCTAAAGAGAGATATCCCTTGAAAGCTTTAAATTCCCATTTTCTGTGAATTTTCCTAACGGTAACTTGTAGGGTTTCAAGACAAATTGACTATTCGTAGGTCTTTATGTGACATTACAAGTTGCATGGACAAAATACTCCGGTGAGCGTTTTTTAACCATCTACAAGCTGCCAAGCATCGTAATGTTGTTAACATGGGACTGTTTTCAGACACGCACAGCACCTAATGTATACATGAGAGATAAACATAATCTCCTTTGTTTGAAGTGGAATTCACAGAGGACCATTTTTGTAAGTAATAAATGTATTCAAAAAGCCAAGCGTTAACCCCTGTTGGGGAGGTTAACAGGGATACCCATCAAAAGCTTAAAAAATTGTTTTCCCTGGATTTCTACAAACATTTTGTGGGGTTTTCAAGAGAAAATGGCCGTTGATATGTCTTGGTGTCATATGACCAGTTGCATGGATCAGTTATTCTGGTAGGCATTTGTTAACCCTTCATGGGCTGCTAAATGTAAAAAAAATTGAGGAAATAGTCTGTTTTTGGACACCAACAACATCAAATGGAAATGCCACAGAGAAACGTAACTTCTTTTACCAGACGCAAAACTGATAGGGAAACATTGATATTGATATTAACCCATTCTACCATTAATGATAGGTTTTACCTAAACATTTTTTTATCAAACCCAAACCGAGTCGTTTGAGACTACTATACTCACCTTTCTCATACATCAATGAAGGATCTTTAGTGAGACAGTTAAAAACAATTCATCAGACACTGCGGGGTCAATAAAAATCATGGAATCTAATCGGGAAAAGCCATGATTCTCCAGAATCATAAAGTCTAGTTATTCTTTTATTTTATTTTATTTTTTTTTTAGGCTTTTCCCTCTGGAAAAGACTATTGTTTTTCTACGGATTATTATTATTATTTTTTTTTTTTTTGGGGTGGGGGGGGGGGGGGGTGGGGTTTCCACACATTTTTGTCCGTACGATTCAGAAGCCATTTTCAAACCGATTTTCACACAATCTTCGCACACGCATAGAGTGGCAAAAAATCTAAAAACGTACCAAAGCGGAATTTTCGATTTAACCCTTATTTCGCCAGAATTGGCAAAAAACTGCCAAAATTGGGGTTTATCGGCACTTTCTCGAAACATGTCTTTAAGATTTTTTTTAAATATTCATAATTACTAGACCTGCCTATGACACAACCTTTGATACACACGACATATTAGGCGATGCATATGGTAACCCTCCAGAGGCTGCCAAACATCGAAATTTTGATGAAATGGGCCGGTTTCAGACCCCCACAGCACCCAAACGATACCCGAGTGGTAAACATAACTTCCTTTGTTGGAAGTGGAATTCACCGAGGATCATTTTTGTAAGTAATAAGGGTGTTCAGAAAACCAAGTGTTAACCCGTTTTGGGCTGGTTAAACAGCAATACCCCAAAAAAGCTCAAAACTTCATGTTTTCCATGGATTTCTCTAAACGAGTCTTGTAGATTTTCAAGAAAAAATGGTCACTCTCAGGTCTTCGTGTGACATTACAAGTTGCATGGATAAAATATTCCGGTCAGCATTAGTTAACCCTCCCCGAGCTGCTAAACGTAAAAATTGTGATAAAATGGGCTGTTTTTAGACACCAACAGCACCCAAACGATATACCACAGAGAAAGGGAATTTCATTTATTGGACGCAAAATTGATTGGAAAATATTTTTAAAAGTGGTAAGGGTATTCAAAATTTGACGTCTTAACCCATTTTGGGCTGGTTAAAGAGAGATACCCATTAAAATCTTAAAATACCCATTTTCTGTGGATTTCTCTAACAACATCTTGTAGGTTTTCAAGAAAAATCGGCTATTTGCAGATCTTGGTGTGACATTACAAGTCGCATGAACAAAATATTTCGGTCAGCATTAGTTAACCCTCCCCGGACTGCTGAAGATCAAAATTGCGATAAAATGGGCTGTTTTTGCACACCAACAGCACCCAAAGGGTACACCACAAAGAAAAATGCCTTCTTTTATTGCGCGTACAATTTATACGGAAACATTTTTGTAGGTAGTAAGGATATTCAAAAGTCGACGTCTTAACCCATTTTGGGCAGGCTAAAGAGAGATATCCCTTGAAAGCTTTAAATTCCCATTTTCTGTGAATTTTCCTAACGGTAACTTGTAGGGTTTCAAGACAAATTGACTATTCGTAGGTCTTTATGTGACATTACAAGTTGCATGGACAAAATACTCCGGTGAGCGTTTTTTAACCATCTACAAGCTGCCAAGCATCGTAATGTTGTTAACATGGGACTGTTTTCAGACACGCACAGCACCTAATGTATACATGAGAGATAAACATAATCTCCTTTGTTTGAAGTGGAATTCACAGAGGACCATTTTTGTAAGTAATAAATGTATTCAAAAAGCCAAGCGTTAACCCCTGTTGGGGAGGTTAACAGGGATACCCATCAAAAGCTTAAAAAATTGTTTTCCCTGGATTTCTACAAACATTTTGTGGGGTTTTCAAGAGAAAATGGCCGTTGATATGTCTTGGTGTCATATGACCAGTTGCATGGATCAGTTATTCTGGTAGGCATTTGTTAACCCTTCATGGGCTGCTAAATGTAAAAAAAATTGAGGAAATAGTCTGTTTTTGGACACCAACAACATCAAATGGAAATGCCACAGAGAAACGTAACTTCTTTTACCAGACGCAAAACTGATAGGGAAACATTGATATTGATATTAACCCATTCTACCATTAATGATAGGTTTTACCTAAACATTTTTTTATCAAACCCAAACCGAGTCATTTGAGACTACTATACTCACCTTTCTCATACATCAATGAAGGATCTTTAGTGAGACAGTTAAAAACAATTCATCAGACACTGCGGGGGTCAATAAAAATCATGGAATCTAATCGGGAAAAGCCATGATTCTCCAGAATCATAAAGTCTAGTTATTCTTTTATTTTATTTTATTTTTTTTTTAGGCTTTTCCCTCTGGAAAAGACTATTGTTTTTCTACGGATTATTATTATTATTTTTTTTTTTGGGGGGTGGGGGGGGGGGGGGTGGGGTTTCCACACATTTTTGTCCATACGATTCAGAAGCCATTTTCAAACCGATTTTCACACAATCTTCGCACACGCATAGAGTGGCAAAAAATCTAAAAACGTACCAAAGCGGAATTTTCGATTTAACCCTTATTTCGCCAGAATTGGCAAAAAACTGCCAAAATTGGGGTTTATCGGCACTTTCTCGAAACATGTCTTTAAGATTTTTTTTAAATATTCATAATTACTAGACCTGCCTATGACACAACCTTTGATACACACGACATATTAGGCGATGCATATGGTAACCCTCCAGAGGCTGCCAAACATCGAAATTTTGATGAAATGGGCCGGTTTCAGACCCCCACAGCACCCAAACGATACCCGAGTGGTAAACATAACTTCCTTTGTTGGAAGTGGAATTCACCGAGGATCATTTTTGTAAGTAATAAGGGTGTTCAGAAAACCAAGTGTTAACCCGTTTTGGGCTGGTTAAACAGCAATACCCCAAAAAAGCTCAAAACTTCATGTTTTCCATGGATTTCTCTAAACGAGTCTTGTAGATTTTCAAGAAAAAATGGTCACTCTCAGGTCTTCGTGTGACATTACAAGTTGCATGGATAAAATATTCCGGTCAGCATTAGTTAACCCTCCCCGAGCTGCTAAACGTAAAAATTGTGATAAAATGGGCTGTTTTTAGACACCAACAGCACCCAAACGATATACCACAGAGAAAGGGAATTTCATTTATTGGACGCAAAATTGATTGGAAAATATTTTTAAAAGTGGTAAGGGTATTCAAAATTTGACGTCTTAACCCATTTTGGGCTGGTTAAAGAGAGATACCCATTAAAATCTTAAAATACCCATTTTCTGTGGATTTCTCTAACAACATCTTGTAGGTTTTCAAGAAAAATCGGCTATTTGCAGATCTTGGTGTGACATTACAAGTCGCATGAACAAAATATTTCGGTCAGCATTAGTTAACCCTCCCCGGACTGCTGAAGATCAAAATTGCGATAAAATGGGCTGTTTTTGCACACCAACAGCACCCAAAGGGTACACCACAAAGAAAAATGCCTTCTTTTATTGCGCGTACAATTTATACGGAAACATTTTTGTAGGTAGTAAGGATATTCAAAAGTCGACGTCTTAACCCATTTTGGGCAGGCTAAAGAGAGATATCCCTTGAAAGCTTTAAATTCCCATTTTCTGTGAATTTTCCTAACGGTAACTTGTAGGGTTTCAAGACAAATTGACTATTCGTAGGTCTTTATGTGACATTACAAGTTGCATGGACAAAATACTCCGGTGAGCGTTTTTTAACCATCTACAAGCTGCCAAGCATCGTAATGTTGTTAACATGGGACTGTTTTCAGACACGCACAGCACCTAATGTATACATGAGAGATAAACATAATCTCCTTTGTTTGAAGTGGAATTCACAGAGGACCATTTTTGTAAGTAATAAATGTATTCAAAAAGCCAAGCGTTAACCCCTGTTGGGGAGGTTAACAGGGATACCCATCAAAAGCTTAAAAAATTGTTTTCCCTGGATTTCTACAAACATTTTGTGGGGTTTTCAAGAGAAAATGGCCGTTGATATGTCTTGGTGTCATATGACCAGTTGCATGGATCAGTTATTCTGGTAGGCATTTGTTAACCCTTCATGGGCTGCTAAATGTAAAAAAAATTGAGGAAATAGTCTGTTTTTGGACACCAACAACATCAAATGGAAATGCCACAGAGAAACGTAACTTCTTTTACCAGACGCAAAACTGATAGGGAAACATTGATATTGATATTAACCCATTCTACCATTAATGATAGGTTTTACCTAAACATTTTTTTATCAAACCCAAACCGAGTCATTTGAGACTACTATACTCACCTTTCTCATACATCAATGAAGGATCTTTAGTGAGACAGTTAAAAACAATTCATCAGACACTGCGGGGTCAATAAAAATCATGGAATCTAATCGGGAAAAGCCATGATTCTCCAGAATCATAAAGTCTAGTTATTCTTTTATTTTATTTTATTTTTTTTTTAGGCTTTTCCCTCTGGAAAAGACTATTGTTTTTCTACGGATTATTATTATTATTTTTTTTTTTTGGGGGTGGGGGGGGGGGGGGTGGGGTTTCCACACATTTTTGTCCATACGATTCAGAAGCCATTTTCAAACCGATTTTCACACAATCTTCGCACACGCATAGAGTGGCAAAAAATCTAAAAACGTACCAAAGCGGAATTTTCGATTTAACCCTTATTTCGCCAGAATTGGCAAAAAACTGCCAAAATTGGGGTTTATCGGCACTTTCTCGAAACATGTCTTTAAGATTTTTTTTAAATATTCATAATTACTAGACCTGCCTATGACACAACCTTTGATACACACGACATATTAGGCGATGCATATGGTAACCCTCCAGAGGCTGCCAAACATCGAAATTTTGATGAAATGGGCCGGTTTCAGACCCCCACAGCACCCAAACGATACCCGAGTGGTAAACATAACTTCCTTTGTTGGAAGTGGAATTCACCGAGGATCATTTTTGTAAGTAATAAGGGTGTTCAGAAAACCAAGTGTTAACCCGTTTTGGGCTGGTTAAACAGCAATACCCCAAAAAAGCTCAAAACTTCATGTTTTCCATGGATTTCTCTAAACGAGTCTTGTAGATTTTCAAGAAAAAATGGTCACTCTCAGGTCTTCGTGTGACATTACAAGTTGCATGGATAAAATATTCCGGTCAGCATTAGTTAACCCTCCCCGAGCTGCTAAACGTAAAAATTGTGATAAAATGGGCTGTTTTTAGACACCAACAGCACCCAAACGATATACCACAGAGAAAGGGAATTTCATTTATTGGACGCAAAATTGATTGGAAAATATTTTTAAAAGTGGTAAGGGTATTCAAAATTTGACGTCTTAACCCATTTTGGGCTGGTTAAAGAGAGATACCCATTAAAATCTTAAAATACCCATTTTCTGTGGATTTCTCTAACAACATCTTGTAGGTTTTCAAGAAAAATCGGCTATTTGCAGATCTTGGTGTGACATTACAAGTCGCATGAACAAAATATTTCGGTCAGCATTAGTTAACCCTCCCCGGACTGCTGAAGATCAAAATTGCGATAAAATGGGCTGTTTTTGCACACCAACAGCACCCAAAGGGTACACCACAAAGAAAAATGCCTTCTTTTATTGCGCGTACAATTTATACGGAAACATTTTTGTAGGTAGTAAGGATATTCAAAAGTCGACGTCTTAACCCATTTTGGGCAGGCTAAAGAGAGATATCCCTTGAAAGCTTTAAATTCCCATTTTCTGTGAATTTTCCTAACGGTAACTTGTAGGGTTTCAAGACAAATTGACTATTCGTAGGTCTTTATGTGACATTACAAGTTGCATGGACAAAATACTCCGGTGAGCGTTTTTTAACCATCTACAAGCTGCCAAGCATCGTAATGTTGTTAACATGGGACTGTTTTCAGACACGCACAGCACCTAATGTATACATGAGAGATAAACATAATCTCCTTTGTTTGAAGTGGAATTCACAGAGGACCATTTTTGTAAGTAATAAATGTATTCAAAAAGCCAAGCGTTAACCCCTGTTGGGGAGGTTAACAGGGATACCCATCAAAAGCTTAAAAAATTGTTTTCCCTGGATTTCTACAAACATTTTGTGGGGTTTTCAAGAGAAAATGGCCGTTGATATGTCTTGGTGTCATATGACCAGTTGCATGGATCAGTTATTCTGGTAGGCATTTGTTAACCCTTCATGGGCTGCTAAATGTAAAAAAAATTGAGGAAATAGTCTGTTTTTGGACACCAACAACATCAAATGGAAATGCCACAGAGAAACGTAACTTCTTTTACCAGACGCAAAACTGATAGGGAAACATTGATATTGATATTAACCCATTCTACCATTAATGATAGGTTTTACCTAAACATTTTTTTATCAAACCCAAACCGAGTCATTTGAGACTACTATACTCACCTTTCTCATACATCAATGAAGGATCTTTAGTGAGACAGTTAAAAACAATTCATCAGACACTGCGGGGTCAATAAAAATCATGGAATCTAATCAGGAAAAGCCATGATTCTCCAGAATCATAAAGTCTAGTTATTCTTTTATTTTATTTTATTTTTTTTTTAGGCTTTTCCCTCTGGAAAAGACTATTGTTTTTCTACGGATTATTATTATTATTTTTTTTTTTTTTGGGGTGGGGGGGGGGGTGGGGTTTCCACACATTTTTGTCCGTACGATTCAGAAGCCATTTTCAAACCGATTTTCACACAATCTTCGCACACGCATAGAGTGGCAAAAAATCTAAAAACGTACCAAAGCGGAATTTTCGATTTAACCCTTATTTCGCCAGAATTGGCAAAAAACTGCCAAAATTGGGGTTTATCGGCACTTTCTCGAAACATGTCTTTAAGATTTTTTTTAAATATTCATAATTACTAGACCTGCCTATGACACAACCTTTGATACACACGACATATTAGGCGATGCATATGGTAACCCTCCAGAGGCTGCCAAACATCGAAATTTTGATGAAATGGGCCGGTTTCAGACCCCCACAGCACCCAAACGATACCCGAGTGGTAAACATAACTTCCTTTGTTGGAAGTGGAATTCACCGAGGATCATTTTTGTAAGTAATAAGGGTGTTCAGAAAACCAAGTGTTAACCCGTTTTGGGCTGGTTAAACAGCAATACCCCCAAAAAGCTCAAAACTTCATGTTTTCTGTGGATTTCTCTAAACGAGTCTTGTAGATTTTCAAGAAAAATTGGTCACTCTCAGGTCTTGGTGTGACATTACAAGTTGCACGGATAAAATATTCCGGTCAGCATAGGTTAACCCTCCTCGAGCTGCTAAACGTAAAATTTGTGATAAAATGGGCTGTTTTTAGACACCAACAGCACCCAAACGATATACCACAGAGAAAGGGACCTTCATTTATCGGACGCAAAATTGATAGGAAAATATTTTTGAAAGTGGTAAGGGTATTCAAAATTTGACGTCTTAACCCATTTTGCGCTGGTTGAAGAGAGATACCCATTAAAATCTTAAAATACCCGTTTTCTGTGGATTTCTCTAACAACATCTTGTAGGTTTTCAAGAAAAATCGGCTATTTGCAGGTCTTGGTGTGACATTACAAGTCGCATAAACAAAATATTCCGGTCAGCATTAGTTAACCCTCCCCGGGCTGCTGAAGGTCAAAATTGCGATAAAATGAGCTGTTTTTGCACACCAACAGCACCCAAAGGGTACACCACAAAGAAAAGTGCCTTCTTTTATCGCGCGTACAATTTATACGGAAACATTTTTGTAAGTAGTAAGGGTATTCAAAAGTTGACGTCTTAACCCATTTTGGGCAGGCTAAAGAGAGATATCCCTTGAAAGCTTTAAATTCCCATTTTCTGTGAATTTCCCTAACGGTAACTTGTAGGGTTTCAAGACAAATTGACTATTCGTAGGTCTTTATGTGACATTACCAGTTGCAAGGACAAAATACTCCGATGAGCGTTTTTTAACCATTTACAAGCTGCCAAGCATCGTAATGTTGTTAACATGGGACTGTTTTCAGACACGCACAGCACCTAATGTATACATGAGAGATAAACATAATCTCCTTTGTTTGAAGTGGAATTCACAGAGAACCATTTTTGTAAGTAATAAAGGTATTCAAAAAGCCAAGCGTTAACCCCTGTTGGGAGGTTAACAGGGATACCCATCAAAAGCTTAAAAAATCGTTTTCCCTGGATTTCTACAAACATTTTGTGGGGTTTTCAAGAGAAATGGCCGTTGATAGGTCTTGGTGTCATATGACCAGTTGCATGGATCAATTATTCTGGTAGGCATTTGTTAAACCTTCATGGGCTGCTAAATGTAAAAAAATTGAGGAAATAGTCTGTTTTTGGACACCAACAACATCAAATGGAAATGCCACAGAGAAACGTAACTTCTTTTACGGGACGCAAAACTGATAGGGGAAACATTGATATTGATATTAACCCATTCTACCATTAATGATGTGTTTTACCTAAACATTTTTTTATCGAACCCAAACCGAGTCATTTGAGACTACTATACTCACCTTTCTCATAACATCAATGAAGGAACTTTAGTGAGACAGTTAAAAACAATTCATCAGACACTGTGGGGTCAAGAAAAATCATGGAATCTAATCGGGAAAAGCCATGATTCTCCAGAATCATAAAGTCTAGTTTTTTTTGTTGTTTTTTTTTCCCACACATTTTGTCCGCACGATTCCGAAGCCATTTTCGGACCGTTTTTCACAAAATTTTGCACACGCATAGAGGGGCACAAAATCTAAAAATGTACCAATGCAGAATTTTCGATTTAACCCTTATTTCGTCAGAATTGGCAAAAAAACTGTCAAAATTGAGGTTTATCGGCACTTTCTTGAAACATGTCTTGTAGATTTTTTTAAACCTTCATCATTGATAGACCTATCTGTGCCACGACCTTTGATACACATGACATATCAGGCGGTGCATATGGTAACCCTCCACAGGCTGCCAAACATCGAAATTTTGATGAAATGGGCCGGTTTCAGGCCCCCAGAGCACCCAAACGATACACGAGAGATAAACATAACTTCCTTTGTTTGAAGTGGAATTCGCCGGAGATCATTTTTGTAAGTAATAATGGTGTTCAAAAAACCAAGCATTAACCCGTTTTGGGCTGGTTAAACAGCAATACCCCCAAAAAGCTCTAAAATTCAGGTTTTCCGTGGATTTCTCTAAACGAGTCTTGTAGATTTTCATGAAAAAATTGTCACTCCCAGGCCTTGATTTGACAATAGAAGTTGCATTGACAAAATACTTCGGTGAGCATTTGTTAACCCTCCACGGGGCAGCTAAATGTCAAAATTGTGATAAAATGGGCTGTTTTTGGACGCCAACGGCACTCAACGGGTACGCCACAAAGAAAAGTGATTTCTTTTATCGAGTGCACAATCTATACGGAAACATTTTTGTAAGTAGTAAGGGTATTCAAAAAACGAAGTCTTAACCCATTTTGGGCAGGCTAAAGAGAGAGACCCCTTAAAATCTAAAAATTCCCATTTTCTGTGGATTTCTCTAAATACATTTCATAAGTTTTCAAGAAAAATTGACTACTTGCAGGTCTTTGTGTGACATTACAAGTGGCATGGACAAAATATTCCGCTGAGCGTTTGTTAACCCTCTGCAGAATGCCAAGCATCATAATTTTGTTGAAATGGGCTGTTTTCGGACACACACAGCACGCAATGTATGCCAGAGAGTTACACATAATCTCCTTTGTTGGAATTGGAATTCACTGAGGACCATTTTTGTAAGTAATAAGGGTATTCAATGCCCCAAGCGTTAACCCCTTTTGGGGTGGTTATTAGCGATACCCATCAAAAGCTAAAAAAAAATCATGTTTTCCATGGATTTCATTACAAACATCTTGTAAGTTTTCAACAGAAAATGGCCATTGATAGGTCTTGGAGTCACATTACCGGTTGCATGGATAAAATATTCCAGTAAGCATTTGTTAACCCTCCATGGATTGCTAAATGTCAACATTTTGAAAAAATAGTCTGTTTTTAGACACCAACAACAACAAATGGGAATGCCACAGCAATACATAACTTTTTACCGGATGCAAAACTGACGGAGAAATATTTAGTAAGTAGTAAGGGTATTCAAAAAATCGAGGTCTTAACCCATTTTCGCCTGGTTAAGATGTACCCCTTAAAAGCTTAAAATTCCAGTTTTCTGTGGATTTCTCCAAAAAATCTAGTAAGTATTCAAGAAAAATTGAGCATTTGCAGGTCTTGGAGTGACATTACAAGTTACATAGACAAAATATTCCGGTAAGTGTTAGTTAACTCTCCAGAGGCTGCAAAGCATAGACATTTTGAGAAAATGGACTGTTCTTGGGCACCCATTGCACGCAGTGTGTACCTGCGAGATAAACATAACCTCCTTCTTTGGAAGTGGAATTCATCAGACCAAGCATTAACCCATTTAGGGCTGGTCTTAACCCGTTTTGGGCTGGTTAAACAGCGGTACCCATCAAAGACTTAAAATTTCATGCTTTCCCTGGATTTCTTTAAAAACATCTTGTAGATTTCAAGAAAAAATGGCCATTCACGGGTCTTCATGTGACATTACAAATTACATGGACAAAATATTCCGTTGAACATTCGTTAACTCTCCACGAGCTGCTAAACATCAAAATGTTGATAAAATGGATTGTTTTCAGACACCAAGAGCACCCAATGGATATGTAACAGAGAAATATAACTTCTTTTACTGCGCATAGAATTCACAGAGGATCAGTTTTGTAAGTAGTAAGGGTATTTAAAAGAATGAAACTTAACCTATTTTAGACTGGATAAGGAGAGATACCCCTTAAAAGCTTAAAATTTACATTTTCTGTGGATTTCGCTAACTGTTTGTTGGCGATTTTCAAGAACAATTGGACATTGGCAGGTCTTACAAATTGCATAGATAGAATATTCCGCTAGTCGTTTGTTAATCCCGCTACAGGCTGCTAAACGTCAAAATTTTGATAAAATCGGCTGTTTTCGGGCAGCAAATGGGTATGTAATAGGTAAACATAACCTCTTTTATCAAACTCAGAATTCATGAGGGATAATGTATGATAGTGTTAAGGGTATTCAAGGGAGCGTGGTGGCTCAGTGGTAGACTGTTGTACTTCTATGCTAGAGGTCCCGAGTCCGATCCCCGTCCGGGACGACTCACGTTGTGTCCTTCGGCAAGGCACTTTAGCCCGGTTGCCGACATGGTGGCACGATGACGCCGTGTACTAAGGCATACTGCACGTCGATGGTACATATGTCGTCACCCTCTGTAACCCTGCTTGAGCGGAGCTTGAACAGAGTTAGAATGTTGAGGAGCTGACAGTTGCTCGTCGATGCTTGGTGGTTCTCTCCGTGTACTCCGGCTTCCTCCACTTATAAAACTGTCACGGTCACGATTAGCCATTGTGCATAAGTATGTGGCCTTAAACACCAATAAACAAATAAATAAATAAATAAATAAATAAATAAATAAATAAATAAATAAATAAATAAATAAATAAATAAATAAATAAATAAATAAATAAATAAATAATAAGGGTATTCAAAAACCAAGCCTTAACCCTGTTTATAGGATTAAAGACAGACAGCCCATGCCGTGTACGTTGCCTACATTACTTGTAAAATCGACACCCCCACTAAATCTACTTCGAGGTGCGGTGTTGGACCCGACCACCTGACGGTTCTGACCTCATTGGATAACACTCCTTCATTGTATTATCAGCATGGATTTCCCCAAGAAGCAAAGACAAAAATACGTCTGCGGAAAATAATGGCAAATATTTTATTTAGTCTGTATTTTGTCCGTATAGAAAATGTCTCGCCCACATATACCTAAACATGATTCAATGATACATACAATTGGACATATTTCTCTCGTAAAACCTGAAAAAAGACTTGATTTATTTCATTTTAGGCTTGTGCGTGTATATTCTTAGAAGATTCTCTGTGTGTTATTAACATACAACGTCAGTCTTTGATCTCGTTTGGGACGATCAGTGATTAACACCTTTTCGACAAGAGCCATCGAAATTGAAAATAAAAAAAAATAATCAAATTTCACTAAAACCTTTTGCAGAATCGTGTTTTTCAGAAAACTCTTTCGCGATTGCATTTGTCGTTTTCAAAATTCCGATCAGTAATCACGAAATTATAAATATGTTGTTGTCAATAACAAAATTGAAAGCATGTCGGTCAAACTTGCATGACGTCAGAACTCGACTCGGGTAAAATACTGCGGTGCAGTGAAAGGACGAGAGTAATAAACGCTGATATCGCAGTAGGCTTTAAACTGTCCATGGAATGGTCCTAAAATCATGTTTATATTTGCAGCTTTACTGCAAAGAGGTTTCCCGTTGTTTCTTGTTGAAGTGTTGTTTCCGTCAAGGCCAAGTACCATAAAAAATTTGGAACACCGAGCAGTGGGTCTGCCCCATGAACACCTGCCTGTTATTAAAATTAATTAGTGGGGACATCTGCTCCCCCCCCCTTCCTGCTGTTTTTTTTACCTAGGACACCTGCCCCCTATTGTTTCTTTTACCTAGGACACGTGCCCTCCCCCCCTGCTGTTTTTCACCAACTACACCTGCCCCCGTTTGTTTGCTAACGGGCCCCTCCCCATTGACCTTTCTATCTTTAGAAGCACCCGGGCCGACGGGGAGAGGGCGTGGTTGTGAGCATGGCTAGATTTCGCTGAAGGAAGGTTCCCTCAAATCTAGGTCGAAAGTGGCGAAAATGACAAAAGGCTACTTCAACGTATGGTAACGGTGTAAACTTCAGACGATCTGGGCGATGTACAGACGAAAGATCATACCTTGGAGCCGGTTAGGTAATTTGGCACAAAAAACCTCCGATTTTATGCTGAATCACTGCTCTACAGTAGTCTACAATAGTGCCCAATTCCATTCCAAACTGATAGAGTCGGGACGAATAGTACTCTCACTTTCCACGCGATGCGTGGTGTTCTCCACGCGGTCTCGACACTTGCAATAGATGGCAAAATGTCGGCCAGGGTGCGTAGAACAAGTTCTGAAAATTAGAAGTAGCTGCCTTCGCTGTTCTGGACACGGTTCGTGTTTGTGAGAAGTGCAATTTTAATGTCAAATTGGCAAATTTTCGTTAATCGTTTCCCGCCAAAACACCTACTCATCGACGATTTCTTTTCACTGCAACTTCTTCCGATTATCTAAGGTTTAAAGATAGTGTCAGGATACCCCCCCCCCCCCCCCCGCTACAACCCCCCCCCCCCCCCCCCCCCGCAGTTCCTCACTTTCGCGGCGTTCTGGGTTGAAAGTCTCGAAAATGGCAAGAGGCTACATTAACGTCCGCCAACGGTATAAACTACAAGTTGTAAGGCCGATATTGAGACAAACAATCATACAATGGAGCCGCTTAGGCAATGAGGCACCGAAACCTGGGACTTTATGCTCAATCGCAGCTCCACAGTCGTCTACAACACTGCCCATGTCCATTCTGAACTGATAGAGTCGGGACGAATAGTACTCTCTCATTCCAAGCGATGCGTGGTGTTTTCCAGGCGGCTCGGACGCTCCAAACAGATCCCAAAATGTCGGCCAGGGTTCGTAGAACAAGTTCTGAAAATTTCAAGTTGCTGCCTCCAGCGGTCTGGACACGGTTCGTGTATGTCAGAAGTGCTATTTTAATGTCCAATATGCAAATCTTCGTCAATCTTTTCCTGCCTGCCAGAAACCCAATCACCGCCAATTTCTTTTCACTTTAAACTTCTGACGATTCTCTTAGGTTTAAAGGTTGTGTTGAGATCCCTGGGTGGCGGTATTAAAGAAGCAACTTTCATTTACAGATAGGGGGGGGGGGGGGCGCTCTAAAGGAGTCTGCGCCCATTCACGACGTCTTTTTTCGAACTGGCTTGAAAAGGAAGGACCAAATTCAAACAGTTACCTCCTCTCTTCAAAACGCTATATCCCAACCAATTCTAGGCAGATTTCCATGAAATTTTCACTCGTTGTTCATGGATAGTTGCGGCATCACTTTCCATGAAGAGCGATACGAATTTCGCATTTCGTCACGTCGAATTCGAAAAGAGCGCATGCGCATGGATTTCTCTGAAAACATCTTATAGATTTTAAGTAAAAATGGCGATTCGCACTTTTTGGTTTGAAATTGCAAGTTGCATGAATAAATATGCCTGTTAGCACATGTTAACCCTCTACAATCTGCCAGACATCAATATTTTGGATACATTTGAGATAAAATGGACCATTTTCAAATAGACAGAGCACTCAAAGGGTATGTGTCAAACAAACATAACTCCTTTTGTCGGTCATTAACTTGTGGGACGACGATATTGATATTAAATCTCTACCATTAATGATGGTTTTTACCTAAACAATTTTTTTTTATAAAACTGAGTCATTTGAGACTACTATAACCACCTTTCTCATAACATCAATGAAAGAACTTCAGTGAGACAGTTAAAAACAATTCATCAGACACTGTGGGGGCATGAAAAATCAAGGAATCTCATCGGGAAAAGCCATGATTCTCCAGAATCATAAAGTCTAGTTCAAACAGAGGTCAGCATGCGACATTATCTTAGTCTTTAGCGAAATAAGTCAAGCTCTCCTCATTCGAACAGGACGAGTTTTGTCGCTATGCCCGGCAAATTGTCCGTAGGCTATAGCGTGGATCTCCAGTGACAATCTGTCCCTAGGACGAGTGCCAGGCCTACCTATCCAGCGGGGATACAGCGCTGTAGAAGTGCTATTATTATTATTATAAATCCGTCTCTCGTAAAATCGATATTAGGTTACAAAACCAACCAGTAACTCGTTCCTAGTTCCTAGTTCAATGTGAATCCCGTTACTAGTTCCTAGTTCAGACCTAGAAGAATAATTACCCATGAATATACTTTAGGTACAGTGGAGTATATAACCAGAAACCCCTTTGTATGCCTCAGTCGACCTGATTCAAATTTTCAACCAGCGCGGAACATTATCTGAGTCTTTAGGAAGCAGTCAAGTTGTCCTCATTCGAACAGACCGAGTTTTGTCGCTTTGCCCGGTGGTCGCCCCCCCCCCCCCCCTCCCCGCACGACCAACGCGTTCTCCAGCGAGAATCGACCAGGACGAGTTTTATAATGCCCGACAAATTATCTCTAAGCTAGCGGCATCTCCAACGACAATCTGTGCCCAGGACGAGTGCCAGGCCTATACCTGTTCAGCGGGGATAGAGCGCTACAGCAGTGCTATTATTATTATTATTATAAATCGGTCTCTCGTAAAATCGATATTAGATCACAAAATCAACCAGTAACTCGTTCCTCGTTCATAGTTCAATGTGAATCCCGTTACTAGTTCCTAGTTTAGACAAAGAATAATTCCCCATGGATGTTCTTTGGGTCTAGTGGAGTATATAACCAGAACCCCCCTTAGTATGCGCCAGTTGTCCTAAGTCAAAAGAGGCCGGCAAGGGACATTATCTTAGTCTTTAGCAAAATTAGTGAAGTTGTCCTCATTCGAACAGGACAGGGTTTGGTGCTATGCGCGGTGGTCGCCCCCACACGACCAACACGAGAATCGTGCAGGACGAGTTTTATAATGCCCGGCAAATTATCTCTAAGCTAGCGGGATCTCCAGCGACAATCTGTCCCTAAAGGACTAGTGCCAGGCAATTGCTGTCCCTAAAGGACTAGTGCCAGGCAATTGTCCCTCGACTAGCGACGATCTCCGGCGACAATTCCCCCTAGAGGCTAGCATGAGAATTTATCTGGGTGTTTAGCAACCAGCCATGAGTATCAAATAAAATCTGTCGCTGGTAAAATCGCTATTAGATCAGAAAACCAACCAGTAACTCATTCCTAGTTCCTAGTTCAACAGGACGAGTTTTGTCGCTATGTCCGCCGGTCCCCCCCCCCCCCCCCTTCCCGGACAAACACCGAATTCTCCGGCGAGAGCCGAGCAGGACGAGTTTTGTAATTCCCGGCAAATTATCCCTAACCTAACCTAGCGGGGATCTTGAGCGACAATCTGTTTCTAGGATGAGTGCCAGGCAATTGTCATTAGGCTAGCGGCGATATCCAGCGACAGGAAGCATCTCCCTCGACAATCCGTCCCTAGAAGGATGCCCGTCTGTGGTCCTAAGGCTTGCGTCGATCTCCGGCGACAATCTGCCCGTAAAATGGAGTTCCCGGAAAATTGTCCCTAGGCTAGCGACGATCTCAGGTGACAAACCATCCCTAGAACGATCGTCCGGCAATGTGTACCGGGACTAGCGACGATCTCCAGCGACCATTCGTTCCTAGAAAGCGATCGCCTCTAGCGACATACGTCCCTGGACGGGCCTAGTGAACCCCTCTAGCGACAATCGTCCTTAACAATCGTCCCTTGGCCGGTCTAGCGACAATCGTGCCTAGAACGTGGTCCCGGCGTGTCTAGCGCCCACCTCCAGCGACAATCGTCCCTAGGCGGGTCTAGCGACGATCTCAATAGTAAGCGACAATTGTCAGTAGAACGACCGCCCGGTTAGGCTAGCGACCATCTCTAGTGACAATCGTCCCTACAAAATCGTCTCTACCACCTTCTCTAGCGCCCAGGCTCGTAACAACGAAAAAATATTGGGGGGGGGGGAGGGGTATCATGGAGGATCCAAAGGAGGTGCCAATTATGCTTGTAGTAGGATGCGCAGCGCCATTCAAGCCGCGAAGCGGTGAGGTGGTGATGAACACGAGAGGGGGTACCCGCTCCTAGCGGTGGAGATATGACCAAACGGTCCGCCTGCAAAGTGGAACCACGCGTTACTTCCACTGGGGAATCACTCACTCAGGTGTCTACACAGGTGTTAGCACTTTCTGATAAATAGAAATTACCGTCCCCTGGAACGCCGCCGTGGCAACGTCTCGGAGAGAGTGAATATTTATTTGCCAGAGGGCGCTTGTCAACGGAGGGCCAAGACTGGGGTTGATCAACTTTGCTGGGGACCTAAGATACTCTTTAACCGTGGACAGGGGATTTTCACTAGCTCACTTTTGTAGATTGCAATTGCTTATTCACAAGCCACAGAGTAGCGCCGCGCTTTAAACAATTGCTTTCAGCGGTAATGAACTAGCATGGGCTAATTTCTTAGCGGGGCTGAGGTTCCATCAATCCCTAGGGTACTGAGGGCTTCTTCATAAATAAGATAAAGACTATTAACAATCCAACAATTTTTATATATAAATCTTCTACACAGGTGTTAGCACTTTCTGATAAATAGAAATTACCGTCCCCTGGAACGCCGCCGTGGCAACGTCTCGGAGAGAGTGAATATTTATTTGCCAGAGGGCGCTTGTCAACGGAGGGCCAAGACTGGGGTTGATCAACTTTGCTGGGGACCTAAGATACTCTTTAACCGTGGACAGGGGATTTTCACTAGCTCACTTTTGTAGATTGCAATTGCTTATTCACAAGCCACAGAGTAGCGCCGCGCTTTAAACAATTGCTTTCAGCGGTAATGAACTAGCATGGGCTAATTTCTTAGCGGGGCTGAGGTTCCATCAATCCCTAGGGTACTGAGGGCTTCTTCATAAATAAGATAAAGACTATTAACAATCCAACAATTTTTATATATAAATCTTCTATACTCTTATTTACAAATAGCCAACAAATCCTAAATAAATAATCTCAACACTACTGAAATGAGATTTGTGACTAGTCACTGAATCCCACCGAATTGCAATCTACAAAAGTGAGCTAGTGAAAATCCCCTGTCCACGGTTAAAGAGTATCTTAGGTCCCCAGCAAAGTTGATCAACCCCAGTCTTGGCCCTCCGTTGACAAGCGCCCTCTGGCAAATAAATATTCACTCTCTCCGAGACGTTGCCACGGCGGCGTTCCAGGGGACGGTAATTTCTATTTATCAGAAAGTGCTAACACCTGTGTAGACACCTGAGTGAGTGATTCCCCAGTGGAAGTAACGCGTGGTTCCACTTTGCAGGCGGACCGTTTGGTCATATTTGGTGGAGAATCCGAATTAGTTCATCTATTTAGCTTGAACCTTTCCCAGTACTCTCACTAGACTGACAATGGGTTCCACAGAAGCTTTCCGAGAGATGTTTGATTACATTCGTGAAATTAAGGAGAAAGTCATTCAGCAAAATGCAATTCGAGCTGCCCAGATCTCACGTAACTCTGACCCACATAAACACTGGAATGACTGTGGCCAGCGCCAACTACACACTGAAAGAGATTTCTCAAGACGTCGAGAGTATCGCCCGTTTATAGGTAAGAGGCGACAATTTCCCTTGTGCCATAGATGTGGAAGACATTACCATAACTCATCAACTTGTCCCGCTAGGAATTATAGATGTAACACGTGTAAGCGCATTGGCCATGTCAGTTCAACATGCAGATTTAATGCGATACCTGTACTAAGCACCTCAGTTAGTACGGAAATGGATGGAAATAAAGTCGACGTTAGGTTGGAAAATCTATATACTAGAATTCCTGCACTGGTTGATACGGGAGCCAGTCGCTCCTGTATATCAAAAGAAATCTTAGAGTCCGTTCGCTTGTGGGGCAAAATTGAAATTCTTCCTCCTAGTATTAAACTCATAGCGGGTGTAGACGGCAATTTACTGAAGGTTTTAGGAGAAACAAATTTACATTTATCCCTGGGTAGGCTAGATATGACTCAAACTTTTTTAATTTTGGAAAAAATGCCAGCACATATTATTTTAGGTATGGACTTTTTAACTGAAAACAAGGCTAATATTGTCCTAGGTCAGAGAACTCTTATACTGCAGAATGGTATGACACACGCTCCAATAAACAATATCGAAGAACAACCTAATTGTGCAAATAATGTAACAGTGCTAGAGGACGTAACTTTGGAACCCCGAAGTGAGACTATTATACCGGTACGTGTGGGTTTTGATAGAATTACTTCGCGTGTAGGTATTATCGAACCGGATTCAAATTTAGTTAGTCACAAGAACATTTTGGCTGCACGTACGCTTGTAGAAGTGGTTAACAATAGGGCTGTTTCTAAAGTTCTTAACCCCACCAATTCCTCTGTTAGGCTCACATCTTCACAGGTTATCGGTTGTTTTTACCCCATCCGTCCTGATGATATTCTGCATTCAGTTGAAAAAAGCGATGTTAGTGCCAAAGCGACGGTGAATTACATTGGTCATGATGGTTCCAACAATTATGACAATTACTTTGCCGAAGCCGAGTCGCTTGGCATCGATTTATCCCACTCTGATTTATCAAGTCTACAGAAACAGGCACTGTTGGTGCTAATAGGTCAGAATAGGGATTGCTTCGCTAAGGATTTGTCCGAACTTGGAATGTCTCGCATATATAGCCATAAAATCGATACAGGTGATGCGGCCCCAGTGAGACGTCGGTTTTATAGGGCTTCACCAGCAATGAAGGAAGAGATTAGCAGACAAATTGACGAACTTGAAGAACATGGCATTATTGAGCCTTCAGTCTCGGAATGGATGTCCCCTGTTGTTATGGTTAGGAAAAAAGACAATTCGTTTAGGTTCACTGTAGATTACAGGCAACTGAATGCCTTGACAAAACCCATTTCATTTCCTTTGCCCAGGTTGGAGGACGTTTTCGACACCCTTGGAAAATCAAGGTCTACGATATTCTCTTGTCTTGATATGTTCTCAGGATATTTCCAAATTGATTTAGACCAGGATTCCAGACACAAAACCGCTTTTGTCACCCACAGGGGAGTTCATCAATTTAAAAGACTTCCCATGGGCTTGATGAATAGCGCTTCAAGTTTCCAGTTGGTCATGGCTGAAGTCCTTCGAGATTTACAATGGCACTCATGTTTGTGTTACGTAGATGACCTCCTCGTGTTTTCTAGGTCTTTTGAGGAACACCTCCAGCACTTGTCACAATTGTTTGAGGCCTTGCGTAGAGCAAATCTAAAGTTGAAGCCTTCTAAGTGTGATTTCGCTGCAAAGGAAATACGCTATTTGGGGCACGTTCTTTCTAAAGATGGTATTTCTGTTGATACTTCGAAAACGGACGCTGTGTCCTCGTTCCCCCGTCCAAAAAACCTCAAAGATGTTCGTGCTTTCCTTGGTCTCTGTAACTATTATCGACGTTTCGTGTTCAATTTTTCGAAAAAAGCAGCACCTCTCAATAATCTTCTCAAAAAGAATGTACCATTTCAGTGGGATGCAGAATGTGAGAAGTCCTTTAACACCATGAAAGAGGCCCTGACAAAACCTCCAATTTTGGGTTTCCCAGATTTTGATAAAGAATTTTTTCTATATACAGACGCGTCAGGATATTCAATAGGTTATATCTTAGGTCAGTTGGATGAAAATGGTAAGGAAGTGGTTGTCTCATATGGAGGCAGGTCTCTTTCTGAAGCAGAACAAAAATTTGGTATTTCAGAACGCGAATGTCTCGCAATAGTTGAAGGTATTAAACACTATCATGTTTATTTAGCGAATGGTAAGTTTACCGTAATCACCGATCATGTTGCTAATTCATATTTACGACACCTTAAACAATGTAGCGGCAGATTAGGCCGCTGGTCGCTAAAATTACAAGGGTATAATTTTGAAATCGTCCACAAAGCAGGTAGAAAGCATTTGAACGCGGATGCGCTATCGCGACGTGAATATCCACAAGTTACAAAGCCGACAGTAAGCGATAATGCTCAGGCCACCGTGATGGCCACAAACAACGTTAAAGAACACGCGGCGTCTCAAACACAAACCGAAGAGGTGATACAACAGTGTGACCCAATAGATTCTATTACGCGCGTCGCAGCCGTCTCCGAGGCTGACATTAAAAATAAACAAAGATCGGATCCGGACGTAAATGTTTTTATCGAATATTTAGAAGACAGAATATTACCCGAAGACGATAAAGACGCTAGAAGAGTCATTTTGGAAGCAAATGACTACATTTTGGAAGATGGAATCCTGTATCATCTCTACTACCCAAAAGGTAAGGGCCATAGAATAGACTGTTTAATTAAACAGCTCGTGGTGCCACTCAGTTTGAGGAATGATGTGCTATTGTCATATCATGACTCACTGCTGGGTGGACACCAAGGTATTGATAGAACTTATCAGTCCATTCGATTCAAGTATTTTTGGCAACACTTATTTTCTGACATTCAATATTATGTAAAATCATGTCTCCAGTGTCAGAAAAACAAGGATGCGACCCACCACCATCCAGCGCCTCTAAAACCGTTACCTGTCGAAGCGCCATTTAGCCGTCTCCATATTGACATTTTAGGACCCCTCAAGACCTCTCCGAATGGATATAAATATATTTTGTTAATTGTTGATGCTTTCACACAATGGCCCGAGGCATTCCCCTTAAAAACAATGGAAGCATCGGAAATAGCTAAAATTCTATATTCAGAAATTATTTGTAGGTACGGGGCCCCCAAAACACTATTGTCAGACAGAGGACAAAATTTCATGTCAAAACTTATCAAAGAACTTTGTAAACTTTTTCAGATCACGAAACTGGAGACAAGCAGTTACCATCCACAGACAAATGCCGCATGTGAAAGGATGAACTCGACAATAACAAAAACACTTCGAATGTATTGCGATGCGAAACAAGAAAATTGGCCGGATCTTTTACCAAGTGTGCTGTTCGCGTATAGGGCAACACCGTGCACTGAGTCAACGCAGATGAGTCCTTTTCGTGTTTTATTCGGACAAGATTGCCAGTTACCGATAGATACGGAGCTTATCCCAACTAACAACATCGGAACCGAAGCGTATAAACATCTAGACGCCATACAGAAAGACTTCGAAGTCACCAGAGAAATAGTAAAACAAAATATTAAAGACGCCCAGCTTAAGTATGAACAACAGCATGACAAAAAGGCAAAGCCCCCAAGATTCTCGACAGGTGACAAAGTATGGTTATATAACAACAAAACCCCTGTTGGGCTTTCACGGAAGCTGTGCCAACGTTGGACAGGACCATACTATATCACGCACGACAGCAACCCAACATACACTGTCCGCAGATGTTCGGATGATATTCAACTCAAGACACCAGTACACGCGAACCGTCTCAAACCGTTCACCAACCCTAAGGATCGTCCGACCACAACACTCGAAGAGCAAACGGCTAAGGAAACAGGGGCTCCAGATACAGAACCCGATATCGCGTCGAATCCCCGCCCGGAAGATAAAAACCAGACTCCCGCAGACGAAGACACCGAGAAAAATGAAGAAGACACCTATTTTGTAGACAGGATCCTAGCGTGCAAGAAACTCCACGATCGGAAACATTATAAAATTAAGTGGCAGGGATCTAAAGAAACTACGTGGGAACCGAGAGAAAATGTACCGGAAGAGTTAATCCAAGAATTCCACATTTCAAAGACCGCAAAAGGAAAAAGAAGAAAAAGAAAACTGAAAACAAGCGTTAACACAATATCAGATTCCATCAGCATCCCAGACTTAGACGAGTGGGAGATATTGTGAGTACAAAACTAAGTGTTCAAAGCATTTGTTAACTTATTAAAAAAATAAATACATAAATAAAATAAAATAATATAAGTCCCGATATTTAATTTGTCAGTTAATAAATATGTAATTTACGGTTAGTATGAGTTTCTTGGTGGGTACCGCTTGACGGATACGCCACCACTTTGTTGGGTGAAGCGTTGTTTTTTTTCCCTGATTTGATGTTGTCTCGTTATTATTACCCCGTAAAACTCGCGTTCTCTCGTGTACTCCGCGTATTCCGCTTACGCGTTCCACGGCACAATCGAAGCTGTGTAAAGAGGTTAGAAAAAAAAAGCATTTGCCAGTTGAAGGGTAACTGTCTGGCTTAAAAAGTAATACAAGTTTCATTGGGTATTAAAGTTACAGGTGTTTAAAGGGCAAAATGAAAATTCAATAAGGATAGATATTAAAATTATGATAATACTTTAGAGGGGCCACCCGCAAGACGGACCCCTACCTTAAAATAATAATAATAATAATAATAATAATAATAATAATAATAATAATAATAATAATAATAATAATAACATTGTGTGATCTGAATGCAATCTTGCCACTTGCATTCAAATTGCGCAAAATATCCAACGGAGATCTGTGGCAAGGCTCTTCGCTTGGATATAAAGACTGGTTGATTAGTTCCTGATTGGTTATTTGTGATGTTTTTCAAAGTAGCTCTTTGTTTATTTTTTTTTTTTTCAAGTTGCTCCTTGTTTAAGGAAATGTTTGTTCTCTTTTTTCTACAGGTTAACCAGAGCGCTGCGTCTAATTTGTTTCTTCTTCCAGGGCAACATTATAAAAGGTTTTTTTCAGAACGCGTAAACTCAATTTTTGTCTAGTTTATATTTTCAGGTTGCAAATGGAGATGGTAAAATGGTACTATACAGAGAACACAGACATCACAAACGAAGGACACACAACAGGAAACCAAATTATACACAACGACAAGCCTGAAGAGAAAGAGTAAACCCCAGGAATAACGCTACATCGAGATGAGGAAAAGAACTAGACCTAACAATAAATTAACAACAAACGGACATGAAGCACGCGGACAACAACTTTGGATCAGCACAGAAACTAAATTTGGAATTCATTCGGAAAAGGACTACGTGACATTCAACATTCATACTCAACGTCTAACGATTTTGGCGACACAATTCATTTTATATGCATCGGACAGTATCGAATTATCAACATCAACATAGTATCACAAACGCGCTCGGACACTTTCAACCTCAATATATTCAATTACAAGGAAGAAAAGATCACAGAAGAAGAAACAAATAGACACTCCATTAGTTTTCAAAATTATTGTATTTTATCTTTCATGCATTCATTTCATTTTATCATGTTTTACCTTTTTCAAGTTTGCCAAATGAGATATTCGTCGAAAAAGCGGAGCTTTTTAATTTAGAGGGAGGCATATATCACAGGGTTGTTATTTTAAGGTTATTCTAAATTTTAAAAATAAGTAAACAATTCGAGTTATGTAGAATAAATGAAAGAAAGAAACTTTTTAATAATCAGTGTGAGTAAACTGGGTAAGCGCATTAATTTAATTAAGTTCGTATTCGGAAAGTGTTCTTTGTTCAGTCGCTGTCATGCAGGGACTGTGTAAACAATGCATTCCAAATTAGAACTTATTGAAAAGTCAGTTCATGTCACTGCAAGTCATCAAAGCCGTCTTTTCTAAATTAGCACCTTTGCCCAAATCAAGTTTTTGATTGGTGATGCGCGCGCCTATAAAAGACCCCTCGAGTTAACTTCAAGAGAGGCTCGCTAGAATGGAATAATCGTTAGTTCACGCGGTGTAGTAAAGAGTTAATGTATTTGTGTGGTTCCGGTAAGCCGTCATTTGGACGACAGGATTCCCGATCTGATGATTTGCATCGAGGGGAGACGCCGAAGAAGAATCGATGAGTATATGTAGTATTTAGTTTATAGTATTTAGTTGTGATAACACGTCGTAGTTACATAGTTATTAGTTAACAGTTTTAAGTGTATTAGTGAATCTGTGTTATTAGATGATCAGTTGTTATTATTGCGAGTTAGAAGCACTATTAGCAGGAATTGTAGGTGATAAGATATTCTAAAGGGTGAAATTTAGTATTAAAGGTAATTCCCCATAATGTGGTAGTCGCAACAGGATAAATGCGCGCATGAGCGGTTGAGTGAAAGATTTCGTGATTACTTGTCAGTAGTCGCAGCTTCGACCTTTCTCTACGAATATAAATTTGGGAAACAATTTAATTTTAGATAATATTTTAGTACTTGTTTTCGGTGGGATTCAGTGACTAGTCACAAATCTCATTTCAGTAGTGTTGAGATTATTTATTTAGGATTTGTTGGCTATTTGTAAATAAGAGTATAGAAGATTTATATATAAAAATTGTTGGATTGTTAATAGTCTTTATCTTATTTATGAAGAAGCCCTCAGTACCCTAGGGATTGATGGAACCTCAGCCCCGCTAAGAAATTAGCCCATGCTAGTTCATTACCGCTGAAAGCAATTGTTTAAAGCGCGGCGCTACTCTGTGGCTTGTGAATAAGCAATTGCAATCTACAAAAGTGAGCTAGTGAAAATCCCCTGTCCACGGTTAAAGAGTATCTTAGGTCCCCAGCAAAGTTGATCAACCCCAGTCTTGGCCCTCCGTTGACAAGCGCCCTCTGGCAAATAAATATTCACTCTCTCCGAGACGTTGCCACGGCGGCGTTCCAGGGGACGGTAATTTCTATTTATCAGAAAGTGCTAACACCTGTGTAGACACCTGAGTGAGTGATTCCCCAGTGGAAGTAACGCGTGGTTCCACTTTGCAGGCGGACCGTTTGGTCATAGAGATTCGGGGGTCTCCCCGGGAAAATTTTGAAAAAATGAGGACCTGGCACTCGTCCTGGGGACAGATTGTCGCTGCAGATCCCACTGGCTTAGAGATAAATTGCCGGGTATTATAAAACTCGTCCTGCTCGATTCTCGCCGGAGAATGCGTTGGTCGTGCGGGGGAGACCACCGGGCATAGCGACAAAACTCGTCCTGTTCGAATGAGGACAACTTTCAAGACTGCTTGCTAGAGACTCAGATAATGTTCCGCACTGACTGAAAATTTGAATCAGGTCGACTGAGGCATATAAAGGGTTTTCTGGTTATATACTCCACTGCACCTAAAGTATATTCATGGGTAATTATTCTTCTTGGTTTGAACTAGGAACTAGGAACGGGATTCACATTGAACTAGGAACTAGGAACGAGTTACTGGTTGGTTCTGTAATCTAATATCGATTTTACGAGAGATGGATTTATAATAATAATAATAATAGCACTTCTACAGCGCTCTGTCCCCGCTGAATAGGTAGACTCAAAGCGCTTCAGAACATCAGTTAAGAACCAACAGACTGAAGGTTTCGTTTTTAGGTGCCAAATGAGTATATAAATAGGAATGTTTTCAGACACTTTTTAAAACCCTGAACAGATGTACAGTTTCGAATTTGGACGGCAGACTGTTCCAGATTTTAGGTGCCTGAAAACAGAAGGTCCGTTATCCCCAGTATTTTAAGTTCATTTTGAGGCAGGTTAGACATCTGTTATCAGCACTTGAGCATTACGGGCGTGGGGGTGTGTAAATTGAATTGTGTAGAGAGGTAGACTGGGAGGTTTTCGTTGAAGTATTTAAATACCAAAAGGGCGAATTTATAATCGATTCTAGCCTTGACTGGGAGGCAGTGGAGCTTTTTCAGCAAAGGTGTTACATGGTCCTTATGGAATATTAGTTTCGCGGCGTGATTTTGAGTTTTTAAAAATCGGCTGAGGTGCTTCAATGTCAAGCCAGTTAACAAAGAGTTACACTAATCAAGTTTTGATACAACAAAACGACAGACAAGTTGTGTAGTTGTCTTTTCAGTCAAAAGATGGCGAACGGCATTTATTCTACTTATCTCTACATACGAAGAGCGACAGATGTGAACAACTTTCTCATTCATTGTTAAGCAGGAGTTGCTATGAACCCCGAGGTTCTCAACACATTCTTTAAAGGGATGATTGAATTACCAACTGCCAAGTGATAGTTAAGGAGTGGGGTGACTTTTGAGTGTGTGCCTATCAATGTGACGTCTGTCTTTTCATCATTTAATTTCAGTCTATTTCAAATAATCCATTGTTTAACAGATTTGGAGCAATTTTCAACAGCTTGCAGTGATTCGTCAAAATTGTCAGGCATTGAAGATTTTAGAAATTTGGGTACCATCAGCATATTTATGATGGTCACAGCCATGTTGGCTAATTATTGGCGACAGGGTTTGAGTGTAAAATGTAAAGAGTATATGGCAAAGAACAGAGCCTTGGGGGACACCAAGTTGGAATTTCTGAGGTCAAGAGAGCAAGCCACCAAGTATGTGGGGGATCTGACAGTTACTCATTGTTGCCCGGTGGTTCTTCCCGGGTACTCCGACTTCCTCCACCTGAAAAACTGTCGTGGTCATGATTAGCCACTGTGCAGAAATATGTGACATTAAGCACCAATAAATAAATAATCGTTTAAAAAATGAGCTCAATCCAATAAAGGGTCATAAGCTATGTTTTTCAAGCAAAAATAAAAAGGTAATTAAAACTGAATAGACGTTTCTGTGAATAATATTGACCAGTTTTCATCGTTATGTTGGCTAAAGGGTGAAGAGTCCCTTACTTTGGAAGGCACACTAAAAGGGTGTCCCATTCCACATAGAATTAAATGTTAAGAAAATAAAGTGAAAAACATTAAGTTTCTCAGGTGAGAGTACATGCTTTTGCACTCCGGAGGGATGGAATGGCACAAATCAGAGACATTCTCTTAATGTCACTTTGGCACCAAAGGTTTCTGCACTGTCGGTGAGCCTGAGCTGAGCACAGTAAAAGACTATAGAACTCCTCTAACAAATGAGTTTTAAACAGTCATATCACTAACATAGTTAACAGTGCAGTCGACCATGTCAGCATTGTATTGTTACCGGCACCCTGACAGTTTTGTGATAGGTTTCAAGAATTATTCAGTGCAGTTTTATGGAAAGGGTTAACTTTATTCTGCCTGAAATAAAATATGTGCAATCCACATTGAAGGCTTGAGAGGGTTAAAGGCATTGAACTGAATAAGATAGGTTTCAACAAATTTTACAATTATGCAGTGCAGTTTTATGGAAAGGATTAATTTTATTCTGCCTGAAATAAAATATGCGCAATCCACATTGAAGTCTTGAGAGGGTTAAAGGCATTGAACTGAATAAGATAGGTTTCAACAAATTTTATAATTATTCAGTGCAGTTTTATGGAAAGAGTTAACATTATTCTGCCTGAAATAAAATATGTGCAATCCACATTGAAGTCTTGAGAGGGTTAAAAGCATTGAATCGAATAATTTATAATTTATTTCCTTGCAAGACAAAGGGATTCTCTCGGTGAGACCGAGCCGAGCGCAGTGAAAGACTATAGAACTCCTCTAACAAAATGAGTTTTAAACAGTCATAGCACTAACACAGTTAACAGTACAGTCGACGATGTCAGTATTGATAGGTTTCAACAATTATTCAGTGCAGTTTTATGTAAAGGGTTAACTTTATTCTGCCTGAAATAAAATATGTGCAATCCACATTGAAGTCTTGAGAGGGTTAAAAGCATTGAACTGAATAAGATAGGTTTCAACAAATTTTACAATTAGTCAGTGCAGTTTTATGGAAAGGGTTTACTTTATTCTGCCTGAAATAAAATATGTGCACTCCACGTTGAAGTCTTGAGAGGGTTAAAAGTACTGAACTGAATAAGATAGGTTTCAACAAATTTTACAATTGTTCAGTGCAGTTTTATGGAAAGGGTTAACTTTATTCTACCTGAAATAAAATATGTGCAATCCACACTGAAGTCTTGAGAGGGTTAAAAGCATTGAACTGAATAATTTATAATTTATTTCCTTGCAAGACAAAGGGTTTCTCTCGGTATTACCGAGACGAGCGTAGTGAAAGACTATAGAACTCCTCTAACAAAATGAGTTTTAAACAGTCATAGCACTAACACAGTTAACAGTACAGACGACCATGTCAGTATTGCATTGTTACCAGCACCCTGACAGTTTTTTGATGGGTTTCAATAATTATTCAGTGCAGTTTTAATGAAAAGGTTAACTTTATTCTGCCTGAAATAAAATATGTGCAATTCACACTGAAGTCTTGAGAGGGTTAAAAGCATTGAACTGAATAAGATAGATTTCAACAATTATTCAGTGCAGTTTTATGGAAAGCGTTAACCTTATTCTTCCCGAAATAAAATGTGTACAATCCACACTGAAGTCTTGAGAGGGTTGAAAGCATTGAACTGAATAAGATAGGTTTCAACAATTATTCAGTGCAGTTTTATGGAAAGGGTTAACTTTATTCTGCCTGAAATAAAATATGTGCAATCCACATTGAAGTCTTGAGAGGGCTAAAAGCATTGAACTGAATAATTTATAATTGATATTTCCTTGCAAGGCTCCTCTAACAAAATAAGTTTTAAACAGTCATAGCACTGAGAGGGTTTCTCTCAACTTAGTTCCAGGAGATTACACCCCATTATCATAACAAGGTTAGTAGATTACATTTCATTTTTTGACAGCTGACTCCACTGGTGTTTACATTATCTCCAGTGTGAATAACATAGCATTGTATTACTTGGGGAGAATTTACTGTATCAGGAAATTGGAGGCTGTGAACGCCTTGTGGACGACTGGGCCATACTCAGTGGCTCCAGCGACCTCAAGAACATAGGTGACCGAGAACGTTTGACTGTCCACCAGTATTCCGAAAATCAGTGAGGTGGGACAATTCGTTTGCGAGTTATCGTGAGGACAAGGAAGTGCATAGAAGACAGAAGACAGGAGAATAAGAAAAAGAAAATGCAGAAGAAGAAGAAGAAGAAGAAGAAGAAGAAGAAGAAGAAGAAGAAGAAGAGGTAAAATAAAAAAGAAAAGAAAAAGAAACAGTACAACTGTGTGTTTCACACAGACTAACTAGAGACAGAATTTACTGCCACCAGTAAAATCAAGTCTGTGTGAAAAGGGTTAAAGTATCAGGAATAAACTATAAAGAAAGGGAATTCATGGAGGCTTATTTTTCAGGAGTAAAACATTTTTAAAGAAATCAGAAATGGGTTTTCGTTTGCAGTATTTACAGATATTCATACAGGAATTAGAACATTTTTATAAGAAACCAGAAATGGCATATATGTGACCAGCATTCAAAGGGTTTGATACACGAATGAAAAATGGACATTTCTGGCTCTGCCCACTAATTTGAGTGATGAAATACATTCATAAACTTTAGAAATGCATTAAGGTGTAATAAAATGCATTTACCAGTGTTTCTGAATAATGCCCCCATATTAAGATCTTCAGAGGGTTAAAATATTCCCTTTAAATACTCCATTTTAATCCTTTAAATGGGGTGCAGTGGCTCAGTTGGCAAAAGTGCAGGCTGCAAGGCGTGAGGTCCTCACTCTGTCCTTGGGCAAGACACTTCACCCCATAGCCCACGTGGGTGCATGGTGGCGCTGTGTACTAAAGGATACTGCACATCAGTGGTGCACCCGTCTTCAACCAATGCTAACCCTGCTTGTATGGAGTTAGTATGTGGGGGATCTGACAATTGCTCATTGTTGCCCAGTGGTTCTTCCAGGGTTCTCTGATTTCCTCTACCTGAAAAACTGTCGTGGTCATGATTAGCCACTGTGCAGAAATATGTGACATTAAACACCAATGAATAAATAATCCTCTAAAAAATTAGCTCAATCCAATGAAGGGTCATAAGCTATGTTTTTCAAGCAAAAATGAAAAGGTAATTAAAACTGAATACATGTTTCTGAGAATAATGTTGACCGGTTTTCGCTGTTATGTTGGCTAAAGCGTTAAGAATCCCTTACTTTGGAAGGCACACTGAAAGGGTTCCCATTCCACAAAGAATTAAATGTTACGAAAATAAAGCGAAAAACATTAAGTTTCTCAGTTGACAGTACCTGCTTTTGCACTCCGGAGGGATGGAAGAGCACAAATCAGAGACATTCTCTTAATGGCACTTTGGCACCAAAGGTTTCTGCACTCTCGGTGAGAACGAGCCGAGCGCAGTGAAAGACTATATAAATCCTCTAACAAATGAGTTTTAAACAGTCATAGCACTAACACAGTTAACAGTACAGTCGACCATGTCAGCATTGCATTGTTACCAGCACCCTGACAGTTTTGTGACAGGTTCCAACAATTATTCAGTGCAGTTTTATGGAAAGGGTTAACTTTATTCTGCCTGAAATAAAATATGTGCAATCCACATTGAAGTCTTGAGAGGGTTAAAAGCATTGAACTGAATAAGATAGGTTTCAACAAATTTTACAATTATTCAGTGCAGTTTTATGGAAAGGATTAACTTTATTCTGCCTGAAATAAAATATTTGCAATCCACATTGAAGTCTTGAGAGGGTTAAAAGCATTGAACTGAATAAGATAGGTTTCAACAAATTTTACAATTAGTCAGTGCAGTTTTATGAAAAGGGTTAACCTTATTCTGTCTGAAATAAAATATGTGCAATCCACGTTGAAGTCTTGAGAGGGTTAAAAGCATTGAACTGAATAAGATAGGTTTCAACAAATTTTACAATTATTCAGTGCAGTTTTATGGAAAGAGTTAACTTTATTCTGACTGAAATAAAATATCTGCAATCCACATTGAAGTCTTGAGAGGGTTAAAAGCATGGAACTGAATAATTTATAATTTATTTCCCTGCAAGGCAAAGGGTTTCTCTAGGTGATACCGAGCCGAGCGCAGTGAAGGACTATAGAACTCCTCTAACAAAATGAGTTTTAAACAGTCATAGTACTAACACAGTTAAAAGTACAGTCGACCATGTCAGTATTGCAGTGTTACCAGCACCCTGACAGTTTTGTGATGGGTTTCAATAATTATTCAGTGCAGTTTTATGGAAACGGTTAACTTTATTCTGCCTGAAATAAAATATTTGCAATCCACATTGAAGTCTTGAGAGGGTTAAAAGCATTGAACTGAATAAGATAGGTTTCAACAAATTTTACAATTAGTCAGTGCAGTTTTATGAAAAGGGTTAACCTTATTCTGTCTGAAATAAAATATGTGCAATCCACGTTGAAGTCTTGAGAGGGTTAAAAGCATTGAACTGAATAAGATAGGTTTCAACAAATTTTACAATTATTCAGTGCAGTTTTATGGAAAGAGTTAACTTTATTCTGACTGAAATAAAATATCTGCAATCCACATTGAAGTCTTGAGAGGGTTAAAAGCATGGAACTGAATAATTTATAATTTATTTCCCTGCAAGGCAAAGGGTTTCTCTCGGTGATACCGAGCCGAGCGCAGTGAAGGACTATAGAACTCCTCTAACAAAATGAGTTTTAAACAGTCATAGTACTAACACAGTTAAAAGTACAGTCGACCATGTCAGTATTGCAGTGTTACCAGCACCCTGACAGTTTTGTGATGGGTTTCAATAATTATTCAGTGCAGTTTTATGGAAACAGTTAACTTTATTCTGCCTGAAATAAAATATGTGCAATCCACATTGAATTCTTGAGAGGGTTAAAAGCATTGAACTGAATAAGATAGATTTCAACAATTATTCAGTGTAGTATTATGGAAAGGGTTAACCTTATTCTGCCTGAAATAAAATATGTACAATCCACATTGAAGTCTTGAGAGGGTTAAAAGCATTGAACTGAATAAGATAGATTTCAACAATTATTCAGTGCAGTATTATGGAAAGGGTTAACCTTATTCTGCCTGAAATAAAATATGTACAATCCACATTGAAGTCTTGAGAGGGTTAAAAGCATTGAATTGAATAAGATAGGTTTCAACAGTTATTCAGTGCAGTGTTATGGAAAGGGTTAACTTTATTCTGCCTGAAATAAAATATGTGCAATCCAGACTGAAGTCTTGAGAGGGTTAAATGCATTGAACTGAATAATTTATAATTTATATTTCGTTGCAAGGCAAAGGGTTTCTCTCAACTTAGTTCCAGGAGATTACATCCCATTATCATAACAAGGCTAGTAGATTATATTTCATTTTTTGACAGCTGACTCCACTGATGTTTACATTACCTCCAGCATGAATGACATAGCATCGAATTGCTTCGGGAGAATTTACTGTATCATGAAATTGGAGGCAGTGAACGCCTTGTGGCGGACTGGACCATACTCTTTGGCTCTAGCGACCTGAAAAACATAGGTGGCCGAGATCTTTTGACTGTCCACCAGTATGCCGAAAATCAGTGAGATCGGACAATTCGTTTTCGAGTTATCCTGAGGACAAGGAAGTGCATAGAAGACAGAAGACAGGAGAATAAGAAAAAGAAGAAGAAGAAGAAGAAGAAGAAGAAGAAGAAGAAGAAGAAGAAGAAGAAGAAGAAGAAGAAGAAGAAGAAGAAGAAGAAAGAAGAAGAAGAAGAAGAAGAGGGAAAATAAAAAAGAAAAGAAAAAGAAACCGTACAAATCTCAATATTCTGTGTGTTTCACACAGACTAACTAGAGAAACAGAATTTACTGCCACCAATAAATTCAAGTCTGTGTGAAAAGGGTTAAAGTATCAGGAATAAACTATAAAGAAAGAGAATTCATGGAGGCTTATTTTTCAGGAGTAAAATATTTTTGAACGAACCAGAAGTGGGTTTTCGTTAGCAGTATTTACAGACATTCATACAGGAATCAGAACATTTTTATAAGAAACCAGAAATGGCATATATGTGACCAGCATTCAAAGGGTTTGATACACGAATGAGAAATGGATATTTCTGGCTCTGCCCACTAATTTGAGTGATGAAATACATTCATAAACTGTAGAAATGCATTAAGGTGTAATAAAATGCATTTACCAGTGTTTCTGAATAATGCCCCCATATTAAGATCTTCAGAGGGTTAAAATATTCCCTTTAAATACTCCATTTTAATCCTTTAAATGGGGCGCAGTGGCTCAGTTGGCAGAAGTGCAGGCTGCAAGGCGTGAGGTCCTCACTCTGTCCTTGGGCAAGATATTTCACCCCATAGCCCATGTGGGTGCATGGTGGTGCTGTGTACTAAAGGATACTGCACATTGGTAGTGCACCCGTCTTCAACCAATGTTAACCCTGCTTGTATGGAGTTAGTATGTGGGGGATCTGACAGTTGCTCATTGTTGCCCGGTGGTTCTTCCCGGGTACTCTGATTTCCTCCACCTGAAAAACTGTCGTGGTCATGATTAGCCACTGTGCAGAAATATGTGACATTAAACACCAATGAATAAATAATCCTCTAAAAAATTAGCTCAATCCAATAAAGGGTTATAAGCTATGTTTTTCAAGCAAAAATGAAAAGGTAATTAAAATTGAATAGACGTTTCTGTGAATAATGTTGACTGGTTTTCGCCATTATGTTGGCTAAAGTGTTAAGAATCCCTTACTTTGGAAGGCACACTGAAAGGGTTTCCCATTCCACAAAGAATTAAATGTTATGAAAATAGAGTGAAAAACATTAAGTTTCTCAGCTGACAGTACCTGCTTCTGCACTCTGTAGGGATGGGACGGCACATATTTCTTTTAATGGCACTTTGGCACCAAAGGTTTCAGCACTCTCGGTGAGACCGAGCCGAGCGCAGTGAAAGACTATAGAACTCCTCTAACAAATGAGTTTTAAACAGCCATAGCACTAACACAGTTAACACTAGAGTCGACCATGTGATTATTGCATTGTTATAACACCTTGACAGTTTTGTATTCAGTGCAGTTTTATGGAAAGGGTTAACTTTATTCTGCCTGAAATAAAATATGTGCAATCCACATTGAAGTCTTGAGAGGGTTAAAAGCATTGAACTGAAGAATTAGTCTGTGTGAAACACACAGACTATTGTTTTTGTACGGTTTCTTTTTCCTTTTTTAGGCTTTTCCCTCGGGGAGGGGGGGGGGGGGGGGTTAACAAATGCTTACCAGAAAAATTAGGCTTTTCTCTCTGGAAAAGACTATTGTTTTTCTATGGATTATTATTTAGGCTTTTCCCTCTGGAAAGACTATTGTTTTTCTATGGATTATTACTTTTTTTTTTCGTGGGGGGGGGGGGGGGGGGGGGGGTCCACACATTTTGTCCGCACGATTCCGAAGCCATTTTCGAACCAATTTTCACAAAATTTTGCACACGCATAGAGGGGCACAAAATCTAAAAATGTACCAAAACAGAATTTTTGACTTAACCCTTATTTCGTCAGAATTGGCAAAAAACTGTCAAAATTCGGGTTTATTGGAACTTTCTCGAAACACGTCTTGTAGATGTTTTTTAAACCTTCATCATTGCTAGACCAGTCTGTGCCACGACCTTTGATACACACTACATATCACGCGATGCATATGGTAACCCTCCACAGGCTGCCAAACATAGAAATTTTTATGAAATGAGTCGGTTTCAGGCCCCCAGAGCACCCAAACGATACACGAGAGATAAACATAACTTCCTTTATTGGAAGTGGAATTCACCGAGATCATTTTTGTAAGTAATAAGGGTGTTCAAAAAACCAAGCGTTAACCCGTTTTGGGCTGGTTAAACAGCAATACCCCCATAAAGCTAAAAAATTCATGTTCTCCGTGGATTTCTCTAAGCAAGTCTTGTAGATTTTCAAGAAAAAATTGTCACTCCCAGGCCTTGATGTGACAATAGAAGTTGCATGGACAAAATACTGCGGTGAGCATTTGTTAACCCTCCACGGGCTGCTAAAAGTCAAAATTGTGATAAAATGGGCTGTTTTTGGACGCCAACTGCACCCAACGGGTACGCCACAAAGAAAAGTGCTTTCTTTTATCGAGCGCACAATCTACATGGAAACATTTTTGTAAGTAGTAAGGGTATTCAGAAAACGAAGTCTTAACCATTTGGGGCAGGCTAAAGAGAGAGACCCCTTAAAATCTAAAAATTCCCATTTTCTGTGGATTTCTCAAAATACGTCCTGTGGGTTTTCAAGCAAAATTGACTACTTGCAGGTCTTTATGTGACATTACAAACTGCATGAACAAAATATTCCGGTGGGCATTTATTAACCCTCTACAGACTGCCAAGCATCATAATTTTTTTGAAATGGTCTGTTTTCGGACACACACAGCACGCAAGGTATGCCCGAGAGATACACATAATCTCCTTTGTTGGAAGTGGAATTCATTGAGGACCATTTTTGTAAGTAATAAGGGTATTCAAAAACCCAAGCGTTAACCCCTTTTGGGGTGGTTAATAGCGATACTCATCAAAAGCTAAAAAAAATCATGTTTTCCGTGGATTTCGTTACAAACATCTTGTAAGTTCTCAACAGAAAATGGCCATTGATAGGTCTTGGAGTCACATTACCGGCTGCATGGATAAAATATTCCAGTAAGCATTTGTTAACCCTTCATGGGCTACTAAATGTCAACATTTTAAAAAAATAGTCTGTTTTTGGACACCAACAACAACAAATGGGAATGCCACGGAGACACATAACTTCTTTTACCGGATGCGAAACTGATATGAAAAAATTTAGTAAGTAGTATGGGTATTCATAAAATCGAGGTCTTAACCCATTTTCGCCTCGTTAAGATGTACCCCTTAAAAGCTTAAAAATTCCATTTTTCTGTGGATTTCTCCAAAAAATCTAGTAAGTATTCAAAAAAAAAATGACCATTTGCAGGTCTTGGAGTGACATTACAAGTTGCATAGACAAAATATTCCGTTAAGCGTTAGTTAACCCTCCAGAGGCTGCAAAGCATAGAAATTTTGAGAAAATGGACTGTTCTTGGGCACCCATTGCACGCAATATGTACCTGCGAGATAAACATAACCTCCTTCTTTGAAAGTGGAATTTCCCGAGGATCATTTTTGTAAGTAATGAAGGTATTCATCAAACCAAGCATTAACCCGTTTAGGGCTGGTTACAGATCCATACCCCTTAAAAGGTTAAAAATTCATATTATCCAAGGATTTCTCTAAAAACATCTCGTAGATTTTCAAGAAAAAATGGACATTCTCAGATGTTAGTGTGACATTACAAGTTGCATGTACAAAATATTCCTGTAAGTATTTGTTAACCCTATGCAGGTTCTCAAACATCAAAATGTTGATAAAATGGGCTGTGTCTGCATACCCACAGCACCATAAGTTGAGAGGAAAGATCAAAATAAGTGGAAGTAGAATTCACTGATAATTATTTTTGGAAGTAATAAGAGTATTCAAAAATCAACACTTAACCCGTTTTAGATGGATAAACAATTATACCCATCAAAAGCTTAAAATTCATGTTCTCCCTGGATTTCTCTGAAAACATCTTGTAGATTTAAAAAAAAATGACCATTCACAGTTCTTGGTTTGACATTACCCAGTTGCATGAATAAATATTCCTGTTAGCACTTGTTAACACTCTACAAGCTGCAAGACGTCAATATTTTGGATACATTTGAGATACAATGGACCATTTTCAAATAGACACAGCACTCAGTGGGTATGTGTCAAAGAAACAACATAACTCCTTTTGTCGGTTATTGACTTGTTGGGCGACGATATTGATATTAACCCACTCCACCGTTAATTATGGTTTTTACCTGAACAATTTTTTTATCACACTGTGTAATTTGAGACTACTATACTCACCTTTCTCATAACATCAATGAAGGAACTTCAGTGAGACAGTTAAAAACAATTTATCAGACACTGTGGGGTCATGACAAATCATGGAATCTCATCGGGAAAAGTCATGCTTCTCCAGAATCATAAAGTCTAGTTTTTTTTTTTTTTTGGGGGGGGGGGTTCCACACATTTTGTCCGCACGATTCTGAAGCCATTATCGAACCGATTTTCACAAAATTTTGCACACTCATAGAGGGGCATAAAATCTAAAAATGTACCTAAGCGGAATTTTCTATTTAACCCTTATTTCGTCAGAATTGGCAAAAAACTGTCAAAATTGGGGTTTATCGGCACTTTCTCGAAACACGTCTTGTAGATTTTTTTTAAACATTCATCATTTCTAGACCTGCCTGTGACTCGACCTTTGATACACACGACATACTCGGCGATGCATATGGTAACCCTCCACAGGCTGCCAAACATCGAAATTTTGATGAAATGGGTCGGTTTGAGGCACCCACTGCACCCAAACAATACATGAGAGATAAACATAACTTCTTTTATTGGAAGTGGAATTCACCGAGGATCATTTTTGTCAGTAATAAGGGTGTTCATAAAACCAAGCATTAACCCGTTTGGACTGGTTTAAACAGCAATACTCCCATAAAGCACAAAAATTCATGTTTTCCGTGGATTTCTCTAAATGAGTCTTGTAGATTTTCAAGAAAAATTTGTCACTCCCAGGTCTTGGTGTGACAATAGAAGTTGCATGGACAAAATACTAAGGGGAGCATCTGTTAACCCTCCACGGGCTGCTAAAAGTCAAAATTGTGATAAAATGGGCTGTTTTTGGACGCCAACAGCACCAAACAAAGAAAAGTGCTCTCTTTTATCGAGCGCACAATCTATACGGAAACACTTTTGTAAGTAGTAAGGGTATTCAAAAAACACTTGTAACAAATGCCCCCCCCCCCCCCCCCCCCCCCACAGCACTCAACCTGTAGCTGGGAAATACACATAACTTCCTCTCTTGGAAGTGGAAATCACCGAGGATAATTTTTGTAGGTAATAAGGGTATTCAAAAAACCAAGCCTTGACCAGTTTTGGGCTG